>OY294070.1:10246130-10901130 GCA_958510875.1 Endomychus coccineus
AATCAAAGAATCTTCGGTTTTATTTTTGTCACGCAGTTCGAGGACATCCTATATAA
Source organism: Endomychus coccineus (assembly GCA_958510875.1). NCBI lineage: Eukaryota > Metazoa > Arthropoda > Insecta > Coleoptera > Endomychidae > Endomychus > Endomychus coccineus. The sequence goes on from OY294070.1 coordinate 10,246,187, forward strand.
TAGTGCACAACACACTTGAAATATGTTTTATGCATTTGAATGTCTATAAAACGTGCTACAATTTCTACATGTCACACCTCTGTATCGTGAACAGAAGTCTTTTAAACATTAATTTTTGTAATAGAAAAATGAAACTGCACCACGCAATTGAAATCCGTTTATTGCATATGAAAGACTGTAAAAGGGGCTTCAATTCCTGTAACGCAAACATCGGTCTCTTGAACGACGTAAAATAAAAATTAATTTTTCTTTTAAAAAATCAGGTTATTTTCTTTGCGCACAAAAAATGCAAATTTCGCGATTTTTTCAAACAAAACCCATTATTTAAAAGACCTCTGATCAAGTGACAGAGGTGTGCCATACAGAAATTGTAGCCCATTTAATAGGCTTTCAGGTCAGCAAAACTGATCTGAGCTATCTAGCGTAGTTTTTTTTATAACCGATTAAAATCGCAAAAGTGATTGAAAAAACACGATTTTTGCGTTTTTTTTACAGAAAAATTGATTTTTATCAGGGTTTAGTTCATTCTACTAAGGTTATTTATATACTAAATGTAGCTCTGTTTATAAGCTTTCAAGCAGTTTTATCAGATTCCAATTATCTTGCGTTGTTTCAAAGTTATAGTAAAAAAAGTAAAAAAAATGCTCTTTCACGTAATCCTAACCACAAAAGCAAAGCTGAGGTCTTAGATGGCGACTTTCCTACTATTTTACACCCAAACAATCGAAAAATGTCATTCTAGTTCCAAGGACAAAATAGCTGTCGGTTATTGTTATTACTTCTTTGGAATACTCTCCACGAGTAAATAATTTATAATTTATAATTTTAAAGGAATTGAAAAATAGTAATCGTGATTTAATAACTTATTAATATCCAACGGAATCGTTACAAATAAAAATGAAGATAGTAACATAAAATATTTATTTTGTTCATGTTCATTGAACTACAGAAGAACAATACATTTAGAACCTTAGATGTTTTTACAGTATGAAACGATCTAAACTAACATTTTTTTATTAAAAAACTTATTTTATAGGATGGGTTGAAAAGAATATTCCAGACCCATCCTAACATAACCTAGGCGTTCATGAAGCAGAAAGCATTATTATAATCTATAATTTCGTTTGAACATCAATAATAAAACAGAATAAGCAAAAGTATTTCGAATAAAATGGACGCCTTAGTAGTTTATATTAGGGAACAATCTGTAATGAAAAGACATAGAGAGTATTGGTAGAACATAGATTAGTCATTAGATAGAGGCCTTTCAAAATTAGCTTAGTGCCTTAGATAAAAGACAGATATATTTGTGCCTTGTTGGGCCATTTTTTCAGATAGAAATTTTATAATAGTATTAAAAGACTTTCAGTTATAAATATTGACTGTTCCTTCATACCAATCACACTTCGATAAAAAGCAACATCAAATTACGACACTTTTCCAGTTGTCAAATAATGAAACAAAATTCTCAGTAACCTTAGATTCGAATGGATCGAAGAGTGGTAGATATGAGAGAACACACATTGAGGATCGGTATAACATTAATGAAAACATAGAGGGCAGTTGTCATTTCCAATTCGGATGTTGTTACTCCTATAAATACTATATTAAACTTCACAGAATCGCGTAATCTTATTCTACTTTCAATGGGTCTAAATGCACGTATTTGTTGCAAAAAAACAACTGTATATTTCCATGTTTTAATAATGTGATACCTTGTAGAACAAATTATATCAGGTATAATACAATAATAATGATAATAATAATTAATAAAAATATATCATTCCATAAAGTGCCATATGATATATCAATTATTCAATAGTATTCTAGAATTAGTCTGCAGAGATCTACCCAAGACATAAGCTATTAGTCCAGTTATGAATTTCATTCTCTTTATCGGAAAGAAATACATTTAGATTTATTAATAATACTACCATTTGTAGCATTGCAGTTATGGTATATCGAAATATATATCATTCTTTTACTCGTTTTAAAAACTACGAACTTTTCTAATGAATTTTTCAAATTTGAATTGTATAATGATACAAACATTCCGTACAAAATGAAATTCATATCTGACATATAGTTGAACAAAACACTCTGTACAAGTGTCATATCTTTAAGCTTCCATTTCATTATTTATTTTTCACCCGTGTATAATAATAGATTGCTCCAGTGAATTATTTTGCCATAATATATATCTGATAACAAACAATTGTTTTTATTCGATTATTAACTATGGGGAATAAGTTCAATTGTTTCATCATTCTACTTTACTTTTGTTCATAGCTAGTCTTGATTTTCTTTTTATATTTATGTTGAGTTTGCTTGATTCTCTTTTATTATTGTATACGTATATTTTGAATACATCTCCGAATTAAGTCGGAACTTTCTTTTAATATGTATGTATTTTATTTAAGATATTAAAATGTATGTTTCTTTTGAGAATGTGTGTTTTTGTTAATTTCTGTGATTGCCTGTATGTGTTTTTTATAAAAGATCAGTATTTATATCACATTCGTGTTTTATTTCAAAATAATACAATGAAAACTTAATTATCACATATCAAAGCATATCTATACTATTGTAATAATCCGACAGATTATTACTTTTAGGTCCCTTGAAATAATTGAATTTAAGCACAGCACGAGGCCAGTGGAACTTTTCCCTGAATCAGGGGAAGTCCACGTGGAGTTGAAAAGAGCCTTCACGGACTGTTCTTGCGCCTAGTCTGATTCCTATAGGTCGTTTTATTTTTTTGAAATATGATGAAACTTGTGAGGGAGGTTCTTTTGAGGTTGTCAGTTATGACAATGAGCCTAAATAGTCACCTGGTGGTCAGGATACCCTGATGACCTAAGTCACTTCCATGGAATATTTTTTTCAATATGTTCTGAAATGCAATCAAATTCGTCTCGCGGGTTTTTTTTAGGGCCGCTGAACACGATTCCGGTGGAAATTGATTTATAATTCCTTTCCCGTATCCGACTTGCTTTAATTGACCAACATAGTTAAAAAGGTTTTACGATATGGTAATTTTCTTTTTAAACTGGATCGCCATGTGGGGATCAGCTCTTAAAGTCGGGCGATTTGCTTTTTTTGCATAACTAGTAATAAAAAACATTGTTATTAAAAATTTCAACATTCAACAAGTTTCATTGTAGTGCAAACGGTATTTTTTGAATTCTTTGTTGTCGATATCACAGATCTGTTCACCAGATGCTTCGATGATTGGTCTAAATTACAGAAAAGTTATCAGCGATCCGAAAACCTTCGAGACGAATTTGATTGTATTTCAGAGAAAATTAAAAAAAAATACCAGGAGAAGACCTAGATAATCAGGATATCCTGACCACCAGGTGACTATTGAGTTTCATGGTCATGACCCGTATGCTCAAGAGAACCTCCCTAACAGGTCTCATTCCTTTGCAGAATATATTTCTGCGAATTCCCTGGAGACGACGATAGTACTAGGATGTTCTGAGCTTTAGGTGCGTCGAAGTTCAAAACTGGCACCGGAATCGTGATCAGCGACCCCAAAAACCCCCGAGTGAGAAATATTAGCTATATTTTTTTATTGAAGTGAAAACTTCTTTAGGTGCGTTGAACTATTTCAGTTGGGGGGTAAAACCATGAGTCCGTCACGTACCGTCACGCTGTAGCTATATATATTAGGTATTATGTATATTACTGCGTGCGCAACTGCTCGGGTCAGGCGTCAGGCAGTCTCTCTATACGCTTACACACGTGTGCATATCTGAGTCGGATACTCCACGTTATTCATTTACTCAATCCCTGGTCCTCGTGCAGACGAAAGTTATATTTTTTACTTTTACTTCAATATTAATTTTGCAGATGATAAAAATCTACCGTTAATACATCTTTTGAATGAATCATTAGATTCAACTATGTCCAACGATCGAAAAGTCAGCACTACAAAATATAAAACGACGATCGATGCGGTTTTTACAAGACATTTATATAGATTCCAATCAAACTTTTATGTTTCTTATTTCAGCTACCATAAGCCTATTGTATCATTTTTCGAATATAACAATATAATGGATAGTACCGGGATATCAAAAATTATCTTGGTCAAGGGTGGTTGTGGAATCTAAAACGTGTGTCTTACTTTACGTTATCAAAACTTGTGTCAAATTAATTAATTTGAAGTTTCTAAAAGTGAGAAATTTCGCAATTTTATACGAATGTTATAACTCAGAAGTCTCTAGCGCTTTAGACTTCGGGATTTTCACGTAGCCTATCGAAATTAGAAGGTTCGAATTGTATAAAAACACAATTGCATGAACGCCAGACGTCCTATGTAATTAGCTACGAACGTTATCATTTTGACATATGCCTCGAGGAGCTCGCTACCAGTCAATTAGTTTATACTTTTTACCTCGATCTTGTTAATTCGGGGCCGTTTTATGCCCCGTGCGGCCGGCGCCAGTTGTAATACAGTGTTTTCGGCTATAGGCCGCTAGCTTTTAACCGCTTTTGGGTATATTTTAGTAGCTAGAAAATTCCCTCTGGTACGTCGCACGTTAGACGCGCGTAGCTGACACCTGAGAGTACCTGTTTCTATTTCAATTAAAATTTCCTATTTAATCGACATTTTGGGGCCCGAGACTATGCTATTTAGTTGGCCCCGTTCATAAACTAACGACATGGCGCGAAAACCGCATGCGAAAAGTCCTCGTAAAGACGTTCTATGTTCCGAAGATTTGCACTTTTCTAACTCGCGAGCTACGCGCTCCTCACGTGAAGGTCATTCGATTTATTGAAAATTAACCAATTTAAAACAGTTTTCGACCCCGTTTGTGGCTATTACGACCTTGTAAAAGGTTTAAAGTTAACATTTCGTTTTACATTCCACAACCACCCTTGACCAAGTTCATTTTTAAAATGTAGTTCATTATCGTTTTAGAACTGAAATAAATAGGTATGAAATTTGTAGGTTATTGATGATGTCAGTCTGACAGTAAACGTAAAGTAAGACACACGTTTTAGATTCCACAACCACCCTTGACCAAGATAATTTTTGATATCCCGTTACAAATAATTTAAGTATCGTCAAACTTAACCGATAATGACGACGCTAATGAAGAAAATGCTGTTTAACATTACTTTCATTTACATCGATGTAAATATCAATAGACAATATGTTTTGAAAATAAAATAATGTGTATTTATTATAATGACTATCGGGTTACATTCATACTCTTTACAGGAATTGTACCGCCCGTTATACGTTTTTTATTATTAAATATAAAAATGTATATAATTGTTGATTGAAATGCTGACAGTTGTGTAAACTAAAGAAAAGCTAATTATATTAATATTCATTTAAAAATAATAAAATTGACTGTTCGTATATTTATTTTTCTGACTTTAATAATTTTTTTTTATTATAGCTCCTGAATATGCATTAAAAAGATGCATTCTTTCTGTAGAAATGCTAAAATGCTTCCTGAATCGATTAAAAAATTTTTATCAAAATCGGTTCACCCGATTTTTTGTTTACTTTGGCCTTTTGTTTTTATTATTCTATTCTATTTACCAACTCCTTTGTAAATAGGAAAATCAACCTAAGAATATCAAACATAGAGGAAAGTCAGTCAGTCCCAATTTCTAAAAAATCATTAAATATCACGGCACATTTGTATCCTCTGTTTAGTGTGTTTACAGTTAATGTGTTTTTTTAAACTAGACTTCCTAGTGCTTGTATAATCGCAATACTGACACTTGTATATCGTCTCTCTCGTGTGCTTACAGATGATGTGCCGTTTTAAATTTCCCAAATCAGTGCTTGCATAACGGCAATACCGACACTTGTGTATCTTCTCTTTCATGTGGTTTTTTAAATTTGCCAACTCAGTGCTTGCATAATCACAATGCTGACACTTGTGTATCGTTTCTTTACTGTGTTTAGAGTTGATGTGCCGTTTTAAACTTGATATCCGAGGGCTTTGATAATCGCAATACTGACACTTATGTATCTTCTCCTTTGTGTGTACAGAGTTGACGTGACTTTTTAAAGCCGACATCCAAGGACTTGCATACTCGCAATACTGACATTTGTGTATCGTCTCTCTTATATGTTTAGAGTTGATGTGACTTTTTAAAGCTGACATCCATAGGTTTGCATAATCGCAATACTGACACATGTGTACCTGCCCTTTGGTATGTGTAGAGTTAATGTGGTTTTTTAAAGTAGACATCTGAGGGCTTCCATAATCGCAATACTTACACACGTGTTTCTTCTCTTTTGTGTGTATAATGACGATGTGACATTTTAAAGCTGACATCCAAGGGCTTGCATAATGGCAATACTGACACTTGTGTATCTTCTCTCTCATGTGTTTACAGCTGATGTGTTTTCTTAAATTTGCCAACTCAGTGCCTGCATAATCACAATACTGACACTTGTGTATCGTTTCTTTAGTGTGTTTAGAGTTGATGTGCCGTTTTAAATTTGCCACAACAGTGCTTTCATAATCGCAATACTGACACTTATGTATCTTTTCTTCTGTAGATAAGTTCTTTTGTTTGTGCTTCTTATTGATTTGAGTTTTCACATTCCTTACCTTCATATGCGATATCGGGTTTGAGGACTGATTTTCTTCATAAATTGAATGCACAAAATCACCCTTTACTTCCGTCGCTTCATCACACTCATACTCACACTTCATCTGCGAATGAGCAAAATTTTTATCGTCCAAGTAATTTTCACTTGAATGTATATAATCTGTAATACATTTCTGAGGCATATCGTTTTGAAATTCATCAACAACCACATTTTCAATTCTGAAAAAGAAAAAGTCGAATAATAGTTTGCAGGCAATATATGTGCAGATTGTCACTACAAACTAATGTGGACATATGAATGCTAATAAAGATTTTACAACAAATCTGCAAATATGAGTGAAAATAAATACCAGGATAACAAAAATTATCTTGGTCAAGGGTGGTTGTGGAATCTAAAACGTGTGTCTTACTTTACGTTTGAAATAATTATGTCACTGTCACACTGACATCATCAATAACCTACAAATTTCATACCCATTTATTTCAGTTGTAAAACAATAATGAACTACAACTTGTGCATCGAACAAAACGGGGGATATTTCCAACAATTACTGTAATTAAGTTTTTCTTGTTACTAAAACCGTTATTTCATAATTTGTAGTTCATTATTGTTTTACAACTGAAATAAATAGGTATGAAATTTGTAGGTTATTGATGATGTCAGTGTGACAGTGACATAATTATTTCAAACGTAAAGTAAGACACACGTTTTAGATTCCACAACCACCCTTGACCAATATAATTTTTGATATCCCGGTACATCATCCAAACTGAAAGAGGGCATAATTATTATTATTGTTCTGCCATACCACTGCCATTTTATTTCATCATAACTGGTTGTGAGACTGAAAATTGCTTGTTCTACTGATATATTTTTAGCTGCATAATTGCAAGATAATTATTGAATTTGTTGAAACTCCACGAATGAATGAGGATTCTTAAATATGTATTGGTATGATAGTAACCTGTGTCAAGATTCATCTTATTCAGGTTTTGGAAGATTTATATCGCTCGGTTCCTTGATGAAAATAAAACCTGGTACTTTCGAAAATCATCTTATAATTAGTGTCAATTTTATATTATACATGTGGAATCCTATCAGTGTCTCGAAGCCTTTTCATCATGCTCATCATGCTCTTCCACACAAGTAGTGTACTTCCTGACACACAACCTAGACTTTGCGGCAAAAACATCAAATGATACCAATAAGTTTTGTTTTCAAGCCAATATCATGCAACAATTGTTGTGAAAACATAAATTCCTTCCACAATGATTTCTAAAAGTCACACACAACGATAAATATTTCAAATCTGAACAATTTCCCCTGTCACCATCTGCCTCAGAAACTACTATATATCATTCATTTCAACCTGAAAGATCTAAACTAAGCCACATTCCATTGGTCTCATTATCCAATAATTGTTCGCATTACAATTTCCTAAAAGTTGACAGGCGAGCTGTCAATGGCAATGTTTTTGGATCTTAGCACGGCCTTTGATTGTGTTAACCATGGAATTCTGTTTCTAAATTAGAATTATATGGTATTAGGGGTAAACCTTTGCAGTGGTTGAAATCGTTTTTGACAAAATGTAAGCAACAGGTCAGCATAACAAAGGATGGTTTGAATTTTAAATCTGATGTAGTGTACAGTGAGGTGCGAGTTCCACAGGGAAGCATAATCGGCCCTCTATTTTTCATAGTAATCATAAATGATTTGGATACTGTAATCGAGGGAGAATGTCAGTTAATAGTTAATTATGCTGATGAATTGACATATGCAATAGTTGCACCAATAAACTCCAATCAAAAAGTATTGTGCTTCTTTCTAGATCTTTGCAAAGCATTTGACACGGTATCCCACAGCATATTACTTGATAAACTTCACAAAATAGGCATCCGAGGTTCTGCATACAATTTAATAGAATCCTACTTAAGCAACAGAAAACAATGTGTGAGAATAAATAACACAATCAGTGATGAAGTCAACGTAACACAAGGTGTCCCTCAGGGAACTGTCTTAGGACCCTTGCTCTTTTTAATACATATCAATGATTTATTAAACCTCAAAATAAATGGTAAAGTCATTTGCTATGCTGATGATACCGCTGTGATATTTATCGGTACAAGCTGGGAAGACGTCTTGAACAAAGCGGAATGGAGCATCAACAGAATCAAAAATTGGCTAGACTGTAACTATTTAACTTTGAATACAACAAAAAGTAATTTCATCACATTCTCTCTCTACAACAATAAAATCCCTAATATAACTGAGATTAAAATACATAATCACAAATGTACACAGCAAATTGATTGCTCATGTGAGGTCATAAGCAATTCAGACCATGTCAAATATTTAGGTATCATGATTGACAAAAATTTAAAATGGACAAAACATATTGAGTACTTAACAAAAAAAGTGAGAAAATGTATATACATCTTTTATGTCCTCAGAGACATAGTTCCTATAAAACAACTAAAACTAATATATACCAGTCTAGTCGAGTCTTTACTAAATTACGGAATTGCATTCTGGGGTTCTACATACACAACTAACCTGTCACCATTAATTATAATACAAAAGCACATATTGAAAATAATAAATAATAAACCAAAACGATATTCTACAAAACTGCTATTTAACGAAAATAAACAGCTCAATATAAGGCAACTTAACATTAAATCAATAATCAAATTCATGCATAATAATAATAAATATAAAATACAATTAACCCACAATCTCTCAACTAAAGCAAATACTTCAGCACACTTGGCGCTACCTAGAATAACTAACAATCTAGCTAGACAACACATCTCGTATATTGGGCCCAAAATTTATAATACTTTGAATAAAGAAATGAAAACACTACCAAAAGGAGTATTTAACAAAGTTTTACCCAATTGGATTATCACCAACAACAACATGCTCATACATAACTTAACCTGAAAAATTAATATTAATCAATTGAAACAGCAGCATTTATTTATTTAATCAACCTACGTCTTGATCCAAATTACTTAGTGGTTTTACTTAAAATGAATCAACTTCTTTTCTATCTTATTTATTATTGCATAATCTATCCTTTCTTTTTTTTACTTCATTTTTTTTTTTTTTTTTTTTACTTTTCTTTTTTTACTCTTCTTTTGTTTGCGGTTATTGTTGTATACTTATGAATGTTATTGAAATGACAGCACACAAGTTAATTTAATTAACTCAAGCTGTCACTCCTCAATATATCACATTTATTAATTGTTTTAATTGTTTCGAAAATGTATAATCTAATTTAGTGTATAAACTATACAGCAATAAAGTACAAGTACATTATCATTATCACATACAAGTCAATTAATAAATGCTAAGCTATACCCTGATCTTGTTATCACAAGAGACAGTCTCTTTTCAAAGATATTAAATTGATTTGAAAGAAACAAGTTGTTTTTAAACACAAATAAGATATTCTCTTCAATACTAAACACTCTGGAATAACAACTCTCAAAGATATTACTCTAAACAATGGAAAGTTTTCTTTGACACCTAGTACTAAATTTCTGGGTGTGCAGATAGAATGCTTGTGCAGATAGAATGCTTGTGCAATAAACTGAGTTCTATATCTTATGGCATTAGAAACTGTGTATCATGCAAATGCAGAGTCAATTATGAGATATGCAATAATGTTCTAGGGTTGTAATAGTGACATAAATAAGGTACCAAAAAGGATTCTAAGAATAATGATCCACATAGGGTATAAAGTTTCTTGTAGAGGCTTATTTCGGTCAAATGGGTTGCAGACAGTTTTTGGTTTGTACATATATCAAATACTAACTTTTATGGATAGGAATGATAGCAGCTTTGAGAAACACTGATTATAAGTTTCCAATTATGGCCAATATGCACTATGACATGAACGAGGCATATCACACAGATCACATTTGCATATGTTCTCCTTCAAGTTTGGCGTCGACGTGTGTCTTTAAAATCGGGGGCTGTTTGGTCTGTAAATGTGTAATACTCACATGCAACCATATATTCTTCAACATGCACAACATTAGTTTCAGATGAATTGAACGGTATACAATAAAGAACTTACTCTATTTTCATTTCCTCATCGGTCAATTTATGTTTCACTTCTTGGAAATCTAGATTTTCAATTTTGATATGACTTTCCAATTCTAGTTCTTGCTTTATTGTTGATGGGATCTCACAGTCTGTTAACTCCGAGACATAACCAAGAGTATTGGAAATTCCCAGTTCCATCTTAATCATAATAATTATATTCGAATTATGTAAGCTCACCACAGGCATGAACAATGAACATAAAATTATTCTTCTCTCATCAGAAATTATTTTCAGATAACCTTTATGTTGACAAACAGAAACTATATAAATAAACTATCTACCAAAGGACAATAAAAGCTCTACGACACGGAGGAGGGACGCATCCAGTAGTGTGAATTCTGTGTACTAGGGAGCGCATGCGATGATACACAACCGCACTTATATGCGTTTGTCTAGGGTGTAGGCATGGTCGTACATACAGATCTAGGATCTCTATGTTTGAGTGAGATGAGTCTCTTATTACATGACGCCAAACTCGTAGTCCCTCGCTCAGCCACCAGCTAGCGCTTGATCGAAGTATGGCAACAATCACATTATTGAGTAAAATAATTGTTCTCGTAACGCAATATTTACTATTCTGATTTGAGAGAGAAATAAAACTGTTACTCTTGTCAAAATGTATTACTCACCTTAAAAATAACTTCCCCTTTTTCATTATACATGCTCGCACACATAAAAGACCTCGTTAAAACGATTTCTGTCCGGAATCGCAAGCATTCACTTTTTTCGCATTTCCGCATCTTTCGACACTTTAAAAACAGAAGTTTTTTGCTTTACACTTTTGTACCCCGTTTTGCATTTCGGCACAATGCACGATTTCGTAATTTTTTTCTAAAAACGCCGGTATTCCTGGTGTTTACAAGTCAACAATGACAGTTGTCAGAGAACACGGTCGTATACGTAGTCGAAGAGTAAGTAGTAAGAGTAACAAACGGTATTTTTTGAATTCTTTGTTGTCGACATGACAGATCTGTTCACCAGATGCTTCGATGATTGGCCCGAACTCCAGAAAAGTTATCGGCGATTCGAAAACCTTCGAGAGACGAATTTGATTTTATTTCAGACCAAATTAAAAAAAAAATACCAGGAGAAGACCTAGATAATCAGGATATCCTGACCACCAGGTGACTATTGAGTGTCATGGTCATAACCCATATGCTCAAGAGAACCCCCCTAACAGGTTTCATTCCTTTGCAGAAGATATTTCTGCGAATTCCCTGGAGACGACGATAGTACCAGGATGTCCTGAGCCCCAGGTGCGTCGCAATTCAAATCTGGAACCGGAATCGTGATCAGCGACCCCAAAAACCCCCGAGTGAGAAATTTTGGCTATATTTGGACATTTTTCTGACTTTAATTATTTTTTTTATTATAGCATTCAAAAAGATACATTTTCCTCTGTAGAAATGCTAAAATGCACATTAGAAAAAATCTAAATGACTTCCTGAATCGATTAAAAAAGAATTATCAATTTTTTTTTACTTTGGCCTTTTGTTTTATTATTCTTGTAACATGGTACTCTATTGATGAATCTCTATAAAATTTATATTATTCCTAAATCTCAATCTATTTATTTATTAACAGTGTGGCTATTTAATTTAGAGAACCATGACACGTTTGATCCCAATCATTGATTAGCCAGAACAAACGTGACAAATATCATTGAAACTTATTCTTTCACAAGACACTTAAGATTCTAACACACTGGAAGGTAAGTGGAAGGGGTAAACGCTAATACAATTAATCACATAAACTCGTACTCAACAACAATAAAATTTAATAATAAAAAATAACAATTAAATGATAATGATAATAATGAAACAATGTACGATAATTAAAGATAATAAAAGAATATTATGATTAACTTTATAACTAATAAGAATAAAAAACTAAGATCAAAATCTATATCCAAATAAAAGAACCTTAGATAATCTAAATTAACTGAAAGAGAAATAAAATTAACATTATTAAATTGATCCCCAACCAGGATGAACCTTGGGGATCGAAACTGGATGAAATGATTCAAAAGTACTATTGAACTTAACTTGAATAAAAACTGAGAACTACTTTGATCAAAAATCTAAAATAACTGATTTAGCGAAATCCACCCTTCTTACCAAAAACACTCTGAAGAAACTATTAAGTTAAATTAATTGAAATTAAGTGTCACGTGATTTCTCAAGAGACTAATTCAAGCTAGAAAATATAACTGAAGGTTTTAGGCATTATCCCTAGTATTTGTAATGCGTCCTTTTTCTGAAGAACCAATCTACAATGCGGAAATTGTTTAACCAATAAGCAATAAGATTCCTTTCTTGAGGTTTCTGCTTCAGAATGTTTTCGGTGGGGATTTCTAAATCTATGTTCTTTTCTAAATATCACTAACTGATTTGAATGTACATAAAACATTTCCAGATGGTTAACATTATAAGATTTTACATGTAGCTACCCATTACTTTCTCGTCCTATATTGGTTATTGATCTTGACAGGTTTATGATTTCCTTTACAACCAAACTTTTGTGAACTTATTGCAACACTCTTGATCATATCAGCTATGGTATCATATCACCCTGCTTCAAGCGAGTGTGAATTGTCTTATATTTATTTTAGAAATTCCTTTACTTTTCCCCAGCTACATTTGTTATTGAAAACATCTGGCAACCCCTAAATGTTCCTTACTTTTAGATATTTTAATTTTACATGAAATTTTAATTTTCTAAGAATGATTTTGTTTTTAAATATTGGAAATAACCTGTACTAAACCCTTATTACATTCTATTTACCAACTCCTTTGTAAATAGAAAATCAACCTAAGAATATCAAACATAGAGGCAGTCCAGTCTGTCCCAATTTCTAAAAAATCATTAAATATCACGGCATTTTTGTATCCTCTGTTTAGTGTGTTTACAGTTAATGTGTTTTTTTAAACTAAACATCCTAGTGCTTGCAAAATCGCAATACTGACACATGTGTATCTTCTCTTTGGTATGTTTAGAGTTGATGTGTTTTTTTAAAGTATACATCTGAGGGCTTCCATACTCGCAATACTGACACATGTGTTTCTTCTCTTTTGTGTGTATAGAGAAGATGTGACATTTTAAAGCTGACATCCAAGGACTTGCATAATCGCAATACTGACACTTGTGTATCGTCTCTCTCGTGTGTTTACAGTTGATGTGTCGTTTTAAATTTGTCACATCAGTGCTTGCATAACGGCAATACTGACACTTGTGCATCTTCTTTCTTGTGTGTATAGAGTTGATGTGACCTTTTAAACTTGATATCCGAGGGCTTTCATAATCGCAATACTGACACTTATGTATCTTCTCTTTTGTGTGTATAGAGTTGATGTGACTTTTTAAAGCCGACATCCAAGGACTTGCATAATCGCAATACTGACACTTGTGTATCGTCTCTCTTGTGTGTTTGGAGTTGATGTGATTTTTCAAAGCTGACATCCATGGGTTTGCATAATCGCAATACTGACACATGTGTACCTGCCCTTTGGTATGTGTAGAGTTAATGTGGTTTTTTAAAGTAGACATCTGATGGCTTCCATAATCGCGATACTTACACGCGTGTTTCTTCTCTTTTGTGTGTATAGTGACGATGTGACATTTTAAAGCTGACATCCAAGGACTTGCATAATCGCAATACTGACACTTGTGTATCGTCTCTCTCGTGTGTTTACAGTTGATGTGTCGTTTTAAATTTGTCACATCAGTGCTTGCATAACGGCAATACTGACACTTGTGCATCTTCTTTCTTGTGTGTATAGAGTTGATGTGACCTTTTAAACTTGATATCCGAGGGCTTTCATAATCGCAATACTGACACTTATGTATCTTCTCTTTTGTGTGTATAGAGTTGATGTGACTTTTTAAAGCCGACATCCAAGGACTTGCATAATCGCAATACTGACACTTGTGTATCTTCTCTCTCATGTGTTTACAGCTGAAGTGTTTTTTTAAATTTGCCAACTCAGTGCTTGTATAATCACAATACTGACACTTGTGTATCGTTTCTTTACTGTGTTTAGAGTTGATGTGCCGTTTTAAATTTGCCACAACAGTGCTTGCATAACGGCAATACTGACACATGTGTTTCTTCTCTTTTGTGTGTATAGAGAAGATGTGACATTTTAAAGCTGACATCCAAGGACTTGCATAATCGCAATACTGACACTTGTGTATCGTCTCTCTCGTGTGTTTACAGTTGATGTGTCGTTTTAAATTTGTCACATCAGTGCTTGCATAACGGCAATACTGACACTTGTGCATCTTCTTTCTTGTGTGTATAGAGTTGATGTGACCTTTTAAACTTGATATCCGAGGGCTTTCATAATCGCAATACTGACACTTATGTATCTTCTCTTTTGTGTGTATAGAGTTGATGTGACTTTTTAAAGCCGACATCCAAGGACTTGCATAATCGCAATACTGACACTTGTGTATCTTCTCTCTCATGTGTTTACAGCTGAAGTGTTTTTTTAAATTTGCCAACTCAGTGCTTGTATAATCACAATACTGACACTTGTGTATCGTTTCTTTACTGTGTTTAGAGTTGATGTGCCGTTTTAAATTTGCCACAACAGTGCTTGCATAACGGCAATACTGACACATGTGTTTCTTCTCTTTTGTGTGTATAGAGAAGATGTGACATTTTAAAGCTGACATCCAAGGACTTGCATAATCGCAATACTGACACTTGTGTATCGTCTCTCTCGTGTGTTTACAGTTGATGTGCCGTTTTAAATTTGCCACAACAGTGCTTGCATAACGGCAATACTGACACATGTGTTTCTTCTCTTTTGTGTGTATAGAGAAGATGTGACATTTTAAAGCTGACATCCAAGGACTTGCATAATCGCAATACTGACACTTGTGTATCGTCTCTCTCGTGTGTTTACAGTTGATGTGTCGTTTTAAATTTGTCACATCAGTGCTTGCATAACGGCAATACTGACACTTGTGCATCTTCTTTCTTGTGTGTATAGAGTTGATGTGACCTTTTAAACTTGATATCCGAGGGCTTTCATAATCGCAATACTGACACTTATGTATCTTCTCTTTTGTGTGTATAGAGTTGATGTGACTTTTTAAAGCCGACATCCAAGGACTTGCATAATCGCAATACTGACACTTGTGTATCTTCTCTCTCATGTGTTTACAGCTGAAGTGTTTTTTTAAATTTGCCAACTCAGTGCTTGTATAATCACAATACTGACACTTGTGTATCGTTTCTTTACTGTGTTTAGAGTTGATGTGCCGTTTTAAATTTGCCACAACAGTGCTTGCATAACGGCAATACTGACACATGTGTTTCTTCTCTTTTGTGTGTATAGAGAAGATGTGACTTTTTAAAGCCGACATCCAAGGACTTGCATAATCGCAATACTGACACTTGTGTATCTTCTCTCTCATGTGTTTACAGCTGAAGTGTTTTTTTAAATTTGCCAACTCAGTGCTTGTATAATCACAATACTGACACTTGTGTATCGTTTCTTTACTGTGTTTAGAGTTGATGTGCCGTTTTAAATTTGCCACAACAGTGCTTGCATAACGGCAATACTGACACATGTGTTTCTTCTCTTTTGTGTGTATAGAGAAGATGTGACATTTTAAAGCTGACATCCAAGGACTTGCATAATCGCAATACTGACACTTGTGTATCGTCTCTCTCGTGTGTTTACAGTTGATGTGCCGTTTTAAATTTGCCACAACAGTGCTTGCATAACGGCAATACTGACACATGTGTTTCTTCTCTTTTGTGTGTATAGAGAAGATGTGACATTTTAAAGCTGACATCCAAGGACTTGCATAATCGCAATACTGACACTTGTGTATCGTCTCTCTCGTGTGTTTACAGTTGATGTGTCGTTTTAAATTTGCCACAACAGTGCTTGCATAACGGCAATACTGACACATGTGTTTCTTCTCTTTTGTGTGTATAGAGAAGATGTGACATTTTAAAGCTGACATCCAAGGACTTGCATAATCGCAATACTGACACTTGTGTATCGTCTCTCTCGTGTGTTTACAGTTGATGTGCCGTTTTAAATTTGCCACAACAGTGCTTGCATAACGGCAATACTGACACATGTGTTTCTTCTCTTTTGTGTGTATAGAGAAGATGTGACATTTTAAAGCTGACATCCAAGGACTTGCATAATCGCAATACTGACACTTGTGTATCGTCTCTCTCGTGTGTTTACAGTTGATGTGTCGTTTTAAATTTGTCACATCAGTGCTTGCATAACGGCAATACTGACACTTGTGCATCTTCTTTCTTGTGTGTATAGAGTTGATGTGACCTTTTAAACTTGATATCCGAGGGCTTTCATAATCGCAATACTGACACTTATGTATCTTCTCTTTTGTGTGTATAGAGTTGATGTGACTTTTTAAAGCCGACATCCAAGGACTTGCATAATCGCAATACTGACACTTGTGTATCTTCTCTCTCATGTGTTTACAGCTGAAGTGTTTTTTTAAATTTGCCAACTCAGTGCTTGTATAATCACAATACTGACACTTGTGTATCGTTTCTTTACTGTGTTTAGAGTTGATGTGCCGTTTTAAATTTGCCACAACAGTGCTTGCATAACGGCAATACTGACACATGTGTTTCTTCTCTTTTGTGTGTATAGAGAAGATGTGACTTTTTAAAGCCGACATCCAAGGACTTGCATAATCGCAATACTGACACTTGTGTATCGTCTCTCTCGTGTGTTTACAGTTGATGTGCCGTTTTAAATTTGCCACAACAGTGCTTGCATAACGGCAATACTGACACATGTGTTTCTTCTCTTTTGTGTGTATAGAGAAGATGTGACATTTTAAAGCTGACATCCAAGGACTTGCATAATCGCAATACTGACACTTGTGTATCGTCTCTCTCGTGTGTTTACAGTTGATGTGTCGTTTTAAATTTGTCACATCAGTGCTTGCATAACGGCAATACTGACACTTGTGCATCTTCTTTCTTGTGTGTATAGAGTTGATGTGACCTTTTAAACTTGATATCCGAGGGCTTTCATAATCGCAATACTGACACTTATGTATCTTCTCTTTTGTGTGTATAGAGTTGATGTGACTTTTTAAAGCCGACATCCAAGGACTTGCATAATCGCAATACTGACACTTGTGTATCTTCTCTCTCATGTGTTTACAGCTGAAGTGTTTTTTTAAATTTGCCAACTCAGTGCTTGTATAATCACAATACTGACACTTGTGTATCGTTTCTTTACTGTGTTTAGAGTTGATGTGCCGTTTTAAATTTGCCACAACAGTGCTTGCATAACGGCAATACTGACACATGTGTTTCTTCTCTTTTGTGTGTATAGAGAAGATGTGACATTTTAAAGCTGACATCCAAGGACTTGCATAATCGCAATACTGACACTTGTGTATCGTCTCTCTCGTGTGTTTACAGTTGATGTGCCGTTTTAAATTTGCCACAACAGTGCTTGCATAACGGCAATACTGACACATGTGTTTCTTCTCTTTTGTGTGTATAGAGAAGATGTGACATTTTAAAGCTGACATCCAAGGACTTGCATAATCGCAATACTGACACTTGTGTATCGTCTCTCTCGTGTGTTTACAGTTGATGTGTCGTTTTAAATTTGTCACATCAGTGCTTGCATAACGGCAATACTGACACTTGTGCATCTTCTTTCTTGTGTGTATAGAGTTGATGTGACCTTTTAAACTTGATATCCGAGGGCTTTCATAATCGCAATACTGACACTTATGTATCTTCTCTTTTGTGTGTATAGAGTTGATGTGACTTTTTAAAGCCGACATCCAAGGACTTGCATAATCGCAATACTGACACTTGTGTATCTTCTCTCTCATGTGTTTACAGCTGAAGTGTTTTTTTAAATTTGCCAACTCAGTGCTTGTATAATCACAATACTGACACTTGTGTATCGTTTCTTTACTGTGTTTAGAGTTGATGTGCCGTTTTAAATTTGCCACAACAGTGCTTGCATAACGGCAATACTGACACATGTGTTTCTTCTCTTTTGTGTGTATAGAGAAGATGTGACTTTTTAAAGCCGACATCCAAGGACTTGCATAATCGCAATACTGACACTTGTGTATCTTCTCTCTCATGTGTTTACAGCTGAAGTGTTTTTTTAAATTTGCCAACTCAGTGCTTGTATAATCACAATACTGACACTTGTGTATCGTTTCTTTACTGTGTTTAGAGTTGATGTGCCGTTTTAAATTTGCCACAACAGTGCTTGCATAACGGCAATACTGACACTTGTGTATCTTCTTTTTTGTGTGTATAGAGTTGATGTGAATTTTTAAACTTGATATCCAAGGACTTGCATAATCGCAATACTGACACTTGTGTATCTTCTCTCTTATGTGTTTACAGCTGATGTGTTTTTTTAAATTGGCTAACTCAGTGCTTGCATAATCACAATACTGACACTTGTGTATCGTTTCTTTACAGTGTTTAGAGTTGATGTGCCGTTTTAAATTTGCCACATTAGTGCTTGCATAACGACAATACATACACTTGTGTATCTTCTTTTTTGTGTGCATAGAGTTGATGTGAATTTTTAAACTTGATATCCGAGGGCTTTCATAATCACAATACTGACACTCATGTATCTTTTCTTCTGTAGATAAGTTCTTTTGTTTGTGCTTCTTATTGATTTGAGTTTTCACATTCCTCACCTTCATATGCGATATCGGGTTTGAGGACTGATTTTCTTCATAAATTGAATGCACAAAATCACCCTTTACTTCCGTCGCTTCATCACACTCATACTCACACTTCATCTGCGAATGAGCAAAATTTTTATCGTCCAAGTAATTTTCAATTGAATGTATATAATCTGTAATACATTTCTGAGGCATATCGTTTTGAAATTCATCAACAACCACATTTTCAATTCTGAAAAAGAAAAAGTCGAATAATAGTTTGCAGGCAATATATGTACAGATTGTCACTACAAACTAATGTGGACATATGAATGCTAATAAAGATTTTACAACAAATCTGCAAATATGAGTGAAAATAAATACCAGGATAACAAAAATTATCTTGGTCAAGGGTGGTTGTGGAATCTAAAACGTGTGTCTTACTTTACGTTTGAAATAATTATGTCACTGTCACACTGACATCATCAATAACCTACAAATTTCATACCCATTTATTTCAGTTGTAAAACAATAATGAACTACAACTTGTGCATCGAACAAAACGGGGGATATTTCCAACAATTACTGTAATTAAGTTTTTCTTGTTACTAAAACCGTTATTTCATAATTTGTAGTTCATTATTGTTTTACAACTGAAATAAATAGGTATGAAATTTATAGGTTATTGATGATGTCGGTGTGACAGTGACATAATTATTTCAAACGTAAAGTAAGACACACGTTTTAGATTCCACAACCACCCTTGACCAATATAATTTTTGATATCCCGGTACATCATCCAAACTGAAAGAGGGCATAATTATTATTATTGTTCTGCCATACCACTGCCATTTTATTTCATCATAACTGGTTGTGAGACTGAAAATTGCTTGTTCTACTGATATATTTTTAGCTGCATAATTGCAAGATAATTATTGAATTTGTTGAAACTCCACGAATGAATGAGGATTCTTAAATATGTATTGGTATGATAGTAACCTGTGTCAAGGTTCATCTTATTCAGGTTTTGGAAGATTTATATAGCTCGGTTCCTTGATGAAAATAAAACCTGGTACTTTCCAAAATCATCTTATAATTAGTGTCAATTTTATATTATACATGTGGAATCCTATCAGTGTCTCGAAGCTTTTTCATCATGCTCATCATGCTCTTCCACACAAGTAGTGTACTTCCTGACACACAACCTAGACTTTGCAGCAAAAACATCAAATAATACTAAGTTTTGTTTTCAAGCCAATAAATCATGCAACAATTGTTGTGAAAAGATAAATTCCTTCCACAATGATTTCTAAAAGTCACACACAACGATAGATATTTCAAATCTGAACAATTTCCCCTGTCACCATCTGCCTCAGAAACCATTATATATCATTTATTTCAACCTGAAAGATCTAAACTAAACCACATTCCATTGGTCTCATTATCCACTTTTTCAATTCTGAAAAAGAAAAAGTCAAATAATAGTTTGCAGGCAGTATATGTACAGATTGCCACTCCAAACTAATGTGGACATATGAATGTTAATAAAGATTTTGCAACAAATCTGCAAATATGAAAGAAAATAAATACATCATCCAAACTGAAAGAGGGCATAATTATTATTATTGTTCTGCCATACCACTGCCATTTTATTTCATCATAACTGGTTGCGAGACTGAAAATTGCTTGTTCTACTGATATATTTATAGCTGCATAATTGCATCTTTTAAAAACTTGATGTTTGGTTTTGATTGATCATTATTTTTCATATTAAAATTTAATTATTGAAGTATTATAACATTGTATTTGCAAATAAGTTACTTTTGCGCTTTTGAATAATTTTCGTGCATTGTCGGCTTTAGATGCATTTTTACCGGAAACCATTGCTTCTAGCGACTTAGACAAGGTATACCTTTCTTAAGCATAAAAGATGGAAAAACAAATTTTTCTAGTTGATATTGACATACAGTGTGAGGCAAACAAGTTAGGACCGATTCAAAGAAGATGGAACACTGTATGTGGCGCCTCCTATCAGTAATCAAAAAAGTAAGATCAAATTTGAATTCAGCGTGATAAAAAACCCCTGCTTACTAAATTTCGTCCGATTATCTCATGTTTATCCAAAAATATTCAAAAAAAAAACCAAACAAAAAATTAAAATTAATCTTTTGAACGAAGGCGTTGAGGACCTACGTTCATAAGAACTTTTTTTCTTATTTTAGTGTCATCTATCGCCTGACACTATGCACGGTACATTTTTCTATGTCACCCTGTATATCATTTATTTCACCCTGAAAGATCTAAACTAAGCCACATTCCATTGGTCTCATTATCCAATGATTGTTCACATTACAATTTCCTAAAAGTTGACACGCGACCTGTCATTGGCAATGTTTTGGATCTTAGCAAGGCCTTTGATTGTGTTAACCATGGAATTCTGTTTCTAAATTAGAATTATATGGTATTAGGGGTAAACCTTTGCAGTGGTTGGAATCGTTTTTGACAAAACGTAAGCAACAGGTCAGCATAACAAAGAGTGGTTTGAATTTTAAATCTGATGTAGTGTACAGTGAGGTGCGAGTTCCACAGGGAAGCATATTCGGCCCTCTACTTTTGATAGTATACGTAAATGATTTGGATACTGTAATCGAGGGAGAACGTCTGTTGATAGTAAATTATGCTGATGATACAAGTCAATTAATAAATGCTAAGCTATACCCTGATCTTGTTATCACAAGAGACAGTCTCTTCTCAAAGATATTATATTGGTTTGAAAGAAACAAGTTGTTTTTAAACACAAATAAGACTAAATGTATTCTCTTAATACTAAACACTCTGGAATAACAACTCCCAAAAATATTACTCTAAACAATGAAAAGTTTTCTTTGACAGCGGGTACTAAATTTCTGGGTGTGCAGATAGAATGCTTGTGCAGATAGAATGCTTGTGCAATAAACTGAGTTCTATATCTTATGGCATTAGAAACTGTGTATCATGCAAATGCAGAGTCAATTATGAGGTATGCAATAATGTTCTGGGGCTGTAATAGTACTAATAGTGACATAAATAAGGCACAAAAAAGGATTCTAAGAATAATGATCCACTTAGGGTATAAAGTTTATTGTAGAGGTAAAGAACTTACTCTATTTTCATTTCCTCATCAGTCAATTTATGTTTCACTTCTTGGAAATCTAGATTTTCAATTTTGATATGACTTTCCAATTCTAGCTCTTGCTTTATTATTGATGGGATGTCACAGTCTGTCAACTCCGAGACATAACCATGAGTATTGGAGATTCCCAGTTCCATCTTAATTATATTCGGGTTATGTAGGCTCATCACAGGCATGAACATGAAATTATTCTTCTCTCATCATCAGAAATTATTTTCAGAGAACCTTCATGTTGACAAACAGAAACTATATAAATAAACTATCTACCAAAGGACAATAAAAGCTCTACGACACGGAGCAGGGACGCATCGACTAGTGTGTACTGTGTATTCCGTGTACTAGGGAGCGCATGCGATGATACACACTAGGCTAGGCGAATGAACAAAACCGCACTTATATGCGTTTGACTAGGGTGTAGGTAACGATATGCATATGCATTGCATATGATATGCAACATGGGTTCGCTATCAAATGTGTGGGGCCCGGCTGGCTGTGAATCAAAGCATCTTCGTTGGCATGCGGTCTTCAGTGTATTCGTAGATTGTATGCGACAAAATTCATATGAAAAGAACACATTTGACAGTGGTCGTTTAGGATCGGATTTCAACAAAGAAAAGAAAAATATATAATATCTAATCTATGAGAAAACCTGTGTGTGAGAGGACTATAGGAAACATCCACGGTCGTTCGATATGGCACCTAATCCTGACAACATACTTCGATCCATGCGCCATTGCGCCAGCCGTTAGTTGAGCGAGTGGCTACGAGTTTAGCGAGATGTAAGAGACCAAGACCATAGAGATCATATACTATATGATCTCTATGTAAGAGACTCATGTCAAACAATAGAGTTTCGTCTTTATTGACAATAAATTAAAATTGATTCAAAGTTTCAAAGTTTAAACAAAGTAAAACAATACTCGTCTTTGTTATTTTGTTTACGTCTGTACTCCAAAAGTCTTTACTGTATCTGCCCCTTAATTCTTGGAAACTTGCATTTCCTATTTTCCTAAAATAAACTACGTCATTTCATTGCAAGGAAGTGCGTCGATTAAGTATGTTTATAAACAACCGTGTTGATAATTATTATACGAATGATTAGGTACATTAATAGCTGCAAAATATGGTAGCAATCAATAATTCCAGAAAGGAAGATGCAATTTTCCTTTGGCCAAAGTAATATTCATTCTTTTACACATTTTTCAAACTAATGACACATTCCTTTCAGTGCACACAGTGAACCCAAGAAAAGAAACAAGAAATTCCAAATCTTATCTGTAGTTTTATCAGTATTATTATTATGTATTACAATTCTTACTTACACATTAGCCTATTGGTATTCTGGGAATATAGTATTTACCCCAATTGGAACACCTACTCATATTAGAAAAATTGTTTGTTACTACACATTTCCATCTAGCCTCCACGATCTTCAACCAAAAGACTTGGACCCATCTCTTTGTACCCATATCGTCGTAGGTTTTCTTAGTATCCAGAATAATAAGTTGGAAGTTACCCGCTCACAACATAAAGTATTAAAGGATGTAGTTAATTTGAAATCGAATAATACAGAATTGAAAATTTTAATTTCCGTTGGAGGAGCAGGAGGTGATTCAAAATTTCCTGTAATGGTTTCAAATCATGCCAACAGAAAAAGGTAATTCATCTTCAACTTATGATTTCAAATAACATACTGAGGTCAACTTTTCACAGATTTATCAGGTCAGTTCGTATTTACCTCACAGAAAACAACATCGATGGAATAGATTTAGATTGGGAATACCCTAATAGAGAAGGTGATGATGATTTGGAAAGAATGCACTTCACACAACTCTTGGAAGAGTTTCGAATTAATATTAATCAACATAGCAAATTTAAGTATCTTTTAACAGTTGCAGTGCCAGCGGCTGAGTTGATTATAGATAATTCTTATCAAGTTCCTCATGTTAACCAGTAAGTGACTTGAAACATCTCTTATTGAACATATAATGTTGGCTCTCCAGGTTGAACAGTGGCAAAAATTAGTTTAACACGAGCTCTAAGAGCGAAACAGCTGCCTGGAACTAATAGACGTGTTGTCAGTGTTCAACCTGGAGAAGCAAAACTTTGCCTATTGATTCTAAGACGAAATATGTTTATATTTTATTTTGCATATAATGCATTATCGTTTATTCCAGGTTTGTTGATTTTATAAATGTGATGACCTACGATTACCACTTTTATTCGAGATTAACTCCATTTACAGGCTTAAACGCACCCCTTTATCAATCAACCCAAGACAATGGTATATTTTCGACGATGAATATGAATTATTCAACGAATTATTGGGAAACAAAGGGTATGGATAAAGCAAAAATGAACATCGGTCTACCTACATACTGTCATTCATTCAGGTTTGTCTATCTGGATAATCAACATATACTTACTAAAGTTCCGGTATATTCATTTTGCAGGTTAATTAACAGATTGAACAATGGAATTTATTCTCCAGCTAAAGGATACGGTAAATTGGGAGACAGAGGTTTCGCAAGCTATCCTCAACTTTGCCGGTTTTTGAATGAGACCAAAACTGTGCCATTATTTGATGCAATAACGAAAAGTCCTTACGTCACCAACGGTGAAGAATGGATCTCTTTCGATGATCGGCAAAGCCTTACGTACAAGGTAAAAATTTCAGATATAATCATTGAACGTAATTGATAAAAATTTACATTTTTCTAACAAGTGATTTTTCAATTATTTAATTTAAAGTTTATCAATTGATAATAGAAGTAATTTTCAATAAACTGTATTTAATTGTGAATTTCTATTTTGCCTCAAGGTTAAATATGTTGTGGAGAATGAATATGGTGGAGTTATGATATATTCCTTGAATGCAGATGACTTCAAAGGAAAATGCCATCAAGGATCTCAATTACACTTTCCATTAACGTGGGCAATAAAGGATGCTTTACATTCTGATACTCCCTTTAAGCCTATAATAATGGAGTGAAAAATATTTATCTCGTATTACATGTTATTTATTGAAATAAATTTATTTTAACATTACTGTTTTATTTCATTGAACAATTCCACCATCATTTAATGTTAGCATCACATGCAATGAAAAATTGCGAAATTGGAGGTAAGTAATAAGAGTCTGCTAATATTTAGAACTGTTAATATGTACTCATTTACAATATACATTCAAAGATAGGAGTATTGCCTTAGATATGACCATGAATAATTCTAAAATTGAGCAAAAATGTAATGTATAATGTACTAATACTTAATTTGGTATATTTGCCCAATCAAAATCAAAGATATACTTTTCCAAATCATATTATGACGTCTGTCTACTAGAGCAAATAAAAATCAGGAAAATTTTAAGATATTCAAATAAGTATTTATACCGAATCTAAAATACCATACATTAGAAACAAAATTTCATCAAGATACCATAGACCTATTATCCTAAGGAGACGAAACATCTCATTCATTAAACTCCATTTGACTTGTCGCAATGATTACATGAAGTATGACAAAGAGAACCAACGGCCCTCTTTGTCACCGAGTTATAATTACTCCTTATTGGCAACGCTGTAACTATGTTTGAAAACTTGGTACCACTTGTAAGGCAACACCGCTTCGAAATAGCTACGAGAAATACGGAAGCTGTCAAATTGCGTAGTACAGAACAAAGTCCCCATTCATAAAAGGTGCGCGGCGTTGTCCCTTTCTGAACAAATGATCCAATGGAATGGAATAGTTCTATATTCAAAAATTTAAATATTCTATAATTCGATTGTATATTCCAGGTTACCATAAATTATGGAATATTTTTTCAACAGTATTGCTTCTAATATAACCAATAAATAATGTTATGGATGTTTTTATAATAATTACAAATCTCAATCCGGCACACTGAACAACTAATCCGGCAACAGCACATTCCATACGGCCATACTTGTAATATACAGAGGTCTGAGTGGCCCGATATTTTGGCAATGTCTGATCGTGTTTAAATGTAAACAATTCTGTCTCCTTAGGATAATAGGTCTATGTCTATGGTCCCTACCTGCTTTAAGCGGTTATAAATTCAGCTGCTTTTTCGAAATCTGTAGATAGTGACTTTTCTTTGGTTATAGGTCAAGTGTGCAAATTTTGAAGACCTGTCTTATCTGCTTTAGGGGGAGGGATGAAGTAGTGTTTTGGAAATCTCATGTAGAAAGTGACTTTTCTTTCGTTTTGAAGGTCAAGCTCACGAAGTTTTATAAAAATCTGCACTTGTCTGCTTTAAGACGGTTGTTGTAGTTTATTCGAAATCTCATATGTGAACGGCGAAATTCCTCTTGTTTTGAATTTCATCAAGATCGGTACTTGTCTGCTTCAAGGGGGGATAAGTTTAGTTGCGGTAGTTTTTTTCGAAATCTCATGTAGGAAGTGACTTCTTTTGAAGGTTAAGTATACATAATTTGCTTAGACCGATTACAATAAGTCCCTTATACTACACATTATGACAGTAGTAAAAAACCAGAGTGCCTAAGGCACGATTCGAGTTGCCTTGACTTTATGAAATTGTAACTACGATGATTCGCTAAAAAAAACATTTGAATGTTCTTGAATTTATCATTGTGCGTTAGTTTAGTAGAGAAGTTAGAAGGTTGATACTCCTAAAGTTCTAGATTTTAATAATAATTACCTTTGCGAATAAAGTGATGGCAGACGGTTGTCATGTTACGTGAACGAAATATACATTTTCGATTTTACGGGAAGTGTTTGCTTAAACTGCAGTGTATTTGTGAGAGCTACCCGAAGAAGAGCCGCCATGCCATGCCAGTATTCAAGGTAGGAGTCCATGATTCCATATCGATTGTATTTTCAAAGATAATAATAATTGTATCTAATGACGATTCGCAAAATTGTGAAAATTAATTAGAAACTGCAAAATATCGTATGAGGTATTTTTAGCATCCATTTGAAAAACAATTCAGAATCGGGGTGAATCAGAGAATCAAGAATTTTTGATCAGAGTCACAGAGTATATCAATCATAGACCTATTGTCCTAAGGTCTATGATATCAACCTATGTGCTATGTTCACGTCATATTTATTGCATGATTCCTGATCCCCAAATTTCTGTTAAAGAAACAGATTATCGTACGAGGCTGTCTAAACTTATTTGTAGGAACCCACCACATGTTAAATAGCCTTAAGTATGGTAATCCTTGATACATAACCAACGGTGCAAGAGCGACTACCTTTCTATCTAGCAGATTCAAAACCATTTGCACCAATTTCGTAAATTCTATTCATCAAATAGGTACATCATCATTGACGGAATTATTATTCTGAACGTACTTTTTAATTGAATAATGGAGTCGGCACCTCTACCTTTGCTAATTACAAATAACATTTCAAACAATAGTGTTTCGGATTAATGTAACATTTTGGGCTCAATATATACAAATATATTCTGTATTATAAAAAAAGTTTTGTATATTGAATCCCGATTCATAAAAGTATCAAAAACATTGATAGGTACTTCCGCGGTAATTTTTTTGATATCAAAAGAGATGATTTGAAAGTATGTATGTTGAATGTTGTTGGAGGAGGTAGTGGTGATGGATCCGCTTCAGTTTTTCAAACCACTGAGAGTAGACTCGAGTAAGTATGAGATGCAAAATATCCGCTTCTTATTTGTATCGATAAGCCAGAATGTCAAAAATCACAATTATTTTAGAAACTTCAAATATTTATGTTTTGATTCAATTGGAAGAATTTCGGAAATAATGTAGAATATAACTAACTAAAAACTGAGTTTCTATTCCACAATCCGACGAGATTTTCGTTTCTATATCTTATTTTTTTATTGGTTGATGGTTTCTACATAGCGGTCGAACTGTAATACCTATAATGAAATAATGAGTTATCTCAGAGGATTCCTCAATCTGTTCAATTCTATAGATTGCTCTATTTTCTATAATGAATAAAGATTCGATACCGTGATCAAGTAAAAAAGGTAACAGTATTAAATAGAACTGATAAACATTCTCGAGAAAAGATGCGACTTTTATTTTTAAAATATGACTGGCTAATGCTGATTTTTTATCATTATTTTTTTTTATATGACCAATATTTTCTTTATAGCGGGTTAGAATATTCTTTCCTCAACACGCTTTCAGGATCTATAATAGTCTATAATTTAAAACTAGATTGTACCGTATATCATTCTAACCGACTGCACCGTTATCGACCAATTGGAAACGGCTTAGCTACTTTCTTGAAGCAATTAATTATCTCGATCCACGCCTTGTCGTTGAATACAGCGTTCATATGACGACCTATGTTCCGGTAGCTATGGTTACATATTAATATTCACGCCTCTTTCGTTTATTACGTTCAGCGTTTCAAGGTTGCGGAACAGTAAGTGTGACAAAACTATTATTATTAATTAATTTCAAACTTGTAGAATATACTATTCCGGTTTGGCCGGAAACTATCAAAGGTCTCGCCTGAACGGTTTTTAGCTTGTTCTTATATCTATAAATGGGTTGTATTGTAAATTATGGAATTTATTAATTATTGGAGGATAAGTGAATAAAATTCAATAGTATCACAAATACAGAAAGCAGAAACAGTTATTCTATTTTAGCTCGGGATAACGGTGATTGTTTCTTACATAGATTGTTGATCGTTTCTATACAAACCTGAAAATGCCGCCGCTCCACCATCTAATACTTTGTGGAATCATTCTATAAATATTCATTATTTCAGGCAAAGTATAGTCTGACTCTCAATTATGGCGCAGTAACGATTTTCTCACTGAGCCAATGTGACAATGGAACAGGAAATTTTTTTCCAGTTACATGGGCTGTCAAAAAATTGTTTATTTAGCTTGCAAATACAAATAGTCTGTGTATTAATTCGATAAATGCCTTCCACGGTTTGTGCGCTTGGAATGCTCATCTCATAATCGCTGATCAAAACCACGTGGTAAAATAATGATGATAAAATTTGTAAATAAAAAACGATTTAAAATTTTCAAATAATTTATTAATTTCAAACATATTAAATAATATAGTAACATAAAACCGAAGCTATGAATATTGAAGTTATCAAAAACTATAAACATTAAACAAATCTGTTGTTAAATCTATTGCGTTTGTTTTTTAATCAAATTTACCGGAATTTATAATAAACTAATCTGGCTCATTCGAATTTACGCAAATTTACGCAAATTTACTGGGTGGCGATTATTTTTATTTTGTAATTCATAACATCAATTTTCTAATATGCACAATCTAGTAGGTGATATTAAAGTTACGCAGTACAGTATAATAATAGACAGAAAGGAATCTAACAATTAGTATAGTTTGCACACCTTTTTTGTGGGAGATCTGTAAATTAGAATTGGGAGTATTTGGAGGTATTTTTTGAGAATGTAATTATTTGCAAAATTATTACTGAAAATTCAAATAAATTAGGGTAATATATCATGAATATTCAGAATTATTGACCCACAATATATTCTAACATATTAAATTTTCGCAAAATACTCATTCTTTCAAAAATAAATATAAAAAACTTAATATAATTCACTCCTTGCATTTTTGGAAAATATATTAACATTATATAAAGTAAACAAAATATTCTCAACCAATTCCAAAATTTGTAAAATAATATTGATGTGATTTTTTCATAATAATTATGAATGATATAATTTAAAAAAATTTAACTAAAAACACTTCAAAGTAAAAAATATTCATTGTTGTTTATTTGATGAAAAAATATATTTAGAAATATTGTTTGCAAAGTTTCCATTATTTGATTCCTGTTATGTCATAAAATTCCTATTTTGATTTTTCTCTTAATATAAATTTCTCTTAATAGTTGAAATTAATTGAATTACTTCATAAAAAACTTAATACAATACTATATATTTCTCACATGTTTTAATATTATGAATACCACATCTGCAAAATAAATAAATAAGATAATACCATAAAAAAAGACATTTGAATAACTAAAAACTAAATATAACATTATAATGTGTAAATGAAATTACAAAAAAAATATCGACAAATAGTTCACTAGATACTATCTTTCTGTAGAATTTAAAATTTCTTTTTGGAAACTCAATTTAGCGTTCAATAGATCACCAGATATCAAGACATAGTTAAAATTTTTTTTGCGGAGTTTGGCCAAACGCAAGCACTTGATGTTTTGTAAATAGATAATTAGCAGGGCTGTAACTACAATAAATTCTAAGTTTGATAACTTAGTGCAGTTTTCAAACTAACAGAGAAAAGAAAGTGAGTCCTAAATTCAGTTTCTATACAATGATTCTTGTCCTATGAAAAATAGAATAATGAAATTTACATAATAATTATATTAATACGAAATTTATTAATAATAATATCAATTTTTCAAAGACACTCACATGGATTTATCATATTTGAAGCTGAATATAATATTTAATAAATAATAATAAATAATTTTGAAATTATTATTTTAAAATAAATTTATACTATTATTTTTGAATATCAGATTATATATCTCGATCAAAATTTTTAATTTTGAAACATTAAATATGTATCTTCAAATTTACGATTTTTACTACTAATTTCAGCTGATATTTTTTGTATGTGAGAAAACCTGATAAAAATTACTTGAAAATTTCACATCTTTGAATGTTATATAAATTATCCTGTAGAAGTGTTATTTTCATATTCTTCTTTCTTCTTTCGGCAAGATAGTAATTATTTTCGTAATTGCAAAAAAAAAATAATTGCCAACAAGTTTACTGCAAATGATATCTATTCATAGACATAAAAAATATACATTTCTACAATAAAGGTTCTCTAATACAAGATTTCCTTTGTATTTTTTTTAGATATATTGATTTTTCAGAATTGATTACAGCGTAAAATAGTTATTCAAGTCAATACTGCTAATGGAATTTTTGGCATTCATTTGTTGAAAACTATTTAATTGATTAATAGAATTTTATGTTCTATAGAGTCCTAGAATTAAACTTTTCATTTTTCTTTTATTTGTTTGAATTTTTCGCATTATTTTTATAAGATTCTCCGGCATATTTAAATAATAATCAGCTTGAATGAGTGATAAAAATAAATAATTTACTTCAGGGATAAGGACTTATTATTAGTTATATTTTTTATAACGTTGAACATTTTTAACATTAATATTAATAAATACCTAAACTATTGAAGCGTCAATTTTTTTTCATTTGGTATGATTTGTATAAAATAATTATTATTCATCAACGCTTAATGTAATAAATTTGTAAGATTTTACCTGGTTGGAAAGTTTGGACTATATACCTTTAGGGATGTAAAAAATAGCACCATTTTGTGTTTAATTTCCTATCAACAGAACAGCGGCTCGTGTCGACAACAATTCTATTTTCTAGGTTAGGTCAAAAAACTTACTATCGTCGCGAAATTGGATGGTTAAGAGTTACTGTAAACCCTAGGGAAATGGAAGCTATCGTTAGTCCTTGCGAGATTTCTTATTTTTTGGAATAATCGCATGTAATAAAGGTCCGTATATCACTGGCCAAAGCACGAACAAGATCAGTCCGCTGTAGTTTATCGAAACAAATGCGTACCAATATCTATCAAATTTGAGTAGAACGAATGGTAACAGACAGAAACCCATGAAAATGAACGTGTATAGACGAAGCACCAATTTCCATACCACTTGAAAGGTGGGGTTCTCGGAAATATTTGACAGCATCACGTTGGAATTCACTATCGATTTGATCTGTAAAGGAATAATAATAATTATGGTAAGGTCTCTAGTCTAAATCGATCCTTTACAATGTAATAGTTCCGGATAGCTGTAAAACTATTAGATTGTAATGTTACTGATCGATATGAGAGTCTTCGGTGTCGGATATCATTATTTTTCAGTTAAAATAAAAAAGTTCAAGATGGCGAAACATTTTTGTGATATTTCATTACTTATTTATAAGACGTTCATTCTAAAGGATATTTACATTTTATATTATGTATCATACTTACATCTCTCTCCATGTAGACCACTAAAAATTCCAACAAAAAACAAACGTAATATCCAGAATGTAATCCATGCCAAACGGCTAAAAATGCAAGACTGGCTCCTTGACTTATCTGTCGATTTCCCAAAAATTTCAGTCTCTTGTAGATGTAATGCGCCACCCAATTGTTGGTGTTCACGTTAAATGATTGAATATAATGCGTGAATTCCAATGTATTTTCGAACAAAGACAATTTCACGTTCTTGAGACCGTCCCAAATCACGTTACCTTCTTCGTCTACGCCGTTATGCGCAACCCCTAAAATATTTCAGTGATTGTAGTTGCTCATGCCGTGAAAATATTCCAACTTACCGAACAAAATGCAAGCTCCTTCAGCAAGCAACCAACAGAAGATGTACTTGTAAAGAGTGTATCTCCCCCAAAAACCTAATAGAATCATTTTTTGAGGGAACCATAAATCCCTATAAGCTTCCGATATCATATAATCGTCGGATACGAAAAACGACAACACTTGGAATATCGACATGTAGAACACACCCAAACCGAAACGTTTCAAGGCGGCCATTTCGCTGTTTGGCGGTTGCAGGGGCTGGCTCTAAAGTAAACATAAATCGCTAATTAAAATGTGTTAACATCAGATCATCAAACGTCGATAAATAGAGGTATAAAGAAGGGGTCCATCTGGAAAAAAGTTCTTGAAATGTGTTTGATTTTTTTTGGATATCCTGTTCAATTCTGTATGAAAAAGTTCTAGTGGGATTTCGCCATAACCGTTGTGAGTAAAGATAAATATTGTATTGACCGTCGTATCTTATTATTACAAATTTTTTAACAATGGTGAATTATCCAAATGTGGAAATGGCAGAAATACAGAAAAAGCCAGACGTATTTATCACCAGAGATATCCCAAACGTGCTTTGCCAGCTAGTCGAACCTTTTCTAATATTCATCGTCGTCTTGTAGAAGTTCGCAATTTCCACAAAGGTACATCTAAAAGTAGACCTCGAAGTGTAATAACACCAGAAATTGAAGAAGCGGTGCTGCACGTAGTCGATGAACATCCTGAAACCAGTACGAGGAAAATCGGTGGAAACTTGCACATTTGCCACCAAAGTGTGTGGAGAATTTGCGGATTTTTCGTTATATCCGTACCATAATTTGAGAGTACAGGCATAATTCCAAGGGATTTTCCAAAGTGTGGGAACTTTTGTCAGTGGTATCTTCATGAAGTTGCTCAAAATCCGCAATTTGAATCACACATTCTGTTTACGGATGAAGCTAATTTTTCAAGAAATGCGATGAAAAATGTCCACAACAATCATTTGTAGGTGAATGAAAATCCTCACGCCACAACTGAAACCCATTTCCAGTACCAATTTTTGATAAACGTATGGGCAAGAATCATTGGTGACTACTTTATTGGCTCATTCTTTCTACCGGGACGACTTGACGGACAATCTCACTGCAATTTCCTTCAAGAATAATTGCCTTTGCTGCTTGAGGATGTTCCGTAAGAAACCAAATCCGGTACATGCACGAGCATATTTCAGTGTAACGGTTCGCAAATATTCATCAAAGAATGGCCACCAAGGTCTCCCGACCTCCATAGTTTAGACTTCTTTTTGTGGGGCCACCTTAAGATGCTTGTATACACAATTCTCATCAACACTGTAGAAGAATTAAAAGAAAGAATAGTTGCAGCATGTGATACAATAAAAAACACTGCAGGAATGTTTCAACGAGTGCGCAATTCCACGAGGAGAGCGGAAGCGTGCATATTAACCGGAGGGGGTCAATTTCAGCGACTTTTGTAATAATAATTAAGTTATAATATTATGTTAATGTTGTGTGTTGTTGGATTTTGTTGACACTATCCCAGGCCAATTAGATTAGTGCAAAAATGTATGTATGTATTCTTCTCTTCATTCCGTTAATTTCTTCGGTCAATACAACGGTTTATATTTTTTTACTCAAAAACGGCGCAACTGGCGAAAAAATGTCAAGAAAGTTTTTTCACACAGAATTGACCCAGACGATCCAAAAAAAAATTAAACTTTGCCACCCTGTATATCGAAAACAGAGCGTTTTAGGACATATTTATAGGAACTTTTTTACTCAAAATTGACCCAGGAATCGTCCCTTGAAATATTCGCATATCATTAAGGAACATCCTGTACATGGGATATAACATCAAAGAAGTTGATGAGTGTTAGATCGCACGATCTGTGAGGCCTGTTTATGTCTACAGCACGTTTATTTAGCTTGAGATGTAGATATTCCCTAAAACAATAAACATGGGTCATCTTACCTTGTCTCCGAATTCACCGGCGACAAAATCCTGGTAACGACGCATATTGAACTGAGGCCCTACCAGATATGTACCCGGAAAAGCCTGGTGTCCGAAGAACTCGAGAATCGATGGTACTTTGGTAACGGCGAGTTTTTTATTCGCTTCCCCCAACGTTTCTTCCGGCTGTTGGCCATCATATACATCGAAAGATACAGCTACAAACACATATACATAAATAAAACTGTGAAAGTCCCAATATTTTGAAGGGGCATAGAAAATTTGTCATTTTCGTCGATCTCTTGAAATCGAACGAAACTTTGGTTTTTTACGTTATTTCAGGTGTAGAATTCGAATCCAACCTTAGTTATAACCTGGGAAAACGAGTAACGACGTTTTGACAACCAGGAAGTCCTTCATCGGGGCGTCATCCATATTTGAAGTTTCATAATTTACGTTAAGCTTCGATTAAATCCTAAAAATCGGTATGAGTAGGATTCTTAAGTCATATAGAACTTTCGGAGAAGTTACGCTTGTTTTATAAAAGATTTGAATTTTCTAATATTTTGAAGGTATATGCATGGAAAATTTGTCATTTTCCTCGATATCTTGAAATCGAACGTAACTTTTTAAGGTGTGGAATTCGAATCCAACCTTAGTTATAACCCGAGAAGACCAGTAACGACGTTTTGTCAACCAACAAGTCCTTCATCGGGGCGTCATCCATTTTGAAGGTTCATAATGTACGTTATTTACGTTTGATCGGATAAACAGCCAACTCTTATCGTAAATGGGACAAATTCTACTAATACTTCACATCCAGATCAGCAATGATTATAAAAAACAATCGAGTCCATAATAACCTTGACCTGAAGATTCACGAAATATCTATTCGCAATATTAAAATTTATTCATTACTCTAGAGCATGATAATCAAACTATCATTGTTTCCAACGATATTTTAGCAACAATTGAATGAATAAAAATACATCATTAATGATAATATGTTTATGCATAACCCAAGTAACTGTAAATACTGAGTGTCTGGAAATTATCGGCAAAAATTTCAAGGGGCGATTCTAATTGAAAAATCGAGTCCACTAGTTCCTACAACATTTCATCAGGAATTCAAAAACAAAGGAGATACAGACAGGGCTTCAAAGTTTTTTTTGATTACAACCTACGACATTATTTTGAATTCTTCCAAATTTCCTACCATCATTGGTGTTAAATCTGAATACATTTCATTAAGTCTCCTACAAGCACTAAATTGAATAGTTTGTTGTTTTATATCATCTTTTGTAAAAGGTTAATTGAAAAATTGAACTAAATGAAATTAAGGAAACGTTATTTGCAAAAACTCTCAAATCGAGTTTTAAATATTACATTGGAAAAGTCTTGATTTCCGCTTCACAGGAGCACCATCATACTTTCCTTAAAGGGGAAGTAAGCCACACAAGAAGATTTTCACGAACCTGTTCGCGTTACAAACCATGCAATTAGACTCATTTAATTCAAATTTCATAATAAATGATTGGTTTGTTTCGAAAAATTATTCATACTCGCAGTTAAATGTAACAAGAAATTTACATAACGTATGATATACTCACCAATTAATCTAAGTACAAGTACACATTGTGGTGTTGTCCAATTGATATCATAAGAGTCTGTACCCACGAAGTAGTAACCTAAAAGATTATTGGATGAATTTACGTGATAAAATACAGTTTCTTTCAAATAACAACATAGCTTTTTTTCTATTCTTTAACTACACGAGAGGAAAATGTTAGAAGAACATCGTGTGAGCCAGCGGTGAATGCTGGGAGGTAGGTATTCGAATTTTCCTTTGAAGGTTTGGAGGTTATAGGCATAGGGAAAGACATCACTAGGTAAAGAGTCCCACGACTTAATCATATTTGGGAAAGTTTTTATTAATCCAGGCTATGAACCGGAAAAAAAAAACGTAAGTTCGAATCAAAAAAAATTATTTGCATTAGTTTCAGGAGGTTCTCAGGATCATTCATACACCTTAAAACCTCTTGGGAACCCCAACACCACCCATTGGGGGCGAAAATGGCCCGAAATCTCCAAATCTTGAATTGTATTTTTTACAAAAAAAGGTATTTTGGTATTTCGAGTGCACCTAGGTTTTTTTTTGAGTCGCTGAACACGAATCCGTAGCCAGATTTACTTGCAATCCATCGTAGGGGTGGTCAAATCGACAAAATTGGCCAATTTCGCACCCCTAATATGTTATTCTGCAATTTACTTGTTTTTGGCATTTCGAATGCACCAAGGTTTTTTTTTGGGTCGCTGAATACGATTCCGAAGCCAGATTTACTCAGAAGTAATTTAAAAATGCAAAAATAATAAACATTTAGAAGCGTGTCAAATTAGCCATTTTTGTAAATTTCCCACCCCTACGATAATTTTCGAGTAAATCTGGCTTCGGAATCGTATTCAGCGACCCAAAAAACCACCTTGGTGCATTCGAAATGCCTAAAACACGTACATTGCAAAATAACATACAGGAGTGCGAAATTGGCCAAATTTGTCGATTTGACCACCCCTACGATGAATTGCAAGTAAATCTGGCTACGGATTCGTGTTCAGCGACCCAAAAAACTACCTAGGTGCACTCGAAATGCCAAAATACCTTTTTTGTAGAAAATAAAATTCAAGACTTGGAGATGTCGGGCAATTTTCGCCCCCTATGGGTGGGGTTGGGGTTCCCAAGAGGTTTTAAGGTGTATGAATGATCCTGAGAGCCTCCTGAAGCTAATGCAAAAAATTTTTTGATTCGAACTTACATTTTTTTTATTATAGCTAAAATCCCGGTTCACAGCTATTATATATTTTCATGTAACTGAACAGTCAGTTTGAATCAAAGTCTGGACTAAAAATAGACAACGTAAGCGTGAACGGATTTGTTATCTAATGGTAGGCGAAAAACCGTTGTGTCACACATGCAGAAAACGCATCAGCAGCCCTTGCCTTCGCTTCGCTCGCTCGTGCAACTAATAGCCGCGGGCTAATAATGCTCATTTTATGCCCTTGTGTATAAACTATGAAACAAGAAAAATTAATTCTATGTAGAGCCAGCGACACTGATTTTCGTAAGATTCGGCTCAAACCAAACAATAATTTTACATAAATTTAGTTAACGTGATTACATTAATCAAATTGCGATGAAAAGACAGAAACTTGATTTCTTGTATCCTGCTCTCATAAAAAAATAAAGATATCTGAAGTGATTATAACGAATTAGTCATGTAAATAATTCTACGAATCAGATCGTCAATTTCTTTTATCCCATTTTGTCGCAATGCTTAATTAGTTAATGAGCAACTTTATCATATAGTCAATTACAAATATAGTAGATCATTAATAAAACCAATGATGTTTAAACAGATGGAGAAGCAAAATACAACCCGTAAGAAGTTTCAGTTATCATCATAGTATACATTTCAGATAAATCTCAAATATCGTTCAAAAAAACAACGAAGAAATGGCTGAAGATTGAAGTAACATTCAAAATGTTATATTGGTCAAACGGAAAGGAATTTTTGAATGGCATTTAATGTTTTTCCAATTGATGTTGATAACGGTTAAATTCTAATATTAGCTGAACCTCACATATTGTAAGTACAAATGAACTGTGATCAATCGATCACCGACTTCCCTCACTTGAGTTAGCAAAATAGCTTCCTAGAATACTTACCTTACATAGTTTATACAGGGTGAGTCAGTTTTTTGTACACAAACTGCAACAGGAGATAGAACAAGTGTTTTTAAGAAGAAAAGTTCCTATAAACATATGTCGTAGAAGGCTTCGTTTTCGAGATACAGGGTGTTGAAATTGAAAACAAAATTTCGTTTTTTGCGAATATCTCCGGAACCGTTTATCGTACAAAAGACAGCTTTTGTAAGCATTTTCTACTCATAGTAAGCTATGTTCTGTGCGATAAAAAAAATGTTTTACTCTTAATTGGTGAAGATTTTGAAGGGGTACTGGGTGTTTTTCTCCCCAACTTCTACGCCACTGAAAAAAGTACGATTTTGAGACAACCATTTGAACCGCCAATGTTTTCTACACTAAAAAGGTACTCTTGGTCATAAGCTCTAAAGTTGACCGTTTTCGAGAAAAATCAACTTTTATGTTGAAAAACATGGTCAATCCTTTGGTTTTGTTACTTGTTCTAACGTTTGAATAAATTTTGTTTAATTAGTAAGAATTGACCTTGTTTTCCAACATAAAAGTTGATTTTTCTCGAAAACGGTCAACTTTAGAGCTTATGACCAAGAGTACATTTTTTGTGTAGAAAACATTGAGACAAATGGTTGTCTCAAAACCGTACTTTTTTCAGTGGCGTAGAAGTTGGGGAGAAAAACACCCACTACCGCTTCAAAATCTTCACCAATTAAGAGTAAAAAAAATTTTTTTATCGCACAGAACATAGCTTACTATGAGTAGAAAATGCTTACAAAAGCTGTCTTTTGTACGATAAACGGTTCCGAAGATATTCTTAAAAAACGAATTTTTTTTTTCAATTTCAACACCCTGTATCTCGAAAACGAAGCCTTCTACGACATGTTTATAGGAACTTTTCTTCTTAAAAACACTTGTTGTAGCTTTTGTTGCAGTTTGTCTACAAAAAACTGACTCACCCTGTTTATTTATGAGGTAGTGATCTTTGTTTGCAACAATCGGGAAATATTCAGAGACTACTTACAGAACAACTATAAGTGCAATAAATTGAACAATACATATCTACAAAAAAACTTTGAGTTCACCTAAAAGTATTCAATAAATTGTCTTCATCACTGCAAAAACTGCCTACTCTAATCTTGAAAAACAAGTTAAAGAAAATACTCATTCATAAATAGTCCGGGCTATGAACCGGAAAAAAAAAACATGTAAGTTCGAATCAAAATTTTTTTTTTGTATTAGCTTCAGGAGGTTATCAGGATCATTCATACACCTTAAAACCTTTTGGAAACCTCGACCCCACCCCTTGTGGGGCGAAAATGGCCCGAAATCTCCACGTCTTGAATTGTATTTTATACAAAAAAAGATATTTTGGCATTTCGAGTGCACCTAGGTGGTTTTTTGGGTCGCTGAACACGAATCCGTAGCCACATTTACTTGCAATCCATCGTAGGGGTGGTTAAATCGACGAAATTGGCCAATTTCGCACCCCTAATATGTTATTTTACAATTTACGTGTTTTTGGCATTTCGAATGCACCAAGTAGGTTTTTTGGGTCGCTGAACACGAATCCGTAGCCACATTTACTTGCAATCCATCGTAGGGGTGGTAAAATCGACGAAATTGGCAAATTTTGCACCCCTATATGTTATTTTGCAATTTACGTGTTTTTGGCATTTCGAATGCACCAAGTAGGTTTTTTGGGTCGCTGAATACGATTCCGAAGTCAGATTTTCTTCGAAGTAATTTTAAAATGCAAAAATAATAATAATTTAGATGTGCGTCAAATTAGCCATTTTTGTAAATTTCCCACCCCTACGACGATATTCGAGTAATCGGTCTTCGGAATCGTATTCAGCGACCCAAAAAACGTCCTTGGCTCATTCGAAATGCCTAGAACACGTAAATTGCAAAATAACATATTAGGGCTGCAAAATTGACCAATTTTGTCGATTTTACCACCCCAAGATGGATTGCAACTAAATCTGGCTACGGATTCGTGTTCAGCGACTCAAAAAACCTCCTAGGGGCCCTCGAAAAGCCAAAATACCTTTTTTTGTAGAAAATACAATTCAAGACTCGAAGATTTCGGTTAATTTTCGCCCCCAATGGGTGGTGTTGGGGTTCCCAAGAGGTTTTAAGGTGTATGAATGATCCTGAGAACCTCCTGAAGCTAATGCAAAAAAAATTTGATTCGAACTTACAAATTTTTTTTTATTATAGTAAAAATCCCGGTTCACAGTCTGAGAGGTAGCTAAAGTGTTTTTTTCCAAGTTGTTTCTTTTTTTTTGCACACTGCATTTTTAGATCGTGAATTGCTTATGTTTATGTGTACTATAAAATAGTGTTTTTCGATTAAAAATTGAGTGTTACGAGTGCCTTTTGCAATATAGTTGTTTCGTATCTAATATTTGTGCTTCTTTACAGATAATTTGTAGAATACAACTTATTTTCATTGAATATAATTTTAAGCAGCCATTTTTTGATTACTTCAAGATTTTTTTAATAGTTATCATTAGTTATCATTAATTATTTTGGGTTTTCACCAACCTAATTTGCATTTTTCTGTAATTCTCAACACAGTTTTGACTAATTACAAGTAATATTGATCAAATATACTTACTCAATAACAAATATGTCATGTTGAATACAAAAACGATACCAATACTTGTTTCGGTGCCACCAAACACAGAAAGAGTGCAATATGTAACGAATATGGCAAAAAAAGAATGGAAAACATCCGTTCCATAATTGAAGTACCCAAGGCACAAAGAGCAGGCAATGAAGTAAAGGTGCTGTAAATTGGCAGGTCTTCCATATAAGTGTTTTCTGTATGCGAAAGCTAATCCATAAACTGAAATGCAAATTTCATTGGTAAATAATATGAACAGGCATAAACA
Source organism: Endomychus coccineus (assembly GCA_958510875.1). NCBI lineage: Eukaryota > Metazoa > Arthropoda > Insecta > Coleoptera > Endomychidae > Endomychus > Endomychus coccineus. The sequence goes on from OY294070.1 coordinate 10,287,648, forward strand.
TGTTTGTGTGTATAGATGGTCAATGAATTATTAATAACATGTCGATTTAGATTAAACAATTATTGAAGGATAACAATATTACAGATAAGTGTAGGTTAAAATTCCATGTTTATGAATCCTGAATGTAATTTGGTAATATCCTAATAATTCAAATATATGTAACTTTATTGAACAACTAAAATAAAAATGAAGTTATCATGAAAAATTGGTTCATATCTTGTACTGAGATTGAAATCTAATCAAAATGGATCTCTATACATTTGAGAAATGTCCACAGGAAAGTTGGCAGCAGATTCAATCTGATTATCGAATCGATACGTTACACAATCAAATATTTAAAATAAATGTATAACTGATGGCAAATACATCATTTATATAAAGGAAAACGAACATACTATTGAAAGTTTGATTTTAGGTTATATGCGTTTAATAAACATTATTGAATTAAACATTACTTACTTGATAACAAAGACAATATCAGGCGAAGTCCTGGTTCAGAAATCTCTAAATATGTACTAAAATTAGATATAATCCCACCGGAATTTGAGACCGACATCTCAACAGTAACAGCAAAGTACGTATCATGAACTTTGAAGTTTGTTTGTTGACATTTTAAACGCAAACTTCATTTGTGACGTGTTTATGTTCCATATCTCTGGTGGCGTGACTTTATGACCGACGATGCCTTCCGGTGGTATGATATGGTCATTGAATAATAGTTCATAATTCAGTGTATGTGTTAGATAGCCTGCCTGACTGTAGAACTACGCGTAGGTTGGACCTACTACGACCATTAAGATGAGAACATAGATTTTACAGAGAACTTTCCAATATTATATACGAAGATTCGAACTCGTTGAACTATATAGTCCAGTCAATAAGCTGGGGAACTTTCTAAAAAAAAGCAGGGCGTCGTATCGAAAAATTCTTTTTGCATGATGTTCGTATACACAGGTCTGGAAACTCGAGGTTATTTCCTATGTGAGCAGTAAGTCCGCTAAGCGCCGACTGGCCCGTAGTACCAAAAGTCGTCACGTAGGAGTATCATAAAAGGCGTCACGTAAGGGTATTCTGTGACAACTGTCAGTTGACTTGTCAACACAAGGAATACCTGCGTTTTTAGAAACAAATTACGAAATCGTGCATTGTGCCGAAATGCAAAACGGGGTACAAAAGTGTAAAACAAGAAACTTCTGTTTTTAAAGTGCCGAAAGATGCGGAAATACGTTAAAAGTGGATGCTTGCGATTCCGGATAGAAATCGTTTTAACGAAGTCTTTTATGAAGTTATTTTTGAGGTGAGTTTGACAAGAGTAACAGTTATATTCCTCTCTCAAATCAGAATAGTAAATATTGCGTTACGAGAAAAATTGGCAGTGTCAACATAGCCGAGGTTTCCGGACCCGTCGAGTGTACAGTACTGGAGGTTTTAGTATATAATGTATATATTGTAAACATAATGAAAGACAACATACTAAACTAGTATATATGTATTTTGATTGTAATCCTAATTTAATTAAAAAAATGTTTATATGCGATCGATTATTTTCATACATTTCCTTTTTAAATTACTACCAAAAAAAGCCTTAGATAATAATTACATACTTCGGAAAGAATGTGTTTTAACGAGGTCTTTTATGTGTGCGAAAAATGGGAAGTTATTTTTAAGGTGAGTAATACATTTTTTACATGCGCCAGCTGGTGGCTGAGCGAGGGACTACGAGTTAGCCGACCCGTAAGAGACTAAAGTCAACCATAGAGTTTCCAGACCTGTGTATACGACCGTGGGGTTGAGCCACGGTCGTACATACAGGTCTGGAAACTCTATGGTTGACATGAGTCTCTTACGCGCCGCCAAACTCGTAGTCCCTCGCTCAGCCACTAGCTAGCGCTTGGATCACGAAGTGGTAAAACGATTTCTTCCCGGAATCGCAAGCAGTGTTACTAAGTATTCTGATTTGAGAGAGGAATAGAACTTATTACTCTTGTCAAAATGTATTACTCACCTTAAAAATAACTTCCCCTTTTTCGCACACATAAAAGACCTCGTTAAAACACATTCTTTCCGGGGTATGTACTTATTATCTAAGGCTTTTTTGGTAGTAATTTAAAAAGGAAATGTATGAAAATAACGATCGCATATAAACATTTTTTTAATTAAATTAGGATTACAATCAAAATACATGTATACTAGTTTAGTATGTTGTCTTTCATTATGTTTACAATATATACATTATATACTAAAACCTCCGGTACTGTACACTCGACGGGTCCGGAAACCTCGGCTATGTTGACACTGCCAATTTTTGTCGTAACGCAATATTTACTATTCTGATTTGAGAGAGGAATATAACTGTTACTCTTGTCAAACTCACCTTAAAAATAACTTCATAAAAGACCTCGTTAAAACGAGGCACTTTAAAAACAGAAGTTTCTTGCTTTACACTTATCTACCCCGTTTTGCATTTCGGCACAATGCACGATTTCGTAATTTGTTTCTAAAAACGCAGGTATTCCTTGTTTACTACTACGACCGTGGTGTTTACAAGTCAACTGACAGTTGTCACAGAATACTCTTCATAGAGATCAAGATGATACTCTTACGTGACGCCTTTTATGATACTCTTGCGTGACGTCTTTTGGTACTACGCGACAGTCGACGCTTAGCGGACTCACTTCTCACATAGGAAACAGCCCCGAGTTTCCAGACGTGTATGTACGACCGTGGGTTGAGCTAAGCTACTGTGGCCTCCCATTCACCTCTAAACGCTAAATTAACCCTATTTTCACCCCCTCTTTTAAGATAATTTTGAATGTATAAAAAATGTTTACGCTGAACACGAATCCTTGTTCATTTTATCGGAAAACTCATTAAATGGGCTGAAAATTAGGGAAATTTCGTAATTTTCATACAGAATTGCTAATTTTTCATGCAATTATCGTTTTATACATAAAAGATGTTGACAGTCGCGTATTTCGTTTCGATCCAAAGTAGACCAAAACTAGGAAAATTTGCGGGAAACTGATGACCTGAAGAGAAAATCTATCCACGTCATTGAAATTATAGTGTGATAAGTCCCTACAAGGGTTTTTGTGTTCGCTGATTACGAATTTGATAATAAAAAATTGAAAAATATCATTTTCCGGAAACGTACTATCCATTATCCCAGAGGATGTCACAAAACTGTATGGTACCTATTAATCGCTGTGTGTGGGAAAAAAGACGCCAAATTGATGAAAATGAAAGGATAAACAAGAATGGCTTACTTTTTGCGAAAAACAGGGGGCTTTTATACAAAATTTCCTCAAAAATATTACAGATATTCCTCAAGATCTATTTAAAACTATTGCTCAACAGGTATCAAGTCGTTTTGACGTTGATAGTGTAACCAAGGAAGCTATACAGAGCTTTGGTCGATAAGTGGGATATAATTAAAAACAATTCTGGACGACGCAGACAATGAAGGTCAGTCATATTGTACTTTCAACTGAAGGTGAGAATGAAGACGAGCTTACTGAAGCTGTAAAAGAAGATACTGCATTATCTTGTAAAAGATGTAAAAACAGTATTGTTTGTTGTCTTAAGATAATGCTACAATACAAAATTCATACAGTTGCTTATAAAAATTTGTTTCTGGCTTACAATTATGTACTAACTTTGTCTTGCATCCAAGTGTCTAGTGGAAGAACCTTTTCAAAATTGAATTTCTTTAATAAACTTAGACATGTCTATCGCACACTTGGATGACTTAAGACAAATTAATGTCAGTTCACACAGAAAATTCAACTAGGACCAAATCATTGGTGACGTAGCAAAAAAGAGTGGTTTACTCGAAAACCTCTTAATTTTGAAAATAAAGTTATTATTTATAACGAAATAAATGGTATCGCATCGAAAAGAACTTTTTTATCAGACGATTTATTTTATAATAAATTAGTTTTTATTTGCGAAAATTAAAAAAAAACTTAGATAACAATAAATAATATGAAAACACAGAAAGTAGATAACAAAGATTAGAAGCAAGGAATTCAGCAAGTATCATAGATAACACAGAATGAAATATAAAAGTGTGACTCGACATCTACATACTACAACTTGGGACGTATAACGGCTATTTCCATACAAAACTAATAATCTCATTTTATTAAAGCCATAAAGTATTCAATACTAACTTAACTTTTTCTATTATCCGTTTCGGGGGGATATAAAAAATAGTCACTAGGTTTTATTTAATATTTATTCCTTTTATTAAGATGCACAGAAGGTACTAATATTTAACCAATAGCGGCGTCTTACAACTCTGTCAGATAATTCGAAATATTTTGGAATTTATTGCTGAATACGGTAAATGCGTCCAACTTCACATAGACCAGCCAAAATACAACAGCCCACCATACAACACTAAAGATTATCGAAAGAATTCGCATCCTAAAAAATTAAATTAAAAATTATGAGTACTTAAAATGGACAACACATGTTAATGCTATCTGTGAAAAACATCGTCTGTTGGCTATGCTCTGAATAAGTTAAAATATTTTGCTCCAGAACTATAATAATGTTCTACTTTATAGATCTACATTCAAGTCCTATGAGAGACTTTTTTTCTCATTTTTCCGGTTCCTGTTTTTCAAAATGGTCTCAAATCGGCCCATATGAACCAAAGTGGTTGGGTTTTGGGTCACAGGTGAAAGCCATCAATATCTTCCGTTTGAATTTTGTTTTGAGACAAAAAGTTAACTTTTTGGCCCACAATCGCAAAATTACGTTTTTTACGAAAAGGGCGATTGCAGCGCCCCCTTTGCGAACATCAAACAGATGAAAACTCATATTAAAGTACACACAAAATACTATCAACGCATGTTAAGCATCAGTTGATACGACAAACAGTCATCGTAAAATTGACAATTGCGCAAACGTTTGATTTTACTAAAAAATCGTCCTTTATGGGCCCTTTATTAGGTCCCTTACATTCTATTACCTTCTAATTGGCGTCATTTCACTCGTTTTGATGTCTTAAAATGATCGACTAGAACTCATAGTTTTTGTAAAATTGAAAAAACACCAAAGTCGGGGCAATTTGGATCCAAAAAATGGCCAATAACTCGAGTACCATAGGGACCAGGCATTTTTAATGTCCATATTCGTGATAAGCGCATCCAAAAACATATAGATTGACCAAAATTAAGGAATGTAAAAATTTGAACCCTAAAAATTACAGAGGGACTGGACTAACTCTGATGATGGCTACTTAGTAACCGAAAGGTCCTCAGTACTTTAACATTATTTTTACTGGATAAGGGTGATTATTTCTTGTTTATACCATATTACTACGATCGTGATCTGAACGTACTTACAATTTAAGGTTACTTGGATAGTTGTCTTTCATTAAATATTTTCTTGCTCCAATTATCGCGTTCTGGATAAAAGATATTACCATTCTTTCGTCATTAATATGGGTCGGATCCATTAATATGAATGCTTCATCTCCAGGTGCCAGTGTTTTGTCTAGTTGGAGACTATTTTTGTTTTCAAAGTTCCATCTATTTACCACGAAGTATCTGATTGCCATATTCCCGAGGTAAAGTCTTCTATGAAGCCTTAACAGCCTAAACATAATACGAAATTGTAAATTCATAGTACATGCTTGTGGACTCGTTCAAGAATTGTTTCAAAAATAAAGCAGACTAAATCAAATTTCTCCATTAAACAGTTCTATAATAAAGACAAATTCTGAATTCGTTACTTGTCACATTGAAAAACCGTTTTTTTTTAATTCAGTCCTTCAATATACAGGATGTCTATTATAAGTACTTGTGCAAACCTTAAAGGGGGAATATTTGACTAATTTCAAGATAAAAAGTTCACATAAACGTGGGTCCGTAACGGCTTCGTTCTTGAGATAAAGGCGTCCAAAAAAAAATTTATCTAATTTTTTTGATTATATTTTGTTCAATAATATGGGAATTTGACGAGATTCGGAACACTGGGAGTATAAAAAAATACTAGAAAAACTCATCCATCATCAAGTAATTTCATATCTAATAGTCCAGTAAATGAAGTCCAAAATCGACCTGAATATTTAAATTTTCTTCGTAATGATGTCTAGAACAAAGTGCGGGGGTTTATTTTTCTGACTAATTGTTTATATTGTTAATAAACAATAATAAGTGTTAAACAAATGCGTGTCTCAGAGCATTATAAGAAAAAATTAAAAAGTACAGGTTTTAAGCAAATTGAATATTTTCAAGTGGTAAAGTAATAAACAAAGGTTCACAAAGCTTACTCAATGTTCATAAACCATTTGCTTAACAAATAAACGAAAAAATGAAATTAGGTCTGGTTATGTGATATTGTACTCGATTTCGGACATTTTCAACTTGATGAACACGAATTTGGTGGTTTAATAATTGCCATAAATTGTTCATTATTCGAAACTCTGATAATAAATCACATATTATTGTTTCAAATTGAAATATTATGGATTCTCGGATGAGGTAGTCATTCTAGTCCGTTCATATCTCTCGAATCGCTGTTAATCGGTATGTTATAATAATGATATGTCGTCAATACTAAATGTTACTTCTGGAGTGCCTCAAGGATAAATCTTAGGACCGTTACTCTTCATAATCTGCACCAGTGATATCTCCAAAGTTCAGGCTTATGCAGATGATACTCAATTATGTAATGATGAGAAACTCGAATATTTACTGGGTTTTTTGTTTAATGTTAGAGGGCGCCACATACAGTGTTGTACCTGGATTGAAATAACCATAACTTTTTTGTGTCATCCTGTATGTAATTTTTGACTGAACAGACTTATTCTACATTTAATTTTACATACAAGAGGTACTCTTAGTATTTGTCGCTGAAAGCAGCCGTCTTGGAAAAAAAACGGGTTTAAAGTTAAACCTGCGTTGAATTTGTGATAAACTGTGTCTTTGATTGATTGTAATGTGATGTGACTAGCTTAGATCATTTACAAAACTAGGACTAAACTACTTCTACAAATAAGTTAGTAATATATACAATAATTTACTGCAACGCATCAATTCATCAATTAGCCCTAACAACGATTGACGAACTCCTTCGAATATATACCTTATGTCACACGATTGAAATATCCTGTTTCCTAGATCTTGTTCATTTTGGACTGCACCCCAGATCACCTGATTTGAATCTTTTAGATTACTTGACGGCACCAGTTCACAAAATTCTAGTCCAAGATGAACAAGATCTAAGAAAAAGGATATTTGAATCGCGTGCCATTATTAATTAGACATAACATAAATTCGAATGAGTTCGTCAATCGATGTTAAGGCGAATTGCAGCGCATGCTGCAGTAGGCTATGGTCATTTTCAGCAATTATTGTAAAGATTATTAACTTATTTGTAGAAGTAGCTTAGTCTTAGTTTTGTAAATGATCCAAGTTAGTCACATCCCAATACAATCAATAAAAGACACATTTTATCACAAAATTTCAACGCCGGTTTAACTTTAAACCCGTTTTTTTCCAAAACAGCTGCTTTCAGCGACAAATACCGGGATATCAAAAATTATCTTGGTCTAGGGTGGTTGTGGAATCTAAAACGTGTGTCTTACTTTACGTTATCAAAACTTGTATCAAATTAATTGATTTGAAGTTTCTAAAAGTGAGAAATTTCGCAATTTTATACGAATGTTATAACACTCAGAAGTCTCTAGCGCTTTAGACTCCGGGATTTTCACGTGGCCTATCGAAATTAGAAGGTTCGAATTGTATAAAAACACAATTGCATGAACGCCAGACGTCCTATGTGATAAGCTACGAACGTAATCATTTTGACATATGCCTCGAGGAGCTCGCTACGCTTCAGTTAGGGTTTATACTTTTTACCTCGATCTTGTTAATTCGGGGCCGATTTATGCCCCGTGCGGCCGGCGCCAGTTGTGATGAAGTGTTTTCGGTTATAGGCCGCTAGCTTTTAACCGCTTTTGGGTATATTTTAGTAGCTAGAAAATTCCCTTTGGTACGTCGCACATTAGACGCGCGTAGCCGAGACCTGAGAGTACCTGTTTCTATTTTAATTAAATTTTCCTATTTAATCGACATGTTGGGGCCCGAAACTATGCTATTTAGTTGGCATCGTTCATAAACTCATGATATGGAGCGAAAACCGCATGCGAAAAGTCCTCGTAAAGACGTTCTATGTTCCGAAGATTTGCACTTTTAACCCGCGAGCTACGCGCTCCTCACGTGAACGTCATTCGATTTATCGAAAGTTAACCAATTTAAAACAGTTTCCGACCCCGTTTGTGGCTATTGCGACCTTGTAAAAGGTTCAAAGTTAACATTTCGTTTTACATTCCACAACCACCCTTGACCAAGATAATTTTCAATTTGTAGTTCATTATTGTTTTACAACTGAAATAAATAGGTATGAAATTTGTAGGTTATTGATGATGTCAGTGTGACAGTGACATAATTATTTCAAACGTGAAGTAAGACACACGTTTTAGATTCCACAACCACCCTTGACCAAGATAATTTTTGATATCCCGGTACTAGGAGTACCTCTTGTATGTACAATTAAATTTAGAATAAGTTTGTTTAGTCGAAAATTACATACAGTGTGACACAAAGAAGTTATGGTTATTTTAATCCAGGTACAACACTGTATGTGGCGCCCTATAACATTAAAAAAAAATCAAGTAAATATTTGAGTTTCTCATCATTGATACTCCCAGTATTCCGAATTTTGTCAAATTGCCATGTTATTGAACAAAATTATGATGAACAAAAATTTTTTTGGACGCCCTGTATCTCAAGAACCAAGCTGTTGCGGACCTATGTTCATATGAACTTTCATCTTAAAATTAGTCAAATATTCACCCTTCAAAGTTTGTACTTTATAAACAATCTGTTTAGCACTAAATGTACGAATTAAAAATTGACTATTTCTTCCAAAAAACATTTTTTGTTCAAGTTGTCCAGTATTATCTTTATTCTGATGATCACAGAAAGCCATTATCGACTTACATGGGTTTTCTACCAGACAGTTTCAGCAATCCATCGATGATCATAGCAGGTAATAGTTGATAGAATATCAATTTGAAATAAAACAAATACCAATTATTCGTTAGAATTCTACTATCTGGGTACCACATAACGGCTCCTCTCGCTTCGTGTGATATTTCCATGCAAGTACGAAATGAGTCTTCTAAGGTAATTGGCATTAAATCGTTATTGGTACCGTGAACTACGCGAAATTGTTTAATTTCCTCCGGGTCTCTGCAAATAAAGATATGGACGTCAAATTCGTCAAGTTAACAAGGGAATCCCCCTATGAAAAAAATTTGAAAGCTGAACTCAGTAAGGGACTAGGTGGGTTTGGTTCGGGAGCTCTTCAGGTCATTATTATAGCGTTTGGAGATCCTTCTATTGGAGCCTCCTGTTATCTCAGTCGCGTTTACGTAAACAAGAGAGATCTCGCTAGGTAAAGAGTTCCACAACTTTGATGTTCGATAAAAAATGAAGACTGGTAGGAAAAAGTTCGACAGGTCTCGAGTTTGACAATGAAGGGGTGACTAGTTCGAGCTCATCTAGTTCGCCTATCTGGAATCTCTCGTGGTGGAAGAGATTTCTGATGAACATCTACCATGGCAATATCTATAAAAAAGGGAGAGATCTCTCACCTTCCTACGAGGTCAGTCGTAAGTGTGACATCATCCATCAAACGAATAGCTCTCTTCTGGATAGAATCCAAGAGCTTCAGCGTATGTTTGGGGGTCGAACTTCGAACATGTGAATAATTTTCCAGGACAGGCCGAATCTGTACTTTGTAGATTATGAGGAGCTACTGGGATGTAAAGTAGCTCTTGGCATGCGATAGAAAACCAAGTTTTTGTGAAGCGGCTTTTGCAATGAACCTCACATGATCGATCCATGAGAGGGTGCTGTTGATGGTGATCCTGAGCATTGCTATGGAAGACTTCATAGGAATAGTTGTATCTGACATCAACATATTAAGGATTATTGGATACACTTTCTTCGAGAAGACGCAAGCTTGAGTTTTGGTTGCATTAAACTCTACTAGTTGGTGTAAAGATACATCCCTGTGGAACACCAGCGTGTATAGCTATTGTATCGGAGAATACTCCGTCACCCAGTGGTGGGAAGTGTTTAGGAATGATCTAAAATGGTGTTCCTATTGGTCGTATCGATTTGAAATTTTGCAGATCGCTTAAAAGTGGTGAAAGTATAGAAACTGTATTGTTTTTGGGCATGGTAGCTCTGTTTCGAATGGTAGTTCTGACGTCCATCTTCATTTTTTTTAATTGAATCATGTAATTTTATTGAGTCATGTTTTCTGGTTATAAACATATCACACGTATACAGGGTATTCCACGAGAGCCGTTCGTTAAAAGTTTTCGTGGTTTGAAAATTTAGAATTCTGAAATTTTGGGTTCCAGGGTTATCCAAGATTTTCTTTCTTTTCAAAATATTTTCAAGATCATACTACTTCCGGTTACACCGGAAGTTGCCATTAACTTCCTTATTTTGAATGGAACACCCGGTATATTATTTCATTTTTAGATTCCTGAGAAAATTTCATAGTGGATTCCATCAGGTTTCCCTAAAACTATTTTCAATTTTTTCTTAGATATCTTGATTTTTTTGAAACTTTTGACAGATGTAGCGCTGTTTTGAGCATTGCGCCCTTTAACCAATTTCGATTGGTGGAAAGCGCTTCTGGAGTAGACGGAAGCACAGGAATGATTCTTTCGAATGCCATATTGACAACTGATTTATCGCATACAGGTATCCAAAATTTAATGACCAATTACATCATTTTAAAAGTTGAAAAAGTTCGTTTTTTCAAATGAGACACCCTGTATTTTATTAAATGGTCGGATGCAGAATTTGATTCTGCATCGATTTGCTATGACATTTCCTATACCTATTTCCAGTGGTTTTCTTGTTAATCCATATTTTTATCAATAGGTGATCAAACTCCAAAAGTTCTATCAAAATTTAAATGCGGCAAGATATCTGGAGATACTGAGAGGGTTTGTTAGTGATTTTCTAAATGCATTACCTCCACGTGATAGAGCAAACAGTTTGTATCAGTTTGATGGTGCTCCAGCACATTACACTATAGGACTATAGCTGTACACCGGCAATTGTCACTGATGTTCGAGGATCGGTGGATTGGCCCGCGAGGACCTTGGAACTGGCCACCCAGATCACCCGATTTGACCCCCTTGGATTTTTACCTCTAGGGTCGCATGAAAGAACTAGTGTACTCTAGGCCGGTACAAACTAGAGAGAAATTGTTGAACCATGTTCACCATGCGCTTACTAATATGGGTCCAGACGAACTTCGGAGGTCTGTTTCGCGAGGAGTATATGACAGAGTTATTCAGTGTTTGAACCAAAATGGAGGTCATATAGAACAATTATTGTAATTTTACATTCTCTTATTATTTCATGTCATTATGTTCCAATTTTTTGTTTTTATTTTATATTTCGTTCTAAATGGTATGTACTAATGTCATGTTCTAATTAAAGTAGATTTTTTACCGTTTCATTGATGTTTATTTGGCTTCGAAAGGCAAGCGATGTTTCGATTTCTGCCAAAAAACCACATTAAAATAAAAAATATGGATTAACAAGAAAATCACTGGAAATAGGTATAGGGAATGTTATAGCAAATCGATGCAGAATCAAATTCTGCATCCGACCATCAAATAAAATACAGGGTGTCCCATTTGGAAAAACGAACTTTTAAAATGATTTAATTGGTCATTAAATTTTGGATACCCTGTATGCGATAAATCAGTTGTCAATATGGCATTCGAAAGAATCATTCCTGTGCTTCCGTCTACCCCAGAAGCGCTTTCCAACAAGCGAAATTGGTTAAAGGCCGCAATGCGCTACATCTGTCAAAACAGCGCTACATCTGTCAAAAGTTTCAAAAAAATCAAGATATCTAAGAAAAAATTGAAAATAGTTATAGGAAAACCTGATGGAATCCACTATGAAATTTTCTCAGGAATCTAAAAATGAAATAATATACCGGGTGTTCCATTCAAAATAAGGAAGTTAATGGCAACTTCCGGTGTAACAGGAAGTAGTATGATCTTGAAAATATTTTGAAAAGAAAGCAAATCTTGGATAACCCTGGAACCCAAAATTTCAGAATTCTAACTTTTTTCTAACCACGAAAACTTTTAACGAACGGCTCTCGTGGAATACTCTGTATATTTAACTTGCAGAAAAGTTCGAAATTCTCATTTCAAGGTTCAAGTGACGTCATCGATGAGACGTCACGATCTATTTTATGTCTTTATTTTCTGCAAGAAATCCTAGATTTCTTGATTCTGATTTTGATAGTTCATGTGACAACAGGTGTCAGTACGAAACATAGTGCCATAACGCCTTACATAAGCATCTTCTAAATCAATCCTAATATATTTTCTATTCCTACAATCATTTACATTTGAACCGCAAAACTGCCGAAAGCTATGATGCTAACAAAATTGAGTAAAGTCACGTGATCAATTGAACACAGATTTTTTATTCTTTAGGTGCAGAGCTTTTCGAATGATGCATAAGCCAACCTCTTCTTCCTCTTCAATTCTTCAGTCTGAGTTTCTTTATTTAGTTTATTTAAGGTATCGTAATTTTATTTCATGATAACTCAACTTATATTATGGCGAAACATTACCCAGTTCTTCAATCGTTCTTGGTAATTAATTATCTCTGAAGGTTATTAGTAGTAATGAGGGATGATTATGAAAGCTAAAAATATGGAATCTCTATTTCGATTTTCATAGAGACTACAACTTATCCCAATTTAATTCTTGAAATGTGGAGATTAAACTTACACACATGTTGCCTCCTTCTTAGTCGATATAAGTATCAAGTTAACGATAGAATCGGCTGGAACAACGTCTGGGATACCTCCCGGAGGTAAGTACAGAGTTCGTGAAAATCCTGAAGAAATAAAATCTGTGATAATATTCCATTGAAACAGATCAACAATAGCACATTTATATGTACAGGATTTGGCAAATGTGTGGAATAAAATGTATATCTTTTAACAGGCGGCTTACCAAAAACGCGGAAGCACATAAATTGATTTTAAATGTTACACATTTTCTGGCAATAAAATAAAATATTTTCCTTCAACCCTTTAGCTGCTACCCATCCCAACTTTTTTTCAGTTGGAAACATGTCATGTGTGGGTTCGTTGAAAAGCTCATGATCTAACGATACTATTATTAATAAAGATTCTTGACCCAGTATGAATTATATATAAAAATTCTCGGGAAATGGGTCACATTAACATTAATTTAAATTTTAGTCTTTACGTACGTTTCCACAATTTCCAATGTAAACTTCAATTCACTTGTGAAATAGAAGTAAACAAAAACATAAATTTCCTAGATATGAATTCAGGCATGATGCAAATGGAAAAATAAAAACTTCTTGGTTTACTAAAGAAGTTTGGTCTCAACGTCATCTTCACTGCAATTCCGTTGCACCAGCTTGTTATAAAAAAAGTGTCATAAACAGCCTTAAAATTGTCCCACGCAGAGGACCGTCCCAAAAATTTGAAAATTGTTCGTAATACACTGGAAATGAATGGCTACCCAAAAATTTTCTTCAATCCTATCATTAAAGAGAGAATAAACAAAATCTATAATGATTCTTCACATAAAAATAACATAAAAGGTAATACAGACAATTATATAACTTTACCATACATTCCGGAGACCTCAGAAATAATTAAGAAATGTTTGAAAAAGTACGATATAAATGTTGCGCATAAACCTACTAACTGTGTTTGGAAATATTTCTCAAATCTAAAACCTGTAATACCTAAGGATAAACAAACCCACATAGTATATATATTGAATTGTTTAGATTGTGATGGGACTTATACTGGAATCTCTAAACAATATTTACAAAAAAGAATGTATGACCATAAGTATAGCACAAGAAATAATAACTTAGAAAATTCCACTGCCCTTGCTAAGCACTGCTTTGATTATAACCATCAATTTGATTACAAAAATGTTAATATTTTAACTAAGGAAACCAATTATTATAAAAGATCTATCCTGGAGATGATTCACATAAAACGTTACTCCAAATCTGTAAATCATAGGAATGATATTCAGGGATTAAGTCAGATTTATACTAACTTGATTAATTAAAACTCTTGCAAATTCCTACATGGGTTTTTATAATGTTAAAAGTATATTTTAAGAAGAATGCTAAAAGTGATATTCCAATACAGGTCTGAAACCTTTGTCGAGTTCCTCATAAATCTTACATCTGGTTCGTAGCCAACAAATGACTTCGAACTTCAGTTGTTATGAGACCATAGCAACATGCGCTTGTATATTATAAGAATATTACTGAACAGTGGATTCTTGTTACCAAAAATGTTATACTTTAATATTGACGATACAATTTCGATTATTCGTGGTTCTGTTCGTTTCGACGACGTGGGCTTTGATTGAAAATTGTGCGATAATTAGTTTCAATAAACCTTTTTGATATAATAAGTCTTCTGATGATGGTCGTGAGACCGAAACGTACGTAAAGACTAAAATTTAAAACAGAGTGTTAATGTGATCTATTTCCCGAGAATTTTTATATATGATACTATTATTTAATTTTTTCATTATGTTTTAATTTTGAAAAACATTAATTCTTTTAAAAGTAACACAATTAGAAATCTTATAGCATTAATGCTGTGTACAAACAATTTAACGAAAGAAATGCTCAAAATGTCCTCCAAATTCTACTTGTATGCTCCCAGGCGACGGTAAAATCCTTCGTCGGAGTTCCGAATGGCTTCAGCTGGTATATTTGACTCCATTATAATTTTGTATTTCAAATCTTTAATATTCACCGGCCTATTTTGGTAAACCCTGTCTTTCAAATAGCCCCAAAGAAAGTAATCTAATTAAGTCAGGGGATCTTGGTGGCCATTAAATTGCACCACGCCGTCCAATCCAAATATGTCGTCTAGATATTTTTCAACATTAACACCAAAATCAAAATGTGGATGACCGCCGTCTTGTTGAAACCAAACTGTTTCATTGTAGTCCAGTCAAATTAGACATAAAGTCACTTGATTACAGAAATGATGGGAACATTTTTGCACAATATGCCCGCTTTTTTTTGTGGGGCTGTTTGCCAAAAATGCAATTGTTTAAATTTTTTGGCCGATTTTCGCTGTTTTTCAAGTGTAGTTTGGTTGTTAGTTCACGTCTGAGATGAAAATGACCTATGTAAACGTTGTTAGTAATTTTATGAGCCACAAAACCCAGCCAAGAAAAAAATTTGAGCCATTAATAATTTTCCGCTATTGATGGAAAATTGTAAACAAAATCTTAGAAGTCCAGATATCTCGCGAAATACAGAAGTTAGAGAAAAATTTTCAGCTAATCTTTTCCTATGAGATCAAGTCGAGCTATTATGACGCGGAATCCATCCGGAAGTCAATATTTTTCAAGATAAAATCGATTTACGTGTTTTAGCGCTTTTTTTAAATTGCCTGTTAAACAGATATGAATTTTATTCCACACATTTGCCCAACCCGGACCACGTGAAATACAATTGACCTTGTACCTTTTACATAAGCAATAAAGAATGAAAAAGCCCCATTAAAGTTGTCAGTCCATCCTGGTATTGGGTCATGTAGTGTTGAGTGGACTGTGAACAAAAATAGAAATTATTAATAACGGCATTTGAGGATCTTTTTTTTAAATCTATATGTGCAAAAGGCAGATATCCTTGACTCACTCACTCATCACGAAATTTCCGAAACTATTTACGACGAAGGCCAATGCCGTATATAATAAGTATCGTTTAGTATTATTGGCCCATGGTGATTGGAAAGTGCTTTTACCTGTAAATAATCGTGTATAAGAGTGTTATGACTGGATAATGTGCGTTGCAAAATGGCTTCCTGAGTTAATGTCTATGTTACAAATTTCACTGCAGATGACTTGCAAGGAAAGGTATAGATCAGAGATAGTGATGAACTATTTATTCTATGGAAATCCATTTTTATAAAATAGACTAAGACAGTTTTTTATCTAATTTCCACAAGAGATTTTATTTTTTAATTTCGATCCAGTAATGAGTGATATTATGCTATTACCTTTATCTGCTTTTGTCAATTTTAGGTTCTCTTCTTCTATTTTCGTTGAATTACTTTTTATTGTTTTTATATGATTCTGGTTCTTGAATTATATGTCTGATTTTTTAATGATTTCTGTAATTTTGTGTTTGTATGGGGGTATTAATGATATTCCTATGTGTCTGGATATTTATTTCTGCTTGAACTCCAATTAATTATTAAAATAAGCAATAATAATTAATAAGTAGGTACCTAGCTCTTAATAGTAATTTTAATGAATATTTTTTGTGACTTTAGCATTATATAAATAAAATACCTTCAATACAAAGATTACTGCGTTTTTTATAAATGCATATTTAAATGCATAACAGCATATTTTAGTGCATATTTCAACTCGTTTTTACGCATATTTCCATGCATATTTTAGGGTTTTTCAAGTGCATATTTCCCGAGCTCTAATGATGTGAAAGTGGAAACCGGTCGTGCTTATTGAAAAATGAAATCTCTTGTGGAAATTAAACAAAAAATTATTTTATTTCATTTCGCTGAAAAGTTTGGGCATCCAACAACTATATATACAGTTTCTAATCTATAAGCTGACGAAAAAATTTCTTCATTTTATGCTTCAAAAAAATGCATGGCCTAGATACTAGACCATGATAAATTGTTAAAATTTTGATATTCTTTGAATTTGAGAGCACCCTCAGAAGGCAACGATTAAGGGCATTTTACTTCGTCAAAGGTAACTTGAAGGATGATTGGAAAATCATGTTTTCTTATTTGCAATCCATAGTAGACCTACGGATTGCCTCTTGCAACTGCAAAAGGAATAAGGAAAATGTGCTGTTCTAGATAACGCACCTAAAAATACACTTTCAATAACCTCAGACCGGTTTGGAAAAGCTAAGAGAAGGAACATTATGTGGTAAAGCCACGGCTTTACATGTTTAATGGTCGCGGCTTCATTTGTTCTTGGATTTTCTAAACGAGGATACAACTGGTCAAAGAAGGATCAAGTGCTCTTTTAGAAAATCGAGGAACATGTGTTTGATGCATCGGTACATATGAACTGTACGTGTGTTGATGAACCAAATGATATTTGTTGATGGTATTGGTAGTATTGGTGCCTAGAACGGTATGTCAATATGTACTTGCCTATCGATGGTCTAATAATAACCCAGGGGATTACCCCATCGCAACAATCTTCTACGAGCTGTTCTGATAGATGCTTGGTGAATGTATACGTGTTCGGATGCGGTTCTGTGTACTTGGGAGTTAGGATGTCGAGCGTGTGGTGATCAACAGTTTCTGCCAATCGAATGGCATCTCTCCAATCGATATCCGGGCGATACACCTTTTCTTCAACGACGTCCCTGTCGAGACTGATATTCGTATAGGCGGTAGATACATGAGAGTATATCTTTATTTGTTTTATTTCTTTGGCTAATTCGACTACTTGTTTCGTGCCTCTAGTATTCTGTATGATGGCGTCTTTGAGGGACGAGTCGAAACGCACAGAAGCTGCCGAATGGAACACGATCGATACTTCGTCGATAAGTAATTGTCGATCTTCCTCACTGAGTCCTGTGAATGCATATAATGTTGTATAGAATGGAATGTTACATCAATTCAATAACAACTTATCACTTTTGGAAGCAAGTTAAGTTATTATTGTATAAATGTCAAAAGGGTCATTCAAGGACGTACAGGATGATCAAAAGTTGGCGCCCAAGGCCCACTATGGCAATAGTAAATAAAAGAATTAAATCCTGAATCTAGGATCGCAAATATGATGCCCCTGAGGTAAATTTTCAATTAAAAGGAAAACAAGGCATTAACGACGTCGTCGGAATTTGTTCCCCAGAATATATCCATATTTTTTCCCTGTCGTTAAGTCCTTAGTATTGTGAATAACTTTTATCAAAAAAAATTGATTTTCTCTAACTATTTTCGCTGCAAAGTAAAAAAAAACAGAAATCAGGAAATATCGCACCAACGATTAAATTAAGTTTTCTACGGAAAATCATTGACATTTGTTTTATATACAAGCTAGGCGAATTTGAATATGTCAATCCAACCAACCCGTGATTGGTTAAAATAAATGTAGTTAAGTTCTTGAACCTCTTCAAATGTTGATATGCTGTTGGTTTTTGGTGAAGCTCAACAGAATAGTGGAACCATTGTCCAGTTGTGAGACAAATATTCTAGGTGTCATGTTCCATTTCTTAGACTGGACTGCAATTTGAGACAAAACCAAGATGCATTTTCTTGTCGAAATGGTGTAAAACGATTACCAGAAATATTTGTGCTGATAATATAGTTGGCCCAGTTTTGCAATATTTTGATTATAATCCCAAAAACTCTACAAGGCAAGCATGTTGAGAAATAAATTTAATTTTAAATAGCATAAATTTAGAACTTTTGAATAAGCATATGGAAAAAAGAACTAATTTTAACACCAAAATAATTGTAAATTTAGAAATCACTTGCCATATACTTTTCTTTTCAACATATACTCTGGACAGATGGAAGCCGTTTTGTCAGAAATGGTAAAACAAATCGCAAAAACGAGCATTATTGAGCGACAGAAAACCCACACCACCTTAACGAAATTGAAAAATAAGGACACTTTGGGATAATTATGTGATGTGGGATATATTTGATTGGTTCCTCCTTTTACGAAGAAGTCTTTAATAGCGAAAACTATTTGCAATTTCTGCGTGAACAACTATCCTTGAATTCTATCCAGAAAGAACTTATGAGTTCATTGTCCTCCAGATTCAGATAAGCGAACTAATCGAGCTCAAACTAGTCACCATAAGACCTGCCAAACTACTTTTTTTCTATCGAACAGCGAAGATGTGGAAATCCACACTTAGTGAGGTCTTTCTCTAAGGCTATAACCTCCAAACCTCCAAGAAAAGTTCGAATGCCTATCTCCTCTCCCAATATTGTAAAGTTGGCTCACACGATGTTCTTTGAACATTATAAGTTTCCTTCCCGTGTAGTAAAAGTATAAAACAAATACAATAAAGACAAGGAAGCTGCAATACTTAGGCCACTGATGGCAACCGATTCTAGAAGGTATAATCACAGCTAAGCGAATAAGTTTAGGAAGACATCACCCTTCTTGGATAAATAATCTAGGGTAGTGGTACAACCTTCGATCATCTTACCCGGATGGTACAACTGCTCCTGCATAGAAATATTTATAGCAGTATCAAAAGTTAGAATCATCATTATGGTAACCAACCTCCATTGGTAGCGGCGAGTAGAATCCGAGTGAATTGATTCAGGAATTTAAGGGACTTATATGTTAAAAAATGGCAATGATAATCGATTATGGCTAATTGAGCCACCTTCATCATAGTGTTTATAGTAAACTTACCATTTACTCGAGAGCAATTTTGACAGATTCAAAATATCATCAACGCAGTCAAGAAATCATATTTCGATGTGAGATTTTTGGAAAATAATTTGGAATAACTTCTGTATAGAGATTCGATTTTTTCCTTGATTATCGCGAGGTTCCCGAAACGTTTGAATGTTACTTACCGAGTCTCAGCTGAGTCACATCTCCTGAAATAGGCACTATTTTCTCGAGGCTCGTAGGACTTTGTTCTCTTAATAAGTCAAATACCTAAAACGATTCAATAATTGGAATGCTATCAAAGTTTGTGAAATGAACAAATCTAGCTGGAACCAGCAATGGTTCAATGTATTGACATCATATCAGACATCCATATTTATTTTTGTAATTTTATGAATTTTGACTTATAGTTCAGGTTATGAACCGGAAAATAAAAAAAAGAACGTATTAGTTCGAACCAAAAAATTCTTTTTGCATTAGCTTCAGTAGGTTCTCAGGATCATTCATACACCTTAAAACCTCTTGGGAACCGCAACCCAACCCATTGGGGGCGAAAATGGCCCGAAATCTCCAAGTCTTGAATTGTATTTTCTACAAAATAAGGTATTTTCGCATTTCGAGTGCACCCAAGGGGTTTTTGGGTCGCTGAACACGAATCCGTAGCCAGATTTACTTGCAATCCATCGTAGAAGTGGTCAAATCGATAAAATTGGCCAATTTTGCACCCTTATATGTTATCTTGCAATTTACGTGTTTTTGGCATTTCGAATGCACCAAAGAGGTTTTTTGGGTCGCTGATCACGAATCCGTAGCCACATTTACTTGCAATCTATCGTAGAGGTGGTCAAATCGACAAAATTAGCCAATTTCGCACCCCTAATATGTTATTTTGCAATATTCGTGTTTTAGGCATTTCGAATGCACCAAGGGGTTTTTTTGTGTCGTTGAATACGATTCCGAAGCCAGATTTACTCCGAAGTAATTTTAAAATGCAAAAATTATAAAAATTTAGAAGCGTGTCAAATCAGCCATTTATGTAAATTTCCAACCCCTACGATGATATTCGAGTAAATCTGGCTTCGGAATCGTATTCAACGACCCAAAAAACTTCCTTGGTGCATTTGAAATGCCTTAAACACGTAAATTGCAAAATAACATATTAGGGGTGCAAAATTGGCCAATTTTGTCGATTTTACCACCCCTCCGATGAATTGCAAGTAAATCTGGCTACGGATTCGTGTTCAGCGACCCAAAAAACTTACTAGATGCACTCAAAATGCCAAAATACCTATTTTTGTAGAAAATACAATTCATTCTTGGAGATTTCGGACCATACTCGCCCCAATGGGTGGGGTTGGGGTTCACAAGAGGTTTTAAGGTGTATAAATGATCCTGTGAACCTCCTGAAGCAAATGCAAAAAAAAATTTTTAGATTCAAACTTACATGTTTTTTTTTATTATAGTTAAAATCGCGGTTCACAGCCTGGACTATCAGCGTCTTCATACTTTTGAAAGAAGCACCTAGTTAAATTCATATTGTTCAGGTTTTATTATATCATTCGACATTTTACAATGAATGTAATTCTTCTATGGGTTGCGATTTTTTGTAATTTAGAGAAAACATTTTTGTAATAGCAATATTATTGTGTATTCCTTCATATCATCTATCGGATTGTAGTCGAAATTATGGTTAATAGTTTTGAATTTCATAACATTTACTTCCTTTTGGAAATTTTGTGCTGGCATTGGAATTGACACAAGTCCGTGGACCATACTATGATATGCTGCTCGTTTTTTGTTAAATTAGATGGAAAAGTTACTTAACACTAGAAATAGAAGAAACAATCGTCGTTTAACTAGATTTAATAAAGACTGAAGCCTACTGTTGTCTGGGCCAAAACGGTCTGCCACTTCTGAAAATTTTGCAGTACACCTTCTCGAAAGAAGATATCATGAACGACACTTGAGTGTAAAAGAATTTCAAGAGAAGCACATTCAAAAAATTCTTACAAACGCTAAATTTAAATATCAACGTCGTGGAAGAAATATCATCAATGGAGAAAAACGAGATCATTAGGTAGGGAGAAAATTATCATTTGGAAACAATCGAATAATATAGACTTGAAGAGGAATCCATAGAGCATCCTAATATGGAACGTTCCTGCTCAATTTTAAATTTAAATTTTACGGCAAGTGCCGTAATTATTTTGGATAATGATCCTTACCGCTCCAGAAGAAAAGAGAAAATCTCCCGAATGCTACTAAGAAGGCAGAGATCAACCGTTGATTATTATCTAAAAACATTCCTTTCGAGGATGAGAAATTTAGAGCACGATTGTTCGATATTGGTTGGCAGACTGATTGCTGATGAAATAGCTAGAACACATAATAAAACGTGTTTTACATTTCCCACCATACCAAAACGAGCTAAATCCAATTATTTAGCCCTTTGGGCAGAAATTATGAAGCATCTGAAAACACCACTTCCAAATTTGCTGAATGCAAAAATTTAACTTTATGAAGCAATAGAAACTCTAAAAAATGTTCGTGGCAGAAAAGTCACCAATGGGAATTTGATACATGTTTGAAACACATAAAAGCACTCTTAGTGAAATTCAATGAAAGTAGTTTTCATAATAAATATGTGTTTTATTATTAATGTTTCCTTTTCATTTGTTACTGCTTGTTTGTTCTAAGCTGATCATTAATTCAAACGCGAACCGCGATGTCGGCAAAAC
The DNA here is from genome assembly GCA_958510875.1 of Endomychus coccineus. Classification (NCBI taxonomy): domain Eukaryota; kingdom Metazoa; phylum Arthropoda; class Insecta; order Coleoptera; family Endomychidae; genus Endomychus; species Endomychus coccineus. The sequence goes on from OY294070.1 coordinate 10,309,899, forward strand.
AGGTAGATTCGGCTCTTGTCTATTTTGTTCACGTGAACGCCGCATGCCTTTGTTTATGGCACTCTATCTTGGAAGTGGACAGACTATAGAATCTAGATAATCATTACTTACGGGTATTTCCAACATTGCCTTCAATCTTTCTTTCATATCCTTTCCTCTTTTGGGCCTTATAAGCATATAAATCCGTTTAACTCCAGGACATGCTCGTAACAATTTTTCTATTAGGAGTTTTCCGATGAATCCTGTGCCTCCAGTAACAAAAATGGTCTGTCCATCATAGAATTCTAGTATTGTTGGAATCGACGACATTCTATCTATAAACATTCCATTTATTGAGTCATTTATAATATACGAGTATAATATTATCGCACTATAGTCGAATATTATGTTTAATTAGTGATGCAATCAGTGGCGTATTTAGAGTTTTTTTTAGTTTGACCCACATAGCTTTTTGAACATGATTCACAATCGATTTTGTAAATCCCGGATTTGTCGAAGTCGGAAACTTTATCAAAAGTGTTGCGAAAATGGTTATTTAGCTCCTTCTTACATCTACAAATGGGTTGTGTTGCAGATTTAGGGAACAAAATATGGAATTTATTAATTATCAATTATTGAAAGTTTGTCACTTTCAAAATACTTTTAAAGCGAAAAAGTAATTTATAAAATTCCGATTTATCTCCTGCTGAGAGTATCCCTTTGCTTGCATAATTCAACTTCAAATAGTATTTCTAATAATTTAGTTCACTCTGATGATGGCTTCTTGATAGCTGAAAAGTTCTCAGTACTTTAACAATATTTTTAGTTGATAAGGGTGATTATTTCTTACTTATAATACTAACCCATTAATCAATCAGTCGATATGAAGTGAGAGATTGAAGAGATATCCCTGGAGCACCCTAAATACGCCACTGGGTGCAATTGGAATTCGAAAATGAAAAAAATAGTCGAACAAAATTATTTCATTTAAAATTTTACAAAATTTTGCATGCTTCTAGTCTCTAGATAATATCAAATCAAGTAGCTGTAAAAAAAAATTTCTGACACTTTTCCAACAACTCAAGAATCAAAAATTAAGAATATCTGTACTTTTCTGGACATTTAATTTTGTCATTTTCAAGAAACGTACCTGTTTTGCTCGTAACTATCAAATTCACTGTTTCAATTCTAGATTGTTCAATTAGAGGAATAATGGTTGAATAGAATACAAAGCGCCCAATGAATAGCTTATTCTGTAAAATTATGAGAATGTTTTTGACCAAATATACAATAGTACATAAATTTAGGAATCAATAGATGACGGGCTAAAAATTATTCACATGCATTTCGTAATATAATACTTATTAATTATTCATGAAAATTTCATTCAATTTCCTTGAATTCTGAATAAATCATATACTGAGTATTATTCAATGAGTTTATGCAGAATCGTTCATGTACAATCATAGCTTGATTAATAGAATTGTCGCCCTAACGCAGATGGAAGTTTTGCATTTTCGGAATATTGTCATACTTAGAATGATTTTTCTTTCCTCACTGTACGTAGCATATATGGTAAGGGAAATATTGTAATAGAGGCAGAAAAATTTTCCGGATTTTCGCGGATATATCCGTATCTAGACAGTGCGTAACTCAATGTGGGACGACTGCATCGTTCCTATTGGTCGCTTGGGTTTTAAATTTTGCAAATCGCTTTAAAGTGGTGAAACTAAGAATTTTTTCATCGAAGTGTAAAGATGCAGTCTATTTTCTGTGGTGTAAATAGTTGAACTGTCAGAATGAATGACTTTTATGATTCTTTTTAAAAATGCTGCATCAACGTAAATATAGATGGGAATTGTACGGCGTTAACATTTTATTCCAACTACTGCGCACTGTGTTTCTAGTTATAACTCCACAAATAATTATTATTTATGACCTACTCATCGTCATGAAACATATCGCAAATAGATAAGACCTGAGCTTCGATGGTTATCAAAAGCACAATTCCGCAAAGCAAGTGATATGTAAGAAACTGAACCTTGCTTCACAATTTTGTTTCAAAAAATAATTTTATTGAAAATCAGGACTACTTGTTTTGTCAAGTTAGAAGTACAATTGAATCTTTTACAAATTAAAATAGCTACATAGATCAACAGGAGAGCTACTTAACACCAGTGGCGGCTCCTCGAAGGAGGCTAAGGAGGCTCAGCCTCCTCACAAATTTATAATGTTGATCATTCTTCATTTTATTTCCTGTTTCTCTAATAATTTTTTAAATTTTACAATTAATTCCCCGTTCTCGGTAGTTATTTTTAATCTGGCAACAGTGCCCTGAGGCTAGACTCTATATATCTCAAACGCTGAGCATGTGTTGTTCAACACAGTTGCCGTTTTTCCGACCAGTCAATCGCCAAATAGCGTGAAACAGTGAAAACGGCAACACCCTCTGGAGGCTAGCCTGCCGCCCGCTCTAAGTTCAGTACGAGTACAGTCGGTGTGGTACGGAATACGACATGTGCGTGTTGCGTCAGTGCTTGTTTTGTTTTATGCGGGTATAATGGTTGAGTGACACCACGCGAAATAAGGTTAGATTAGAATTCGTCTGTTCGGTAAATTATTAATTGTAAAAATGGACAACTAGTGGAAAGATTTTTAGGGTTCTACGATGTTAGTTCGGGAAGAACAGCGGTCAATTTATTAATTTTTTTAATCGAAACATTTCAACGATTCGACTTTGCGAATAAATCAGACTTACGACGGCATCTGTAATGGCGGGACATTTAAACGGTCTTCAAACAAACGAACGTAAGTTTTAAATAACATAGTAGGAAACAGAATACCCTGTAATGCTCGAACTCGATGGAATTTTACATCACGTGCAATGTTTAGTTTACCATCCATAAAAATAAAGACAAATTAATTGAAACATTTGATTTTATATTAAACAGTGATGACTTTTCAACAGATCAGGTTTCATTAAATGCTGCTGTTGGTTTAAAATCTTATTTAAAAAATGAAGAATTTTTGTTTTTTCTTGATACTTTTAAATTAATATTTGAACAAACTGATCTTATTTTTCAAATTTTACAACATAAATTCACTAATATAATTCATCCAAGAGATCGTTTAAAAGATCTCATTGATAAAATTTCAAGTTTCCGTTATACAGAATTTCATTTTAATATTTTATTTGGAAATTATTCAACTGATGAGGCTTCTCCCGTGAAAAGGAGGAAAACATATAATTTGGTAGACAACAAACTACATTATAAACAACTTTTTTATGAAATTGTAGATACTATTAAAGGTCAAATATTGAGATTCGATTTTCCGATTTACATGAATTGAAGATTTTCGATTTGACGAATAGAAGATTTTTCGAATCTTTTTCAAAAGAGTTTCTCAATACACTTTCAGATAACTTCTAAAATATAATTTTTTTGATAAAATAGCGCTGCACAATGAATTATGCGTTGTATACTGGGATAAATATATTTTAGGCCAGTACGACAGTCACGCCGATATGATAAAATATATGATAGATAATGATTTGCAACAAGTCTTACCTCAGTTTTATAAACTACTTTGTTTGACAGTCACCATTCCTGTCACGTCGGCATCGGTGGAGAGATCATTTTCTACTCTCAAACGAATAAAAACGTACATGCGAAATACAATGGGCCAAAATCGTTTATACAATGTTAGTTTAATATCTATTGAAAAAGATTTAGTAAAACACTTAAAACATAATGATACATTTTATGATAATATTATTGATCATTTTTCGCAAATTAAAGGCCGTAGAATTTCGTTAATATATAAAAAAGTTGATAAAATTAATAAAAAAAACAGAATATGAAAAATTCCAAAAAAAAAAGAAAAAAATTTAAAAATCCAAAAAAAATAGAAAACAAAAAACGAACGAAAAAAGATTTGTGGGCAAGAGAAACTCTATACCTCCACGTTGGTTCTTGCTGGGTAACAATTCATTTTGTCACTGAAATAGCTGGTACGGTCGCAGCGCGAAGGTTAAATTAATTGACTGAATATAGTATATTTTTACAAAAACGTTTTATGTCCAGCCTCCTCTCTCAAAAAGTTCACGAGCCGCCACTGCTTAACACGTATATGGCAGAAATCTAGTGAACAATCTCCAAAGCTTTTGACCAAGTTTGGCACCAAAGCCTTCTTGGGAACTTCAGTCATATGATTTGCTGCCTCAACTTTGTCTCTTACTATCCAGTTTTCTCTCAGATAAAACACTCCATGTGGCTGTTGATGAAGTATCCTCCGATACAATGGCTATCAACGATGGTGTTCCACAGGTATCTGTCTTGGCACCAACTTTGCTTCTGCTCCATATCAATGATCTCTTGGAAGTGACTACCTGTCCCGTACAGCTTTGCAGATGATGGTATATTTCATACCACTTTCTCATTCAGAGCTCCTATACCATCCAATCAAGCCGGAGCAGCGAGACAGAGACTAGTTGACGCAATTAATGGAGATCTGGCAATGATTTTGAAATGAGGATCTGATCTAGTAGAGTTTAATGCAACCAAAACTCAAGCTTCCATCTTCTCCATCTTACAATCCCTTATATAATGATGACAGGTACAACTATTCTTATGGAGTCTTCCATATTCATGCTCGGGATCTCCACCAACAGCACCCTCTCATGTGATGATTGTGTGAGGTTCTTTGCGAAAACCGCTTCACAAAAACTTGGTTTTCTATTCCATGCCAAGACTTTACATCCCAACAACTTCTCATAGTCTACAATGTACAGATTCAACCTGTCCTGAAGTACTGTTTACACGTTTGAATTTCGGCTCCCAAACATACGCTGGAGCTGTTGGATTTCATCCAGAAGAGAGCTATTCGTTTGGTGATGGATGACACACTTACAAGTTCATTGACATCTTAAAACCTTCAAGAATAATTCGACTGCCTATCTTCGCTCCCAACATTTCATCGAACATTATACGTTTCCCTCTCGTGTAGTCAGAGTATAAAAAATATTTTGTAATAAACAAAGGACACAATTTATTTTGTAACACAGTTTATTACATAGCTATTCTTGAAATCTGCAATAGCATGGGACACCCTGCTGAATATTCTGTAAGCGGAGGATGGTAAAACTCCAATAAAATCTGCAACGACAATTGACATGTTTCCACTAGCAAGATATTTGAGAGTTGAAACAGTTGAAGCAAAGGTAGAACGCAACCTCCTTTGAAATCAATCGAAAATTATTTAATATATCTCATGTAGTCAGATATGTGATACCTTACCATACTATACCTGATTGTTGTTAATTTGATTGCCAGCAATTTTCAAAAAGCGAAACGAAATACATTTCCTTATTTTTACTGCAGTCACTATACGTAGTTTATAGTATAAGGTTAGTTTTGTAATCGATTCAAGTCACACTCTATTTTATGCGTTTGATCTGTAGAAAATTTTGATAGTTCATGGGTCAGTAGGTGTCAGTATAAAACGAGGTTATATTATAGTGTGAATAATTCGTATGAAAATTACAATGTAACTAATAGAAAAAGAATAGTAGCAAAATACATTGTGTAAACTAATCAAATAACAAGCCAATGAAGAGTATAATTTAACGCCTTTCATTAGTCGTTTCTAAATCATTTCCAGGGTGTTTAATGATATCACTTTTGGCTATTGTTGTTCAGTGACTTCACGTCTGCCTCGTCCCACTGACGAGCCCGTGAGAAGAGCGAAACAGCTGTCTGGGATTAAAAATACGTGTTGTAAGCTGTTTTCTTCTTCAGTAGTTGAGTGACACAGAATAGGTGGTCTACTGAGGATATTTCTGGACAAAACCCTGCTTGTTCTTCTGCTTCCATATCCCTGTATTCTGATTCGATTTTATTTGCCAGGATATTGCCATATACTTTGTATAGTGTACTTGTCACTGCTATCCCCCTGTAATCATCACGGTTTTGTTTGGCTCGCTTCTTGTGTATGGTGGATATAAGGGAGGTGTTTCTTCTGGGGTTGGCTGTCCATTCAAGCATTTCTGGAATAGTATCGAGTTCTTGGTATAGTTTTGTGGTTCTACATTCGCTGGGATGTTTCCAGGTTCAGGTGCCTTTCTATTCTTTAATGAATTACATGCTTTTATTACCTCTGCTATAGTTATTCTGATGTTATTGGGGATATTAGGTCTTTTGTCTTCTTTTGCTTTCCTATATCACTATATCGAAAGAAATTTCGGGTAAAACAGTCATTAAAGTCTCAGTTGACTGTGACTGTGTTTATGCATAATTTTTTTAGTAACGTTCTCAAATTCCGTTCTTTTTATATCTCCGTTAAGTTTCTGCAATAAACCACACAGATCATTCAGTATTCACTTCTTATCTCTGTAATTCAGAAACAAGTTTGTTGATGTTCATGTTCATGTCAAATTGGTTATAATGGCATTCTTTACGTAGATTTTGAAATATATAATACTTTCATCTCTATTCTAATGTCTGAATTCTCATTATCTTGCATTCAGTGGGTATTTCCAAAATAGTATATATTAGAATATGAAAGTGCTACATCTCCGTAAAGTACATCATAAACAAAAGAACATATATATTTTGTAGGTCTTTCGGCTTTGATATTTCCACTATAGAGCAAAAACTTTGCTCTCGTGTCGAAAAAGAGGAGAAAGTTATTATTGACAACTTTGTAGAGAATAGTTGTTACAAAATTTTAGCCTACGACATTACTTTCTCGCGGAAAATCAAATGCAAACTGAGTACTTTGTCCGATTAAAAAGACATCCTCCTACATCAAACCAAAATCAATGATAATATCTCCAATCGAGCTGCAACTAAAACTCCATTCTATCATTTACATTTTATTAACTTTTTATTGATTACAGAACATGTCACATATGAATATTTATGGAACAAACGTGTGTTTTAATATTACAGTACAGTTATATATGTTTTGTAGTTTTCGATTTTTTCAGTGACCCAACCGAAACCTTCTAGCTTGACGAAAATCAGCCACAACAGAACGCCATACCATAGAATACTGAAGATGACTGAAACCGTCCACATCCTAAAAATAATCAAATTATATTATTTCTTGCTAAACAACTGTAAGAACTGATAACAATACTAGAACAACTACCTCCATTCCTGATAACAGAAATCGAAAACAAAAAGAGATGTGAAAAAAGTTTCTTATAGATACGACAGTCAGAAAAAAGAGGAATATAGAATGTGATAGATCGAGTTACTGATGCAAATGCGAGTGATTCGGAGCAGTCTGCATCTACGTTACTTTTCGTAGCTTAGTGGTTGCATACCTAAGAGGGGAAAATAAAACTCAGTCCAAATCGACATGTGGTGGTTGACGCAGTATTTTACGATACAATGACTATCAATGCTTTGTTTCTGATCCATATCAATGATCTGTTGGAAGTGACCACCACCTCATTCATTCTCATTCACAGATTTGCAGATGAAGGTACACGTACCCCTTTCTCATCTAGAGCCCCTGTGCCATTCAATCAAGCCAGATGAGCGAGACAGAGACAGAATGACTTAATTAATGGAGATCTGACAATGATTTTCAAATGAGAATCTGATAATCTAGTAGAGTTTAATGCAACCAAAAATTAAGCTTGCATTTTCTCGAGGAAGGCGGAGATATTCAGCCTTCAAAGCCGATGGTAATTATCCATCTATTGGATTTTCCCACCAGGCTCTATTAGCCTAGAATTATACAAATGCAGGGAAATTCATAGTATTTTATTCCTGTAAAAGGTCACTCATAACCTGGTTGACTGTCCTGTGATTTTATCAAGGCTGAATTTACAAGTTACATCTGCTCGCACCCGTTCCACACAAACATTTTATCTACCACTTGGTTTGACTGTTGACATATTTTGTTGTGACCCTAATGACATTTGTAAAGCTGTGTATATTAGTTAATTTTAATTCCTACTCTGTAATTTTATTATACGTAGTTCTAGGCGATCCAAGGGATTTCTCCTGTTGAGCTAGTATCATTAAATAAACAAATAAAAAAATAACTAAATAAATAAATGAACAAATAAAAGAATAAATAAATAAATAAATGAATAAATAAATGAGTGGTCGGAGGGATTAAGAAAGACACGGATATTTAACATTCTTCACGAGATTGGGTCTCAGAGATGGTGGTAGGAATGGCAAGTATACAATTTTCAATTGAAGATATCACGGGCTTATAAATTGGTCTTAATTCGTTCATTTACAATTCGCAGAATGCTCGATGATGACGAAAGCATTTGAACCCAAATTAAAATCATTTCGTAACTATACTTACAATTTTATATTGCTTTTGGTGTAATCTTTCATTAGGTATTTCCTTCCTGACTTGATGCTATTTCCTAGATAACTTCGCAATTGTTCATCTGTTTTGACTTCACGTCTATAGAATGCTGTGGCGTCTCTGTCTTCCGGTAGTAGAAGTGTTTCTGCTTCGAATATCTTGTCGTTCAAAAATTTCCAAGTATGCGTTAGAAACGCTAGCGCGGTGATATTGTTTATGGCGAGTTTCCTTTGAATTTTCATTATCCTGAAGATAGAACATCTTAAAGTATACATTAAATAATTCATCATAACTGAGTGTTTTCAAATCTCTTTGAAAATTTGAATGATGGAGTAAGTATAGCTTATTCTCAGTTCCAAAAAAAAAACTAAATCGAAAAAGCTCAGTGGAGTACCACTTTTTTTGTTAAAATTGCTATAAGGCTGACCCACTACGACACTGACTAAATTTTAAAACCACTTATTAAGTGAAAGAGCGTGTTCCTAAGTAACATTGATCTGTCCCAAGATTCAACCCAATATCTCAAACCAATTTGTAGATTTTTCGAAAAAACTGAAAAAAAAACGTTGCCACTCTATATATCGAAAACAGGTTTAAAGGAACTTTTTTATTTAAACTTGACCCAGGAATCACCCCTTAAAATATACGCATGTCATCAAGAAGCACCCGTACATTAATTTTTGTTCACTTACATTGGAGGTTTACCAAATAGCTTCAACAGACCATCTAACAGAAGCGCTCCCAAAAAATGATACATTATCACTTTGTAACAATGCGAGTACCAGTTATTATTGAACGCGTTTTGGTCAGGATACCATAGAACTGCACCCACGTTTTCGGGATTGCTCCGAAATATATCGAAGCTTTGTTGTAATGTTATCGGCGTCTCGTTCAAGTTGCTCAGATGGAAGACTTCTAGTCTGTCGTCTTCTTTGAACAGTCTAGAAGAAGAAGAATTTGTCAATTAAAATGTATGTATGATGCTATTGTTACGTCATCCATGATTTATTATGAAATCCAGCATAGATGCACGATACGACCACTGATTTAACTTTTTTTGCTTAAAGATTGGGATTTAATAGATTAACGTCCTCAAAAACCAAATCTGGCGCAGTCAGTAGGATTAGTGAGACATAAATCTTCCTGAAAATATTGTTTAAGATCAGTGCAAGGCGTCAGGTCGTTCTTCGAACTCAACATACATGTATAGAATATCTTTCAATCCAAACTCGTTTGGGCCACCATCAACCAAAAACTTTCGCCAGATTTAGTGGCCAACATTTTCAATACAAATACCGGAATTCTAGATTACTAGCAGCTTTAATCATTTATTTTCTCAATAATGTCAATCGAGAGGATGAAAGGGACATTAGCTGAAGTAAACTTGAAATCCAAGTATTTGATGATGTTGGCTTCGACTATGTAAATCCATAATATCATTCATAGAATGTTTTTAAAATTATTGGTTGTTGTCTAATGGGAACATATCAAGTTAATACATCAAATTTTAATATGTAATCACGTTGCCAATTATTATAATACGTTGACCTTATTAGCAAATTATGATTATCGGTCTCAGACATCCTATGATTAATTTAAGTTATTAGTTAATCGGAAAATTCTTGGCTTCCGGATGGATTCCGCATCACAATAGCATGACTTAATGCCGACGTTTGACCAACCATCACAGGTGGCATCTTCAGGGCAGGTTTGAGGCTTGAACTGAAACTGTTTTTTCTCTGGTTTCTGTAGCGGTATTTATTGTAGGAAACAACCTTCACGCCATACAGTTCATTGCCTCTATTCCGATGGTTGACTCCGTTCTGGCACCTAACTCTGCCGTTGTGTGATCATGTGCGAAGTGGAATTTTCGAGGATGGGTTTCGAAATGTTGGGAGGGTAATATCCGTAATTTCAGGTGAAGTGTATATCTTTATTGCTGTTTGAATATTATAATGGGAGAAACTATTTGATAATAAGACAGATGAAAGGTGTTTCAATTTTAAGGATTGGAGTTGGAATAAGTTGACAGCTCTGTGGACCAAGGAGTTTATGCCAGATTGCTTTTGGACAGGATGGTGAAAGGGAAAGGCCATTGAGTTATCTATCGGTGTCAGTGGGTTTTCGATACACAGAATGTCCCAAAGTATCGTCAGTCTGTCGACTAGCTAATACATCTAGGAACGGGACTGAACCTTTCGATTCAATTTCCATGGTAAAAGGATATTGGGATGTAATGAATTTAAATGATTGAGGAAGAGAGTAAGATTTCCGCGACCATGTTGACAAATAACAAAAGTGTCGTCGACAAATCTAAATCAACATTTCGGCCTGAGAACAGATAAGTCAATAGCAGTTTGCTCAAACGTTTCCATGAAGATATTAACTACGAGTATGATCGGAGAATGTGGAGAACTCTTGGCAACGCCAAAGGACTGCTCGTAAAACTTGCCATCGTACAGATAATATGTGGAAGTTGGACAAAAATCAACTTACGGTAGTAAGTTCATTGAAATGTTTTTGGCAGATAACAGTTCGGAAATTTCAGACACCCTTTCCCACAATAAATACCGCTAGAAGAACCAGAAGAATCAGTTTCAGTTCAAGCCTCAAGCTTGCCCTGTAATGGTGGGCGAAACGTCGGTATCAAGTCGTGCTATGGTGACGCGGAATCCATCCAGAAGTCAAGAGTTTTTAATTTATGACGTCGTCGGTCTCCCGAGGCGTACATACTTATCCAAATAGTTTACCATTTTTTTGACTGAATTCTGAAATATTTATTCATTCACACTTACCTTGAGGCAGTATCAGAATCGGAAACCCGTTTCCATTTTAGGAGATTATTTAATAAAAAAAATCGGTTGTCTGTAAAGTCGGTTTACTGACGATAGTTGAACGTGACAACGTCATAAGAAAATACTGATGGAATGGTTTCATTTTTCAAAAGAAAATTTTAATTTTATTTGTTTGATAGATATTTTGTATGGATATAGAGAAGGAGGTAAATGGAAATCACAATTGAATTGATCAAGTTACATTTATTTGTACGCATAAATCCAATTATGTCAATTTAGCTTTTAAAAAGACCGCCTCAATGTGTTTGATATAGGAGAAAATTGTTCCCTTTGACGGCTGGCTGGTCCTACCTGTCATTTCAGACACGTTGTTATGATATGTGGAAGATTTAACATTTATGTTTTAATTTTTTGAAATCATAGCTACGCTCGATAATTATTTCGATCGAATAGTAAAGCAATTGATTTTTTACTCATCGTGAAACAGTTCTGTTAACTTATTGTTATAGTTTTGTCAATTATAGCATAACCTGCAATCGCTGCACTAGCGGACCGATGCTATTTATTTTAATGATGAAAGCACTAATATTCGACAATATATCATATATTGATATGAACATATATTTAATATCGAAAGAATCATTACCTTTATCACCGCAATTATCGTTGCTATAAACAATTGACACCACATTCACTTTTCACTGCACTTACGAAAACATGTAAATGTATTATTGTATAGCAGCTGTCCACGCGCATCGCATCGGTCACTCAAGTAGTAGAGCTCGCTTGCACTTCAGGCCTTAAATGGAACGCCTCAGAGCGAGGTAACGCACAGCCGGTCAGAGCGAGGTAACGGCAAATGAGTCCTGTTTTCTCGTGCGTGCAGCCGGCTCCATCGAATTATAAGACGTTGTCACGTCAATAAAATAAAAAAATGTATTCTACGTTCGTTTATAAAAAAAATTCAATATGTTCAATTGGAATTTGCAATCTTTATTGACGTGACAACGTCTTATAATTCGATGGAGCAGGCTGCACGCACGAGAAAACATGACTCATTTGCCGTTACCTCGCTCTGACCGGCTGTGTGTTACCTCGCTCTGAGGCGTTCTATTTAAGGCTTGAAGTGCAAGCGAGAGCGCGCTGCTATACAATGATACATTTACATGTTTTCGTCAAGTATGAAGTGCAGTGAAAAGTGAATGTGGTGTCAATTGTTTATAGCAACGATACTTGCGGCGATAAAGGTAACGATTCTTTCGATATTAAATATATGTTCAGTGATATATTGTCGAATATTCGTGCTTTCATCATTAAAATAAATAGCATCGGTCCGCTAGTGCAGCGATTGTAGGTTATGCTATAATTGTCAAAACTATAACAATAAGTTAACAGAACTGTTTCACGATGAGTAAAAAATCAATTGCTTTACTATTCGATCGAAATAATTATCGAGCGCAGCTATGATTTCAAAAAATTAAAACATAAATGTTAAATCTTCCACATATCATAACAACGTGTCTGAAATGACAGGTAGGACCAGCCAGCCGTCAAAGGGAACAATTTTCTCCTATATCAAACACATTGAGGCGGGCTTTTTAAAAGCTAAATTGACATAATTGTATTTATGCGTACAAATAAATGTAACTTGATCAATTCAATTGTGATTTCCATTTACCTCCTTCTCTATATCCATACAAAATATTTATCAAACAAATAAAATTAAAATTTTCTTTTGAAAAATGAAACCATTCCATCAGTATTTCTTATGACGTTGTCACGTTCAACTATCGTCAGTAAACCGACTTTACAGACAACCGATTTTTTTTGTTTACTTGTAAAATTTAGCAGGGAAGACAGAACGGTTATCTGTCACAATCTGCATATCTAGCTGTAGGTAATTTCAGGACCGTTTAGAATTATGTAGACTAGTCTATTTTTTTAGTCAAATTCCATTGCAGTTTATTGTTGGGTCTCCTCGTAGAAATGAACGAAATAAAAAGAAAGTATAGTGTGTATTCAAATGGTAGTAAAATTACCTGCAATTTCCTTTCTTCCAGCACATAATTATCATGGATCTTGCAGTCACATCCGCTGGAATATGGTCTACAACACACTGAGGATCTGAATAAATCGAACGGGCTAATCCTGAAAGAAGGAATATTTATTTCCATCAATTCAACCATACCGATTTTCGTATGAGATGAAACGTTTATAAACCGATAGTCTGTTACCAGGTTCCTTTGCCCTAAAGTACCTACAATTTAAATATAGCCATATCTCTAGAACGATGCAATGATGTTTTTAGATAATTCGAACCTTCTAATTTCGATAAGCCACGTAAAAATCCCAGAGTCCAAAGCGCTAAAGACTTCTGAGTGTTACAATATTCGTATAAAATTGCGAAATTTCGCACTTTTAGAAACTTCAAATTAATTATGACATAATTATTTCAAACGTAAAGTAAGACACATGTTTTAGATTCCACAACCACCCTTGGCCAAGATAATTTTTGATATCCCGGTATATTCAAAAGATTCATTATTGAACAAGTTCAATTGTTTGTTACCTTTCACTGTGGCGAATTGAATTCCAAAGGGCCCTATAAAACTATTGGACCATCCTTCTATAGGATCCAGCCAGGTTGTATACACTGTAAACAATAAGAGCACATGATTAATGATTTTCACAAGCATGACAGATGGTTATTCCATTCCAACATCACATATCTTCAATCCAATTCTGACATCCGGTAGAAGAGAGAAAATAAGTGTGTATAAGGAACTTAATAATAACAGTAAATGTACTAAATAGGCAATAGGGAACATTTTCATCCTGTACTCCATTATTTATAGAATACGCTGGGATTCATGGAGTGTACTATGTGAACGAGACAGGTCGTTCATATAAAGCAGATACAAAGTTGGTGGCAAGATAGATCCCTGTGGAACACCAGCGTTGATAGCCAGTGCATCGGATGAGACTCCGTCACCACATGGGAAGAAAATAACTTAGTTGGGATGTCAATTTCCCAGAAAAGCTTTGATACCAAACTCGGTTAAATGATTTAGAAATATAATGGTAAAGCTATAAATTCACCATGTTTCTCAATGGATGTCTGCCATACATGTGTTTCGCACACAAGCAGCTCGATATTGATTGCTTTCTTCATCGCTTCAGGGATCACAGATAGTAGTGCAATGAGTCTATAGTTATTAAGGAGGGTCTTCTTTCCTTCTCTTGTCAAATTGGTTGGACTTTCAGTTTGGAGGAAAAATATTATCAGTATTTTAAATCCAGCAGGTGAATTAGTGTGTTTTTAGTATGCGGGTATTTTGGGAAGAACCTTAGCTGGATTCTAGGTTCCCTGACTTGCCGTGAGTTTTTTCTTGTGCTCTTCATGATATACCAACTACTTTGGATTGCATTTCAGTAATAATAATAATAAATGGAAATAAGATACCTACTTTTGGTCTTTTGTAAATAAGACAGAAAAGGAAAATGAAGTTACCGAATCACTTCCGAGTAAAGTTATTATTAGGTCAATTCAGAGTATCGACAAAGATACAGCTTAGTTTTTTACTACCCCAATAGGAAGTTATTTATTCAACAAAGTGTAGAAATTTTTGAAGAAAACGTGAGTCTCAAATGTTATGTTGAGTACCCTTTTGTTTATTCTGACCATTGAATGTCTAACAAGTTAAGGTCACTTGCTTTGAGCCTAAAAGAAAGGTTTTCCTGGTTTTCTTATGTTAGGTACCCAGATTGTAAGCCGCATCAGGACATTTATAGTTGCATTCAATTTGTAACCAGCAATTCTGATTGTAACGTAATCATCTCCACCAGTCAGATACGGTTCTTTTAAGATCTTATACAATCATCTTGTTCTGAAAAGTTAGAACCACCCCTTCGGGTTACTGGTTGAGAGGGAAGTTGAGTGAAGTTTATGAAACCCATGCTGAAGTGGTAATAGTTATTTTTAGAATCTTTGATTGTTCCTTGCTGACCTTTGGGGAGCATCTGGAGAAAACCACTAATAAAGCGATAAGAGCCCTGTGGGCCTGTCGTCGTACAGTCTGGAGAACCTGGGGACTCACTACCATAGTGAGACCTATTGTAACATACGCCACAATCGTGTGGTGACCAAAAACAAAAACGAAAGTATCCCAGCGTTCCCTAAACAGAATCCATGGCTGGCGTGCTTAGGAATAACAGGTGCAATGTCGACCACCCGAACGGCTGCGATGGAAAGGCTGTTGGGGTTGGAGCCACTGCATCTCGTCGTTAAGAAGAGCGTATCGCTTCGATCTTATTGGACAAGGAAAGGCCGACCAAAAAGGCGGAAGCATTCTTGGATTGCTCGGATCACCTGGACTATTGGGGATGAGATCCGACGGGATCAAGGTTCAAGCACTTCCGTACCGTTCACGATTCAAATCGGCGGAATAACGCTGGTGGCAATCCTCATGTGATACCAGGGGATTCCGTATGACGTACCGAAGGCACAAAGACCGAAAAAAGTACAGTTGCTGGTATAATCGAGACAAGGGATCAAAGAGAAATAATTTCCTTCAACACTTGCGACAGAATTCCAAGCAAAATATTAGTAATTATAACATGTGCTCGAATTATTCTTTACGCAAGAAAAAATCTGTACCTTCATTATTACCTGGTTGTATAGCTATGAGAAATCTATATAAATGTTAACCTTTCCTTTTGAGCTGTCCACGCACTGCCTAATTAATTCGAAGGAGACTTGAAAGAACCTGATTAATAAGTAAACAGACTAAGGGGGGAAAACGAGATATTAAGCAAAATTAGTGTATGAAATATGTTTCTTTGAAATAGAAAATAAACGATTTTGAATTTGCTTTTTGGTTTTTTAACCTTTCACATCACGCCTCTATGAGTTTCTTGATGACTGCGTTTTAATCATACTGATGGAAACAATAAGGTAGTAATGGTCAACTATAATTTAACCGATTCCACAGATAGCAAGGAAAAACATAATAACTTACCCACAGTTGGCCTGGCAATGAGACAGGGTATGACTCCATCGCACAAATCTTTCACAACATGCTCGGCCAGGAACTTGCTGAAAGTGTAAGTGGTCGGGAAAGGCTCGATAAATTTAGCAGTTAAAACATTCAAAGTGGGGTCTCGTACATTTTCGACCATTCTGATGACATGTCTCCAGTCAATATGGGCAGGATAGATTTTCTCTTCGATTATTTCAGTATATGCGGTAGCATTCACGTACGCCGTCGATACGTATGTGAAGACCGCCAGATTCATCATTTTTTTCGCTAGATCGATCACTTCTCTGGTTCCTCTTACGTTGATCAGAATGGCTGTACGGAGTGGTTCATCGAATCGAATCGTAGCGGCGCCATGGAAAACTAGAGTTACTTCATCGATGAGCAATTGTCGATGTTCATCAGCGAGTCCTAGAAGGTTGCAAATTATTTGTAAATGCTTGGGCTACAGATATACTCTACTCTGGTTTTTACGCCTCACCCAAAAAGGTTTCTACTGAGTTTCTACGACATGTTTATTGTTGGCTTAACTTTCATCCGAATAAGAGTATACAAATTTTCACAGTCTGTTTGCCATAAAGAAAACGGATAAGATACGTCAGTTATGTAAAAAGATGAAATACGTACATTAGACCGAGTCTAACAGGATCCATTAAAACTAATTCATTTGAGGATGGAAAGAAAGCCCGAACCGATAGACAATTTTCAGGAAAATAGTATTAATTATGCACGAAAAATCTATATAATGCAAGCCGAAATGGATTCACTGTTCGTCGCCAAGACGCCCCAAAGAGTAAACAAACAACAAAAAACAACGAAAAAAGTTACTAAAAACAGAAAGAAAATAGTTAAAAAAAGTACCTGTTAAAAAAAATTTAATGCGGGCATAAACAGTCACAACCATCAAAACGAAGAGTGGCTATTTTTGGCTTAAAAATAAAACGGGTAGTTCAATAAAACATCTTTCTATTTAATTGTTAAAAAAGATATTGATAATAAATACATCATCTTCTTTTCAATTCATCCTAACTGTCGCGACAAAAATCTAAAATCTCTTTCCGAAAAGTTAGAACCACCCCTTCAAGTTATTGGTTGAGAGAAAGAGTTAAGTAAAGTTTATAAAACCCAAGCCGAAGTGGTGATAGTTCAGTTATTTTTAGATTCTTTGATTGTTCCTTTTGGTGAATTCACGAGACACTTAATATTTGTTAGTGATTGAGTTCAAATATTATATCTAGTTGTGGTTAAAGGTATAAGACGAAGTCACGTTAAATTCTGTTAAAGTCAATATAAATTCAGATAATTGGACTTCTTTTGGTGTATCCTGAGTTGGAGCTTATCAAGTTTATTCACTCTTTCATCAAGAATTAAATTCACGTAAATATTGGTTGTTTAACGTAAATTAGTATTAAAATCCTGTTTATTATTTTTAATTGTTATTCTTTTCCATTATTATAATTGTTATCTTTTATTTATATTTTATTAAATATATATGACATACGAGAGCAAGGTGAAAATACACTGAAAAATAAAACAGATGGCGCTGATTGTGGCGCCCATGTGACATTTGAATGTATCATCTTTAACTAGAACGCATTCAAATTTTCAGACCGATATTTTTAAATAAAAATAAAACGGGTAGTCTAATAAAACATCATCAGCGTGAAACCTGCCTTGAAGATGCCACCTGTGATGGTTGGCGAAACGTTTATGTTTATAGATAATTCGAACCTTCTAATTTCGATAGGCCACGTGAAAATTCCGGAGTCCAAAGCGCTATCGACTTCTGAGTGTTACAATATTCGTATCAAATTGAGAAATTTCGCACTTTTAGAAACTTCAAATTAATTATGACATAATTATTCCAAACGTAAAGTAAGACACACGTTTTAGATTCCACAACCACCCTTGACCAAGATAATTTTTGATATCCCGGTATAAGTATAAAACATAGAGTTGTAAAATATATTATGTAGAACATATGAATATAATGGTGCTGACAGAAGTAAAGAAAGAAGTGATCGATGCATCATTTTTAAAGTTTTTGCGTCACATATTTTCATATTTGTAGGCAGTGGATTATATGAATAGGCTTCCGTATTACTAGGTAATTTTTTGTGAAAACTATGATAATGGATAAATATTTTAGAATCAATGTTTTGTCCTTACCTTGGAAGTTACTGTGTATATGTGTTAAAATTTTTAGAAGATATGTGCAGGTATGCCAAAGTATCTGCTGATTTTGAAGATTGATTTTAGGATATCTTATCAGATCTGTGGACTAAGGAGAAATAATCACCATTTCCAAACCAACCAGTAAACAATAATTACTGAAATAATATAACATTTTTACTAATTGTCAAATATAACTCTTAAAACTTCCACTTCGGACATATTATCTTTCATGATCGAAATAACTCAAGGAAACAGCCCTTAAAGTTTGTCGTATAATATTTAGATTCATAATTTATAATTCAATAGTTCGAACTCACCCAAGCCAAGAAGAGATATATCTCCAAGTATTGGTACAACTTTTTCAAAACCATCCGACTTTTGCGATCGTAGTAAGTCAAATAGCTGAAAAATTGATGAGATTAGGAAAGAGGAAATTTTTCGTGGAATCATTGTTTCGGGAATTGAATTTCATATGATTAATACCTGGCTGACCAAATGCGATATCTCCCTTACCTACCTGCTGGTACCTGCTATGGTCAAAAAGTATTTCTTCTAATGTTATTTATAAAAAATCAACATACTGTTATGATTTCATTTCATAAACAATAAAAAATTTAAAAATAATAACTTACCGAACTTTGAAAATCAGAAAAGGTCAAATAAAAGATATTTATATGGAATTAAAAACAATAGTAAAAGCTAAATAATAGTTAGGATATTAAAATTAACAATGTAAAACATAATAAACAACAATGTAATAGAATAAGAAGTGATAAACAAGAACTTCAGTGAAAGTGAAGAAACGTACTGTGTAACGAAGGCAGAAATCATAATTAAAGTGATTACAAAACTATCATGAGATAGTACAAAACATTGAATAATGTTATAGATATAAGTTAGGATTAGTAAATGTGAGTTATGTAATGTTAAAAGAATGTTATTGATATAATATAGTATGTATTAGATTTAAGAATAAGTAACTGTCAAGAAAACCATAAATATGGGAATAATCATATTAATAATAACCCAATCATAGGTTATATTATACCAAAGAGTGGGGAAAAATGTAGGCAATATTAATTTAAAACGAAGGAATCACTATCAATTAAAATAAGTTGAAACTCTCCAATAATTCAAAAATTATAGAATACTAAATTCTGATTGGTCGAGACGAATTTCTAGTGTCAGTCTGGTAACAATGAGTACTTGTGTCAGTTTAACAACAATTAACTTGGCATTCTTGATATGAAAATATAAATATAAAGCCAAGTTCAGTTTTGCATTTATATCTAAGTAGAGACTGTTCTTCTCTGGCAACTCACCAAAATTTTCTAACCTAAGTTTATAAAAATAAACATCAGTGAACGCAAGTGTTCCAAACTTCGATAAGTTCCAAATAACCGAAGTTAATAAAATGTATTAAAAGTCAACGAGTGTTCCAAGTATCTAAATCAAGTAAAAGATTGTAATAACCTCCAATTTATAAGAAGTATCCAACGATTGCCATTCTTCAATATAATTTCAATAAAGCATCGAAAAGTTTTATGTCTTATCTAAAAGAATAAAACAAAGTATTATCAACAGTTCCTGATTCTCAAGAAGAAGTAACCAAAATTAGTTACCTGTGATTATCGTGAAATAGCATAGTATTGTGTAAAAAGTGAATCAACGAAATTATAAAAGAAGTAAATTGAAAATTGCCAACATTGTTAAACACAATTTTGGATATTATCTAAACGTAAGTTTGTTTATAATTTCTACATCATATTATCCGTATTATCTGTAAAGTAAAAGGAAGATTGTTGATTATAACAGTATAAACAAATATTAGTTGTAAATAGTGATGGGTCGTTCATGAGCGAGTCGTTCGAAATGAACGACTCAGTTGAGTGAGCGGTGAATGAACGACTCGGTACTGTGATGATTCGTTCAATTAAACTCCGATACAAATGAACTAAGATACGATACAGACTCACAGAGTGAGTTGCTCAATGTTTGCAGCCATAAATCTGTAGTGCTTGAGAGAGCTTCCGTACTTATCGTACTTCCGTGCTAGTTCACTAGTTGAGTCAATTCTGTTAGCGGTTAGGTATCTAGCTTTACTTAATCAAGCAATATGGCTGGCATGTTTGTCTGCGCTCTGCGTCACAATTTTTTTTATCATTTCAATAAGTGCAAGCTATATTGCTATCACCTGATAATATTAAATTCTGGATTATCCTTTAGTATTAGTTATAAATGTTGAAAATTCTACATGACTGAGAATATGGATGCGAAATGATAAAGTTCATCTATACAAAGATATATATAATATAATAAATATATAATATAATATAAAGATATACGGAAGACTGCAAAATAACTTAACTGCAGCTGTTGGCCACGTACATGCTGAGAATTGACTAATTGAGATAAAGATGAAGAGTGAAGGAGTCTATCAGCCGAATGGACGTATCAAATAAGTGGTAATCCCCGGTAAACGTGTAGGTAGTGGGTAGGTAAAGTAGGTATTACAATGCGAGCATAGATTTCGATAGCCTCTAAATGTATCCATGCGAGCTTTCAGTAAGAGACGCACCGTGCAAATCGTTCAAATGAACGACTCATTACGAACGACTCACTTGAGTGAGCTGAACGAAATGAGCGCGCTCCTTAAAAAGAGTCGTACGACCCAACGCTAGTTGTAAAAGTGATTTTAAGGTTATGTCATAGATTTTGTAAACATAAAATTGAATTACCCGAGATAATAAGAGTCATAGAAATTAAATATTGTGAAATCAAAGAGCATTGTGTTTAATTCCATATAAAATTATTCTATAGATAAACTTCAGATAAACTTCAAAACTTCATAAACATTAATTCAAAGTTCAAATACAATCAAATTAAAAAGATAAAAAGCTAGCCGGTAGAATCAAAATATAATTATTAATAACTTCAAATAATTAAACTTCACAAACTTCAACTCAACAAAATAAAATCATAAAAATTAAGATAACAATACACACAACAAAAGATTCTGAATTGATAAGACATGGTCAATTTCCAAAACAGGTTATTACTTACAGGGCAATCCCACAACATTCGTAATCTCTCCTCTGTATTTTTCCCTTTTTTGGGTCTTATAAGGACGTAAATTTTCCTGATGCCTGGACATTTTCGCAACAATTTTTCTATCAGAACTTTCCCAAGAAATCCTGTTACTCCTGTGATGAATATGGTTTGTCCATTGTAAAATTCGGCTATCGATGGATATTCTGACATCTTGTCCAAGTCTTATTAAACCGAATGAATCTGTTCCTCTTCCGCTTCAGATAACCTACACCAAAAATTATTCTTTTCATACGTTGTGTAATATCAACATTCGGAACAAAGAAAGGATCCTATGGATGAATTTAGTAGTTGGCTTCAGTATTATCCACAATTTGAACGAAAGAGAACACGTTATCACAACTTGATGGGAAAATCGCTTATGAACTGAGAGAAACGTAGAAGGTGTTCAGTAGGAAACTGGAGAATAGAAACTACAATTTTCTCAAACTGTTTAGCTCCATATAATTGAAAATTAATATGTGAAATATAAAAGGGATATTACCCCAGCCTTCTATTTCCAGTAATGTTCAATGGAAGCTCGGAATTTGTTCTGTTTGATGTAGGCAGTATGCCGATATAAATTTTGTATATTTAATCCCTCTATCGCATGATTTTTCTAGAGTCATCGTCTATGTGATAAGCAAAATTCACGGTTTCCACACACTGCAACATGGTTAATCAATATCTGAAGTTAAAATTAACGATTGATTCGAACTTCTCATCATGGAAAACATGAAAACAAAGTTTTATCCTAATCGATGTTGACCAAAATCGAGATTTTTTCATATGAAATTTTGATGAAACGGAAAATTAAAAACAAATTGGATAATCGCTAGATTTTGTTCTATATGATGTAGGAAGTATGCCGATATGCATTTTGTGGGTAATCCCCCTATCAAATAAATTTTCTAGGCTCACTGTCTACGTTAAGAGCAGAATTCAGGGTCAATGCATACTGCAACATGGTTAACGAACATCTGAAGTTGAAACTAACGATGGAAGTTTTATCCTAATCGATGATGTCGACCCTTATGAAATTTTGATGAAAAGGAAAATTAAAAAAAAATACGGGCAGTCACTGCTGACAGAAGTGAAAACTGACATTATGAAGTAACCAATTTATTTTGGGAACTTCATCCAAATTCGTATGATTTCACCAGTATCATCTCTTCCTACATGCCACAATTTTCCGACAGTACCATTGGACAATCCATCCCCAACATCTATGTTATTAGTTATCATGTAGGGTCGGTTAAGAACTAAAATTAACTCGTATGGTAATCCACCCGTATCATCGGTTCTCATTTTATGCAACTTTTGCCTGACGAAATTCTGTTGCTCAGCATTAAGACAACCAACGAAGACATCCGATGCCACAGATACTATTGTCTACGGAGTTTAGTATGGAGTTGTTGTACTCATTGTAGCATCCGAAATTACAATTTTATTATTTTAAATGAAAATTAATATAATTAGTTTTCTTTAGTTCTCACAACTGTCAGCATTTCAATCAACAATTATATACATTTTTATATTTAATAATAAAAAACGTATAATAGGCAGTACAATCCCTGTAAAGAGTATGAATGAAACCCGATAGTCATTAAAATAAATACACATTATTTTATTTTCAAAACATATTGTTTATTGATATTCACATCGAAGTAAATGAAAGTAATGTTAAACAGCATTGGTCCGAATTGAAGATGTCTACGGATGGTGGTAAAAGAAAACATCTTCAATTCGGACCAATGAACAAATGATCTAAAAAGAAATGCAAAATGTAAACATATAAACATTTCCGTCAAATGTCAGTACTTGTACTTTCGTATTAGTAGTATTAAAAAAACATCAAGACGATACTCACTATTATATTTAATACTGTGATCTAACATTCGAACAATGAAAATAATAAACTAGATATAACACAACGTCATCAATATGTAGTACACATGCAAAAGTTCTCACTTATACACATCACTAATGTTATGTTCTTATGACAAGAATATATATATTCACAATATTTAAAACCTTGCACGTAGATACGATACTAAGTACACAATGTACAATTAATAAATTCAATAAAAATATAACTTTCGTCTGCACGAGGACCGAGGATTGAGTAAATGAATAACGTCGAGTATCCGACTCAGATATGCACACGTGTGTGAGCGTATAGAGAGACTTCATGACGCCTAATATGAGTAGTTGCGCACGCAGCAGTATACATAATACCTAATATATATAGCTACAGCGTGACGGTACGTGACGGACTCATGGTTTTACCCCCTGTCTGAAATAGCTCAACGCGCCTTAAGAAGTTTTCACTTCAAAAAAATTGGATAATCGGTAGATTTTGTTCTATATGATGTAGGAAGTATGCCGATATAAATTTTGTGGGTATAATCTCCCTATCAAATACATTTTCTGGGCTCACTGTCTATGTTAAGACAGTGGTTTAAGCATACTGCAACATGGTTAATGAACATCTAAAGTTAAAACTAACGATGGAATCGAAGGAAATAATCATCATAGGGAACGTATCCAAACTAAGTTTCATCAGAATTGATGATGTCAACCAAAATCGAGATTTTTCTGTACCCACCCTTTGAAAGATTTTAATGAAACCGAAAATTCAAGAACTTGAGATATTATCTCTCTAGATTTTTTTTGATGATGATGTAGGAAGTACGCCGTTATAAATTCGTGTGTATAATCCCTGTACCACATGAATTTTCTGGAATCACTGGCTATTGCGTATCTGTCTGTAATTCTATTAATTGGACTCTTAAGCCCCTTCAATTTGTCATGTGGAGCGAAAACTTATTAAATAAATGAATAAATTTATGAATTATGTGTGATAAGATAGCAATATAGAAAATATTCTTACGGCATGGTAATGATGAATAATGTACCACAATTGACAGGAATATTCTGGATGACTTACTGGTAGTGTTATCATAATACAATTATATATTATCATATAGATATTCCCTTGTGCATAAAATTATGAAGTCATAAAAATAGGATTACTTGCTAAGAACTTACGTTACTCCCAGGAAAAATTTCAAATAACAGGAGAAAATTTTGTTTTCAACCCAGAAAAATGTTGGCTCAGTAATTGGCAGTACTGAAGAACTCCCGAAATGTAGTTTCTGGACAAATTCTCTATATAAGGAATTACAGGAAAATCTATCAACTTCTCACGTATTTCGACCACTCACAAGCAAATCAAATATTTCAGAATGTATTATCAAAAATCCTTCATACAAATTTGAATTGTTGATATTCTAGCAAAAATCTGAATTATTCTGCATTAAAAATTAAGTATAAATGAGTATTAGAAATTCAAATTATAGTTGGCAATTCTCCCAACATGCTTACAAGAAGGGATCAGTGGCGCAGGAATGTTCTTCGGCGAGGGCCACAGTATAAATTGAAAACAAAAAATTGGTAAGCTCATTTAGCCTGTTTCCTCCCATTGTATTTCTCAAATATGATTAAGATCCTTCATACAAATTTGAATTGTTGATATTCTAGCTAAAATCTGAATTATTCTGCATAGAAATTGAGTATAAATGGGTATTAGAAATTCAAATTATAATTGACAATTCTCCCAACATGTGTACAAGAAGGGATCAGTGGCGCAGGAATGTTCTTCGGTAGGGCAACGGTATAAATTGAAAACAAAAATTGGCAAGCTGATTTAGCCTGTTTCCTCCCATTGTGTTTCTCAAATATATTTGAGTCTTCGTAACCTTGAAATTTTTCTTTCTGCTGTACTTGTGGACACTGGTATCGTTGAAAATATCTTACGTAGAATGAAAATATTGACATTCCAGATATTGATGACATCGATTGCGCTCTTTGAAACAGAAGGGTAGTCTGGATGGATCAATTTTAGTGAACTTTTGGTACCAGAGATGTAGTTCTGCTTCTGAGACATTTTTACTCAACTCGTGTATATTTTGCCGATAGAAGGACACTAAATTATGAAAACTGTCTATCTGCTCTTGAGTAACAGTTTTCCACTTGCGACCAGAACTATAAAGTTACTTAGTATCATTTTATATTCCGATAGTCGTTCCTTTAGATTGCTTAGAAAATAATTTACCCATGGCAAGAATATTTCATGCACCTTTAGTTGGTATATTACTAACCCGTTAGTCCTGGTAATTTGATATCTATGCCAAGAAATTCAGCTTTCCGCTTAGCTTCTTTGAAAATTTCCATAAACTCATCATCTGCATCTTCTCGTATTCTTTGAATACATGAGATCACATCATCAGCATGACTTTTTGCAAATGCGAGATCAAGAGCTTGAAATTTGATTGGCTCTGTTCACTGATCAGAACAGACGCCGTAGCTAGAGTCTTTGTTTTTCCATGAAGATTCATGTTGAGACATAATCATGACTGCATTTTGCCTTTGTACCCATTTTGTTGGACACATTTCTTTCAATCGGTTACTGCGTGCTTCTGGTAGTTCAGGTTGTATATTATTTTGTAGTTCGAGTTGTTTCTTAGGTGTCTTGAAAAAAATATAAACTTTTCTGATGGTTCCTACACAATTTCTGGTCGCTTATATCCGGAGGCATTCGAACGAGCTGCTACATTCAAATTATGCGATGCACAGTGTACTTATAGAGCCGCATTTTTTTTAAGCGGAGGTGCTCTTCATGGGGATATCATGAGCCTTTGGGTCTCATGGTCTACTTTTCCTAACCTTTCCAGGCATACTCACTAAGAACTTAACCCCCTTTGTAGGCTTGTCTGGCTATTGTTGCTTTGTTTCTTTACGGTATCCACTCGAGTATTTTTGCACCTTGTACGAGTTTGTGCAAGTCCTTTACTGGGTGGGAACTGTATAATTCTGGTTCGCCGTTAGGCTTTCCACAAATTGACTGTCTTTTGCGGTCCAGTGCCTCGCATCTACATAGTATGTGTGTCACTGTTTCTGTATCCTTACCGCATGTTAGATAGCCATTCAACAGTCCCATTTTGTTAAGGTGCTCTTTTACTGGCGCTGTAACTTTTGTTACACGGGGCTTCTACAGATCTTCGAGCTGTACGTTTTGGTACCTCCATGGTCTGTTCTGGATCTGGAGCGTTCTCCGACTCTTTTCTTGCAAGTTTGTCGGCTTTTGCATTACCCGTCGTTCCCTGATGTCCTGGCACCCAGATCAGCTCAACGCGGTTTCGATCTGCCAGTGTTTCAAGTTCTTCTTAGCATGTCCATACCAGATGATATGTCACTCCCTGACTTATCATTGCCTTAAGTGCCGCCTGACTATCTGTAAATATGTGGATCTGCTCATCTTCGATGACTTCACGCATTGGAGAATTGCATATACCTCTGCTTGGAAGACAGGGGTATGCTTACCCAATGAATAGCTGCAGCCAGTCTTTAGGTTTCGTGAGTATACTCCTCCTGCACCTGCACCTTTTTCAATCTTAGAGCCGTCTGTATACCAGATCTTTCCCTGTAGAATACAGCCCAGGTTTGTATGTTCTCCTTCAATCCTTTCTGTATTGATACCCTGAATGTGTTGTTAAAAGAGTATCGCTTTGAAATGTCATCTGTTCTCATGTCTTACACGTCCCTCGTCACGATTTTTACAATGCTCATGTGTCCTGGCCCGATGTGAACATTCTTCAGTGTATTTTGTATTCTGAAGGCAGCCTTGCCTCTCCTTGGATTACCAATTGGAGGGGTTTGATCCCAGTAGTGTCTCCATTGCTGCAGTGGGCGTTAATTTCATGGCTCCTGTGATATCAAGACATGCAAGTCTCTGAACCTGGATTAGTCTTGTCGTGGTCCCTCTTTGTTGTGTTTTGGGCCACCATATTGAAGAAGCGTATGTTATTGTGAGTTTAACCACCATGTTGTACAACCAGTAGAGCATGTTTGGTCGTAGGCCCCATTTTTCCTCAAAGGAGCGTCTGACCACAAATAATGACGTCTCCGCTTTTTTAATTACTTTTCCCAGATGTTGGTTCCAAGTCAGTTTCGATTCTACTGTCACCCCGAGATATTTGACTTCCCCTTTTATCTGTACAGTTTCTTCTCGAATATTCAGAGGTTTGAGACCTCTGAATATTCGAGAATTTGCGTTTACGAGTGAATGCTACTATGGTAGCTTTGTAGGGACTAATATTCACTCCCTCGGAATCCATCCATGTTATTACCAGGTTCAGAGCCTCCTACATTTGATCTCTGACCGTGGAGTTCTAGTTTCATTGTACCATGGCAACTATGTCGTCGGCATATCCAAGGGTTCTGTATCCTTTGTCCTGGAGGTTTCCCAGTAGCCCGTCCACAACCAGATTTCACAGGAGTAGAGAGAGTACACCCCCTGCGGGCATCCTCTGGCTACTGGTGTCACTACGGTCTTCTCCATTATGGTTGCATGTATCATCCTGCTCCTATCCAGGCCACACATGGTTCCTAAATTCCTTTGTGTTTGAGGGACCTGATGATTGAATCAATGGAGGTGTTGTCAAAATCTCCTTCTAAGTCTAGGAAAGCCGCTAGAAAGATTTCTTTATTTTCCAGCGTATTTTCCAGCCTTTCCAGAAGTTGACGGAGTACTATTTCTGAACAGTCAGTCTTGTAGGCATATTGATCGCGATGCACTGGTCTTTCTACCAGTACACCGTCCTTTGAGAGTCTGTCTACTAGAACTTCGTCGGATGTACCATCAACTGGTGAGTTTCTGCAGATTGCAACTGGAACATCCTGTATAAAATTCAGTACTGAAATAAAAAAGTTTAAGAGATAAATGTGGTTTCCAATAATTGAGGAAAGTACAACCATTCTGAGTATACTTCGTATTGGATTCAATTTATGAAAGCCCATAGACTGGACTTTGTTTTTCATCTCTACTAGCTTAATTTAATATATCTAGATAAAAAGTAATACAGTTTTAATTGGTCACTATATCATATAATTATTTATAATCATTATATTCTGACAATACTGGATTAATTGAGAATACAGATTTAGAAAACAGTTATTTATTAGTCAATCAAATTTCAATAATAATGTCATGTTATTCTGTCGTAATGTACAAGTAGAATTGTTCAGATAGTTGAACAAGTATACGTATAAGGTCCAGCTTGAAGAATAGCAACCAGAAGCCGACAGCATGCCAGAAGATGTTGAAAATTTGAGAGATTACATATAACCTAAAAAGACAAGAATACATTAGATCATTTATTCCCAAAATGCCATCACTTGAACATATACAGATTGAGTTTAAGTCAGCGGTGTATAGTGATTCAATAAGTGCGAGCGAGATAGAATAAGATGGGCGATATATTCATACATAACGCAGATAGACCATATGCATGCTGCATCCGAATAATTTATTTCACTATAATAGCTACATTGTGGTGAACATAAAATAATTATCTAAAGATGGTGCTCTGCCGTTTTAATTAAAAAGGCAAAGTTACCACTTCCAAACTCATAGGTACTATGCATTTCTATCTATCTAGTTTCCTAGTAATTAAGCCGTATCTACACAAATAATGCATCAAGATGGCAAAATACAATGGGTGTTTCTGAATCTCGATTATTCGTGGTTCTGTTCGTTTTGGCGACGTGGGCATTTTTAATTGAACTTGGTGCGGTAAGGACACTTTGTGCTAATACAATTAGTTTTTTAAGAAATCCCATTTTGGACATAATAACGTTTGATGATGGTCGTGAGACCGAAACTTTTGTAAAAATGAAAATGTAAAACATACGTGTTGATGTGACCTATTTCCCGAGAATTTATATATAATTCATACCTGGGTCGAAAATCTTTATTATATGTTGTTCACATCTATATAAATTCAGAAATTTGATAATAGATGTCGCCCAATATAATTGCAAAATAGCTGGCAACGATTTCCAATCCACTATACATACCTCTTCGCGAGTTTCACTGCTTGTGGTAACGTTTTCGGGTCTTCTTTCAAAAGATACTGCCGTCCTCCCAACAACGCGTTTTTGAAATATTCATACAGTTCTACCTGATCAGCGTTATAAGCAAAATCTTCCGCATCTTGCGGCAGAACTTCGTGCTCCAAATTCATGGCCTTTGCATTCATGAACGTCCACTCATTGATTAAGAAATAATGTAGAGCCATGTTCGCCGTGTATATACGTCTGTGGATTTTTATCAACCTGGAAATAGAAGAATAACAACGTTAATTCAAACCATTTCTTCATATACTTGAAGGCAGAATACGACAGTGTGATAAGAACTCGTCGAGTATCTATAACATACCTTGTTTCATAAATGAGAATATTGTTGATAAACTTTATTTGTTATTAAGAAACTTCATGAATTTCTTGCAATTGAAACAATACAATAATATAACAAACAGTCATGACAACTATCTTCACCTAGTATTATCTAACATTACATGATGTCATTTGTTTAGAGACAATGCTCCCTTAGTTAAAAGAAGATTCGTTTCACCCTGCACTCTTGATTGAGATGTCATTGTGTAGACCTCATAATCAAAATTTCAGAGGTATAAGTGTGAACAACACATATAACTTTAGAAAAGCTAATTTCTCACAATTATATAATATGTTACTTGAAATCGACTGGTCCATTCTGAATGATTACTCTAATATTGATGAGGCTTGCTCTGAATTCTATAGTATCGTATACTCTGTATTTGATGTAAATGTACCATTATTTCAAAACAAAAAACGTGGTTATCCACCATGGTTTGATAGGTCTACTATCGATCTAATAAAACATAAAAATAATGCTAGAACTAGGTATTTAAAACATAAGTCTCGTAGGAATCTTGGAGATTTTAAGCAACTGAGATCTTTAACCAAAGTTCGAATAAAGGAAGCTTTTGGAGAAAATCGGTAACTCCATCACTCATGATACAAACAGTTTTTGGTACTTCATGAATGAAAAAAAAAGGCACGACTAGAATTCCTGGTTCTATGCGTTTTAATGAAACACTATTAAATGATTCCAAAGAAATTGTTGAAGCAATCAAATGCTTCAACATTCTTTGCCATTGTATACTCTAAACCCTATTGGTTTTTAACGATTTCAGCAATATTGCAGATTTGACCAACATTAACTCATTATTTTTAAATATTGTATCGATAAGTCAACCAGATTGCTATTAAAAACCTCAAGAATAAATACACCTCTGGACATGATCAAATACCAAGCATCTTAATAAAAGATTGCGCTTCTGTTTCTGTTTTCCCACTACAGATTTTGTTCAATCTCAGTTTGAAATCTGATAAATTTCCTAGTGTTTGGAAAAAAAGCAAAGATTATTCCCGTTCACAAATCTGGTGATGTTGGAAATATACTCAATTATCGTCCTATTGCGATATTGTCTAACTTATCTAAGGTCTTCGAGATGTGTCTGTATCCAACGCATTTATAGTACTTTCTCACATATGATATCACCATACCAACATGGATTTGTCCAAAAGAGATCTACGGTTACGAATCTTACTTGTTTGAACACATATATTGCTGCTATTCTTGACAACCAAGGATATGTTGACGTATTATATACAGATTTTTCGAAGACCTTTGATATACTTGATCACACTATTCTTCTAGGTAAGCTCAAATGCATTGGATTTAGTACCTCCTTAGTAGCATTTTTTTTGCTCATAACTCATCAATAAATCGTAGTTTGTTTTTCCAAATCCGGTGTGCTTCAAGGTTCAAACCTTGGTCCTTTACTGTTCCTGTTATTTATTAATGATTTGACTGAAACCATAATCGGATTGAAACTGATTTTTGCTGATGACTTGAAAATATTTTTAGAAATGAAGACCATAGATGACTGCTATGCACTACAAAATGATCTGGAAAATATTTTTGAATGGTGCGCCAACAATAAATTAAGTCTAAATATTAGTAAATGTTGTATTGTTAACTTCAGTCGTAAAGTCCATCCTATTTTGTTCAATTATATTTTAGATTCAGCAATCATTTCTCGTAATACTACAGTCAAAGACTTAGGTGTTTTATACGATCATCAGTTCACTTTTAATCTACATATAAGTGATATATGTGCTAAAGCTAATAGAACTTTAGGGTTTGTACTTAGGCATTCCAAATATTTCAACAATTTAGAGGTACTACAAACACTATTCAATTCATTGGTTAGACCAAAACTGGAATATGCTTCACTCATCAAGAACCCACAGTATAAATTCCAGATTACACCAATTGAGAGCATTCAACGTAAATATTTGAAATTTCTCTGGTTTAGAGCTTTCAATATCTTTCCTAGAAGAGGTTTTGACCATCAATTATTATTATGTACTTTTGATTGTTTGACACTTGAACTGAGAAGAAGAATAAGGAGCACATTATTCCTCCATAATTTGTTGAATAATAATTCCGGTTTGACCGGAAGTGACTCTAACTTTTTTATTTCAAATGGCACCCTGTATATTTCTTACAATTTTTGATTTCTACTCAAAATTATCTTTCCAACGATGTATCACACTTTGTATTATACATTTGATTTGATGGAGAAAACGTCAATTGAAATTTCAACTTGAAAGAATTGCAGTAGGCTACGATATTTTGTGTATCTTGATTTTGACTTCAATAATAATTGATAATTTATAGTTCAATGAAGTTTTGTTTTTTGCATGAACGCAGAAAAGGAAATATTTCTCACTTATAATCGTCATCAATAAAAAAACCTTCCTCTAATTGAAATAAACTATGTATTTTACCGAACGTCAAACAAAGAATAAATAGTAAAAGAAACAAAAAAATATAAGGGGGCACAAGAATATGATAACTAGAGCATATGTTCGAAATGTTGACCAACTACTTCTACACATCTTTCAGCTCGGTGAAGTAGTTCACGCGAAGTAACGCTTCTCAACACCTCAGCATCAAGGGCTCTACATTCATTCCTTATTTTGTTTTTTAGATCTTCCAAATCAATAGGAGGAGTCTGGTACACATGATATTTCAAATACCCTCAAAGGAAGAAATCCAGAGGTGTTAAATCTGGAGATCTTGCAGGCCATCTTATCGGTCCGTGTGTGCCGATCCATCTATCTACAAATGTTTCATTTAAATGATTCCTCACCGCTATAGCATTGTGGGGGGTGCACCATCCTGTTGAAAATGAATGTTTCTACGCATATGTAAAGGAATATTTTCAAGAAAATCAGGAAGTTCATCCCGAAAGAATTCTAGGTACATTCGACCAGTTAACGTACCATCGTAAAATTTTGGTCCTAAAATGAATCCATCAATCATGCCGCACCATACATTGACTCCCCAGATAACTTGAAAATTAGTTTGTCTTAATCAGTGTGGATTATTTTCCGACCAATAATGACAATTATGTCGATTTACAGTTCCATTATTATGGAAACGACTCTCATCTGACCACAATATCGAGCTGATAATACCATCTTCATGTGCCGTAGCTAACCACGCAAGAAACGCAAGTCTCCTCTCGTAATCTGTGTGTAGCAATCCTTGATGCAGATGAATTTTA
The DNA here is from genome assembly GCA_958510875.1 of Endomychus coccineus. NCBI lineage: Eukaryota > Metazoa > Arthropoda > Insecta > Coleoptera > Endomychidae > Endomychus > Endomychus coccineus. The sequence continues at coordinate 10,342,836 of OY294070.1, forward strand.
AATGGTTTGAGTTTGGCAATTTTGAGAATGCGCTGAATTGATGAACGAGAAATACCGCTCTCCTGTTCTACGTTTCTAATAGAGATATGGGGATCAACAGACACTCTTCTTAAAACTGCGACAGTACGCTTTCTTTGAAATGATCCACTTGTTGCCAAATTCGAAGCCAAGCGTGTGAGATACATAGCGCTTGGCATTCGTCTATCAGGGTATTTCTCTCTATATGCACGTAGGGCATCCCGACGATTATTTTCGCATTTTCCATAAATCAGTATCATATCCAATTTCTCTTGATTAGTGAAGTTATCATCATTTTCACGGTTAATCATTCTTGAATGTTAGTTTCTCTGACACACACACAACTATTGAGAATTATTAACTGTCAAAGTTACAAACAAATGTATTCAAATGTTTCCATGGCACACTAAGATTTTCATTTAAGAATTATCAATTCTTCCAATTCTACTACAATTCTAATAATTTGAAATTTGACATTCTCTTCATTATCTTGAATGCAAAATTGTTCATGAATTATCAATGATTATTGAAGTCAAAATCAAGATTACACACAATATCGTAGCCTACTGCAATTCTTTCAATTTGAAATTTCAATTGACGTTTTCTCCATCAAATCAAATGTAAAATACAAAGTGTGATACATCGTTGGAAAGATAATTTTGAGTAGAAATCAAAAATTGAAAAAATATACAGGGTGCTATTTGAAATAAAAAAGTCAGAGTCACTTCCGGCCAAACAGGAAGTGACTTTCAATTTTTATTTTTTTCAGTTGAAGGTTCCTTGAACGAAATGGAGATCATGAAATTTTCAAATTTTTATCTTCCGACATGGCTGAGATAATCCATTGGAACAGGTATACTGGGACACCCGGTATAATCGGTCTGTTTTCAATGTGTGTACACAATTCAATATTTAATCTAATCTTGCAAATTATTGTTCCCGTACAAACTATTTGTAATAAATAAATATTGGTATGGTATTGGTTAAAACGTGCCAAGTGGCATTTCTTCCAAGACATTTTCCCCAATAACGTCGGAAAAAACGATGTTCCATTAATGACATGTTTGTGAATATCTCCGAAATTATTTGGCATTCTCCATATCCCAATACGGCATTTTGTTAAGCATCAACTTGTACAACTTTACCATAATTTAACCGATCCTGTATTTCTTACCATTTCCGAGACCCTAGTGATCAGGCTCGAATTTGAATCACCTCCGTCCTTTTGAGCAGGTAAGATTTATTTATACTCACATGGGCTTATTTCCAGTCACTGCCAATATTCCATCAACGAAGAGAGCCGGCAAAAGCTGATAGAAAACAACTTTCAAGAAATGGTAATACCAACATCCAGTGATCGTAGCGTTGGGATACCATAACATCTTGCTCATAGCGGTTTCGGGTACCAACTTTTGGCCCATATACACAAGGTCAGTCATTGTTACATCTCGCTGATCGTTTTTGCTGCAATTGTATACCTCTACAGAATTCCTCTTTTCTAGATCTCTGAAAGAATAGTGTTTCATAAGGGTGGGAATTATATATACCAATTCTCGAGAAATAGGTCACACTAACACATCTGGTTATTATTCTCGTCTTTACGTACGTTTCGGTCTCACGGCCATCATCAGAAGACGAGTAATCGACATATTAATGTTTTAAGTAAATGAATATGTATCAATAAGCCACTGCATAGCAATCTACTTCTCATAATCGAAGTAATCTCATGCAATGTGAGGATAAGACTGAAACCAAACAATAATGCTCTATAAAGACGCATTTGGGATTTGCAAAGGTTTTAATTAGTTAAAGGGAAAGTACTCATGGCATTTCAATAAGTTTATAAAAAATCAATCCATACTCATAGATCCTAAATTAATAATTGTTAGGAAATTTCGAGCAGAGCCATTATAAGACAGATCTTCACTTTCCTCACTGTACTTATAGTCTAGGAGATAACTTAGCAATTATTGATCTGAGTATTTTATCCTATGCGAGTTGGACATCCCACCTCGCCCCATTTTGAATTAGCCGCCCCAGAAAATATTCAATTTTGGAACGTGTTGTAACACTTTGGTGTTTGGTGCTGGTCGAAGAGGGTCATTTAAACGCGTTTTTCTCGAAGACGGTGAGATTTTGTAACCCAGAAAAATGTGAAATGAAAACATGAAAATTATTCTCAAAGAAGTTACGGCTAATAGGATCGCCGAAAAGTCGCGCACCCAGCGTCCCCTACCGCATAATCTGAAAATAACTAATTCATCTTATTCGGCGTCCTCTTAAACCCTCGAATACCAGATTTCAACGAAATATCTGTAACTGTACAGGAGCTATAGCAAAATTTCATTAAAAAAAATAAATTCAACGTATCTCCGAAACGAAAGAAGATAGGACCATAGTTTATATAAAGGATCTGTAAAATCTACCGTCCCCTGTATTTACGGGAAGTCTTTGGAACATCCTGTATACAGGGTGTCCTCGAACTGCGTGGCTAAAATAAAACCGAAGATTCTTTGATTCGAAAAAAAGTTGATGAGCCTTTTTACTTTTGCCTCAAGTGTCTTGTTTAGCCGGTAGAGGGCTTCAAAGTTGCAAAAATAATTTTGTTTTTTCGGTATAACTTGAGAACGTGATGAAGGACTTTTACAATATTTGGCAGGTGAGTTACTGTCAATGATAGCCGTTTTTGAGAGCGTTGCATAGAGCCTTAGAGACCATAGAAATGGCTCAAACTTGAGGATGTAACGGGAAAAGTGTCCAGAACTTTTTTGTGGTCGATGTAATTCACTCTATATTTTTTATGTAGATAGCTTATCTACTTTGAACACTTTTCTTACTCTTAGAAAGTTTTGATAAAATCAACGGATTAGCTTGAAAAAAATAATTTTCGAGTCTCTGCAATTTTGGCTTACTAATTTTACTTGATTAAAATACCTTAGTTGCCTTTGCTTTTCTAATGTCATTTTGGCATTTGGAGAATTTATTCTCAAAACTGTCAGTTTTTACTTTGCTTTCCGTAAAAATTTTATAAAATTATGGCTCAAAATTTCACTAACACTGAAATGGTTAATATCTCGGTAAAACACGAATAATAAAAACAATAGAAATGGGGAAACGATGTGATTATTTAGGAAAAACAAATGCTAAATTAAAAGAAACAACAAAACTTTTTGGGAAATCGCTAAGGCATCAATTGTTCGAAATGTTGCCCATTTTCCTGAATACACAAATTAATTCGGTTCAAAAAATTGGATTGAACTCTGGCTAGTACTTCAGGATCATTCTTCAATAAATCCGCTTCATGATTAATTCGTTGCAACAATTCCTCTCGTGTGTTTACTGGAGCTGCATAAACTTTCGACTTCAAAGCGCCCCATAGAAAGAAGTCGCAGGGCGTCAAATCAGGGGAGCGGGCCGGCCAGTTCACTGGTGCATCGTGTCCTCTACCTATCCAGCGATCTGGATATTCCGCATTCAAATGTCGCCTCACAGCTAATGTGAAATGAGGAGGTGCACCATCATGGATAAACCAGGCCACGACGAATGTGTAAGGGCAAGTCTTCCAACAGTTCAAGTAGCCTTTGTTCCAAAAAGTTCAAGTAGTTCTCCCCGTTCAATCGATCGGGTATAACGGTAGGGCCAATAATAAAGTTATCCACAATTCCAACCCAAACATTGATTTTAGTTTGATTCTGAAAATATGTAACTTCCGTTTCATGAGGATTTTCATCAGCATAGAAATAAATGTTCATTATGGAGGTTAAAAAGACCACATCTCGTGAAAGTATCTTCGTCCGTGAACAGAATTCTTCTACAAAAATTGGGGTTTGCGTTTTGTCTTTGGACAATAAGCCGACAGAAATCTAGCCGATGACCTGGATCCATGGGCAATAAGTCTTGAACTGTTTTAATATGATAGGGATACAACAGTTCTTCTTTCAGTACATTATGAACTAATGATTTTGAGGCTTCAATACGAAGTCCCAAACGTAGTGTGCTTATCCCAGGTTCAGTTTCAACCGCTTCCAGTATCGCTTCTTCGAGCTCTAACGTCCTTCTTGTCCGTCTGCGTCCACTTTCTCTGCGATTTGCTTCAAATTGGCCAGTTTCGCGAAGGTTTGCCGATTTGGAATTCTGCGATGCGGATATCTTTCCCTTCTCCGGCCATTGCAACGACAAAGTCCATAAATCAATAACATATCAACCATTTCAGTGTTAGTGAAATTTTGAGCCATAATTTTATAAAATTTTTACGGAAAGCAAAGTAAAAACTGACAGTTTTGAGAATAAATTCTTCAAATGTCAAAATGACATTAGAAAAGCAAAGGCAACTAAGGTATTTTAATCAAGTAAAATTAGTAAGCCAAAATTGCAGAGACTCGAAAATTAATTTTTTCAAGCTAATCCGTTGATTTTATCAAAATTTTCTAAGAGTAAGAAAAGTTTTCAAATTAGATAAGCTATCTACATAAAAAATATCGAGTGAATTACATTGACCACAAAAAAGTTCTGGACACTTTTCCCGTTACATCCTCAAGTTTGAGCCATTTCTATGGTCTCTAAGGCTCTGTGCTCCACTCTCAAAAATGGCCATTATTGACAGTAACTCACCTGCTAAATATTGTAAAAGTTCTTCATCACGTTCTCAAGTTATACCGAAAAAACAAAATTATTTTTGCAATTTTGAAGCCCTCTACCGGGTAAACAAGACACTTGAGGCAAAAGTAAAAAGGCTCATCAACTTTTTTTCGAATCAAAGAATCTTCGGTTTTATTTTGGCCACGCAGTTCGAGGACACCCTGTATATATTCTCTGTTCCTACAGTAATTAAAATTCGACCTGCAGGAGTGTCGGAAAGCTATTTTAATAACAAAAGTGAGGGAAGTCATGTGATCAGTTGATCAAATGGGGTGCAACTAAGGACTCAGTTCACGTCTGACAAGCCCTTTTAAACAGGAAGTCGTTATGTATGTCCTAAATAATGTATGAAACTGTTGTTTACTGTCAATAATGTAGCATTGTTCTCTAATGAACAGTTGCAACATAGTCCTCTGGCTTGTGACGTAACTATAGCTACATTTAATTATTTAATTAAATGAAAACTTTTAATAGTCATTTAATTCAAGTTTATTCGATTCAGATTCGTCTCCAGCTAAGGGTAATTTTTTGTTTACACTTTTAATCCCAAATAGTATTTGAACAGGCACATTTCCAATTTAGTTTACTCTGATGATGGCTACTTGGTAGCTGAAACATCATCAGTACTTTAACAGTATTTTTAGTAGATAAGCTTCTTTTTATAGAATTATAGACTCATTGCACCACCATCTGTGACTTCTGAAGTAATGGAGGAAGCAACCAAAATAGTGACGTTCGACAATATGGCTTTCGTCGGCAGATATCAACAGGAGACTTGCTTGCCTACGTGGCACTTCTAGTCATAGCATTGGCCACCTCCAAAACTCTTCCGTCATTCAGCTTGCTGCACCCCTCCATGCGGTGAGTGATGGAATCTCTTCCGAAACAATTCCTATTGAAGCTGATGTTCCAGAGGGTTCTATCTTGATACCAACTCCGTACATGTTGATGTAAAACAATGAGAAGAACCTACCGAAGGAAATGATCTTGTTCTCCCAATTCCTACGGAGGCAGGACAGCTAAAGACACACCAGAGGTGTGTCCCAGATGGTGGGGGTAGAATGATCCTAATGAGGACTGAGTAGGTCACCCTCTTAAATCACTCCAGAATCGTCAATGTGTGCATAATGCAATTTAAAACAGTAAATTTCTATTGAAACAACCTTTTTAATATACAAACAGAAAATTTCTATTATAAATTTAACTATACTCAATTGAAGTTTGACATTGTTTTAACGCCTGAAACTACGATGATATATTATGAATAAGAATACGTTTTCTCGTCGCATACTCACTGAGTTATGGCTTTTTTCCATGTACCAATTAGTATCCCCTTCATTAGTATATCGACAGGCATGAAATCAGCAATATTATTAGGTTTTGTGTAAACTGTCTTCAAAACTCCTAGAAATAAATTTGGTACAGTCAAAACAGCAGAATATGTCGAGATGTATACATTTTACCTGATCCAATTGCAAGAACAAGTCCAACAGGTCCGTTAAAGTTATCCAGCCAGCCAGGAAAAGGATCCTTCCAGGTAGAGATGACTGTGGAAATTGTATAGTGAATTTTATGCTCAAATATACATAGTGAAATACAAACACATTTCGTATTAGCAGTCAATACACAAATATTTTGCTCGCCAGGTTGAACAGTGACAACTAGGGATTGCAATCCGGAAAAGCGGATCCGGCATCATTATACACTTATCGGATCCGGTACCAATATTCCAGATCCGGTATCGGATCGGGTGATTGCATAATTTGGCAAAATAACCGCGCCTTAGAATGTGCGAGGCACCTCAAAAGGCGTTGTAGGTACTTGTACGTGCAAGTCGTTTGATGCTGAGTTGCCCAGCTCCACCTAACGCCTCATCCGCGCGCGACGTGTCGCTCATGGTGACAGTGACCTTCTCCAAAAAGTGCGAAAAGTGGTGAAACTGTTCAAAAGATCGCCCACTAAATATGATATCTTTCTGCAAAAGTACGTAATAGAAGATACGGTAAAGAAGCCTTATTTTGGATTGCCGCACGAGTTGGAATAGTCTTCTGGCTATGATAGAAAGATTTTATAAACTAAAAATTTTTATCGATGAAGCTTTAATAGACATAGGATCCGACATAAAATTTTGTGATCTTGAATGGTCGAAACTAAAAGAATTAAACGACAGTTTGCAGCCGTTTAAAATAGCTGTAGAGGCGTTACGCAGAAGGGATTCGACACTTTTAACTGCTGAAACAACCCTCAAATTTGTTTTACAGAAATTGCTCAGTTACGACACGGTGCTAAGTACTGATTTATCCGAAGCACTACATGCCAGAATTAAAGAACGTCGCACTGTAGTAACAGGAATCTTGATATACTTACAGAATCCAAAGAAATATCAAGAATATTCAAACCTAGCTGATAACACATTTACTATGCCAAAGAAAAAAGACATGCGACTGGAAATGGAAAAGATTAAACAAAACATAATAACTCTAACGAAAGCGTGGAACTCGTGGAAGACATAGTAGATAAGAACTTAGATTCACAATCACCGAAAAAAGATTTGTCGTTACAGGAAGAATTACAATTACAGATTCAGCAAGAAGTGACGTTTTATACCGCAAAAACAAAAAAATAAGGATTTTGATAAAATACTAAAAAAGGAAATGTTCGAGGGGAATACTTGTCTGCTATTCATGATTACTTACTGACAATTACAGATTATTAATGTTGATCTCTATCTTCAAAATATAAGTTTTCTCTTTATAATTTGTCGTAATGAAGTTGATTGTGTATATTGTTTTAATTTACTCTTTATTAACGGAAAATTAAGTTATCCTGGTTATTCAACCTCGTCGACTCAAACCGGCCGGATCCGGTCGGACCCGGTCGGATTCAAGAAATCCGGTCGGATCCGGCCGGATTGAAAATGAGGCCGGATTGCAATCCCTAGTGACAACAGGTCTATTAATCCCGGCTGTTTCGCTTTGCTCATGAGCTCGCCGGGAAAACGAGGCAGACGATGAAGTCTATGATCAACCAACTCCGAAAGTGATAAAATAACTTCAAAATTCTTTGGCGAACCTAGATGTTCCAACATCTGCCAATCTCTAAATATTTTTCAAAAATAAAATTATGTATATGATGTTTGTATATTTACCATAATATATACTGTTATAATTTCTTCAGAGCCAATATAAAACAGAATTGAAAATACATGTTTTACCGATAGATTAAAAATATAGAAGTTATAAAAAGGAAGTTGATATGGAATGAAAACGTTATATAAAAATTGAATTATATGATTATTATAGTAAATAAAAGAATGTACAATGATAAAAACTAAATTGTAAAGTAGATTATAAGACAGTGAAGTGAATAAAGTGTAAAGTGAAACGTACAGTGCTACGATGTGAAGAAATCATTACTCGAATGATTTAAGACTACAAACAAGAACGGACCGAGAACTCATCCTTGGGGTACATTCGATTTTATATGAAATTAACAAGATTTCTATCAGTAAATCTTCAAAAACGCACTAATTTTACATCACAATCCCAGCAATTATTCACCGAGGGTTTTGGGCTTGAAAATAACCTACCTATTGATGGTCGAAAAATTATCGCAGGTACCACGCCTTCGCAAAGATCTTCAACTACATGTTCCGACAATGATTTCGTAAAAGTATACGTGTTGGGTAAAGGACTTATATACTTCTGGGTTAACACATCCATAACATGTCGATCTGCGGTCTCGGCCAGCATGATAGACTCACGCCAATCCGCGTGCGGTGGATATATCTCTTCTCCTATCACTTTCCTGTCGGTATTACTGTAAGACGTGGAGATGTGAACAAAGACCGACAGATTGACCATTCGTTTCGACAATTCCAACGTTTCTTTGGTACCTCTGGTGTTCATGATGATGGCGTCTGTCAAGGGATCGTCGAAACGCACCGAGGCTGCCGAGTGATAAACAATGGATACTTCTCTGATGAGAAGATCGCGGTCGTCGTCACTCAAACCTGTCAAATAATATTAGGTTAGTAACCTTTTTGTCCCCATTTCTAATTCCTACACGACAAGCTGAGACGATATGTATATATATGGCGAGTTTGAACCAGTCTTCTGGAAATTGGTTACTTACCAAAGAGCTTGTTTCAGCTAGAAAGCTGGAACATTTATTTTTTCTATATTTTGACTAAACGAGTTCGAAGAACATCGTGTGGGCCAACGGTAGAGGAAATAGGAATTCGCATTTTTCTTGAAAATTCAGAGGTTATGAGCATAAGGAAAAACCTCACTACACAAAGAGTTTCAAAACTTCCCCGATCGATAGAAAAATCAAGTCTAATCCGCCTACCTGGATTTTCTAGTGGTGGAATAATAGAAGATTTTTAATAAACACTGAGCATGGAAATATCTATATCTATACAAAAGGGAGAGATCTCCCGCCTTTCTACGATGTTCTAGAAAGGACAATGAATTTGTAAGCTCTTTTCTGGATATAATTCAAGAGCTTCAGCGTATGTTTAGGAACCGAACTCCAAACATATGGATAGTAATCAAGGACAGGTCAAATCCGTGTGTGTAGATTATGAGGAGCTGCTACGATGTAAAGTAGCTCTTGGCACGGAAATGAAACCAAGGCTTTATGAAGAGGTTTCCGCAATGGAATGAGAGGGTGATGTTGGTGGTGATCCCGAGCATGGAAATGGAAGACTTCATAGAAATAAACTGAGTGCATGTATCAAATTAAATGATGAGGAAGAATTTTGTATTTCGTGTAGAAATTTTATTTATAAAATGACTGCAAAGCGCGTTTGACTCTCCAAGAGTCATCATCAGTGTACCTGTGAGTAAGTAAACAAAAAAAATTAATTTCATGAAACGTTTTTTGAACTTTATTTTATAATTTTTGAGGTTACTCACTCGTCAGGTAATTACAAGGAGTCCATATTATATATTAACAAATTTTTCAAGAGTGCAAATACATTGTTTACAACAAACATATTAAAATTTCTTTTAAAAAGATAATCTCAAAGAGTTACAAGAATAACATTAAATTAGATTTTATGGGAGACTCATTCATCACTAAAGAATTGAGTAACAATCGACTTTGTTTGAACACCCAAGTCAAATTAGATCTTATAATCCTCTTCATAGGTGGTTACAATGACTAAAAATAATAATTCGGTTAAATTTTATTATATTCAGTCTCCATCTATATCTGAAATTTTCAAAATTAAGACAACGCCATCTGCAGTCATTATAAGATATTCCTCTCGAATTCTGTGGTTCTTGTTCACTTGTCATTCACGTTAATATCATATGATATCAAAAATTATAAGAAAAAGTTCAAAAAACCTTTCATTAAATTTAACGTTTTCGTCTACTTCTTCATCGGATGATATCGGATCTCTAGATGAGAAAGCGGTATGAAGTGTACGATTATCTTCAAAGCTGTTGATGGGAGAGGGGGTCAATCCAAACAGATCTTCGATATGGAGTAGAGACAAAGTTGGCGCCTATACAGATCCCTGTGGAACACCAGTCATAATTGACTGTATCAACAACCACACGGAGTGATTTATCTGAGAGAAAGCACGATACTAAGCGTCAAAGTTGAGCCGGCAAACCATTTAACAAAACACTATAAATAGGAAACACCTTTATACACTAAAAATACTAGTAAAATACTAAGGTTCCATCAGCTACCAAGCAGTCATCATCAGATGCCACTAAATTAGAAGAACCCTTAGCTGGAGATCAGTCGGAATTTAATAAATTGCTTTTTCACCTAAACATTTCCATCCCTTCTAAATTACCTAGATGTTTGTCCTCACTGTGTTGAAAATGATAAACTTTCTTGATAAACGGTGTGACCTGTTTTTAAAATATGTTCGGCTTACGCTGATTTTCCACTTTCTTTATATTGCCAAAATGTTCTTCATACCGAGTTAGAATATTCGTTCTAGTGCATTTTGAACAGAACTCATCCCAAATTTGTCGAAGTCGAAAGCATTATCAAAGATGTTGCCTGAACGGTTTTTTGGCTTGTGTTTATATCTTTGAACGGGTTGTATTGCAAATTAAGAAAACAAATTATGAAATTTATTAATGAAGACAGATCGATGAGTGCAATTTTCGAATCTTATAGAATCCGGCTCGAAGGACCATGTCTTGTTTAGTCGACTGTATAAATATCATATAAAGAAGCTAGAACGTTTTAACAAATGAATATATTTTAACTGATAACTGAACGATTTATGCTTCTTGCAGAAACGAAATATCATAATACACTGATACAAGTTAAAGTTACAATATGAATCTGACATTTTTCTACCGTCTGCTAGGGTACTATGAAAACACAGAAATACATAATGATAGACCATTACTATCCTTCACATCCACTAAATCTGAACTGAAATCAACTGTGATCCCGACACAACGGAACCTAACCTCATAGTAGTGCATTTATGAATAAATTTTTACAAAATCAAGTCTGAATATCGTTGGATGGCAAATGATAAACCCAGCAATCCCCAATAGCCCGATGTCAATCCATTAAATTTTTATTTGGGGTCGAATAAAATATATCGTGTATCGTACGTCACTTAGGTACAACAAAAAAAGATTGCCAGGAAAAAGCTCATGCATTTCGATCTCCTTCTTCATACATGAGGGGTTTCTTAGAATAATTCATTAATGTATGAAAATTGGCGGCAGCCAGTTGAAATATTCGCTGTAGTTTCTTTAATTTCGCATATTTTTTCTTGTTTTTCTTTCTATTAATCGAGGAAATAAAGCACTAAAATAGGTCCAACCTTCCAAAATTTGCGCAGTAAGATGGATTAACTTGCGATTTTCTGCATTCGATTCAGAATGTAATTTAGAAATTTTTTTGCAGCGTTTGCTTTTTGGGCAACTCTTTATTGCATATCTACAGCGGAGAAATGCATTTTTACGAGTGCACTTTTTGAGGTGAATAAGAAAAAATTAATGAGTTAAACGGGCTCTAGTTGGTTCCCGGGAGTTCTCGGGATCGCTGATCACGAATATGATGTTCGAAAAATTCCCCGAGGTCAAACTGGACCATCCTCGGGGTATCCGGAAGTCGTGATTCACTGGATATCGATTAAAAAATATTTTTTTATGCTTGTCAACTGATCGAGCGACGATACAAAGGTCTCTGATGATGATTACGGCATGCAAAAGTTTTCCTGAAACATCTGAGGATACCTGGAGATTGGATATCTTCGTCATCTTCCAGAAATTCATTAATTTTTATCCCTAACATACAACAAATTCTGGTTGTCGAGGGTTTTCGCGATCGTTCTTCATGAATATGAAGTCCAAAAAATCCCCTGAGGTCCACTTCGACCATCCCTGGGGTATCCGGTATTCTTGACGCCCTGGATATTGATTAATTTCATTAAAAATAATTTTTTTATACTTGAGAATATCAAAAACTCGGTTGTTTTGACATTTATCAAAGAAGTGAATTACAGGATTTTGAAGACGAAATTCAACAGCTATTTCTGAAGACTCCGTAGAATTTTTTTAAAGAGTTTTCAGAGATTTCGAAAACTATAGATTCAATTTCGGAAAATTCTGAAAATATTAGTGTTCCAAAATATTCTGGTAAACATATCGAGGAAACTGAAATAACACAAAAGTGGAGCATACAGCTGCATTAAAATTTACCCCGATGCCAAAAATGTAATAATACATAGGATGTTCTATTTGAAATAACGAAGTTTTGGTCAATTCCAGGTATAACCGGAAGTTGCAGATAAACTGAAAACGGGTATTGGAATAACTCCTTTATACTAATTTCCAGAAAACTAGTTCAAGTAGTGCCCTATATAAATATCGAATCAGCTCGTCGTGAAGGACCCTGTACAGGTTAAATACTTACCCAGTCCTAATTGTGTAACGTCACCTAGAACTGGTTTGATTTTCTTAGCTGCGTCAGGTTGTTCTTTATGCAAACGATCGAACAACTGCAAAATAGTCAAAATTTTTGTGAGCAGTTGATTAAAGAAGATTTCAGGGGAATTCAGGACAAATGCACCCTTGTAGTATAGGAATCTTCCATCCCTATACGAGATTACCTAAAATCCCTCAATTACAGAATACAACCTTATTTCTTTTATTAAATGTATTTAATTCATATGTTTATAATTCATAGCCGATACATAAACAATATGTTTACTAAAATTCAATTTTGGAAGCCGTTACTTTGTGATAGTTTATCATTTTAACGAAATAATAAATAAAACTGCTTTGTTTTACTACCACTGGTATTCAATATAGTCGTTACTATAGTTTCAACACTAAATGTGTCATCTTCAGACGAAAAATTAATTTAACAAATATTAAATCTACTATATATAGGTTAAAGGAGGATTTCAAACAAATGTTATGGCTATAGGAAATAGTTCTAGGAAAAACCAGAGAGGGGTAAGGTGATTAGGTAATTCCGTGAGGACATTAGTGGTGTGGGTATTAATACATTGAAGAGATTACTGTAATATAAATCTAGTTGATCGTTTAGGATCTTATTATCACACATCTTCATTCCTTTGAAAATTTCCATTGACTCTAATATATTTAGTTTTGAAGTTTTATCTTGACTATGTAAAATTTGGACATTATTCAAATTAGGAAAGGTATGGCCTGTTTCTAAAATATGATTTGCAAATGAAGAATCGGTTTTATTATTTTTAAAGGAACGAAAATGTTCTTTATATCTAACTGCTATGTTACGGCAAGATCTACCTATGTAAAAACTATTACACTCTGAACAAGTTAGTTTATAAATTCCGGGTCTTTTAAATTTGTCAGTTCGCATTGAACAGAATATGAGATAATTTGTTTGGGGGTTTGAAGCTGATGGTCAGGTTATGATGGGATAAGATGTTTGCAATTTTTTCGCTTATAGGACCAAAATAAGTTAAAGAAACATATTTTAATGATGAATATTCATCCCAACATAAAATTCACATTAGAGACAGAAAAGGATCACAAAATAAATTTCTTAGACTTAACATTATCACATCATAATAATAGCATCTCATTCGACATTTACAGAAAACCTACTTTCACAGATACAGTAATTTGTACCTCTTCACATAGCCCCTATAGTCATAAACTAGCTGCTTTTCATTCAATGATACATAGAGCCTTTTCCTTTCCCTTATCTCAAGAAAATCTTAGTAAAGAACTAGATACAATTAAAGTCATTGCTACAAATAACGGTTTCGGTCCTCAAGTAGTTTCTAAATTAATAAATAGAAAAAGACAAAAATTAATTTACAATAGCATTTATCCCTTTATAAAATACAAAGATAACTCATTAAAATATGTTTCTTTAACTTATTTTGGTCCTATAAGCGAAAAAATTGCAAACATCTTATCCCATCATAACCTGACCATCAGCTTCAAACCCCCAAACAAATTATCTCATATTCTGTTCAATGCGAAAGATAAAACTGACAAATTTAAAAGACCCGGAGTTTATAAACTAACTTGTTCAGAGTGTGGTAGTTTTTACATAGGTAGATCTTGCCGTAACATAGCAGTTAGATATAAAGAACATTTTCGTTCCTTTAAAAATAATAAAACCGATTCTTCATTTGCAAATCATATTTCAGAAACAGGCCATACCTTTCCTGATTTGAATAATGTCCAAATTTTACATAGTCAAGATAGAACTTCAAAACTAAATATATTAGAGTCAATGGAAATTTTCAAAGGAATGAAGATGTGTGATAATAAGATCCTAAACGATCAACTAGATTATATTACAGTAATCTCTTCAATGTATTAATAACCTGATTTTAGTATTTAAAGTCTGTTAGTAAATATACCCACACCACTAATGTCCTCACGGAATTACCTAATCACCTTACCCCTCTCTGGTTTTTCCTAGAACTATTTCCTATAGCAATAAAATTTGTTTGAAATCCTCCTTTAACCTATATATAGTAGATTTAATATTTGTTAAATTCATTTTTCGTCTGAAAATGACACGTTTAGTGTTGAAACTATAGTAACGACTATATTAAATATCAGTGGTAGTAAAACAAAGTAGTTTTATTTATTATTTCGTTAAAATATGTTTACTGTTACGATAATATAAACATATTGTTTAGTATAAGCTACCTTGACATCACACCTTGGGAACCTCGAACCGACATATATATATACTAAGATTAGATTAACTAGGACACATTCATATATTCGGATATCATTAAGATATTCATGATCATCAATAATCAATGACAGTATTAATATTGATTTGTATCTGTACCATTGTTATTAAGTAGAGCGAGACATTAAGTCCTGTTGACGTCAAGCTCTACATTCAGTAAAATGTAACTCTTTTATAAGTGAGTGTTGCAATTCCTATGCCTCTTCAAGGACCACCGATTAGCTTAGGGCAAACCGTCCCCAGACTTTAAGAGCTGATCCCCACACCCTCTTTATGACAATGTCACAATGAAGTGTGTCTTGTGGAAGGACCAGCATCCAAGGAATAAAAGTGACGATAACGAAAGTCAGGAGCCTGAATGTGTCGCGACTCCGCCAGAAATCCAACAGATGTCGCCCGTTATTGTGACATAAAAGGAAAGAGCTCACTTGACAAAGAGTTCCACATCTTAGCCTATTCTATAGAAAAATGAAGATCTCGAGCTTGACAATGAAGCTTCAGCTCGTCTAGTCCGCGTACCTGAACTCTCGTGGTGGAATAACAGACAAGATTTCTGACGAACACCGATCATGGAAATGTCTATAGAAAAGGGAGAGATCGCCCATCGTTCTACGATGTTCTAGAGAGGTCAATGAATTCGTAAGTGTGGCATCATCAATTCTCTTCTGGAGAGAATCCAAGAGCTTTAGCGTATGTTTGGAAGCCGAACTTCAAACATGTGCACAGTACAGGGCAGGTGCCTATGGAGAGTGGTTAAAAAAATTATAATCGACCGGCAGGGAGCCACTAAACAAATTAGGTCTGAGAGAAACTATTTACGCTAAAAAGTAATATAAAATTTTGTTGGTAGTACCTTCATTCCTCAAAATTGGGGCAGCTTTTGTAGATCCAATAAATATTGGATTCTGAACATCGCTGAAAAGTTACGCCGAAAACTATTTTGAGACTAACGAAATGGCAAAAAGTTTTTTTTTAACTCAATAATGCAACGTGGATCTCTCAAAGTGAGGAAGGGTTCAGTTTTGGGGAATGAGAATGGATGATTTGACTTAGAAGTTACTGAAAATGTATCAGAAAAAAAAATCAATTTGAAACTATTCGATTCATTAGCGCAGTAACAACAATAATATTGGAATTTATCGAAACTAGAGCTATGTTCTGAATGATCTAATTTAGACATTTGCTAAATCGTAGAAAGAACTATAAGTCAGGACTATATTTCAAAGATTCAAATTGATTGGTCTCAAATGGAAATGTGAACTGAAAACAAAATTGCTCACAAAAATAATTCAAACTATTTACTAGCCTAGAAAATTTGTTGAAAGCATTGGTTGCTTAGGAAAAACTTATTCAAATGCTTTGAAAATGTATTTGATACGATTTTATTCGTTTACGTAAATAACCGCTAAGGACCAAAACGAAAAAACGAAGATGGCAATAATAAATAGTTTTATGAAGATATTTTTGTATACTTGCCTACACGAGAGGGAAACCTTTAATGTTCGAAGAACATCGTGTGAGCCAACAGTGGAATGTAGGTAGAGGAGATAGGCATTCGAATTTTCCTTAAAGGTTTGGATATTATAGGCATAGGGAAAGACTTCAGTAGGTGAACAGTTCCACAAATTCGCTGTTTGATAGAAAAATGAAATCGGGTAGGAAACAGTTCGGCAGGTCTCGAGCTTGACAATGAAAGGGTAACTAGTTTGAGCTCGTCTAGTCCGTCTATCTGCAATCTCTCGGGTTGGAACAACATACGACATTTCTGATGAATACCGACCATGGAAATATCTGTAGAAAAGGGAGAGACATTTCTACCATGTCTTAGAGAGGTCAGTGAAGTCGTGAGTGTGAAATCAGACGAATAGGTCTCTTCCGGATAGACTCCAAGAGCTTTTGGTTATCTTTGGGAGTTGGACTCCAAAAATGTGTAAATTACTCCAGGACAGGTCGAATCTGTGCCTTGTAGATTATGAGAAGCTGCTGGGATATAAAGTAGCTCTTGGCACGGAATAGAAAAGCAAGTTTTTGTGGAGCGGTTTTTGCAATGGACTTCACATGATCATGAGAGGGTTCTGTTGGTAAAGCTTCTTAATTTATTTATCTGCAATTTGACAAGTAACGATGGTCTTGAAATTTTAAGGAAAAAATTCTTGAGTACTTCACAAGTCTTCCCTCCTTGGATATGCCTTAGTAGTGGAGTCGGCTACTTGTGTTTTTCAGGTCTGCTTCAGTCACACAGGAAATATAAAGAATGAGGAGGTAAGGATTGAGGAATACGTTTAGTAGATAGTGAGGAAGAATATAACGACAGAATGTATTATTTACTTGCTATGCCGTGATATAAACCCTTTGAAGATACTAGCGACATAATAGCCAAGACCTCCAAATAGTCTAGTCAATGAAACATTTTACTATAAATTTTTGTCCCAGATAGTATATGTGCAATTCAGAAAGTCCCACCCAAATATTTTAGGAGTTATTGAGTAAACTACCCTATGAAAAAGTTGTCAAATATGAGACAAATTGTATATATAGATTTTTGGGTCCATAATGCACCTTTCCGAATTATAGCTCTTCTAGAGTGAAAAGAGTGGAGGTTAAAACACTATATAAAGGGTCAAATATGCAAAAATTATATCTTTAAATGATTACACATCGAAAATACACATTTTTCGTTTGTATAACTTTTCTCCAAAAATAAATAGTTTCAAATTAAGTTTGAAAGGAAGAGGGAATCCTGGACCTTTGAAAATGCCTGGAGTATTATTACTTTTTTCCGGCTTCATAAACTGTACCGAAAATTCCAATTGAGAGTCGTGTATCGCAATAACGCCAGGACACCAAACTTACAGGCAGACTTAGCATCTCTGCTATTCGTTCTTTCGGTTCTTTTCCTTTTTTATTTCTAATCAGCATGTAGATAGTTTCGACTCCAGGACACGATCTCAACAGTTTCTCGATCAATACTTTGCCCATAAATCCTGTACCTCCGGTTATGAATAATTTCTTCCCGGCGAAGAATTCGGGTATCGACGGAACGTCAAACGTCATCTTGTCTGAAAAATGGAATATAATTGATCTTATCACAACGAATACTCAAATGATTGAATACTAGTACAGATTTGAAAATTAATAATATTTCATGAATGCCTATAGAACAAGTAAAACTCATATAACAAAAGAATGGTAACAAGGCTGCTGAGACTTGACAGCAGTTCCGACCATCAAACAATTCTTCGTCCTCCATAAATACGCATATATTCTGTAGAATTCAATATCCAGTGAAGATTTATACACAGTTTTTTTGTTAGTGGAAGCCAATTTATTTTAGTCACATATGTTGTGGATGTTTTATTATAAATTTTGTTCTTTGCTATGTCATTACAATACAACAACTTACTTTGTACCCTAAATTTCAATTCGACTTTCTTTATAAGGGAAATAAATATTTCCTCCTGTACGTTTTCTTTTGATCTAATTAACCAATTCTAGAGAAGTTCACTATTTACTACCCTACTTGATAGGCAAATATATTTTTAATCATTGCTCACGAGCCAAGTCTATTTTCATCTCAATTTCAACATTCAAAGCACTTCATTCCAGGGGTTCGGTATCTTTGTGCTCTTGATTCCTTATATAATGTAAAGTTGTCAAAAAAACTAAGGTTGGATGCTTGCAAATTCGTGCAATATCACCATCAAATTATAGCAATCTCCGGCTCGAAGGACCATGGTTTGACAAATATTGTGCTAATTGTGATCAGAATGCGTTTATTTCTACTCAAAACCCACTAAAACCATGTGGAATAGCGAATTAAAACACAAATTCAAAATTACATGAGCTGCAAAGTTCATTTGATGACTATTGGTTCTTTACACAGATACCATTTCCAGGCCAGTGATGCCATATGGTGTTATTATTGTAACAGTGTCTGAACTCTACACAAGTTAGTTTTAACAAGTTTATTAGCCCCTTTACAAATTTGGCGCTTGAACCTTGAATTTCACCTTCTAATAGTTAAAAAAGCAACCACAATTAATACTCTATTAATTAAAATAATTATAGGCATTAAAATTGAACATTGGATTCTAAATCTAGCTCTGAGTAATTGTGCCACAATAATTGTAATATTCAAAAGTTAAATTATTAATTTTACATTTGATCCTTTTATACTAAAAGATTTTTAATTGGAAATAGAAATCAACTCACACTGGTTCAAATGGTCATGTGTAGTTTCAAAGGTCGAAAATTAACTTTAATTCAACATAGATGTTGCAAAATCTTTTATCAAACTCTCAGAAATAATTACGTTGTTATTTCTAAGGTAATTTATTCTTTTAATCATTTTTACTGGTAAATTTTATTTTTTAAATCACACCAGTCAAATAATAAAAATGAAATTGAAAATGTTCTAATAAATTAGATATATATTTATTATTTAACTATATAGTCTTCCTGTGTTATAATGAAATTTGAGCTTCTTCACTTGAAAATAATTTATTCAAATATTTTCCTTATCCAACCATTCATTCTAGTTTACAATTAAAATAATATTGATTATGCTTATTTAACATAATTTTACTTACAAAAATTTCTAATTTTAATTCTAGATTATCCAATTGAATACTTATTCTGTTTTAATGAAGCCCAATGTATTTGACTTAACTTCAAATTAAATTTATATTTATTCTGGTTTCCTTATTAATTACTAATTGATTCCACATAATTGAATAATCTGTTTAAGAACTAGTTATTTTTATTACCTATCGGAAATACCGTTTCTTGAATAATTAAAATTTTTAGCTGCTTGATAATTGATATGATTGATGATATCATAAAAATTCCACTCCTAAAACCTTATATAGATTACTTTCTAATAGTATGGTATTAAAGTCTGGATTTTGTGTCTTTTTGATCTGTGTGATATTATATTGACAAAATATGCAAAAGTTTTATATTCTTTGAAACTCTTTTTCGAGGAGCCTTATGCCACTCATGGGGAATTTGACAGGGTATTATATAGTTTGACGCCCCACCTTTGTCGTATACCATAGAGTTTTCTCTCAGATAGATCACTCCATCTGGTAGATAAACATATATTAGGTAATACGTACCCATCTATGTCTAATGTCTAATGTTTACCTTTCGGTAATATGTTGATAAAAATAAAAACATTCCTTGGTGAAAGGTTGTGCCAAACTAAACTTCTGGTGCGATTTCTCTAATTGGCCTAGGTCTCTCTACATCTTTTAGGGTATATCGAAACAACTGAAGCTACGCCAAAGCATATTTACGTCAAAATCTTCCGCATGTAGCCACTCCCAAAACATCTGACAGTATTTCTTCGGTGAAAGACTCTGACTGCTATTCTAGACCAGTTGATAAAAACGTTGGCGCCATTAATTTTAGAGCCAATCTAAAAAGTTCAATAAACTTGACACGACGCTACGTTTTTGGATCAATTTCCCTAGAGTTTGAAGTTCCATTACTTTCAAACCGAACTGGAACTCATTTTGGCCTTTTATTCTGAGGCGTATCTAGGCCTAATTCGGATCTCGCTTTGAACTCGGTCTCGCCCATTTCATAACTTTTCCAAAGTGTTTCTGACGCTTGCTGAACACTACTAGCTGTAATGGAAACATGGGAGGAGCTACTTTAACTTAGATTTTGGGATGAGGCAGTCGCTCCCTCGTTCAATTTTACTAGGTACATAAAATGCAATTGGATTAAGTGACATCTTCATAATAGTGTGTTTATTGTACAATCAAACAGTTAGATCGCTTGATTGGGTCCATTGTGTGCCCCTTCAAACAAAAGTCGAGCAGGCTTGAGGCAGCGCCTCAGACGGCATGTATGTTATAGCGAGGTATGGTAGCCTTGGAGAAGCCAGTGCTGGACATTCCACTAGGATATGAGAGGCAGCTTCGTCCTATTCTATGCATCTACTACAATCTGGGTCAACATCAATGCCCATTAAGTATAGATGTCTATTCAGATGACAGCGTCCTGTCACCAGTTCTATGCCTTTCCTGTTCATAGAGAGATTTCGAGCATTTGGGCGAGTACCCCGCAAATGTGAAGTTTCACCTGCCTCTTATGAACACCAAACCGATAGCCACTGTCTAGTCAATAGCTCTCTGAGTGCGTGGAGCACGTTGGTCGATGAGATTCCAATCGTTGCCAGGGGCACCTAGAGAACCCTATGCCAATTCATCGATCATTTCGTTTTCTTTCACGCTAGAGTGGGTGGGTACCCATTCTAGTTGCAGTTTGTTCCTTCTGGCTAGTTCAGCCAGGGTGAATCACACGTGTACCGCTGACGAAAGTAATTCTGAGTCTTTGTTCCCCCAGTCTGCCTCTGAGTTATGAGGACGTCTGGTGTTTGAAACCTGACAGCAAGCACTATCGCATCCTGCTTCAGTCGGAGGATCGGGCAGCATCCAGCAGCCTAGTCCCAAATTTTGACATGACGGGAGACATGATCGCAACGCCACAATAGCCCAGACCATCAAGCCGATACGTAGTGAAGTTGTAGAGGGGGAAGCCCACCAGAGCGTCCAGAGCTCTAGTAGCCCCTCTCCTGATAGCCCCCCCCCCCCTGAGCCTTGTCCAGCGGGACATAACAGATTCTGGCGCTGGCCATCACACAACGGTTGCGTAGGTCATGATTGAGCGGATAATGGCCGTTTAAATCAATTGTAGAACTTGCGGCCGTAGACCCCATGTGTTCGCGAAGGCTCTTCTGCATGCCCAAGGTACTTCACTGAGCCTTTCATGTGCAAAGTCCTCCCTGACAGACGAATCTCCGATAAGGGTCCTAGTTTCCGTTTCCTCATGCAAAGAACCACTTTGATCTTTTCAGGATTCACCCTCGACCTGACACCAGCGAACGACGATGGTAAATGCAGTGCTTATTGTTACATTACATACCAAAACGGAAGCCTGGTCTAATTTGGTCAGTTGGTGAACCGAAATGGTAGTAATCCGGTAGTATATATTCTTGACATATTCCACACTGAATGTTATCTTGTTGGTGACAACAATGCTGTGACGATTGATATAGTTACACCCCAGGTTACTGTACTCGTTTGCATCAGAGTAATCGATTCCTCGAATATTCTGCTGCCATTTTGACCCTATTGTGTAAATAGTTCGTGAATATTTATAAAGGTCAACATTTGTAAGTCTGAAGAGCTGGAAAAGTCGTTCCGTTATCCGTCGGTGGTATCACGAATGGTTGAAAATTCCGTAAACTGTTATACGTTTAAGGCCGCTAGAATAATCTACAAGACTTGTCAACATCTACATAACTCAATTCGTGCAATTGTTAAATTTAGAAAATTAATGGAATGTTGTCTTTCTATATTGTTAATTCGATGTTAGGATGAAACCCATTGATAAAGTTAAGGAAAGTTTCAAGCCGATGAGATCTTCCTGTCCAGCATACCAATATACAGGGTGTTCGAGAATGATGTGCGTTTCTTTAAACATGGTGTTCAAAAAGTAATTTCAAATTTGGGGCCTCGCTGCCGAGTCATTCCCATATACAGAGTGATTTTATATCATAGTTTTGTCAATTTTTCTCAAAAACGGCGAATCCCAAGAATCAAATGCCGTTTTTATGTAGAATACTTATTGGCACTTGTCGTCTACAAGAGTGTTTAATCAGGAACGCCTCCTAGCTGTTGAGGTTGGAGCCACTGCACCTCGTCGTTCAGGCAGAAGCATAAGAGGAACGTATCGCTTCGATCTTATTGGACAAAGGCCGACCAAAAAGCCTGAAGCATTCTTGCATTGCTTGGAGTGCTTGACAGGGTCAAGGTTCACAGCACTTCCGTACCGTTCACTGTTAAAACCTTGAATGAACGGGAGAAGGCTGGGGCAATCCTCATATGATACCAGGAGAGTCTCTCTGGCTTAGCGAAGGCACCAAAACTGAATAAAATACAGGTACTGGAATAGTCGAAAAAAAGTACCAAGGATAAATGATTTCTTTAAAACTGGGGACACTTGCGACAGAATTCCAAGCAAAAATATTGGCAATTACAACATGTGCTCGAATTATGATGGAGAGAGCGCCTATGATCACAATGATAGCGAGCAACTTAACAGTGCTTAAAGAATTCGGCACACCCAGGAGCACTAGCATCCGAGGCGTCTATGCAAAATTTCCCCTCCTCTATGCAAAATAAATCCTTCTGGAATATTCTGTTACAACTTTTTTATGGATCAACTAATTCTAAAATAAAAACACCACATATATACCATTCTTTTTAGGAATGTTCTGTCTCAACTTATTTTTTATAATACAAAGTACAGGGTGTCCCATTTTGGGTACTTTTGCGGGGTATCTCCTTTATTTTTAAAGATAGAGAGTTGCGGTTTTCGCGACACTGTGCTACTTTTTCGTAAAACTCAAGATGCCGTCAACAGAATTTTCATAGCCCTTTTAGTTTTTAAAATACAGGGCATTTCTGAAAATGTTGCATTTTGTGACCCCCCTCGTATCTCCGTTATCCTTCAACTTATCGAAAAGGTAAAATAACATTCTAATAGTTTTTTTTTCGTAGAATGCAGTGGTGTAGATAACTTTTGTTACATATTTACTGTTTTTGAGTTATATAGCAAACTTATGTTTTTTTAAATGGAACACCCTGTATATTTATAGACTATAAAATTTGTCTTTTTTTTACCTTTTCAAAAATATATGATAGTATAAACTTTTTTCCAGAAACACGCAAATAATTGACAATTTTTAGAAATTAAATACATATTTTAATTGTAGGCCATAGATATTGTTTATGACAAGAAACAGAAATAAACATCAAATCTCTATCGCATTTAAGCTGTTTATTTTCGTTCTTTTGGTATCATTATTCAATAGATATTTATCAATTTTTTCGGATAATGGCAGTTTACGAAAATTATGAGAAATATGATATGATGGTATGTTTTATACAGAGTAATGAAAATTCTGAAGAAGCTTCGGAATTATATTTCCAAAGGTGAGTAAGCTATTATGGCTATGAAAATCTCTATTATCATTTTAATTTTTGCTTGTTAGATATCCAGAAAGAAGGCAACCGTTTTTTGGGATATTTGCCCGTTTAAAAGCAAATTTAGTTGAGCACGGATCATTTGTTCACCCGCGCCCTAAAACATACAACAACGAGAACAGGGAAAGAAAAGATATAGATACTTTAGGATATATAGAAGCAACATCTTCGTCCTCGTGAAGAAAAATTTAGAAGGAAATTGGTGTGCCAAAAACTAACGCTCAGAGGATCTTGAAGAAATATAAGTATCATCCATACAAATTTAATATACTACAACATTTGCATCCTGGCGATGCCGAGCGCCGGGCACTGTTTTGCCAGTGGTATTTGCAACAAATCGATGCTAACGATTTATTTGGCAGACTTGTTATCTGGTCAGACGAATGCTTTATTTCAAGTGCTGGCATTTTCAATCGTCACAATACCAGGAACTGGCGTAGTGAAAATCTGCATTTAATGTTTGAAAGGGAACAACAAGGACGCTTTGGAGTTGAGGTTTCATGTTTTATTTTGGGTAGACATATAGTTTATAGGATTTTTGAAGGAGGTCTTACAGCACGTAGATACCTAGAAATTCTTGTGAGGAAGTTATTCCAGAACTGCTCGAAAACATTCCATTAGCCCAGTATAATGCTGTTTACCTACAGCGAGATGGTGCCCCAAGTCATAACTCTAGGCTCTTAAGGGCCTTTCTAAATAATAACTTTCCTCAAAGATGGATAGGTACCAACGGACCTGTTAGATGGCCTCCACGATCACCAGATCTCTCAATTTTAGATTTTTTTTATGGGGTTATATACAAAATGAAGTATATAAAACTCGATATGACGGCATTGCAAAACTTCGAGAGGCAATTCATTTAGCTTTTCGAAATCTGCGAATGAGAACAATGGTTCTTTTGAACGCTATTCAAAGAATCTCAAAGATGTGCCAATTTTGCATTAGAGAAAATGGTGGTCAATTTGAACATCACATTTAATTTTTTTTAATAATGTTATTTTTTTGTGTTTTTGTTATATTGTCACTTTACGCCACAAAACTGTTGTTACAAACTTACTGTTAGAAAAAAGATCTATGGGAATTTTTTTTAATAGATACCTATATACAAGGTATCCAATTATTTGTTAGTAATATGTAAGTTGCACTTGTTTATTATTGTTATCCATAGCCTACTATTAAAATATGTATTTAATTTTCTGAAAATTGTCAATTATTTGCGTGTTTCTGAAAAAAAGTTTATACTATCATATATTTTTGAAAAGGTAAAAAAAAGACAAATTTTATAGTCTATAAATATACAGGGTGTTCCATTTAAAAAAACATAAGTTTACTTTATAACTCAAAAACAGTAAATATGTAACAAAAGTTATCTACACCACTGCATTCTACGGAAAAAAATCTATTAGAATGTTATTTTACCTTTTCGATAAGTTGAAGGATAACGGAGATACGAGGGGGGTCACAAAATGCAACATTTTCAGAAATGCCCTTTATCTTAAAAACTAAAAGGGCTATGAAAATTCTGTTGACGACATCTTGAGTTTTATGAAAAAGTAGCACAGTGTCGCGAAAACCGCAACTCTCTATCTTTAAAAATAAAGGAGATACCCCGCAAAAGTACCCAAAATGGGACACCCTGTACATACATATATAGAGACAGAAAAGTCTACATGTGGGAATGTTTAATTTTGAAATTAGTCGATCCATATAAAAGTTCTAACAGAATATTCCAGGAGGTATTGCTGGTTGATCACCCAAGTACCAAGAAGTTTCCACCTCAAAACGGCATTTGATTAGTGGGATTCACATACCAAATTTCAAATTTTAAAGTATCGCCATTTTTAAGAAATATTGGTAAAACTGTATTTTCAACTCACTCTGTATATGGGTATAACTCCACAGGGAGGCCCCATATTGGAAAATTTTACAGAAGGACTCCCCTTGAAACGATTTTTTTAACACCTTTTTAAAGGAATGCACATCATTCGGAAACACACTATATTATCCACATAATCGTAACATTAAGTGAAGGAACATTTAAATTTAAATTTATGTATTTGTTTTTCTAAATTATTGATGAAAGCTTCCAGTAGTAAACAAGATAGTGCACCTACAGGGAACCCGGATGAGATGTTCGACAACCTTAATAACAAATTCGAGGGGAAAAGGCCATGGTCGACTTTTCCAAGTCATAAATTCCGCCTGGTCATCACAAAATTCATAAGCAGATACAAGGTGCCCAACAATTCGAAGTTTTGTCAGATATAACACCGAAAAGTTGATTGGAGTGGTATATCCAAATGGGGAAATGTATCATTCACATGTATCTCCGCTTGATGATGGTAGTTATTCGGTACACATTAGACTCAAAATGGGTCAAGATTCCTGTTTTAAAGCAGACTAAATTTGCTGCCATTTGCATATATTTTACCTGTGAGAGTTTCACAGTTACAAGCCTTCAAATTTGAGTAAAATTTTCCAAAAGGTGGCAACATTCAGTCAAGTTTCACTCAGTACCGTCTGAATGATGAAAACATATGTTATAACTTGTATACCAGATCAGTTTGCTATAATTTAACCATCAAATAATTTCCCTATGTCAGATAGATATCGACATAAAGTTTTTCATGTTTGATATGTCGTCATTAATGTGAAAATTTGAGTCTTTTTCACATACAATATGAATAAATTCACACGTAGTAAGCGCCGAAACGTTGAAATAATATTCTGATCTATATAAAGCTAACTGCTTACTCACCTGATGATGTAATTTCACCAAATGAAGTCTTATTAGTACACTATTGTTAGTAATTGTCCTGCTACCTGATACTATGAAAGACTTAATAGAACTAACGTTTAACAGTGAAAGAAGATAATGATTACATTATAATAATTACCATTGTTTAACGTATATAGTAATTAACCTAAGGGCTATGTGCTTACCATCATAGAAATGAAACAATATGTTCCATTCAAATTTAAAAAAAAATATATTTTTAAGAATTTCAATTCGTTTATCGAACTCATAGTGGTATCTCAACATCAACGTTGGAATAGCAATCGACAAAACTGGCATATTAATGTCAAAACTTCCTGAAGTCGTTGTCCTTTCGAAACACTAACCTTGACTTGTCTATTATCAAATAATTGGGGGCACTTCTATGTCGAATATTTACATCATGATGGTGAGGCACATTCTCACCGTTTAGACCGACATTATAACAAACTCATCGGAAACATCCGAAGGCATGTTTGGCGTAGGATATCCGAAAATTAATGAGAAAAAATTTTATATCAACTTATGCCCGAAAATACTTCTTCAATAAAGAGCTATGGCACTTTATTAATGAACAAACGAACCATTAAATAAAAAAATAATAATAAATAATTAGAACATGTTCTGGAAATGTCCACCATTCATGTCAATGCAAGTTTCTAGTCGATTCCTCATAGATGTTCGTACTCGTTCAAATAAGCTTTCCTTATTCAGAATTATCACGCATATCTCTATTACCCTCTATTGAAGATGACTTAATTCGGGTGAACGAGGAGGCCACGCAACAGGACCGTTACGGCCTATCCACTTCTGAGGGTAAACTAAATCTAAATGATTTCTAAGTCGAAAACTGAAATTGGGAGGCAGTTTTCCAAAAAAATCAAATATGATTCACCATTTAAGCGTCGGGGCATTATAGAAGGTCCAATTGAATGATTTTCAATCATCCCCTGCGGTACATTTATCGAAAATTTGTTTTGAAATCTAGCTTCAAAATATTGCTGACGATTTTTGTCTGCCCAAATGTGATTGTTGTGGAAATTAACAATTCCTTTTCGAGTGAAGCCGGCTTCATTCCCGCCGGCCGGTAAGTAGCTTCAGGTTTCAACTCGTGTGCCCTGAGTAGTCTTATTGAACCCAGAATGACTGCCTTTTGCATCCGGTCTATCAAGATTTGCGCGAGTTCTTACAGGCCGGAATGTTCTTCAAACTCGAATAATAAAAAATAAGAATATTAGCGACATCTAATGTGGCGTATCGTTTGTTTTTCTCCAATTCTCTGTAGTCAAATTCCATGCGTCCTTCAGTGAGATTGTTTGATCGATACCGTTTGAGTCCCATGGGTGGAGTGATAACGTTATCATTCGAGTTTTCCAATTGAGTAAGTACTTTTATCTCTTATTCAAAGTAAATTCACCCATAACGTGATGAAAATGCATCGTAAACTTAAATAAAATAACTATTAAGTTCGATTTTCACGAATTTAATAAATAAATGTAACTAGTTTCGCATCATCGTAGCTTCTTGAAACAAATATTACAAAGTGATGCAGTACTATTTTTTTGGAGAAGCTACGGTGTTAGTGTTTATTTATTAAATTAGTGAATATCAAACTCTAGATTATTTTATTTAAGCAAATAGTTGACTTTATTATTTAATAAATTGATGGTGGAAGCCGTTATTTTGAGATAATTTATCATATTGATATGATAAAACACTTATTACTATGTTTTATATCACTTGTCAAAATAAGATACATTAACAAGTGGGATTTCGGTTTGGATATGGGGAAATACATTGCTGGGATTGAATAATTGAAATAGGTAGGCTAGAGTTAATGAGGTAATTAAATTTGGAAACGCATGTCCTGTTTGTAAAATATGACTAGGAGAAAGATGAATCTGTTTTATTTATTGATGACGTCCCGATGAAGGACTGTACGGTTGACAAAACGTCGTAATTCGACTTTTCAAATCATAAGTAAGAAACCAAAGTTTCGTTCGATTTTAATAGATCGAGGGAAATGACAAATTTTCCATGCACCTCCAAGATATTGACAAACTTGAATTTTTTAGACATGCGTAACTTTTCCCAACCGTTCTATATGACTTTAGAACCCTATTCATACCGATTTTTTGGATTTAATCGAAGCTTAACGTAAATTATAAGCCTTCAAACAAGGATGAAGGACTTCCTTGTCGAAAAAACGTCGTTATTCTTCTTCTCAGGTTACAAGTAAGGTTGGATGCGAATTCCACACATAAAATATCATAAAAAACCAAAGTTTCGTTCGATTTCAAGAGATCGAGGAAAATGACAAATTTTCCATGCAAAATATTGGAAAATGCGAATTTTTCATAAAACATGCTTAAATTCTCCGAACCGTTCTATATGATTTTAGAATCCTATCCATATCGATTTTAAAGATTTAATAGAAGCTTATCGTAAATTATGAACCTTCGAATATGGATAACGCCTCGATGAAGGACTTCCTGGCTGGCAAAACGACGTTACTCTTGTTCTCGGGTTATAACAGGTTGGATTCGAATTCCACATCTGAAATAACGTAAAAAACCAAAGTTTCTATCGATTTCAAGAGATCGAGAATACATGCTTAACTTCTTCGTTCCATTCTACATGACTTTAGAACCCTCCTCATACTGAATTATAGGATTTGGTAGAAAGTGAACGTCAATTACGAACCTTTAAATGTATACTAAGTGAGGGAAATGATACAGGTTTCATGGTTTTCAATTATTTTTCACCTCGAATTGTTTCACAGAAGTCTTGGGTATGTTTTGTTTGCGTCAAATTCAAATTGCGAAAAAACGATCAATCACACTTGTTTCTTTAACGATGTCGGCATAGCGGGCGAAAGGAGCAAAAGGTTTTAAAAATTAATAATGGGAATGGTGGTTGTGATTTTACTATCCGAAAGTGTGCTTACAAAAAAAAAGAGTTGTCAATTCAACTTTTAATGTAACGGCATAGAGTATAATTTTACTTCTTCCTACAACTTCCACCGATGGCAATAAAAGGCAAAACATAGAAGGATTATAACATCTATGCTTCCTACGATCGAAATATGTCATCAATTTAACAACTGACAGATAATGTATTTAGATCTATATAAAGTCATTCGTACGTGACAGCTAACTTATTGGTTTTTGTGCCTTATTTTTAATTTTGTTGTAATTTTTTTTGAGCGAAAATGGCTAAGAAAGGTAAGATAATTTTGAAAATATCATTGCAACGATGAAAAGCATGTCATGTTAGATAAGGATATATCCCCAGCTGCACTATTATCACAAGAATGGTTTCCTCGAAGAGAAATTAGATTAGAGTGGAAGAGAAGAACTATTGTATCCCCCTTTACAGTAGTTTTATAGTAAAACGATGAGTTTCAGCTGTCTTAGGGAAGCTAAAGATTTTCCCGACTTCGGTGGCAAAATTTCCTCGATGGTTGTTTATACGCCGAAGAGCGAAGTAGGATAGCTTCGCCGTCGGTTAGCTGATGTATCGGCTATGAATCCACATTCCATCGTTCACTAGCCCAATTTTACTTATATGGCTGTTGAGTTTGCGGTATCCCGTCAATAATCCTGTTATGATTCTCAGGTTGTCTTTCCTTAGCTTTATACTCCCCAAGACGTCTTTTTTCCTAAATCTAGGAGGAATTTGGATGGTCGGTGTCCCGGAAGAGAAGTCCAGTTCTTTGTACAGAGCTCTATTCCTTCTGTTTTGAGGATTTCCTTTATAGTGCCTATACCGCAGAATGGTTCATCCTCCTTGATTCCTATATGACCTGGAACTCAATGGAGGATGATTCTGTTCTGCACTCCTAAAGTGTTTCCCTCAGTGTTTCAGTCGAAAACCATCTTTGAGCTAATGCTGTTTCACCTCAGCGCTTTTCTAGTTCCCTGACAATCCTCCTTCTTGTATCCTTTGTCCATATGAGCTGTGCACATCTCTCAATTGCATGGACTTCGGTTAGAAAGATACATTGTATTTACCCATGGGTTCGAAGTACTTTGTTTTGGGCCCCCGTACTTCTGCATTTCTTGATTCATCGGTATATTATGTCATCTCTTGATGCCATGAGAATTGAGTGTTTCTTCTTCAAAGAGTTGTTCTTCCACATAAGTTTAATATCTCGCTGAGATTCTCCTTTGCAATAGTATTTTTCGCTGTCTTACGTATGGTTATATGCTAGCCATTGGGCAAAGCCTTGAAACCCCCGTTAAACATATGTGCATGAGAGCCTTTGGGTCTTACCCATTTTCCTTTCTCTGGTAATTTGCTTGATTTTGTCGCTCCAGGTTATCGCCTTATAGGTGAGGAAAGGTACACCATCATGGTGTTCTTTCATAGCAGTATTTGGATGAATAATCCCATGTTTCACCTGCCATCCTTCTGCATACAATTAGGACACGTGTTGCCTTCTTATTTACATTCTTTAGTGCTGGCTGAAGGTGAGACTCTTGTCTAGGGTAACGCCTAGATATTTTACCTCATCTCTCAGCACAATGGTGGTTTCATTCAACTCGATTTGATTCACATGATACATCTCCCTTTTTCTAGTGAAGGTCACTATTGCAGTTTTACTAGGGTTGATTCCTAGTTGCCCGATTCACACCAGTTCTCTGTGATCTCAAGAACTTCTTGGATGATGTTGCATATACTGGGATTCGTCTTATATCATCTGTAAATCTTTGGCAGCGGATTTCTCGAAGAGTTGAAGAGTCCACATTTGGAGTGATAATACCCACCCTCTGCGGTATCCCATTGTTGTGTTTACTTGGATGGTGTTTAATTCCACCCTTGTCTCAGGTCTTCTGGTTCTTAGCATTTCCTGCATCCGTCGGGATGATGTTTGGTCAACGTTCCTTTCCTCGAGGGAGAGAAGAAAAATTTAGTTACTGATATTAACGATAATGCATATGTGATCTGAAGACGAGCATATACTTGATATATCAACTGCATAATGAAATATTTTGAACTTGTTTCCTAAATACAAAGTCTCGTACGAAGTACACTTGATATCCTATTCTCTTTCAAGATAATTATAAGAGAAAAGTTACTACTTAGACAAATTAAATGCAAACCATGATACTCTGAAAATCTTCCATTTAAGGATCTCAGTTACTAATCACACCACATTCAAAGTGTTCGTGAATCTGTTGCATGTACAAGGTTTGTGAGGGAAGCGTCCACTGACGTTTATATCAGGGAAGTTTTTAAGGCCTATAATCTCCAAATATCAAGAAAATTCTATCTCCTTTCTCAACATTCCACCGCTGACCCATGATGTTCTTCGAACATTATGAATTTCCCTCTTGAGTAGTCAAAGCATACGAAAAAACAAACAAAAAAGGTGATAGTAGATCTTTGGGCCAAGCCTTGTAGAGTTCTCGCTCGTTGTATTTTCAGATCGATACCTAGCGTCCAAATGATTCTCGAACTTGGGAGCTTACAACATCCCCATAGTTGAAGGCTTATGACATTATAGATCTCTTAAAGTACTGATTTTTTGTGGAAGGAGAGCTTGAACCTTTTTTCCTAGAAACCAATACAATTCAAAATTTTGGGTCTAACGTTCTAATTTCGCTCCATTGTTCGCAGCTTATAGAGTTGGAATCGATGGTATTGTCCGCCATACAGACTCCCATGGCTGCAACACCAGAAACGGAACAAAGCTTGTTACGTTGCAGCATATACGAAAAAACTCTCTCTTTAAATCCTTTGAAATTAAATTGAACGCTAGAAAAGTACCAACAATAACACTTGAAACATACTAAATTTAGTCTATTTTATTCCATTCCATTGAATATTATTGTATCTTTTAAATTCAATGAAGATGAATACACTGATATAATTGTATTACAGCGAAAATATTGTTTCAGCGAAACCACGAGTTGCAAAACCAAAATCATCCAAAGTTGCAAGACCAAAATCATCCAAAGGTGCAAGACCAAAATCATCCAAAGGTGCAAGACCAAAACCATCCAAAGCTGCAAGACGTTCCCAGGTTCTTATCGTGAAGGACACCTCAAAGTCGGTGGTTCAGCTAATTGAAGAGAGATCTAAGAGTGAGTGATCATATCATTGAATTTTATACCTAGGTATGATTCATATTTGTATTATTTACACTTTCATTATATTGTATAAATATAAATTCTCGGGAAATAGGTCACACTAACACATATGCTTATCTTTTTTTCTTTACGTACGTTTCGGTCTCACGACCATCATCAGAAGACGTATCAATGTCTGAAACGGGATTTCCTAGAACTAATTGCATCGCACCAATTTCAATTGAAAATGCCCACGTCGACGAAACGAACAGAGCCACGAATAATTGAAATTGTAACACATTAATGTTTTGAGTATATGAATATGTATGAAGAAGCCATTGCATAGCAATGTACTTCTAATAATCGAAGTCATTTCATACAATGTTTGAATATGACTGAAACCGAAAAAACTGCTGCGCTGGAGTTTCATTTGCTCCATTTCCGGAGGGGAAGTTTCAGTTGTTTGTCCATCCTCTGTCCCCTCTTCTTTTTTGGCCTTTGGACCTAGAAACTTGGCTGTGACCCAGGAGAAATTGTAGTATGGTCTGTAATTGATCTCCTTCTACCTCTTCCATGACCGGTTCGTTCATCAGCACGATGGAGCCTCCCATTTCGTTGCACCTCTCCGGTGATGGGGACCTTCTAGGTTATAGTGTCCAGGTTGTTCTGAACACTTAGTTTATGCAGCGTCTTCTTCTACAGCGGTCCAACCACGCTTCCTCTTCGGTTCGCCTCCCGGAAGTGGAACCTTTCTCCGTTGTCCTCTTAGGTTGGGCCCCCAAGGCTTTCCGATGGGCCCCCAGTATACAAATACTATGATTTTATCCTCACTTTTACCTTTATGGGCACCTTATGAGCCTGTAACATCCCATAAGGTAGTGTGGGAGACCTCAGATATACCCAATAAATACTCCACCTCAGGCTAGAATCGGCCATCAGGGCAGTCCCGATGACACTTAGGCTTGACGGCTCATTGTATCTTGCCTCACCACTTTCTCGGGCCATCGGAAAAATTTAGCCCGAACTGAGATTCGAACCCGCGACCAGAAGCAACAGTGATCAGAAGATCGATGCCTCTACCACTGAGCTACTTGGCTCCCATTATGTAGACCTTTTGAATAAAATTTCAATATATAGAGTATAGTTTGACGCCTTCATTACCCGTTTGTTATTTGCAAAATATTGTATGTTCGTACAATCATACAATTGCAAAAGTGTGCTAACTTAAGTGATGAAAGTCAGTTTTATTTAGACCGATTAAATGTTATTTTCATATCATTCTATTTCCAGGTATTTCGGAGTTTCCTCAAAGCAAGTCGGCCCTAGCTCTAAAGAAATCACAGAGTAAGTCAATTTACTATTCTCAAGAGCAAAGTGAATTAAAAAGAATAGACCTAAATAAATAATGAAAAAAACGATGTTCATCTTGATCTAAGGATAATAGAGCAGTGCAAGATAGAGATCTTTGCACACTGAGATCTAAAATATCTATTGTGTCCCCTTCAGGATTTCTCAGCGGCTATAGCAGTTCCTCCAGCCCTGTGGCTTTGAGAAAGTTCAGTATGTCAGATGGCTTCGCGTTAGGTAACTCCCTCTTTTGTTTGGTATGCTTCAAGGTATTCTGCAAGGATCTGGATGAAAGTTCCGTCCTTCTCCTCGCAGAACCTGCACTGCTCTTCTTCTACTAATCCGAGCCTCTTCACGTGTTCATTCATCGCACAGTGTCAGTATTCTGATTAAGTTTTCTCAGTATTGTGCTGGCGCTTAAGCAGAAGGGTTCATGTCCAACAAATGGTGTTTCTGCCCCTTTTTTGCTAGATCATCTGCTTTTCCGTTACCCTCTACCCCGGTGTGTGCCGGAAACCATAGGAGGGTAACTGCGTTGTTCTTGCCTAGTTCATTTAGTTTTTATGAGCATTCTTAGACCATCTTGGAGATAATTACGTGGGATCTCAGCGCGTTGATGGCTGCTTGACTATCTGACATCGTGACTATTTCCTGTCTGCGGAGATCTCTTTCTATATTGAACTGTACACATTTCCCTATAGCGTGAATCTCCGCTTGGAAAATGTTCGGGGATTTGCCTATGCTTTCAGAGTATTTGGTTCCAGGTCCATATACTCCTATTATAGTTCCTTCTGTTGTTTTGGAGCCATCAGTGTACCATTTGATGGCCTTTCTAGTTATGATATTTTCGTCCCATTCACTTTGGCTACTTATTTTCATTTCAAATTCCTTTGAGAAGCTATACCTTTTTCCCGTCTCATTTTGGCGCATGTTCCAGGTTTGCTGATTTACAGGGAGAGGTCCATATTTACGTTTGGTGGTTTCCTCTCCAGTCATTCCGTATGTTGTCCTTGTCGCCATATCCATATGGAGGGGTGTGAGGCTTAGGATTTTTTCTATAGCAGCCGGTGGGCTAGTTCTCATAGCACCTATTATGTATACACAGGTTCGTCTTTGAATTTTCAATAAATTCATCCTTCAATTAGCCCGGCTAGTTCTGCTACCTCAGACCACTGACACATATGTTACGATCGCTCCCACTATTGCTGTATACATGCATCGCAGGGTGTTAGGGTTATATTCCCAGTTTTTTCCTGCAAATCTTCTGCACACCATTAGGAATTTTGTAGCTTTGGTTGTTATCTCTTTTCCGTATTTACTCCAGAGGAGTTTTTTACCTAGTATAATCCCCAGATATTTTACCTCTGACTTCCACTCAATAACGCTCCCATCCAGTTCGACGGTTTTGAGGTAAGGATTCCTTTAACTCTTGTAATGGCAACTAAGGTGGTTTTGGTCGGGTTGACGTTAAGTCCCATCGATTCGCACTATTCTTTAGTATATTTAAGGCCTCTTTGAACTATGTCGCAGGAAGCGTTCTCGAACTTACTTCTTGCGAATACGACTATGTCGTTGGCATAACTCTGACAGAGTATGCCGAGATCAGTCTACAGTTAAGCTTCATATAAGTGAAGAGGCCACTCCCTCTTGTGAGCATCCTGTAGTTATACAGATGGAAATAGATTCTAGCCCAATTTTTGTCTCTGCTATTCTGGTAGAAAGCAGTTGCGTCAGCACTTGGTTGTGGTACCATCTACTCCTCTGTTTTCTAGTGCTCTTTTGACTGCTTCATGTGATGTATTGTCGAAAGCCCCTTCTATGTCTAGAAGAGCACAAATTATAGTTTCTTTACTCCCCAGGGCAGCCTGGATTTCATTTGTCAGTTGCACCAATGTGGTCTCCGTAGATTTGCCCATTTGGTAAGTACGCTGGCATGAGTACAGGGGCACTCGTTTCAAAATTGCTTTTCTGATATAATCATCAGTTGCTTTCGCTACCGTTTCTAGGACAAAAGATATGAGACTGATGGGTCGCAGGAATTTGGGGTGTGTTGTGTCCCTTTTTTCCGTTTTAGGAATGAAGGTGACCTTGGCCCTTTTCCATACCTCGGGTATGTATCCTAGTTGCAAACTACTCCGACTGATGTTTACTATGTGTGGTAGAATTTTCCTTTGCCCTCGCTGAATAAAGGCTGGAAATATTCTATCAACTCCTGTGGATTAAAATGGTTGAAAGATGTTAATTTTGGAAGATTAATGAGGAATCGGCTAGAAACTTGCATTTCCACCACAAGCTATAATTATTTTTTAATTTTTGTTATTATTTCCGGACATATGTTGATTTTCAATTTTTTTTTCTGAAATTTGGCATATGAATTTCCGGACATCCTGGATAATGATGAAAAAACTGAAGTTCAACAAAATGGCAATAATCGTGATACTTTTATTTTCAGGTGGGACCACAGTACAAGATGAGAAGACCAAATCACATTTTTTATTAGACAGAGCTAAATGTAAGTTATTTCACTTGTATTGATTTGATCTTGACCCGATGAAGATATTTAACATATGAACACATCGCCTTTCTTGGAATGTTAACGATAACGTGCGGAATAATGTTTAATCTGCACATATTCCCACAATTTTTCATGAAAGACATTGAAATAAACAATCTACTTCAATCTGGATTTGTTTTTAGCAAGAGAGAGTGCAGTAAGGATCGAAGCGACCAAATCGAATTTGCTCCTAGAAAGATCTAAAAGTAAGTTGTCTTTCTCACAGGTATTCTCACAAATTCACAATTGAATCTAAACAGAGCGGGTTGGTTGGTTAAAACTCATTTCGCTTGAATTGTAGACCACTCGAAGAAATTGATGCCCAACCAAGCTTGAATTGTAATTGCAGATATTTGGGGATTGAGAAAGTGTAAAAATTCATATAAAGACTAACTCTCCTTTCGGTATTAGGTGGCATGGTTCGCCGAGTTTCGATTTCAGATAAGAAGAAAAGGGAACGTAGCTCAATCGCGTTGGCTAGAAATATTTCCAGAGTAAATATGTCCACACCATTATGTAACACAATGATGATAAAATCTATTGATGAAATATTGGGATTCTTAAATTTCTAACGTGCGGTGAATGTTAAAAACCTTAAATGCATACAAATTTCTTGTTACACTGGCACAACTTGATGCCCACCTATCGTCAATCATACTGGTGTCATCTTCAAAGAAGGATTGAGCCTTGAAATGAAACTGTTTGCGTTTCCGTAGCGGTATTTATTGTGTGAAAATTTCACGTGTGAAACCGTCCCTGTGGTGTCCTGGTATCTGATCCTGCCTTTGTGTGATCATGTGCGATGTGGAATTCTTCTCAAGAATGGGTTTCCAAATTTTGGGAACGTAATATCCCGAGTCACTATTCAGGTCATGTGGATGTTTTGAAATTTCTGTTGTTGCAAAAAATCACACGAGAAACTACTACTGTACAACCCGTTTCAACAAGACTTGTAGACTTCCAGTCTGTTTTTCCTGGTATGCATTTTAGCATTCATCAAGAGATAATATTAAAAATGTCGAAATAAAAATAGGCCCTTTTTTAGTCGGGCGTTTTGGTACTGCTGAACACGATTCCGGTTTCAGATACCATCTACCACGCACCTGGGGTTTAGGACATCCTGGTACTATCATCCAAGGAATTCGGGAAAAAATCTGTTGCAATGGAGTGAAACTTATTGGGGAGGTTCTCTTGAGGTTGCCGGTTGTGACCATGACACTCAATAGTAACTTGATGACCTAGGCCATCTCCATGGATTGTTTTTTAATATGCTCTGAAATGCAACCAAATTCGTATCTCGAGGATTTTTGGGACCTGATCCTGAATGTTTCTCAGCCAGATTAGAATCTCATGGTAAATCAAGAATTTCCTAGGTTTTTTGTTGCAAAACCTGTTGCCATAAGCATCCTGATATTTTGTCAATTGTCTTTATCTTCATCCACTGGACCATAGTTCGGGTAATACGAATAAATAAGATAATCGTTTCCACAAGGGAAGCAAACTACTAGAATGGATAAAGACTCGATTGAGCCTCGAATCCGTCATGGATGATGATGTCAGTCAAGAATGGATAGAAGAAGAGAAGGTCGAAGATGACAAAAAAGGGAAGAAGGTATTTCTATGATGCCTTTCAATCCATCCAGATATACATATAATCACTAAAAAGAAAATGTATGTTATTCAAAAGAGTGGGCCTTTTCCAAAATGGTGAATTTTCCAAACTTTATATACTACAGGTTTCAGCCTGAAGTGACATTAACACGCCTAGATTTTCTTCACACCTTTGAATATATTGCTTCTTTTTTGAAACAAATCAGTCTCGAGTACTATTGATTGCACATGGTATAGTATCCTTCGATGCAATGGCTATCAACGCTGGTGCTACACAGGGATCTGTCTTGGCACCAACTTTGTTTTTGCTCCACATCAACGATCTGCTGGAAGTGATCACTCGTCCCGTGCACAGCTTTGCAGATGATGGTACACTTCATCATCCAATATGGCGCCTTTAAGAAAATCTGAACATGGAACTCATATCTCAAAAACTAAACATTTTGGAAAAAATCTGACAACACTACTGAAATGGAAATAACAAGTGCCTTCAACACGTCAATGTTCTATTCTTGTACAGTTAATCGTTTCCGCCAAAATGGAAAATGAAAAATTTCAATTTTTCACAAATAACTCAGGAACGGTCGCAGTTAGCCTTGATTTCGAACCGGATTCTTAAACATAACGAAATAACACACAACTTTCAACATTTAACCGATGTTGTAGCTCTTATACGGTTACTGAAATCCCAAAGGTAAAGGTCGAATTTGGGACACATAAGGCTAATCTAAAAATTGTAGAAATGTTCACGTTTATTTCTTTGGCTGTGATCAATGGACGTTCTAACAATAATAATAACATCCAATTTCCCAGTCGGGCCTGGTTGAAACCGGAGTATGCGTGAAAAACTGGAATATACAAATATTTTAATAATCTTCACTGATCAATTAAAACATTCGTGAAATATTCAGCTCTCTTATTGTCAACGTGAAATGTCCATTTCATGAATAAATTCCGACTATTTTGGCTCAGCACCAATCTTGGAAACCAAAATGCAGGAGAAAAAATGGAAAGAAGTAGGTATGACCACCGAGAAACTCGACGGGTTAAATCAAAGGTACCTGCAATCGATAGTAACCGAAACTGATTTGAGGAGTTTTGTAATTTACTGGTAAATTTTCTGCTGCCTAACTGGTAAACATCATAATGAGTTTATTGTTGTAAATGGGAAGAAAGAAGGGGAAAAGCCGAAGAAGGAGAAAAAGGGAAAGAAAAAAGGAAAGGAAAAGGGAAAAAAAAAGGGAAAGAAAAAGGGCAAAAAAGGTAAAAAAGGTAAAAAAGGTAAAAAAGAAGAAGTAAGACTACGGATTTCTGAAGAACTGGAAGACGATATAATGAGAACGTGGAGATTGAGGCAAGAACAGAAGGCGCATCAACTAAAAGCAGGTTCATAATTCCACGTGTTTTGGTGTTACGAGGTTTTGACGTTCATTTTCAGAAATGGAAGCGTTGGGTGGCAAATCGAAAAAAAAAGCTAAGAAAGGGAGCAAAAAGGGAAAGAAAGGAGCAAAAAAGGCTAAGAAAGCGAAAAAAAAGGATAAGAAAGGGAAAAAAAAAGTAATTATAATTTCACATCTATAGTTCGTAGGTTTTATAAATTTACCTGAAACTGGTGCACACCAAAATACCGATTCAGGGGTCAGTGAATATATTCACAATTGTTCCATTCATGCAGATGATGATAAGGTCTCTCTATAATAGTCCACAAACACACATCATGTCAAACATGGTCTAGAGCAGGGGTCTCCAAACTACGGCCTGCGCATCGAATCCGGCCCGCCAGTGTCATCAATCCGGCCCGCGACAGTTAATAGAAAATGTTTAATTTCATAATGACGTTTAATGTTATATTCTTCAATAACGGCTATGGTTTCATTGCTGATAAATAAAAAAATAAAATAAAACGGTTTTGGGCCTTGGAACTTGCTGGAGTAAATAGTGTGACCCTAAGGCTGCAAAGTTTGGAGACCTCTGGTTTAAGAGTAAACGTATAGCAAAAGCAATTCATAGTTTCTCGAATTAAGCACTCTGATGGACGATTATGAGCACCATAAGACCAAACTAACCTCAAAACAACCAAGAACTGTCAAATCGGATGCCACAGAAAACAGTGTTGCTAATTGCTAAAAAAAACACCCTATATATAAAAAGGTTGTATACATCAATGTAAAATATCTACGCCCCTGGGAGAACCTAGTAGCTGAACAATAAAATGATGTCAGGTTGGCGTTTGTTGAGAAAAAATTAAAAAGCAATAAACCAATTTTACAATTACTAGTCAGAGTGTTAATACATACAATTCCATCAGAAAGAAAGTAGAGTCCACAATTTAACAAAGGCAAATATGCAAAATCATATTTTTAAATAAGTAAACACATTTTTTGTTTCTATAACTTTTCTCCAAAAATAAATATAACTTTTCCACAACAAATGATGTCTGATTATTTTAAATATGATTTTTGCACATTTGTCTTTTCAAATAGTCTTTCGCTCTAAGAGGACTATAACTCGGAAAGGGTGCATTTTTCCAAAAAAATATATAAGTGAAAAGTTACATTAAGAATTTTTCACTTTTGTTCGGCTTCATTTGGGGTGATTAAGATGAACCAAAATAAATTGTTGACCTGGTCCTGGGGTACGCTTTTCTCTTGGGGTGAATGCCACCCCTTATCGTGAAAAATTTTGGGTTTCGAAATGACCCAAGGAATGAATAGAGTAATGAATTCTGAGCAAAAATCGTTCCCTACACTTATTTCGTGAAGTCCATCATTGCCGTTACGGTTGCAATTGTACATTCCTCTAAAAAAAGCATGCTTCCGAACTCATTTAAAGAAAACTCATCAGTCAAGCGCACTGTTAAAGCATAAAACCAAAATAAAATTGATGGCATGCTAAACATTATTTTGTCTAAAGGAACCAATTATTATGAAAGGTCTATCCTAGAGATGATTCACGTAGAACGTGATGCTAGGTCGGTAACTACTAGGACTAATGTACAATCATTGAGTCAAATTCATACAAATTTAATTGAATACTTGCAAATTTCTCCGTAACTCATTTATAACGCCCAAAATTGTGTATTTGTATAAAGCTGATTCAAAAAGTCAATAATATTGGTACAGCAATGACCTTTTCGATCGTAGTCATAAGTTTTAAACACATCT
This sequence comes from Endomychus coccineus, assembly GCA_958510875.1. NCBI lineage: Eukaryota > Metazoa > Arthropoda > Insecta > Coleoptera > Endomychidae > Endomychus > Endomychus coccineus. Next base: position 10,384,283 of record OY294070.1, read on the forward strand.
GCTTAGAATAGTAGGTATTTTAGAGCAAAGGACGATTTATCTCTGTCGCCGAGATATGATCTCTTCAAGTATAGAAAAATTACAGTTTAGTGTTTTCTAACGTACGTAATGACGAAAATATAGTAGACATATGTATGTGTTTAGCAATGTAATCTTAAACGCATCGTTCGCGATACTTTCCACGGTTCGATTATAATCGATTCACCCATGTATAAGATGCCGAAAGCTTAATCGAAATACGAATTTGTTTACAGAAGAAGGGCTCCAAAGTGGATAAGTCGGCCAAGGGTAAAAGTAAAGCAGAAGAAGAAGCGGCAGCTTTGAAATTGGCAGAAGAAAAGAAAAAAGCCGCAGAAGCGGAAAGAGTGCTACTCGATGAAAAAGAAAAAAGGGAGACGCACGAGCAATCGCTCAGAGTCGATCAACTTCGCGGTTCTATCGAGTTCATACAGTTAATTCAAGAAAACCATGAAACGGTCAGGGCGCAAGCCCAAGAAGCGACCATGGTAAGTTAACCATCTGATAAACATTATAGAAACGTTTTCTAATGTTCTACTGGAGGTGACAATTCAGTTGCCAAAATTTCTGAATTTGATGCTTGGGTATATTTATTTGATGCTTTCATGTTGGCCACAGTCACATTCCTGGATGGTGACTTTTAATTGTCATGACATACGATTATCGATAAAACCAGGTAAAGCAAAATTCCGCCATACATCAAAAATCTTTTTATTAACATTTCCTAAGCAACTGTATATACAGGTGTCTCCAAATTCATATGTCAAACTTCATAAAAATAAGGAAAAAGTGTAATATCTACATATGTCCGGAAATGCTCCAATAAAGACCTATGACGCTTTAAAGATGGGGACTAAAAGATGATTTTTTATTTTATATTTCAGGAATACGAGGGCAATTTCCACAATAGTCACGTATGAGCAGACGAAAATCCCCATGCATATTTCAAAACAAATTTTCGAGTATTGTACGAGCAGGGGTACTTGGGGTCTCTATGGCAGAATGATCGGGCGTTAAGGCTTCATCACTTGCGGCATCTATCAAAAAGTGAACCAAAGACCTACTGTTGCCGATATTTTCGGCTTCGATGAGGAGGCTGGATGAAACGTCTTTTCTTGGAGATCTTTCATTGGTAGTGACAGCTAGAGCAGTTTTCACGGATCTTCTATATGCGATATTAGAGGTGGTGTCCTCGCCCATTCGATTCCTTCTGTAGTAATTTCTTCCTAAGCTTGTTTTCGGCTTGTACCGTTGTCAGCAACTAATTTTTTACGACAACCTCTTCGTTCGCTGATCCGTCTGGTGGTCATGATGGTGGATTCGGTAATAAGACAATTCCTAATCTCCAAGTGGGCAAGTAGCATGAATACTCAAACAAGTGAATAAAACCACGTGGTGCTTTTGTGTCGACGTCCAATGGTGACATTATTTAGGCCAAAATAGTCCATACCTGTGGAATAAATGGTCTAACAAAGGCACTTGCTCCGAACTTTACGAGTAAAGACATTTCTGGAACTGTGGAGTTGTCTCTGACATTTCTGCACCTGTAGCACGAGCTTGTGACATCCAAAACATCTGTCGTAACTCTATCAATATATTTAAATTCTTGTCCCTGCTGTATGGTTCTGTTGTGATGATAAAATATCAAAAGACTCGTGAGAGGAGTTCAAGAATCTTTGGTTACTTTGTCCCATAGCAGATATCTTCCGATTCTCCTAATCTTCCGCTTATCCTAGAAGTTCCTCCAAAGTTGTGCAACGATAAGCCAGCGCTTCTTTCTTTTCTCAACATGGTGAACTTTCTCCTACTCCACTCTTTGTTTCCAAGATGGGTTTGCAAGTTCTGTCCATACCGTCTCTTGGTTCCATGAGAAACGGCAGAGAGTCTTTATCGTTCGTTTTTATAACTATCATCATTCTTGACCACTAAATACCATGTTCAAAAGATCGTACGAAATATGTTTTCAGTGGCAACTGTACGTGAATTGCGGGGAATTACCTATCGCCACTGACATCTGCGAAATGAACAGCTATCTACATCTATGGGAAAAAGAGATTGCTAACACCACGTTGGAAGATGCTTCTAAAAAGACCAAGGAAGTTTTGAAGGTAAGAAAAGCGAATTGAATGTTATTCCTCCTCCATTTTTGTTTATGTGAAATCAATCTTAAGGAAATATTTACTTCAGTTTTTTTCTATATTTTGACTACACCTATAATGTTCGAAGAATGAATGAATGTGAGTCAGTGTTGGGATGTTAAGAGAGGAGATAGGTAGACTACAACACACTGAGTTTTCACAAATATATAACCTACCATAATATTAATTAATATATTATATTTATTTAACTCGCGTTTTATAAATTGCTTGTCAAAAGTGCCTCAAAAATTATTTATTCCAGTTACATAAATAACTGATAAACTGAAAACAAAACAATTTTTGATTTCACCATTGACGTTTTTCCAAAAAAAGAGACTGAGGATGCGAGGTTCTTTTTTGGTATCTCTTATACTTATCGACATCCGTATAAAAATATCGAAATTAGTATTATGAAGATATGAACTTTCCTCTTCAAAGTAATTTTTTGTAGAGGACGTCATTTCTTGAACACTGGTTGGTAACATAATATCACTAACTTGACGTCATTTCTATTTTAACAGGGCTTACCAACCACAAAACCTTCCAGCTGTTCTTGAAGTATAATATATAGTTGGGGTTACCCCATGAGGCTCTAATGTTAGATGGTCAAAACAGCTGTTAACTTTTAGAACCTATCTTCAACATCTTTTGTGGTTCGCGCTCTAGTACATTAAATCTGTAAGATTTGGTGGAAAAAATGTCCGAAGCTTTTACATGCCCCGCTATAGATACATAAAAAGTATAGCTTCGGTCATTTTTTTCCACGGAATTCATATTTTCCTCCTCTGTAAGAGAAGCTTTTTGTACCGAATGTGTAGTGCTCAAGACCTTTACCATTTCAGTTATTGGGTATTCTGGATGGTAGAATCCAGACGGCAACTCCTGATAATAAGGATGTTTTGAATTGGAAATGGGTGAGTATATAATAAAGTTCACCGTTCTATCGTACAATGGAACATAAATTAGTATCATTGACTTACCATGAACCACACAATGCCATTGATTTTATCTTGTAATAACTTCTTTCTAAATAATACACATACTTGTAAATTCAGAGAATAAAAAATGGGACATTATGTGCAAATTATATGCAAGTTCAATAGTGACGAATAATTATTGTATTGCCATAAATGTTTTATTCACTTTCAATGAATACATAAAAATAAGTTGCATTCAAGCAAAGCGGAAATCCCCTACGCAAATGTAACACCAACTTTTTATAAAAAGAACGGTTACATTTTTGAGTTTTCAAATGATTTGTTACTTGTTACAGCCGGTACCAAATTTGTAATATGGAGTGTTTCGGGAATAGTTCTTGTAAGAAAATGATCAATTCCAAAGAAATTGCGACTATATTTATAGGTATTTTTTATTCTTAACTAATAACCGTGTAAGTGAGTACGATTGGAGAAAATTGATGATGTTAAACAGCTCTCTTCTTCCTTTAGAACGTAGTTACAGCTAAGTATAGTTAAGTTTCGCCGCGGAAGAGCATCGAATAGATCCGTTGGTTTGCCAATGGATCGACTAGAAACAGGTTAATATGGTCCATCTCTAATAAAGACCTACACCTTGACTAACTGTCTCTCGTATTCATGACCAAGTCAGGCCTATAGAATCGGCAGGCCACGTACCAAATTTAATTCAGTTAGTGAATTCCATGTTTGTCAGTCGGTGAATATATTCGTACTAATTACAGTGAAATAAACACCTTATTTATTTATTTATTTATTTATTTATTTATTTACATCATCCAACAGTTACAACCATTTACAGGATTGGATTATTATTACAATATATTTGAAACACATTACACTGATTTGTTGTTCATTTTTTTTCCTTTTCGACTTTGAAAACTAGGGCTTTCAAGACCAGTCCGCTGATATCAGCCACCAGTTTCAACAAGAGCAGCGCTCGCCAAATTTGTTCTCAATTTGTATTAATTCTGAGTGAAGGACCACAAACTTATGGAAGCCAGCACTGGCAATATTCTGGGTTTCTGGCGGGCCACAAACCTGCTAGAATAGAATAGACTTCTGACCACGATGCGCACAATGGGCCCAACTAAGTAGCCTAAGTGCATCAGGGAGCAAAGTCCCCTCTCCTCTTATGATGATGATGATGAACTGTAATTGGTGAAACTTTTGATACTTCAAATAAAATTGGATGGTTCTTTTACTAAGGATCTAATTCAACTCATCACTATGCCATGAGAGCTCTTTGGAATTTTTGAATATTTACACTTGTTCATCCACAGCGGAAACGAAATTTGTTTCTTCATGCTTTCAATTTCTAACGTTATTATGCAAATATTTTGATTTTCCAGATATGCACTTTACTCCGAGAATTTCAAAACAAAAGTATGGAAGCGTTGACTTACAGAATTCTGCGCGATATAGAAGTTAGAATGAACAGAATAGATGTGCCTACTGCCGATTTGAACTTCAAAGATGACTGTTTCACGCTATGCCTCTGGTTGAGAGTTCAGTTGCCGATACCGCTACCAAATCCTAGAAGACCGCCTCCGTAAGTATAGGGCATATATATTTCTAAGCCTCTGAAGTAGCATCGACCTTCTAGTATGAAATTTTTTCACCAGTTTATATTCAAAGTATCCCACTTTGAATATGACGAAGAGTTATTGTTCGTAGATAAACCCAAGAAAAATAATTGGTGGTGGTGGCGCTGCATTTAGCCAATATGCCGTAATACCAACGAACAACAAAGGACATAAAATACATTAAATGAATACATAAATGAGGCTTTTTAAAGTTTTTATTGGAAAAAATGATAGCTGTTAAATAAAAATAAAAATCTAAATCTAAATAAAGAAAAATCGGAATCATCACAACTTCCCAAGTTTTATCATCGTTTCTCTTAACATCATCATCCAATAGAATTTCTTCTAAGTTATAACGTGTTAATGGGAGGTGTTGCAAAAACTCTACTTCAGCCGCTGCATAACCTGGCAAGTTTTGTGAATTCTTCACGAATCTGATCGATATTGGGTTCGGGGACAAAGACATCCTCTCCATTATGTGGGGAATTATACCCGGATCCTTATTCTCCAGTAACAACAATTGGTATTGGCACGGTCCCCATTTGCGTTGCCGTAGAAACAACACTTTAAGGTTTAATCAAAGAATTTTGTTTCATAATTTCAGCACTTTCCACTATTTCCTCCAGAGGCTTAGATACGTTCTTTTGAACATATTATCTAGAATTGCCTCATTGTCAGCTTAACCCAATTTCATCGCCATATATTTTTTCCCAACAACGATTGCTAACTCCTAAACTTATTTCTTTAATTGTTGTTTTGCTTTCAACTTGTTAGACACGTGCACGTCCATGCTGAGCGGTTTTTTAGTTTTAAATGAAAGTATACATCTATGTTACATGTATATATGACTATCAAAACGTTTGCGATAACGCGCTTTGTTCATATCACAATCTTTGTTTATCATAAGAGATATTCGTCTTGCCAACATACGCTGCATAACTCTTTGTATTTCTCAAGTAACATGTCGGTACTCATATGTCCAGTAAATATGAGCTTCATACTGTTTGAAAATAATCAAGCAATTCGCATTGTCGCGCGATCCACGTTTTTGACATTAAGCAAAAAACTGACAAAGATAGAAACTGTCAAAAGAGTTGCCTCCTTCTTGAAAAATAAGTACGAATTTCTTCCTGTTTCTCACACATTACATCATCGAATATTATTATCGAATTAGGCTTTGTTTCTGTGAGGTCTATGACGTCATCACTCTCAGTATTTGAAAGTATCCAAGTCCACCAATTGTCTTCAATGTTTCTTTTTGTAAAGACTTTGGAAAAAATATACAAGTATTCAAACTTCAGGCCCTTTGCATCTAACAATAGAGATAATATTACATTTGTTTTTTCACAATCACTTGGACCACGGATCATTGTTCGTAGAGTATTTGACAGCAAAGAGATATGACGTTGTGGTGGTTCGAAATCTTCAATGCTTGACCCTAAATTCCCGTCTCATTTAACCGTCTGGACTTGATTGACCCTTGCATCCAATAATGCGAGTGGTCATGTCTTTGAACTTGGCTAATTCTTGTAACAATCGATCGGCGAATTTTAGCACATAACTGCTACGGTAAAAGTCAGTTTTACCCAAAAGTTGGCCTGTTCGGTTTTTGCAAAGATGTCTTCAATTATGAAATATATACATAAATGAGATATTACCAAATACTAAGTAACATTCACAAAAAGCTCCAAGCTGAACAAAATAATTACGAGATATTCTAAGCTCAAAATTTTCGGTTTTAACTGGAAATGGAATTATACTTAATGTGATCCCCCCCCCCCCAAAAAAAAAACAACGGTTCACGAAATTGGGATTGTTGTATGCGCCTGTTATTAGTTCATAGATTCGATAATAGATAGTCCATTTTGGTATTTCTTGCGACTAAATAGAGTTGGCGATTTCGCCTTTGAAAGTAATTGCATAAGATACCTGATAAATGTATTGTTCAGAAACGTGGTTTGAGATAAAAATCTATTATACCACCACATATGAAGCTATATTTCATACGAAGTTTGAACTTTCACAGGGCAAGGATTGATCTTAAGTATCCGGATTTGAATATGGAGGTTCTTTTTCCCCTGTCAGTTGTTTGTGAAGTGCAAGCGATCCGAGCGATGTACCTTTGCTACGACCACATCAGCGACACCAGCAATAGTTTTGAGGCACCACCAAAACCGACATATTACCAACCGAGTGAGTATCCATAAGCTCAACATTCGTCAGTCATTACTATGTTTTAGTGTTGAAAATACCAAATTCAAATTTACCCGCCGCGAAAAGGAGAAGCTAGAAGTGTCGCCTATAAACTTAAGGTTTTTTTCATCTTTCGTGGGTTGTTTAGGGGGTGGAGAACATTTGGGGTTGTTTGATAGTTAAATAGGATAAACTGCGAAACATAATGTCGATAACTACGGTAGAATGCATTATGCGCTCCCGATTTGGATGGTTGTGAAAATTTTGTTCCAGCCTCGTCCATGATGGAAATGTTCAAAGCACTTCTTTCTTTGTCAAATGCGGCCACTTTAGCTTCAAATCACCGTTGAATCGATCGATAGTGTTCTCCAACTCAAAAATTTTGGCGCCCCCTGTATTTGGACTTTTGGTTGTAGCGCCCCGCGACTGCATGAAATAAATTGTATAGAATATTGTTCTCTATAATTAGTTTTCCCCAAATTTTTCTCTACGACCTACCACTCTAGCGGAAAATCAAATTCATAAAAATTTTGTTATTCCAAAAATGCCCGAGAGGGGAGTCACAACTTTTTGGTTTTAAGCTCTCGCATGTCATTATTTGCCACAAAATTTTACAGATTCACTGTACCATATGCTCAATACTTCATCCAATTTAATCCAATGACAATTGACTAATAAGCGCACACTAATTCGTTTCTTCGGTCCCAGATTTGTTCGATGTGATGGATTTGGAATGGAGGGTAAAATTAAAATACAAATTCGAAGGACAAGCGAGGACCGAGTACAGAACAAAAATCGCGAATAGGGAGAACATATTGGCGTCGGCGCCCGTGAACAAAAAAGGAGAACGGCAATTGGGTGGGATCGAGGTGCCGCCGAGGCCTAAGTTTATTTTACCGGAAGTCGATATCGACGGCGAAATCCCCGTCGTGCCTTTCGTGAAGTTGAGACCGACGGCCAGCGAGTATGCAATTTTTAGTGAAGGTAAGATTTTATATCATCAAACACTGCATTCGTACATGATGAAACCATTTTCGTTCAGGTATCAGTTTCAAGGATTCATTTTTGCTGTATTTCATTCCTTCTATCCTGAGATCCAGCATTTTTTCAGCTTTGTCGTGATTTTGACCTGAATAACGTATATGTATGGGGTGCTAATGTAATAACGAGCCCTTCTCTGGTTTACTTGGTTTTCTAAGGGTTATCAATTCACTTATTTATCAAATTCATTTGGCTTGATTAATTGCTATCAATATAACTTGCAGTAGTAGAAAAACTCTCAATCAAAAAAATATTTAATAATAATAAAGAAATTAAACAATTATAAAATGAATTAAAAGTTAAAAGATTAAGTATAACTAAAGTATCAATTAAGAAATTATGTTTATAAAACAATTAATCAATCCTTAATTTTAAAATTAACATTATTAGAACCTAGATATGAACTGAAAACTAATTTAACTCAGCCAGGATGTACCAGGGTAAAGAGTTAAACAAAACTATTATTGGAGGAATTCTAAATTTCATGTATTCAACAATATGACTTGACTCTAAATGAATGAAAATTCTACCATAAACACCACAAAGCAAGCTTAACTAGAAAATTTTTCTAAAATATCGTTTAAGTGATTCATGAAATAGTCAAAGCAAGATTTAACCCAAGAAGTTAGAAAATAACTGACTTTAGGGTGGTGAGTTTGATTTTTTATAATCTTGGATAACCACTTCTCCTTGCTTAGGGGTGGTAGCTTTTACCCAATAAGAGAGACTTGCCCCAGTCTAGTGACCTGGATACAAAAGAACTATTCTATTTTTGTTGACAGGGACCTTAATTTTATGACCTTATTTAGACTTCCTCGAATTTAGGTATGAATGAAAATTACATCGAGTTAATATTCTAATTCCATGTTTAATAAGAAACGACCGCGTCTTATGTCTTATGTTATGGTTACGTGAATGGATTGTAGCTTCACAGGAAAAGGCAGGGTAAAAAAACTTTGTTTAAGCCATAGCAAGTGATCCACCTGCCGTTACAACTTACATCATAAGCATATGTCTTAAATAACCAATATACTGTAAAGCACTTGTTTTCTTTAGAACTATTATTGTTAACTGCGTAACTCATGATTTCCTATTGAAACTATGAGGAATCTCTTCAACTTTGTCGATATTTTCCAAATTATAACGACCCTTCCTTGACAAGGATTCAGAGACTATACATTTCGTTTCCGTCCCACAGATTTAGAGAACAAACTATATTTACCCAAAATCTTCAACATATAATTTTTTTTTCGTAAAGATGAAAAGTCGTTTTAAAACCAGTTTTTTTTTATTATCTAACGGATATAATGGGAATGTATAGAATGCTCGAATAATGATGAATCAAATCTGCTAATGCAGCTTTCTTATAAATAAACATAGTTTTTCCATAATATGAAATTTTGACTGATTCATACATAATTGCTGGTATATTACAGAACTGACCTACGAAAGGGCCAGGGCGGACATGTTGTACGAAAATCGCCCTCACGAAATCAATCTGCGAAAATCCAGAATTCTCGGTGGGATTTATTTATTGAATCTGCTTTATCAACCGCCTCAACCACAGCAGTTCATCACGATGCAGATGTCAGTTACGCCTTGTAAGTATCGATGTGACTTATTAACCATCTACGGGGGTATGTGAAGTACAAGCAAAATAGTCCAAGCAATAGACAGAAGTGCGTGCAGAAATTAATACCTGGAAAAAATATAAGCGTATAGGAAATTAAATTTAAAGGTGAGTTTCTGTTTCATGCAACTAGATCTGAAATGGCGAACATAACCTAAAAAATTGGCAAAGTTGTAAAAAGCGGTTTTTTTTTAATTAGTAAAAACCTATAGCTCGGATCGAAAAAAGCTGAATAGAAAGTTGTAGGTATCAAATAGATCTATCGATTTCTATCGATATCTCACATAGTTTTCTAGTTATATTTTGAAAAAACCGTTAAAAATCGGGGTATCGAAAAGTCGCTAACTATTACGTTTCCATACTTGTTATTTGCTGTACGTATAGCCCATGGCAAGCTTAAGAAGCTATTTTTTTTACATTCAAAATATTAATAATTTTTCGAAAAAAAGACGCTCTCATAAATTGGCTCGATCTTCTCAGCGGATCGTCCAAGAGTAACGATTCCAGGCGTATTTTCTTCTTAAAGAGTTGTGCTATGATGCTTCCAACGAAATATAGCGATTTTTTTTAATTTTAAGGGTAGAAAAATTACTTTGAAAAATTGCACCTTTCTTGAACATGTTTTCTTCAGATAAGTTTTACAATTTTTATTTTAGGGAAATGTCTTTGACGGAAATCAATTTCTAACATTTTTTCACGAATTACCAAACTAAAATGTTCGATCTACGACCTTCTGGACCAGAGATAATTTTTTATTTCAAAAAAATCTGTAAGACGCAATAAACATCTTAGAAAAGTGTACGTTATGGATGTTAATGTTAAATACCTACATTTTCAATGAAAAAAATACTAGGATAGGTTCTATTGATTTATAGTATTAGAAATTGAGTAACGAAGTGAAGCGTACGTGGCTGCCGGGGCGTGTGGCGGAGTGGGGGAAACTGATTTCGTGCGTTCAAAGTGGCTTGTGCTTGCAAAATTTTCAATATCTCGGCTTTAGGATGACATACAAAAATCTAAGATAGATAGTACCGGGAGATGTTAGAGGTTAGTTACAGGCTTAATATCCATCTATGGTGGTATGTGGAATACGACCATAGATACTTGCCATTATTGAAGGCACTAAATGTACATCTATGGTGACATGTGAAATATTTTTCAAATTACAACCTGAACATTTTTTTTTCTCCCAATTCACCTTCGGCAGAAACTGGCGGCTTAGAATGTTTTTCATATCTCATGAATCGATATTCTCTGTGAATTCATTGATTTTTCACAGTCGTACTTCCTAAGCAATTGGAAGAAGTACCGTTCTACATCTCCTACACACCGGAAGAGGAATCTATCGGTTCTATCACAAGAACTCCCGAAGAAATCGAAGAGGCGTTAAAGAAACACGAGGTAGCAATGGACTTGCTCATCTACTTTACTCTATCGTAAGTTTCTACCATTGAATGAATGTACTCCATGATACGCATGCGCTGTTACAAAGTCTTTCCTTTCTCTTATTACTGTACTAATGTTATAGTTTACCGAAGCATGTGATCTATTTGGAACCACCGACGGTATGTATGTGGGAGCCGCAAGACAAAATATGGAGCACAGTCGACATTCACGACCTGAAACATAACGAGGAAAAAGGTTCGCTGTCGTTCCGAGCTAGTCGATTCGGCTGCTTCGGCTTGGCCACCAATAAATTTTCGAATTTGCCGTTCCAAACGTGGGAATTGAAACCTGAAATCGAGTAAGCCGATATTATTTCGAAAATGTTCGATCTGGCGATTTTTTTTTCCAGCGATTCGATCACGTTCCAACTGACAGCGGCGATCCTGATGCTCGAGTTTAGAATCAAAGGGAGCGAGATTACGCTCGTGCAACTACAAGGCGATCCCACGAAGGCTCTGAATCAATACGTCGACCAAACTTTCGAACTGAGAAAACTGATTCTGGTGAGTCCAATTATCGTTTTGGTTTGTTTGGTGTTACGGTAGTAGGTACTATGGAATCTCAAAGCAGACACTTATCTCTAAATTTGACTTGAGAAACGGAAATTTTCATACGATATACAAAATATCCGGAGGTTCGGAGGCCATAGGCATAGAGAAAGATCTCACTGGGTGGAGAATTCCACATCTTTGCTGTTCGATAAAAAAAATTAAGTCTGGTAGGAAGAATTTCGGCAGGTCTCGAACGTGAGAGTGAAGGGGTGACTAGTTTGAGCTCGTCTAGTCCGCCTATCTGAAATCTCTCGTGGTAGAACAACAGACGAGATTCCTTATAAACACCGGTCATGGAAATATCTATAGAAAAGGGGGAGATCTCCCACATTTCTGCGATATTCTAGAGAAGTCAATGAATTCGTAAGTGCGAATCCAAGACACGTCGAATCTGTGCTTTGTCAGATCTCCATTAACTGCGTTAACCTGCTTGTCTCGCTTCTCTGAATTCATTGAATGGTATGGGGACTGTAGATGAGAAAGCCGTATGAAGTGTACCATTATCTGCAAAGTTGTAGACGGGACAAGTGGTCGCTTCCAGCGGATCGTTTGTATGGAGCAGAAACAATGTTGGTTCCAAGACAGATCCCTGTGGAACATCAACGTTGATATCGATTGCATCTGAGGACATTCCGTCAACCACCACATGGAGTGATATATCTGAGAGAAAACTTGAGGCGGCAAACCTTATGACGGATGTTTCCCAAGAAGGCTTTGGTGCCAAACTCTGTCAAATGCTTTGAAGATATCCAATGATACAGCTAGAGATTCCCCATTGACCAATAGGCGATTTGTCCGACAAGGAACTTTTAACGACGTGCCGTCGTTGATGCTATAAGCCAAAGAGTTTGAGAATTTACAGGCTGAGCAGAGGCTCATCCAAAGAAGGGCATTGCCGCTGCCAGTGAGGGCACAAATGCCGAATCCGCCAAAAAGGAATGTGGAACCACAGGGTAGACAATCTGTGTCTGGTACGAAATCGCCAGGCAAGTCCGGGATGCCGAATGTCCCTGAGCCGACTTGCTGGGATTGTGGCCTGCTGGGCCATTACAAGACACAGTCTGCCGAAGACAACCGCCGCACAGTCCATCCCATGTTGGAGATGTGGGGAAACGGGACACCGTAGAAGCAACTGTCGGAATCCGCCGAAGTTGTTTTGTTCAAGATGTCGCCGCCCCGGAGTCATGTCGCGTGATTGCCCGTGTAATGGAGCGGAAAACGCGCGAGGGACTGTGTTGTGAAGAGGCCGCAACAGTTCCGTGTTGAGGAATCCTCAAAGGGAGAGGTGGATGGAATTCACGTAACACTCGTGGATACCGAAGACAATTCGAAACCATCAAATACTGATAGAAGTTTGAAGGCAGACGCATCTGCTGTTTCGAGAAAAGTCCCATCAGTATCCATACAGAATCCAAAATTGGATGAGAAATTTGCATCAGTTCCATCTGTACAGCCGGATAAAATAGTTTTCAAGAACACCGTAAAGAAGACTTTGTTGTTCATATATTGAGAAAAGAGTTCTTGGCTCTAGTGGATACCGGAGCCACACGTTCATATATCAGCGACAAAGTTGTTCGTTTGTGTTGGGATTCTGGGTTGCAACCAATCCGTATTAGAGCCGTTGATACTAGGATGGCAAACCAAGATTTTGCATTGATTTCCGGGTGATAAACGAAGTCTCCGTGAAAGATGAGTATCCACTTCCGTACATAAGTGCATTTTACCCAATTACCACTTCAACCTGGTGAACCAAAACGTTGACAACAACACTATGCATTGTTGCGGGACCATCACCTGTCGGCAGTATTTCCAAATGTATCCCCGTCGATTCGTTGAATCACGAGAACTGTTTCCTTAATTTCCCTCCAAGCCGTCGTTCCAACCTTTGGGAGGATAATGAAACAAGGTGAACTATCGCGCCGCTTTGTTTTTTTTTCAATATCTAAAGGTGAGGGAATATTTTGATCTGCTTGCGCTGCACTAATGTGGGTTCGAATACCAGCCACGATCAAACATTTTGCATTTATTCATAGTTCAAATTGTAGTTATATATTCTCAGTCGATTCTTCTACCATTTCAGTTATTGAAAAATGGAGGCGTAGACATTTTCCCTGAGCACGACACATTTTGTTATGTTGAAGGTAAGAATAAACTTCCGCTCTAAGCATTTTAATTGAATTTGCTTGAGAATCCCTATGAGATTCAGATTAGTATTGTTTGGTATTGGTTATGATGGTAGAGGGCTTAATATAAGGGTCAGTGCACTTAGCCGAAGACTTTTTTCTTTTTTTTTCTTAGGAGGTGGTTGAAACCCTTTACGAGCAACTTATGGTTCTGTAACATCCCATAAGATATATACCCACTAAACACTCCACCTCGTGTGGTAAGGTCGATTCTGCAACCGGGGCAGTCTCGAAGATACTTAGCCCTAACGACCCATTGTATCTTGCCTCACAACTTTCTCGGGCCATCGGAAAAATTCAACCGTCGCAGGACTCGAACCTGCTTACGTAAGCCACAGTGATTTGAAGATCGATGCTTCTATCACTGAGCTACCTGGCCAAAAACCTTTGTCCACTAAGTTACGTTTTTCAGGGGGTATTTGAATACCCCGCTGTTCGACAGAATTCTAAGATCTGTTTTACGCTTAGATCCTTTATGTAATCGGGCGTTAAGATCCCTGAGCCTAGCCAGGCAAACCTGGCTCGAATGAGTGCAGGACATTCAAGAAAAAGAAAGTAAGTTGACAACTCCACTTTGTTTCCTTCGCATCTCATACAGAACCGTTCCAACCTGAGTGACCCGGAATCCAGGTCAGGGTGAGTCTGTGTCCACCAGCTAGCCTGTTAAGCATCTCCTTAGTATCCCTGATAAGTCTCGAGGACACAGTCGGGATACTGGTGTATTTAATTCTATTTGATTTTGGGACCAAAAACTCCGGCCCCCTTACCTTCTGTAGCTATTGATCCATCGGTATTCAAACAGATTAGTCCTTCCTAATAGGATGAGTATTCCCCTGTCTCCACTCTCCTTTATTCCCAAGGTAGGTTTGGAAGTTCTGTAGAAACATGAACACCTTACCCATGTCATCTCATGGTGCCATGAGTATTTGGAGTTTATTCGTCAGAGAGATATCATTCATCAACAAGTTCAATACGTACGATGCCTATATTGAGGGGTGCTAACCCCAGTATTTTTTTCATACTAGTCGTAGGGCCAAGACCTTGGAGTCCCCGTTATGCGTACGAGCCTTTGGGTCTTACTTAATTCCCTTTGTTTGATAATTTGCTTGAATTTGTCGCTCCAAGCTATCGCCCCATAATTGAGAATAGGTCTCACCATCATAGTGTACATCCAGAAGCAGCCATCGTATCACCTTATTTATATTCTTTAAGTGCTTGCTGAAGCTGAGAGTCTTGTTTAGTGTAATGCCTAGTTATTTTACCTCATCTTTCAGCACGAATGAGGGTTCCATTCAGCTCGATTTTCTTCATGTGATCCATCTTCCTTTCCCTGGTGAAGGGTAGTTGTACTAGAGTTGCTTCCTAATTCTGTCTATTCACATAGAGTGCACTCAAATTTTCCTCTTGCAATTTGCACTGTAACATCTGCGTATCCTTGGCAGCGGATTCCTTCACGAGTTAGTGTCTAGTAGGTCATCTATCACCAGGCTTTATAAAACATCTCCTGCGGGCATCCAACATTGAGCAGAGGGAAGAGAAGAGTAGTCGTAGTGAACGTAGGTAATTGCCATGGAACATAGAAGACAAGCTCCTGGGTGGTTTTAATGACGGTCTTATGTGATCTGATGCAGATAAGCCTTAACATAATTTTTGAACGTGAAATAGGATAATAGGCGAGCTTAGACTGCCTAAGCTACGCAATACCACACCAACGATTTCGGGGTTAAAGCTTTATTGGAGATTAAATACATGGGTATAATCTTCGGAAGAAAGCTTACATGTCGATGTCATCTCATAGCGAGATGTAAAAAAGAGAAACAAAACCCGTGATAATATACGGTGCTTTGATATGGTGGCCTAGAACCAGACCCAATGACACACCTAATGGGTTTCAAAGGGTCACTCTACTAAATCAATCCAGATCCTCCATCATTCTTGTGTTGCTGAAGTGGACCTGCAAACCTCGAGCAATCCACTCGCCTGGATACGAGAAAATGAAATCGTAGGTTTGCTTTTTTTTGACACTAGAATCGTAACAACTTAATTTGGTTTCATCAATCAACCGAATACCTCTGTATACAGGATTTATATTTAATCACTATTTCATGATTCGTTAGTTTATTAATAAAGCGCCGTAGCTCTTTATTGAAACATTTCCGGACATGTTGATTTGAATTTTTTTTTCCGGGTATAATCACCTCCTGCAGTTTCTCTGTATAACATATTCAACCTTTCGTCATAAGCCGCGCTAAGCTAAGAATATCGTGTTACTCTACAGGTAGTTGCGAAAAACAATGGCCCATGGAACGAATGGTGTATTATAATATGGCCCAAATATCTCTATGTTATAACTTTGCCTGGTCCCGATGGAACATGACCGCCGGGCGACGGTCTATCGTTATGCAAATGAGGGAATACAAACCTGGCAATCCGAGACAAAAACAACACGCTACGGTTCTGATCACCCCCACCAAAGCGACTTTTATAAACTGCACCGAGATCACTCCAACTTACACCGAGGAACCCACCGAAGGAATGAAGGTAAGCAAAGCCAACTTATTATGCTGAATGGACTAGATAATATTCACACTTGGGCATTCCCGGACTGATATGTCTAAATTTCATCAGATTTCCAAGAACTGTGAAGATCTCTAATGCCTTGCCAACTCAGCGAGATTATCTCACTAGCTCTTTGATCTACTTCATCGCCAAGCAACGCTTCAGCACTTCGGCAGCCATCATTGATTTTCCATGCTGATGTGGATCTCTCAGATGGTTCCGCAAGATCGGTATACCCCCGCTGTAGGGTATATCAGCAGGGGAGTCTTGAGTATTGCCCAATCTGGCCTCCTCTTTGACCAGTTTCCAACCTACCTGGCCCGGCAATCAGGCATAGATGCACGACGTGACCACTGATCCAATTTTTTTTGCTTCAACATTGTGATTTAATCAACTAACCTCTTCAAAAACTAAATCTGGCGCAGTCAGTAGGATTAGTGAGACGTTTGGTTTGGTTTCGTTGAGATGGTAACGGGCTTAATATAAAATTGGATTGGCTACCCTGCTGCTCGACAGAATCCTAAGATCTGTTTTACGCTTAGATCCTTTATGTCATCGGCCTTGATGATCGTGGGCCTAGACTGGCTCGACGGAGCACAGGACATTCACAAAGGAAGAGGGTTGACGACTCCCTCTCTCATCTTATACAGAAGAGAGTGTTGCTTGTCCCCCTGTATGTTTCAATTTCATCAGATTTCCATTACCTGTAAAGATCTCGGCGATTATCCTGATGCTTTGGCTACTCAGTGAGAGTATCTCGCTTGCCCTTAGACTTACATCATTTCCAAGCAGTGCTTTGGCAGTTCGGCAGACATCAATGCTTCTCCATGCTGAGGCATGTAGATCTCTCAGATGGTTCCGCAAGATCTGTATACCCCCGTTGTAGGAGTTATCAGCAAGGGGATCTTGAGGACCGTCCAAACTGGCCTCCGCTCTGTGTAGCTTGTTAAGGACCTCCTTGGTATCCCTTAGAAGTCTCGAGGACACAGTCGAAATTTTCAGTTCAGCTCGGCTTGGAAGACTGTGTTGAAATCCCATATCCGCAAGGAGTATCCATCAATATATCTAGGACTGCACAAAATCCTGCTCCGACACGCCCAGCAAGTCCCTCAATGCTGCAGTCAGTGTATTCTTCCTCGTGGATGTAATGCCTCTGAGGAAGAACCCCTATATTCTGTTCAGAAGCTTCTAGGCCATGACCAATTCGGTCTTTTTCCACCATACCCGAACTGCATGACTGAGTCTTTGGATGATAATAGCTGAGTAGATCTATCAGCTGCTTAGAGCCCAAACCTCACTTCATGACAATTGCTCTGTTACACTGCCAGTGGCATTTTGCATTTTGGCATCTAGTTTTCAGTTGCTTTCTTCTTCAGAGGCTCGATCTTACCCCTTCTGGAGAGGATGATCATGGCCGTTTTCTCCGGTAGAATAGAGAGTTTGTTCTCTTCACACCAAACTTTTGTAATAATCAAGACTTGTTGAACAAGCTCTTGAAAGGTACCTTCTTAGGTTCCTATGGAGAGTATAGCGGAGTCATCCACATTACTCACTGCCTTAATACCATCACGAATTAACATCACCAGTAGCACCCTCTGCTTACACCCTTCAGATACCGAACCTTTCAGAGAACCTTGCCACGTCGTAGAAAAGTGACTACCCTTAAGGTCGTCCATAATCCATCCTACTAGCCCTTGTTTGATTTAGCTTCTAGACTCTTGTCTTGTCAAACGCTTATTTAGATGATTGGGAATGGTTTTTTCTTATATTTCTTTATAGATTCTAAAGACTAGACGACTGAAAGGTATACCATTTTGAAAATGACTGGAAAGCGTTTCTGTTAAGTAAACTACAACATTGTTCAAGTTATTTGCTAATGGTCAAATTTATGGTATAAATGCATAGCCAACTATTGAATTTTTGGTTCAATAAATTAGATGTTAAGAATAATGTAATAACGCGAGGTCCGGCAATGATAATTTTGATAGATTATCTCATAAAAATCTTATATTCACACAGTGAGATTGATTATATTTTTGTTCCGTAGTTCAATCCCACCTTATGGTACTTGATGAAGTCGATAAGCACGGCCTCTTTGAGGAATAGGCTGAACGATTTCTGTTTGGAAACCATTTACACGCTAGCGGAATTACTTTCAGCTACAAGATTGCTGAGTTTTTCGTGAATATTCACTCATCTAACCGATTTTATTTATTTTTTTGTTCATTTGAAAATTATATCGAATATAAAGTGTAGCATTTTGAATAGTTTCTTCGTACGTAGTAACACAGATTGATGCTTTTTCACAAAATTTTTCTCAATAACTTTTGATGAGATAGGGATTACATTAGAATCACTCTATATTGCTATCCAAGTTTCCATGAATTCCTTATACAGGTGCCCCAGTTTTTGTAGCAGGACTCCTTACATGAAACTTTTAAAAATGATATAAAAAGTTTATATAATCATTTTCTTGAATATCATAAAGTTTATATAATCATTTTCTTGAATATCATAGACATTTTTCAACGTATGAGAGCAAGATGGAAAGTCCCTGAAAAATAAAACAGATGGCGCCACGAACTAGAATCTCATGTGACATTTGTGATGTACCATCTTTAATTAGAAAGCATTAAAATGTTCACTGATATGTCATTCAGTTCTGTTTTGACACCCATCGAAAACAAGCAACCTTGAAGATTTTTGTAAACATTATTTCTTGCGTTTGTTAATCATTATGGGGGTGACTCTTCACCATCGATTGGAATGATTCACAAGTGGCTTTTACTGATTTTCGTAGTGGTAGTACGACCACAAAAAAAATCGAACTTTCTGGCCGTCCAAATTGAAGTTACAACGCCAGAAATCATTTGGCAAATAAATGTGATGTTCTACCAGAACAACGCACCGGCGCACAGGTTCGCAGTCGCAATGTCAACATTAATGAAAAACGCATGAATTGCGCTAAAAATTTGTCCATCATCCCCCATATTCTCCAGATTTGGTCCCCTGTGACTTTTATCTATTTACACAGATTGATGCTTTTTCACAAAATTTTTCTCAATAACTTTTGATGAGATAGGGATTAAATTAGAATCACTCTATATTGCTATCCAAGTTTCCATGAATTCCTTATACAGGTGCCCCAGTTTTTGTAGCAGGACTCCTTACATGAAACTTTTAAAAATGATATAAAAAGCTTATATAATCATTTTCTTGAATATCATAGACATTTTTCAACGTATGAGGGCAAGATGAAAAGTCCCTGAAAAATAAAACAGATGGCGCCACGAACTAGAATCTCATGTGACATTTGTGATGTACCATCTTTAATTAGAAAGCATTAAAATGTTCACTGATATGTCATTCAGTTCTGTTTTGACACCCATCGAAAACAAGCAACCTTGAAGATTTTTGTAAACATTATTTCTTGCGTTTGTTAATCATTATGGGGGTGACTCTTCACCATCGATTGGAATGATTCACAAGTGGCTTACTGATTTTCGTAGTGGTAGTACGACCACAAAAAAAATCGAACTTTCTGGCCGTCCAAATTGAAGTTACAACGCCAGAAATCATTTGGCAAATAAATGTGATGTTCTACCAGAACAACGCACCGGCGCACAGGTTCGCAGTCGCAATGTCAACATTAATGAAAAACGCATGAATTGCGCTAAAAATTTGTCCATCATCCCCCATATTCTCCAGATTTGGTCCCGTGTGACTTTTATCTATTTTTAAACTTAAAGCTATGGCTTGGCGGAAAGAGGTTTGGCTCCAAGGATGAGGTCATCGCTGAAACATACGCCAAACTCGTATTATTTGGGAAGTATCGAAAAATTAGAAAAACTTTTGACGAAGTGTATTGGGCTACAAGAAGATAAATGAGAAATAAAATAAGTTCTGACTAAATAAATCATTTCTTGTTTAATTTTTCAAGAACTTTTCACATTGCCCTCATATAGCATTGATGGTGAAGGGACATTTTTGATATGAGAAAGAAAGCCCATATTGAACGCCAGATGGTGTGCTATTTTGTACTCTTCGCAAATTTAAGTGACCATAACTTTTATACACTTGATGGCTTTTTTAGTATACATTTTCTTTTCCTGTACTTTTCAACAGAAAGTACCGTTATCAAAATTTGCCAACGTTGTCAATTTTTGAGATACTTGGCTCTTCATTGTTCGAGGCAACATAATTTTTCATATGATTTATTATAATAAAGAACGTCTGCTATGGCCTTGTTGAAATTTTTAGAATCCAAACATGTGAATATGTGGACGATATTCCTTTAAATTTAAGAAGAAATATTTATTATTTATTTAGTTATTACAGTATCATCCATAGAGTGATTCTACTGTATTTTTGAACATAGCTCTAACTAATCTAGACGACTTGGACGTAATCATAGAGAACGTTGAAATGTGACAAGCTAGTTAAATTTTTTAAACTTCATACGATTTGTTATACTTTATTTTTGTACACTATTTTATGCATCTGAAAGCCCAAAGTATGAAGAAAAGAGAGAGGAAAAGACCACGAAGCAAAGGTAATAGAGTTGCAAATACCAGTTCCATCGAAACGTAAACATCAATTCATTCTTGCAGGAAGTAAAGGCAAAAGCAATGTAAAAAGCGTGGAGGATGATAGAAAACCGAAAGAGCCTAGTATGGCGAAAAAAAGGAAAACCCAAAGTTCGGCGAAACATAGTGAGTAGGGTAATCTTGGTTTCACGCTCACCCAATGATTATAAATATAAATGAACACAACATCGGCTGTACGTTACTATAGCAGTGTTTGCGGCCATAATCGGGCGGTGGGGGCTCTGTTCCCATCAGTTTCAATCAGATACGCATTTATACATTCCGCTTCGAATATGACGAGTTGAAGTCTCGCACTTTCATATAAACAAATGTATCTATTTCAGTTTATCGTTCATAGTTCTACCGTGTGATAGATCATAATCCTCCATTGGTCAAGTACTTTCCACATCATTCTGCCATCATAATGATGTAAGCATTTTTAATTTCAATAAGGCAGATTATTCATTACTTTTTAAACTGTTACTGGATTTTGACTGGTCTATATTATATCATACAAGCAATGTTAATGTCGTAGTACAATTGTCGTTAATGGCGAATGGGGTACTGTTGCGATAGCCGAATGATGTACTAAATTGGGTGGTACAGCGCAATATTTGGTAGTTTGAACATTTTTTGTTTCAGAACGAAAAAAGATGAGCAAAGATTCAACTGGTGCCCGAAGATCAAGATGTAAGTAACTATCAAAATTCCAATGTAAGAGAATTAGAAGCAAATGAAAATATGAATATACTCATTTATCTCATGCTGGCTTTTGACAGATACCAATGATAAGCCCTTTCTAGCCCAGATCGAACAGTAACGTTGCAAACTAGCTTCAATGAGAAGAGCGAAACAGGAAACAGCTGTTTGAAACTATAAGTTTGTAACGTTACTGAACTAGGAAGACTTGAACTAGAAAGACCTTATCATTGTTATCAAAATTCCAATGCAATATTTGTTCGCGGGAAGCTCTTTCTAGTCATGATTCATTTTCCTTCAATTCCTCAGCGATGAGTAAGAGCACCTTGTCGTCGCCAGATTCCCGAAAGAAAACAGAGAAACCCATGTTGGAACGAATACCATCAACTGTGAGTTTATTTTTTCCTTGAAAACATCAATGATTCCTCCCGATTTTGATCCTTGTCTAATCATGGATATTGTAACAAAAAACACTACTACCTCCTAAATTTCAACTTTGTCGCCTTCATAGTTTCGGAAATTCCGTCATGAGTGAGTCAGTGAATGGTATTTGCTTCTTATCGATATAGATAGATAACGTTACTTTTTCCCTCTTAAGCTGTTTCCTTCTATACGCAGTTTATTCGAAAGTTTACAAGAATGTCACAGAATCTCACTGCAGCTTCATTCGGATGCTCTTAATGATCGATGTACCTATTATTTATTATGCACCTTGGTGCACCAACTTGGCACTATGTGGAAAACGGGGACTTCCCCCACCAGGGCTCCAGAGGTTCTGGTGGGGATCGTGCCTCTACAGCTCCATATCAAAACAATGGCCGCGGGTGCGTCCTATCGGCTGGCTGGTCTGGGCCAGTGGATCGGTGCTTCTGTGCCTCGCGGTCATGCGAAAATTTGCATTTGGGCAGCCGAGAACTGCTCGATCCTACGACTGACGCAGGATACGATAGCGCCAGCTGTCAGGTTTCAAATACCAGTCGTTCTCATAACACAGAGGATGGACTGGAAGAACAAGAACTTTGAGCCGCTTCCGCCAGAGGGACCCGTTTAGTTGACGGACGGGTCTAACACTGGCGAGTCTAGCGGAGCCGTAGTCTACTCGTGTACACCCAGAAGGGGGATTTCAGTTCCCCTAGGTGCCCACATAACCGTTTTCTAGGCTGAGGTCTGTGCAATAAGGACATGTGCTCTGGGAAAAATGAGATTAAACTAACGGTAGGGCCGTTTACGTCGGCACTAACAGCCGAGCGGCCCTGGGCGTACTACGCGCCCACATAGTGACATCTAGGCTTGTCTTGGAGTGCAGGGAAACTCTGACTGAATGCCAGAAAGCACAAACTCCAGCTAGTGTGGGTACCCGGCCACTCTGGCGTGAAGGAAAACGAAGTGGCCGACGAATTGGCCGAACGGGGTTCCTTGAGCGCCCCTTGCCCCGATTCAATGATCGGAATCTCATTGACCACCAGGCTCCACGCCCTCAAGGAGAGCTACTGGAAAGACAGTGGCTCTCGGTTTGGCGTGGTGCCCCTGCCAAGAGATAAGCGAAGCTCCACATTGGGAGTTCTCGCCTAAACTCTCTAAAACCCTACTTTCTATGAGCAGGAGAGGTCCCAAACTGGTGACAGGACCAGCTTGTAGTAGATGTGGAGAGGCGGACGAACCTGCCTCTCACATCCTAGCAGAATGTCCAGCACTGGCTTTTCTTAGGCTACAACACCTCGACAGCTCACATATGCTGCTTGAAGCTATAAGAGGCGTACAATGGACCCAATCAAGCGGTCTAAGTCCTCCGGAATTGTCCGCACCCGTTTTGATTGTTACAACCATCTGGGATCGTAGCAGACCTGTTGACATAAACCCCCTTCTCCAAATATTCCCAAAGAAAAGAGCCTAATGGTGTTAGATAGGATTGCCAATCGATTGCCCTCTGACGTATTACAGGACCAGGAAAATTGGTTTCAAATGATAGACAGTGCATGTTTGTGAATGTATTGTGGTAGCTTCGAAACAACGAATAAATTTTCCAAGAATTCTTTTTTGGATCAAAATTAGGCCATAAAAACTATGAATATTCTTGAAATAAAAAAAACAATGCAATTAAAAATAGAGCATAGTATGTATTGCAGGTACTCCGTAACACGACCCCTGTTAAGAAATTCTGCCGACTGGAACCATATAAAAAATTCCTGCATCGTTAAATTAATAAAATCGCAATACTGGCATATTATGTTCCTGAAATATATGACGAAAAGCATCTTTTTGTCCCCGTAGCTGTTTATTGAAGCATTTCCGGACATGTATTGACGTGAATTTTTTTTTCTTATGTTCTGTGTATAATCACCTCCTGAAGTTCGGCATATGAATTTCCGGGCATCTTCTATATCGATGTATCCTACAGGGATTGGAGCTTCTTGAATGGGTTAGAATGAGGATGAGTTTCGAATCTTACGATAGTGAAACGTCTGAGGCTTCCGTCGAAAGGATAGAAGTTGAAATTGGCGAAGAACCAAAGGCAGTTACCTCAAAAAAGGTTGCTTCCAAGAAAAGACCATGGAAAATTAAAAGAAAAGCCAAAAAACGAAAAGCAAAGGTACGTTCTTTTCGGTTTCTTATTTACTAACTGCAGGTGACGCATGGCTTGCTCAAGAAGAATCAAAGAAGAATTTACCTATTGCTATAAGAACCACTAATACATCCAATGGTGGATTCATTGACTTTGCAACAGTCGTCTTTTCAAAATAACACTGTTGTAGAGACAATTAACTCATCTCGTCTTGAGCAGCTAGATCGCAATGCAACAAAATACATAAATGTTATTCTCTAATAGGACAAAAAAGTGGAAATAAAAGAAGAAATCGAGGTATCGCAACTATTGGAAGACGAAATTATGATGCTCTATAGGATCAGGAAAGAACAGCGAAAAGCGGGTAAGTAGTGTTCTGATTCAATTGCCAAGCAAGCAAATTGAAGGTTTATGTTTGGGTTAGCGGAATTGTTGAAGAAACAGGAAGAGATGGGGATTTTTGAAATATTGGAGGATGGATCGAAAAAGAAAAGGAAGAAAAGAAAGATAGGGAAGAAAGTGAAGAAAGGAAAGATAAGGAAGAAAGTGAAGAAAGGAAAGAAAGGGAAGAAGAGAAAGAAGAAAGGAAAGAAGAAAGTGAGCATATAATTTTTTTCAAGGCTTCTCAATAATGAATTCAAAATTATGCTGATCTTGATCGAATTAGCTTCAACCCCTGGCTGGTTTCCAGTTATTCGAATTGGTCTACGGCCTCGCGAACTCACGTTTCTCTTCAGTTATATCCACCACGATAGTAGAAGTTTGAAGTCTAGGGATACCACGTTGAGGAAATTTTTTCCTACACTGAAACTATGAGAACAAGGTGGAAAGTCCCTGAGAAATGAAACAAGAAATGATTTATTTGGTCAAAACTTATTTGGTTTCTCAACATAATCTCCTTGTACCCCGATACACTTGTCCTGGTGGAAGAGGACTTTTTATTTGCCAAATGCGGCCACTTTACCTTCAAATCGGCTTCGAATCGATCCAATAGCTCTGCATAATATACGCCGGTGATCGTTTTGCCATTTTCAAGGTAATGGACGGTACCATGTGCATCCCAAAAACTGTCGCCATGACGATAACCTCAATTGGTCGACCAGAACGTTCGGGGTCCTTTGTGGTCATACTGCCACGACGGAAATCAGTAATCCTCTTGTGAATCGTCCCAATCGATGGTGAGGAGTCCCCACATTTTTTAACCAGCGATGCTTTGGTTTACGTAATATTTTTTCCACTCAAGAAATAATGTTTAATCAAGACCCAAAATTCACTTTTTTCCATGTTTACAAAAATCTTCATGGTTGCTTGCTTTCGATGGGTGTCAAAACAGAACTGAATGACTTATCAGTCTGAACATTTTAATGCGTTCTAGTTAAGATGGCACATCACGAATACCACAAGAGATTCTCGATTGTGGAGCCATCTGTTTTATTTTTCAGGAACTTTTCACCTTGCACTCGTGTATTTGTAAAAAAAAAAGTCTATTTGTAAAAGGTGTATATTACCAATATCATGTTAGAATTCCCAAGTATTTGCATACGTTTTATGTGATTTTTAAAGCAAATAATGACATAAGGATACATCCCTCTCATGGTGGGATAACATTGCGTTTTAGTGAAGAACTTTTGTGAACAATTAGGTAAAATTCCAATAACCAGTTATCCTAAGATTATCATTAAAGTTATTAATTACTTTAGCTCTTTTATTGTAAGTTAGTACTCTGTAATATTTGTTTGAAGAAGCTACTGTGATGGCGAAACTATAGTGAAGAACACGAAGAATAAATTGGAACAATCGTGTTCTTACCTCTTGAAATTTTTTACAAATGACGTTGCTGGTATGGAAAAATTTTCCCCGAAATACATGCACTTAAAAGAGAACAGAAACTTGCAAGTTACCCATACTATTTAAATGGTAGATAGAAACGCTTCCTAACAGATATACAGCACTTCGAAATTCTATTTAGAGAATAGTTTTTTTTTATCGTAAGTGACCACTACAACAAGTACTCCCAAAATACTTTTCATTCGTCAATAGAAATAATTTTGAAAATTGTCCAGTATATTTTTCAGAAATTTACACAGAGAGGGGTTTCTTCCTTTTGAGAAATAAGCTTGAGACACAATAATTGTTATCTTTTAATAAAACAACTTTTTACTCAACAACCAAATATAAAAATCACAAATTGTAATAACTTTCTGTTCAGAATAGTAGCTTTTCTTTTATAGTTGGCTATTTTATATTTTCTCTAAGCCTTCAACTCTATTTATTTCAAAAACTGTCGATCTAATCAAAGTATTGCAGGAACAACTTCTTTTTCTAAATCTAATTAGAAATTTTACCAAAAATTGGGTCATTTTTGGAAAAATCCAGTGACATAGTAAATAAGAACCTTCAATAGGAAGCGTTTCTGAGGAAATAAAATGATGTATGTCGTCTTAGATTTCGATGTACTATCGGATAGTGAAGTTTGACAGATTTCAGCTGGGACACCCTGTATAATAGATATGACATAATGTAAAGCTTTACAGAAGGGTGGACCAAAGGATGTTAAGAAGAAAGTTCCTTTAAATGCGATGATTCTGCAGAGACAGAAGGAAAAGCAATTGGCACTAGAAGAAGAAGAGAAGCAAAAGGCCGAAAAAATGAGATTGGAAGAGGAGGATAGAATTCTGGCCGAGACAGATAGAAGGGAAATCGCCCAACATTATTTTCAGATTGAACAGCTTCGCGCGTCTCTTGAAATGCAGAAAATAATACAAGATTATAACATTGGAATAAGAGAAAGGGAATTCAGCAAACTGAAAGTAAGTAAGTCCAGAGAACTATTGTGTTGTGCAGGATCTACAAGGCACAGATTTGGCCCGTCCTGGTGAACTGTTTAGATTTCAGCTCCCAAACATACTCTGAAGCTCTTAGATTCTATTCAGAAGACAAGTGGGTGATCTCTTTTCTTTAGATAGGTTAGAGAGTATTCAAATAAATCGAATCGAGATGATTTCAAGAATGGAGCATTACTGCTTCTGCTAATTTCCAGTTCTTTGGATAGTGCCTGTGCTTGAGGACGCCGTTTGCAATTTCTATTAGCTACTCTTATCGCTGCTGTGGGGCTTTCCGGATCTTTGGGCTTTTTTTCATCTCTTTGATTTCCTCTTTTGCTACTTCTGTGAATCTATACTGCTCCTATATCCTTAGCATAAGCTTCACCTCATTTTCTATTTTCTGATTGTGTCGCGGTACTTTACTTGAATTCGGAGTGAATTGAACTTCTAGCGTCGTAGCGAAAGCTTCTGCTTTCTCGAGATCTATGGAGGCTTCTAGCGTTCAAACGCAAAGCGATGGAAGAATTGACTGGTGCCTTGCTATTTATGTGTATTACATATTAAAATGGTGGTAAAATGTGAAAATAAATAATAATTTTAATTTTACTACAAAACAAATTTGAGGACTTCAGTTCCAATTATTTTCACCCGGTGAGTCGCCTCTGCAAGGAGTGGCAACCAACTAGGAGCCAAAGATCCCCTAATAGGCCCTGAACCAGCGGTGGGTATATCGTAGAGACGATTCACTGCTGGATCAGATCGCAATACTCGAAAGAATGGAAGCAAGTGAACCGTTGCAGAAAGTCTAAATCACATTAGGGAAGACTGGTCCAAGGATCTTTAATTTTAAACGTTTACCTAGCTTCTTTCGTTGAGAATGTAAACTATTTTGCGCGTTTTCCAGTGGAAACTGTACCTGGAATGTGACTCTTTGCCAATTGCAACTCAAGTCGACGAAATGAGTACATATTTGGACGGCTGGGCTGAAGTCATCGAAGGTACGACACCCGAAGAAGCGACCAAAAGAAGCGATGATGCTTTGAAGGTGAGTCATCGAATAGATATTTCAAAGTTGAAAAAATTAATCGAATTGTCTTCAACTTTGGGATGTTCAACAATTGATTTTTTTTGCAAATGAACTGTTAGAATCAACAGTTTAATAAACATGAGATATTTGCAAAAGTATTATCAGAGTTATGGGGCTTGGAGAGATTCACGGAATTTCAATTTTAGCTCCTGGCATCGTTAGATGATGTTATTGATAACGCTGAGCCAGAAACACTTCAATTGCCGAACTGGATATGGGTAAGCTTTATATTTCGTATTTCCAATAATTTGTCTTCGGTCGCACATTATTTTCAACTGGTATTACCTTTAGATTTTTTTTACTATTAGACTGAAATCAAATTGTTCGTATTTTAATATTTTCCCGCAGATTACAATGAAAATTTGAGCGAAATAAAATCATTCGAATTTCAACATTTTTATTCAAATAATTTTCCAGAATTAAAATGAAATTATTATTATTTCGCACTGCTCGAACGCAATATTTTACATATCTATTTAACGAAAATTTGTATAAATTGTAAGTGAATATTTATTTCACGTAAAATAAATCAATTGAATATTAATTCAATTGTATATTGAAAACAAATCTCAGAAGTATTAGAATAAAAACTGTCGAAATTCAAGTTAAAATTAGAATTTTTCCACTCTACAAAAACTTTTATTATTCCCTTATTGTTTCTATTGGAAAATTATTCGAATTTCAATATCTTTATTCCAATAATTTTTCAGAATTAAAATGAAATTATTACAATTTTCCACAACAATTGTTTTCATGAATTAAATAAAACTAGGCAAGATGAGATTATTTGAATTTCAAAACAATTTTTTGATTCAAAGTATTATGAAAATTTTTTTGATTTTTTCACTATAAGAAATTCTTGAAAATTTCAGTTTAATTCACATTTTGCCTTCGATAAAAATCAGTAATATATCTTGTCCTTTTACGAAAATTGTTGTAAGTGTATATTTATTTAACATAATTTAAATCACTTGAATATTAATTCAATTTTATATTTTTTTAAAATCTCTGAAATATGAGGATAAAAATTATCGAAATTCAAGTTAAAATTTGAATTTTCCCAGTCCATACAAATTTTTATTCCTGTGTTATTGGAAAATTATTCCGATAATAAAACAATACTTGATTATAATGAAAGTGATGTGAAAAATAATTATTCAACAAACAGGCCCGTTCCTTATTTCGTGATTACCAAGCCAGAAGCCTCGAGAGGACCTCGTACAATATCCTGAGAGACATAGAGCGCAAAATGAATAGAATCGGTATACCATACGCTGAGTTCAGCTACAAAGCCGGCTGTTTCACAATACACCTATGGCTGAAGATCCAATTACCAATACCTCTTGATAACATTAGAAGACCACCTCCGTAAGTTTTTTGGCAACTTTTTCGCGTTTATTTAACATCAAATATTTATAAGTAAAACTCAAATGTATTATAAATAGTTCCACATTTTATTGCCTACGAGTGTTGGCTATTAGTCCAATCAATATCTCCTTGTTTTCATTGATGGGAAACTTCTGTAATTGAAAAATATTTTTGTTCAACCGTCAAAAAAAATTGACGTTATTGCAACGCTATCGATACGTAAACCCATCCTTTTTTTCTCCGTTTTTTTTTGCAATTCAATTACGAAAAGTTATCTTCTTGACGCTGGTCGTAAAAAGTGATTCATTTTAACACTGAGTGCTAAAATGCGTTCATTTTAACAGTGAGTGCTGAAATCAGTCTATTTTAATACTGAGAACTAAAATGAGTTCATTTAAACACTTAGTGCTATATAAAATTGGTTCATTTTGATACTGAGTGCTAAAATAAGTTCATTTTAACACTGAGTGTTAAAATGCATTCATTGTAATACTGAGTGCTGAAATTAGTTCATTTTAACACTGAGTGCTAAAATGCGTTAATTTTAACAGTGAGTGCTGAAATCAATCTATTTTCATACTGAGAACTAAAATGAGTTCATTTTAACCCTAAGTGCTATATAAAATTGGTTCATTTTGATACTGAGTGCTAAAATAAGTTCATTTCAACACTGAGTGTTAAAATGCATTCATTGTAATACTGAGTGCTGAAATGAGTTCATTTTAACACTGAGTGCTAAATTAAATGAGTTCATTTTAACACTAAGTGCTGAAGTGAGTTTATTTTAATTCTGAGAATCAAAATGAGTTCATTTTAACACTAAGTACTATATAAAATTGGTTCATTTTGATACTGAGTGCCAAAATGAGTTCATTTTAACACTGAGTGCTAAAATGCATTCATTGTAATACTGAGTGCTGAAATGAGTTCATTTTAACACTGAGTGCTAAAATGCATTCATTGTAATACTGAGTGCTGAAATGAGTTCATTTTAACACTGAGTGCTAAATTAAATGAGTTCATTTTAACACTGAGTGCTAAATTAAATGAGTTCATTTTAATACTGAGAATCAAAATTAGTATATTTTAACACTAAGTACTATATAAAATTGGTTCATTCTGATACTGAGTGCCAAAATGAGTTCATTTTAACACTGAGTGCTAAAATGCATTCATTGTAATACTGAGTGCTAAAATGAGTTCATTTTAACACTGAGTGCTAAATTAAATGAGTTCATTTTAACACTGAGTGCTAAATTAAATGAGTTCATTTTAATACTGAGAATCGAAATTAGTATATTTTAACACTAAGTACTATATAAAATTGGTTCATTCTGATACTGAGTGTCAAAATGAGTTCATTTCAACACTGAGTGCTAAAATGCATTCATTGTAATACTGAGTGCTAAAATGAGTTCATTTTAACACTGAGTGCTAAATTAAATGAGTTTCTTTTTAATACTGAGTACTAAAATGAGTTCATTTCAACACTGAGTGCTGAATTTGTCTTGAGTGCTCTTTGTCCATATGGTGTTATACCAAAAATGTATGATGAAATCTTTCGGTTCCAACTTCTTTCCAAAAAACAAATTATAATCTTGGTTCTTTCGAATATCGCCTCCTGTATCTGATCTCCTCTTTATCCTTTTGAATATTATAAATATTCTCCTTGCAGTCCCAGAATCGAATTGGAATTTCCGAAATTGGGTATTGGCTTACGGTTTCCTGTAGATATTGACGGTAAATACATGGCGGTCAGAGGGATGTACCATCCGTATGACCATTTGAGTGATACAAGTAGAAGTCACAACAAACCACCCAAACCAGATTACTACAAACAAGGTTGGTGTTTCAATTTTTAATAGCAATAATACTTTACCAGTCGATAGTTTCAAACGGATCACAACTAGATGGATAACCAATCGGAATTAGTTGGATCACCCTGAGCTCGTCGGTGCGGCACTAAATATTCCACCACGAGTTCCTCCAATAGTTTTGGACCCGTCTGTCGACCAAGTCCTCTCGCCAGGTGAGGCTTAGAGGTCATCTTTTTGCTAATTTCCTCCTTCGGGTAAAAGCTACAATTGTAGATTTCTGGCGGCTAATGTTTAGGCCATCTTGCTCTATCCATCCATTATGTATATCAGGTTAATTGTCATTTGCATTCTCATCCAGATTGAAAACGAGCATTGCCATGTTCGCCCTCAAAAAAGTGCCGGCTAACGATTCCTCAACCCATAGTACACACCAGAGGGTAGTGCGTTTTTGTTGATGCATTGCTTTCTCTCGATTCTTTTGATTCATCGTTCGATGCATCAGCATCATACTTTGTGTAGGTACACCAAAGCAAACGACGCGAAATCAATTCGAATCCCAAAGTCCAATCTCGATCGCCATATATTCTGATGTTGTGTACCATCTCGATTGGAATAACTTTTGATTTGTTCGATAGATTTATTAGAAACCGCCCAGCTGGAGTGGAAAGTCAAACTGAAATACAGATACGAGAGTTCTTTCAGGATGGCGTATCTCGAAGAACATAACGCACGCGTGAAAAAAATTCAAGATCAAAACGAAACGCAGCTACAAGCGCAACAAGCTAGGCAGAAGAAGCCGGCGACACCGGTGAAAATGCCCAAGATCAACGTGGCCGGGCTCATGCCCCCTTTCGTCCTGCCCCAGATCGAGCTAAGCGACTTTATACCGATAGTGCCTTTCCAGAAACTAGATCCAACTCCTGAAGAATACGCCGAATTCGCAGAAGGTAAGATCGCATAGTACATTACGTTAATTTTCCCCAGCAGCATTTACTCATGTATTTTTCCCTGATGACACGTTGCATTGCAAGTTGTCATATGAAGAGAACGCAGATAGTACAACGGATGGCGCTACATATCAAACTGTGGATTTATCGAAGGAAAAATTTTTGACTTGAAGCCTCTGAATTATTTCTGGGGGATAATAAAGGTTTAGATAAAGATCAATCAGCTATTTTGAACAACTTAGAGGCTAACATTGTACGTGTTATTAGCCAAAACAGGCGATCAATGCTTGAAAAAGTGGAAAATTGGACCTCCAGGACACTTTATATTGAAGTCATACGCGAAATAATATTCAAACAGTAAATGGCATAGAAAATCTTCAAGTAATTATTGTAATTACTTATAAGAAATTAAAATGTAGAGTTACAAAAAAGTTAATTTGAAATTTCATTTCAAAACCAATAAAATGGAAAAAATTTTCAATTAAATTAAACTTTATTTACTAATAACAAATGAATTTTAAAATTTGAATTATATTAGTAAATATAAAAGGAAAAATTCGTAAATTCAATTAAAATTTTCAGTAAACTTACTTATAACTTAAAAATTATTACGAAAAAAAACACTTTTAAAATTTCACCAAAAAAGACAATTTATTACTTTAACAAAACTGTATGTATGAAAGTTATATTTATTTTTCAAAATTCTTTTTCAATACTAATAATAAATAATTGAATATTTTTCTTTAAAATAATAAAAATAAATCTCTAACATGGCCCACGTAAAGTCCAAATACAGCTACTTCAGACATGGCTCGCCAAACCAAATCTTTATGAGAAAATTCGGCGTTAGGTTTATATTTTATCTCATTAGGACTTTATTCTACGTAGTCTTTGTAAAATCCGGCTTTTCCAGCTATGGGCAAAATATTTCTCATACACTGCCTGACCTCTAACATATCCCACGTGTGTCCAAATACACCTACTTCAGACATGGCTCGCCTAACCAAACCCTTACGAGTAAATTCCGCCTTAGGTTTATATTTTATCTCATTAGGGATTTATTCGAATTTGTCTTTGTGAAATCAAGCATTTCCATCTCAGGTTAAAATATTTCTCGTCACCCAGATTATTTTCTGTTGTTGACGAATAAAAATGTGAAGTGTCAAACAATTCAAGAAAACTCTTAGCAACATATTGTTTCATAGCTCAGTAGGCTCAATATTCCATAGTGATAGCTTAAACTTTTTCCCAAAACTTATGTAACAGGTGTAATTGCATTGTGACGGCTATCATCCCCATATCTAATTGGAGGTGCTCCTGTATTATATATTTTCTGGTGCTTCTCCTTACGGACATAATGCTTTCCTAACTACTCTTTATATTCTTCCTCGCACGGACTGGCTCGAAGGACCAAATGAAGTGAATGAATCAAAAACACTTCATACAAATCGCTCTCAAGTCAATAATTATTCGACGGCGTGTATTTCATTTGCAGAATTGAAGTACGAAAGATGTAGAGGTTTGATGACCTACGAATGCGACGAGGGAGAGGTGAATTTAAGAAAATATATAGTCATTGGTGGCGTCTTCCACATCGATCTTTATTTCCAGCCACCGCAACCACAACCGCTCGTATCTATGGAAATGGAAATAACAGCACGTGCGTAATCTTATTTTATCACAACACAGTTCCTCATTTTCCTAGTTAACTAAACGGCACTTTGACCAGTTGAATTGTACTGGAACTGCCCATATAGAGAACATAACTTTGTTCAAAGTAGAACAATCAGCTATTCTAAGTCTTTTTCACAAATTAGAATCATGTAGATTCATGGTTATTCAATAAACTAAATTGATTCCCAATTTCTAGTAATACTGCCGAAGGACATGAAGAAGGTACCTTTCGATCGATCGTACGTCGATCCAATAACCATCAAAGATATTGCCCCGGACTTTGAACGTTCTGAAGAAGAAGAACAGTTAATCCAAGAACAGATACAAGAAGAAATGAAGGCGCGTCACGATTCTCTCGGGAATTTAATATTTGTGACTATTGTGTGAGCAAGCTAACCTGTTGTTAATTGAACTTACTAATAGAAGTTTTGAAATGATTGCAGTCTACCGAGCCACGTGTTGTATTTGGAACCGCCGATAGTATGTCTATGGGATCACGATCGCAACCAGTGGAACACGTCGAGCATTCACGAGTTGCAGCACGACGCGGAAAATCGTTGCGTTTCCTTTTATACCGGCATGTTGGGTTGCTTCGGTTTGGCCGCTCAGAAATATTCCAATATGCCTTACAAGGGATGGGACATGAAACCTGAAGTCGAGTAAGATATTTAGTTGCTTATTTTCCCTTATAATTTGTTTGTAACGACCAAATTTGTTGCACATCCTGCGTTTCAACAGTG
Organism: Endomychus coccineus; assembly: GCA_958510875.1. NCBI lineage: Eukaryota > Metazoa > Arthropoda > Insecta > Coleoptera > Endomychidae > Endomychus > Endomychus coccineus. The sequence continues at coordinate 10,418,908 of OY294070.1, forward strand.
ACTTTTTTTGCCTTGAAACCCACCACACTTGGGCCGCATTCCAGTTGAATTTCTTACACCCGCTCCGTAACTCTAGTTCCCTGTAATAGTCTGTATAGATTCTTCAGTAGTTGGCTGTATGTTGGGCTGCTTCAGTTCCTTTGTCGCGTTTTCTGCAGGAAAGATCTCTTCTCGTTGGGCTATGTCTAGTGAGGAGACCTGTAACTGTACGGATCTGGAATCCTACTCGTATTGAGTAGCTCTTCAGGTGTTTTTCAATGAATCTGTAATAAATGTTTTCCCATGAAGCATTCGAGGAACTTGATTCCAGCGCTCTCTTTGTTGTTGTTTGACCCAATCCTGTATAAATCCTCGCACAGCGGCTTATGTCATTCCGAGAACAGGTTTTCGCAACAGTCTGTATATACAAGGCCTGAGCACTTGATCGTGACGTCACAAACCAGAGGCTATGTTGCAGTTGGTCACTCGTACGTTTAGTTCAGTCTATAAGCTGGGGATTTTGACCGACTTTCTAAACAAAAAGCGAGAGGTCTTATCAAAAAAATTCTTTTCGAATAATGTTCTGTGGCCGATTAGAATCATGCGTACGGGTTGAGCTAAGTGGACACGGCCTCACATTCATCCCTAAACGCTTAACTAACCCTATTTTCACACTCTTTTTTAAGATAACTTTGAATTTATAAAAAAAATGTTTTTTTTGGGTCGGTGAACATGAATTCGAGGTCATTTTCCCGGAAAACTCATTCAATGGGTTGAAAATCAGGGAGATTTTGTCATTTTCATACAAAACTGCCGATTCTTCACGCGATTATCGTTTTATACATAAAAGATGTTGGCAGTCGCGTAATTCGATCCAAAGTAAACCAAAACTAGGAAAATTTCCGGAAGACTGTGGAAAACGTGAAAAGAAAATATTTCCAGTCATTGAAATTATCGTGTCATAAGTTCCTATAGGGGTTTTTGTAGTCGATAATTACGAATTTGACATCAAAAACGTTTGAAAATAACATTAAGGTTATGTGGAAAATGAAGGTACATTAAAAAAATACAAGCGTCTTTGTTTTGATTTATACAAGTTTGTAACTGTTTACTTAAAGCTACAATATTGAAATTTGTAATTTTCTTCGATTTTCCGGAGTTTTCAAACAATTGTTTTTTTTGGCATTGCTTTTGATCTTTGTAATTTAACAGGCACATCGAAACACACAAATACTAATCAACACGACACTCAAAAAATTACGTTAAAAAAAAAGATTTCATAAACAAAATTCTTCGTTTTTCCGGAAAACGATATTTTTCAATTTTTTAATTATCAAATTCGTAATCAGCGAACACAAAAACCTCTATAGCGATAATTTCAATAACGTGGAAAGACTTTCATTTCAGGTTTTTCACAGTTTTCCGCAAATTTTCCTAGTTTTGGTCTACTTTGGATCGTAATACGCGACTGCCAACATCTTTTATGTATAAAACGATAATCGCGTAAAAAATGAGCCATTTTGTATGAAAATGCCGAAATTTCCCTGATTTTCAACCCATGGAATGAGTTTTCCGGGAAAATGACCTCGGATTCATGTTCAGCGACCCAAAAAACCCATTTTCTCATAAATTCAAAGTTATCTTAGAAAAGAGAGTGAAAATAGGCTTAATGTAGCGTTTAGGGGTGAATGGGAGGCCGTGTCCACGAATGATCCGAATCGGCACAAGAACATTATGCGAAATTTAATTCCGAGTCAGAGTTATTTAACTTTCTCCCAGCCGGTTATTAGTTCTTTGGAGGGTTGGAGGATTACGGAAATATTCTTAGCTTGCATTGAAGTCGAATGTGACGCATCCCCCTATATTCGGGGAACGAAGAGTAACCATTTTTTTTTATGTTTAGCGGATCCGTCACTTTCAATCTTATTGGCGCAGTTGTGGGCGTAACGTTGAATATCAATGAAGTAGCCATCACGGTTGTAGCATTGAAAAGTAGTACCATCAAGACTGATATGCTCACCCACATTATCTCTCAAACTTTCAACTTGCAGAAATTAATATACGTAAGTTTTTATTGTCTATATACTATTGGTAGCATTCTGTATATTTGTAAGCAAATCACGTGACTCGTGATTTGTCTGTCAATATAATTATATGAAATTAACTGTTACTATAGAATCAATTGAACGACAGTAGTATTTTTTTATAATTATTTATTAGCAAAGTCCTAGCCAGGCTTGGGTATTAATATTATTTCGGTAATTGATTGGGTCAATATATGTAAATAATACTGTTTCTTTTTTTTGCTATTTTCTTTAACATTTTTGGTCTCACATTAGGTTCAGTTGTATGGCCGCCTCGATCACCCGCCTTTAATCCGCTGGACTTTTTTGCTTGGGGTTATTTAAAAGACTAGTTGATTTTACGGGCTACGCCCCGCTTGTTTACAGCTTATTTTATGTGCATCGCCTTTGTAAGTGTTAAGTCGTGGATAGTGCGTGGTAACCTTTATGTGAGGCGTATGAGCACCTTCAGGTTGTCACTCTGACAGACGTCACTTTAACAGTTGTAGGTTATATAGAGATGGGTAGGCGCTTATAGAAAATTTTACTATTAGCACGTTTCCCAAGTTATTCTATGGTTTGGATCGTATGTCACTTTGACATTTATAGGTTATAGATAGAGAGTAGTAGGTTTTCATAGAAAAGTGTAAAATTAGAATGACGTCAAATCTTATACTCCAAGGTGTAGTTCTAGAGTACTCTCTTGAATTTGGGACGTACGTCACTTTGCCAATTATAGGTTATATAATTCAATGCAGTTTCAAGAATTGCTCTACTACTACTTGGCTGAATTTTAATTTAGAACAACTTGGCTCCTAGAATACTATACAACAAATTAAAATATTGCAACTCTACTTTAAAATTAAATGTCTTTGAATCATTCATCTTCCTTCTCAGGATGCAACTTTTCAAAAATGTAAGGAGTCTTGTACCTGTAGTGTTCTTACTACTACAGTAACAATAATTCCTTCGTTTTTATTTTATTGAATGATTCCTTGTTCTCTTAATTAGTAACTATTCTTCCCTGTTATTTACTCATTTTGGTTCTTTGAATGTTGTTGATATAATAATTAAATCGTATAATTGTCTATGTATCCAAAGCGATAGTACAGTGGCACACTGAATTAATAAAAATTAAACAATAGATCAGAAGTAAAGAATATTAAAAGTCACAGATAAAATAGCAACATATGTGAAACAACAGATACCTGAAATGGACAATGATATACGCAAGTTTGTAACTATACTCCTATAGCTACTATTTAAGTAATCGATGGAGAATACCTCAACCCCTCTTGGTTGTGATATTATATTTGGAAACGTTTTCCAATTAAAGGAAGTACCTACCAGTATGTAGGAAGCTTTTTACTTCTTATAATGTAATTCGATATAACATTCAAATGTAAATAAGAAATAATCCCTTTGGTACGTCGCACGTTAGACGTGCGTAGCTGAGACCTGAGAGTACCTGTTTCTATTTTAATTAAATTTTCCTATTTAAACGAAATTTTTGGAAAAAAGAAGGGTTGTCGGGTGCGTATCGCGACTAAATCTAACTACATGGAGCGAAAGCGGTACGCGAAAAGCCCTCGTAAAGAAGTTCTATGTTCCTAACTTTTGCACTCTTCCAAGTCGCGAGCTACGGGCTTCTCACGTGAACGTCATTCGATTTATCGGAAATTAACTATTCGACCCGGTTTGTGGCTATTGCGACCTTGTAAAAGGTTCATAGTTTACATTTCGACAATTTATAATAGAGAAGATTTACTGAGATATATTCGAAGAGGTTGTGGTGAAGTAAATGGATATTATTTAAGGCATTTATTATAAATTATCATCTTTAATCGTAACCAATAAATATGTACTTGAATATTATTCTAATTTGTGAATAGCCCGTCAAAAGAAATTCAATAAGATATATTAGATTAGAAACTTTACGATGTTTCGAATGGGATATAAGACATTAAAGTTTTAAAATTTGTATACAATTAACACAGAATTTGTGTCGAAAACGTTTTGTAAGCGAAAAAATTTGACTAAAGTATTCGAATTAAAAATCTTCATTTGTTTAGAAGATAATTGAGGGAATGTAATATATTTTTTCAAACTTAATAAGATCTCGGGAACGATGTGTTTTGCAGAAAAATGTTACATCGTTTCTCGTTTACCAAAGTAAAGTTTCTGCACTGTCTATAAGTTCTGGTCGTCAACTATAAAGCAAACCGATGTTACTTCTTCAGTTTTAAGCTACCACAACATATTTCTTCAAAAGTAGACTTCCGCGGATAGCTGATTTCGAAAATTCTTGGCCACCGGATGGATTTCGCGTCACAATAGCACGACTTGGTGCCGACGTTTCGCCAACCATTACAGGTGCCATTTTCAGGGCAGTTTTGAGACTAGAATTTTCAGCCACTTATAATGGTTGGAATTTTCACAACATATTTATCGATAAATCCTACTTAGCAAATGTAGTTTGTTTTCTTTTACAGGTTTTACAAACCACTGGGATTGATGTTTTTCCCGAGTACGACGCATTTTGCTACATACAAGGTAAGATAGTGGTTGTTCTTCTCCCCAACTTCTATGCCATTGGAAAAAGTACGGTTTTGAGATGCCCGTTTGAACCGACAGTGTTTTCTAGCTCTAAAATTGACCGTTTTCGAGAAAAATCAACTTTTATGTTGAAAAACATGGTCAATTTTTTGGAATTTTTTTACTGATTAAACAAAATTGATTTAAACGTTAGAACAAGTAACAAGCAGAAAATTGACCATGTTTTTCAACATAAAAGTTGATTTTTCTCGAAAACGGTCAGTTTTAGAGCTTATGACCAAGAGTACCTTTTTTGTGTAAAAAACATTGGCGGTTGAAATGGGCATCTCAAAACCATACTTTTTCCAGTAACGTAGAAGTTGGGGAGAAAAACAACCATTACCCCTTCAAAATCTTCACCAAATATGACTAAAAAAAATTTTTTCATCGCACAAGACATAGCTTACTATGAGTAGAAATTGCTCACAAAATCTGTTTCCTTTACAATAAACGGTTCCGGAGATATTCGCAAAAAACTATTTTTTTTCCATTTCAACATCTCGAAAACGAAGTGATTTAGAGAAAAATTTTATATGAAAGACCCCTATTATTTTTAGAAGTTCTATCGGTTGCCGAAGTTATGAACGAAAAAACTGAAACACCCTGTATACTATGCTTTACCATAAGTATAAAATCCTGCAACTGCGAATCGTTAAAATATCAACCATTTTGAATGTCCACTTTGGTAATGATGAATTAAAAATAATACTTTGATATTAATATTTGAATCTATCGTATACCGAAAGTTCAATTCTTTTCAATTTATGTTCCTGGAATACTGGGTTCTTGAACCAGGCTTCAGGAGAGTGAGGTGTCAGTTGAGAAATAAGATTATAAATAAGAAATAATCACCCTTATCCACTAAATATACTGTTAAATTATTCATGACCTCTCAATTACGAAGTAGCTATCATCAGAGTAAACTAGATTATAAAACAAAATGTGCCGGTTTAATTCTATTTGTGATTAGTAGGGTATATAAGGGAATAGCCTCAGCTAGAGATAAATCGGTATTCAATGAATTGTTTTTTCCTTTATACATTTTCATCCCTTCTAAATTACCTCGATAATGGTCTGTACTCTTCAAAAAGTGATGAACTGTCTTGAAAAATGGTGTGACCTATATTCAAAATAAGTTCGGCGGTTACCGCTGATTTTTCACCATTATTATTTTTCTTAATATGGGCAAAATGTTCTTTATAACGAGTTAAAATGTTCCTTCTAGGTTGACCAACATAAAATTTTGAACACGACTCACAATTGTCCCGAATTTGTCGAAGTCTGATACTATCAAAGGTGTTGCCTAAGCGGTTTTTCATCTTGTTCTTTTACATCTATAAAATGGTTGTATTGTAAATTTGGGAAACCAATTAGGGGAATTTATTAATAACTGAAGGATGATAAGTGAAATTTTTCAATTTTGTTGAACTATTTGAAAGTAATGGCCATTTAAAATAGCGTTGGACAATGGTTACCAGAAATCTTTGATCAATAATTTAATTTCTAAACAAAAAGGGAAATTGGAACGTAAGCAACTAAGCAAATTAGAGCCATTACCTTCAAATAGTTCAATAAAATTCGGAAGATTCACTTATCATTCTTCAGTAATTAATAAATTCCATAATTTGTTTTCTAAATTTGCAATACATCCAGTTTATAGATGTAAGAACAAGCTAAATAGCAATTTAGGCAACACCTTTGATAAAAGTGGCTTCGACAAATCCGGATTTTTTTTTTTGCGTAGAGGAGGGGAAATCTTGCATAGACGCCTCGGGTGCCCGTGCCCCCGGGTGTGCCGGATTCCTACCGACTAAAATCCCTCCTACGTGAGGTTGGTTCTCCATCCTGAGGGGAGCCCCACAGCACTGTGGTCATTATAGTCCTATTGTGCCCTCACTTGTTTCTACCTCCTCATCAGTCCGGTGTATTCTATGAATTTCAGTAGCCTGATATAGGGGATCCTTCTGATTTCTTCGGGTGTAGTCTTATCGTCTCCGAGGTATGTCCGACGATCTACCGTATATGCCGTGCACTGACACAGTACATGCATAGGTGTCTCATCTTCCACGCCGCAACCCCTGCAAGTGGGTTGATCTACCAGTCCCATCGTGTAGAAGTGTTTGTTGCATGGGGCGTGTTCGGTCAGGAATGTAACAAGATTCCTTATTTCTTGTCTGCTGAACGTCAGCAGATTTTTCACTCGTTGCTGCTGGAGATCTCCCATCAGTCGCTTGGATTGCGACATACGGGGCAGTTCTGTCCAGTAGGCGCGGTGCTCTATCTCGAGCCATTTTTGGATTACAGATTTCGCTGTGGCATGAGAAATGCCACAGGTTGGCTCTGGTCCAATCAGTGGTTTTTCCGTCCCCGCTTTAGCGAGTGCGACGGCAGTTTCTGTCCCTTCTCGTTTGGTTTCTCCAGACTCCCCTACGAGTGTTACTCTATTGGGGTTCATTACTAGTGCCGTTAGTTCTTTGACGCAATCAAGTACACATTGTGAGGTGATTGTGTATGACTCCAGTGCCTTAAGCACTGTCAGGTTGCTCACTATGATTGTGATTTGTCTATTCTCATAGGCTCTCTCACTCATGATTTGAGCACATGTTGTAATTGCAACTATTTTTACTTGGAAATCTGTCGCAAAAGTCCCTAGGTTCAAAGAAATTCTTTCCCCTTGGTCCGTTTTCTCGACTATTCCAGCACCCGTACTTTTCTCCGTCTTGATGCCTTCGGCAAGCCATATGGAATCCCCTGGTATCATATGAGGACTGCCACCAGCGTTCTCCCGCCCATTCACGGTTTTAATCATGAAAGGCACGGAAGTGATGTGAACCTTGATCCTGTCGGATCTCATCCCCAATGGCCCAGGTGATCCAAGCAATCCGAGGATGCTTCGGTCTTTTTGGTCAGCCTTTCCTTGGTCGATAAGATCGAAGCGATACGCTCCTCTTATGGCCTCTGCCTGAACGGCGAGGTGCAGTGGTTCCAACCCCAACAGCTTCTCCATAGCAGCCGTTCTGGTGGTCGACATTGCACCTGTTACTCCTAAGCATGCCAGCCTCTGAACTCTGTTCAGAGAATGCTGGGATGCTTTAGTTTTTGTTTTTGGCCACCACACGATGGCGGCGTATATTACAATGGGCCTCACTATGGTTGTGTACACCCAATGTACCATCCGTGGAGTGAGTCCCCAGGTTCTCCCGACTGTACGACGACAGGTCCACAGGGCCCTTATCGCTATGTTAGCGGTTTTCTCCAGATACTTCCCAACCCCAATCCAGGGCTTAGTTCAAAAAGTTATGTCAGTCAAACTAGAAGGAACATTTCAACTCGGTATAAAGAACATTTTGCCCATATGAAGAAAAATTATGTTCTCCCCATTTTCAAAAAAGTTTATCACTTTTAAAACACAGAACAAATATTTAGATAACTTAGAAAGGATCAAAATGTGTAAAACGAAAAAGCAATTTATAAATTCCGATTTATCTCCAGCTGAGGGTAACCCATTGTTATCATTATTATCCACAAATAGTATTTAAACAGGCACATTTTGATTTTTAATTTAGTTTACTCTGATGATGGCTACTTGGTAGCCGAAAGGTTCTCAGTACTTTAACACGATTTTTAGTGGATAAAGATGATTATTTATAATGTTTTAGAGGGTGTATGAACTCTTTTATAGTCCATTAACAAATAAATGTTTGAATAGTAATTTTAACACCGTATAGGTTGAAACAAATAATAGTTGCTACAGATCTTGGCGTTACATTGGTCAGCATCAATGTAACAACCAATGTTAAACACCAGTCGAGTCAGTTGATTTTGTTCCACTATATTTCATATATTTATTAGAAATAATTCATCATTAGATTCAGCTAGTTCTCATATAGAAACTTGAAGAAGAATATTGACAGAATTATAAAACTTGTAACTAGGTCAAAAAAATGGAGACTTTTATTTTTTCATAGAAAACCTGATTACTTGACGAGAGTCTGCTCCAAATTTATAAATGATGATGCCTTTCATACAGGATGAGCTACTTGAATTTAATCTTGCACCTGCACCTGCGTTTGTTAATCAAATCATAGCCGGAATAAGGGCTTTGATGAATATCTTTAAAACCCAACAAATTTGAAAAAAACATTGAATCTAACTAGGCTCAAGGATTTCAATAAACCTAACCCGGACGGTGAACAGACCACTGAACCTGAATCCTTGTTTTATTCCATGCCCTACGATCAACCTTCAAGGACGTGTCTATTTCTAACTTTTTCAGGGCTTTGTGGTTGCATGATAATTCTTGCTCGAGTTCATTTCTTCGTCAAATACAAATGTACATAATATAATGGTATATTAGTATCAAAGCAACCATTTAAGTAACACAATATACACACTCACGTATTATTGGCTGCTTGATAGTTTTCGCTGTCGAGTTGATTTTATTTTTGAAGTGAAAACTTCTTATGGCGCGTTGGGCACTTTTGTGGGAGAGCATTTTCAGCCGTTCTCGCGACAGATGAGATTTTACACAGATATACTCCGCGTGTATTCTTATAATATATGTATACTATACGCGCTCTTTGCATGGGCATTCGTTCGTGCTCTCGCGACAGACGAGATTACATACCTATATGTATACTCAGAGTGTATAGGTATGCGAGAGCGCTGCATGCTATACGCAGTCTTTGCATGGGCATTCGTTCGTGCTCTCGCGACAGACGAGATTACATACCTATATGTATACTCAGAGTGTATAGGTATGCGAGAGCGCTGCATGCTATACGCAGTCTTTGCATGGGCATTCGTTCGTGCTCTCGCGACAGACGAGATTACATACCTATATGTATACTCAGAGTGTATAGGTATGCGAGAGCGCTGCATGCTATACGCAGTCTTTGCATGGGCATTCGTTCGTGCTCTCGCGACAGACGAGATTACATACCTATATGTATACTCAGAGTGTATAGGTATGCGAGAGCGCTGCATGCTATACGCAGTCTTTGCATGGGCATTCGTTCGTGCTCTCGCGACAGACGAGATTACATACCTATATGTATACTCAGAGTGTATAGGTATGCGAGAGCGCTGCATGCTATACGCAGTCTTTGCATGGGCATTCGTTCGTGCTCTCGCGACAGACGAGATTACATACCAATATGTATACTCAGAGTGTATAGGTATGCGAGAGCGCTGCATGCTATACGCAGTCTTTGCATGGGCATTCGTTCGTGCTCTCGCGACAGACGAGATTACATACCAATATGTATACTCAGAGTGTATAGGTATGCGAGAGCGCTGCATGCTATACGCAGTCTTTGCATGGGCATTCGTTCGTGCTCTCGCGACAGACGAGATTACATACCAATATGTATACTCAGAGTGTATAGGTATGCGAGAGCGCTGCATGCTATACGCAGTCTTTGCATGGGCATTCGTTCGTGCTCTCGCGACAGACGAGATTACATACCTATATGTATACTCAGAGTGTATAGGTATGCGAGAGCGCTGCATGCTATACGCAGTCTTTGCATGGGCATTCGTTCGTGCTCTCGCGACAGACGAGATTACATACCTATATGTATACTCAGAGTGTATAGGTATGCGAGAGCGCTGCATGCTATACGCAGTCTTTGCATGGGCATTCGTTCGTGCTCTCGCGACAGACGAGATTACATACCAATATGTATACTCAGAGTGTATAGGTATGCGAGAGCGCTGCATGTTATACGCAGTCTTTGCATGGGCATTCGTTCGTGCTCTCGCGACAGACGAGATTACATACCTATATGTATACTCAGAGTGTATAGGTATGCGAGAGCGCTGCATGCTATACGCAGTCTTTGCATGGGCATTCGTTCGTGCTCTCGCGACAGACGAGATTACATACCTATATGTATACTCAGAGTGTATAGGTATGCGAGAGCGCTGCATGCTATACGCAGTCTTTGCATGGGCATTCGTTCGTGCTCTCGCGACAGACGAGATTACATACCTATATGTATACTCAGAGTGTATAGGTATGCGAGAGCGCTGCATGCTATACGCAGTCTTTGCATGGGCATTCGTTCGTGCTCTCGCGACAGACGAGATTACATACCTATATGTATACTCAGAGTGTATAGGTATGCGAGAGCGCTGCATGCTATACGCAGTCTTTGCATGGGCATTCGTTCGTGCTCTCGCGACAGACGAGATTACATACCAATATGTATACTCAGAGTGTATAGGTATGCGAGAGCGCTGCATGCTATACGCAGTCTTTGCATGGGCATTCGTTCGTGCTCTCGCGACAGACGAGATTACATACCAATATGTATACTCAGAGTGTATAGGTATGCGAGAGCGCTGCATGCTATACGCAGTCTTTGCATGGGCATTCGTTCGTGCTCTCGCGACAGACGAGATTACATACCAATATGTATACTCAGAGTGTATAGGTATGCGAGAGCGCTGCATGCTATACGCAGTCTTTGCATGGGCATTCGTTCGTGCTCTCGCGACAGACGAGATTACATACCTATATGTATACTCAGAGTGTATAGGTATGCGAGAGCGCTGCATGCTATACGCAGTCTTTGCATGGGCATTCGTTCGTGCTCTCGCGACAGACGAGATTACATACCTATATGTATACTCAGAGTGTATAGGTATGCGAGAGCGCTGCATGCTATACGCAGTCTTTGCATGGGCATTCGTTCGTGCTCTCGCGACAGACGAGATTACATACCAATATGTATACTCAGAGTGTATAGGTATGCGAGAGCGCTGCATGTTATACGCAGTCTTTGCATGGGCATTCGTTCGTGCTCTCGCGACAGACGAGATTACATACCTATATGTATACTCAGAGTGTATAGGTATGCGAGAGCGCTGCATGCTATACGCAGTCTTTGCATGGGCATTCGTTCGTGCTCTCGCGACAGACGAGATTACATACCTATATGTATACTCAGAGTGTATAGGTATGCGAGAGCGCTGCATGCTATACGCAGTCTTTGCATGGGCATTCGTTCGTGCTCTCGCGACAGACGAGATTACATACCTATATGTATACTCAGAGTGTATAGGTATGCGAGAGCGCTGCATGCTATACGCAGTCTTTGCATGGGCATTCGTTCGTGCTCTCGCGACAGACGAGATTACATACCTATATGTATACTCAGAGTGTATAGGTATGCGAGAGCGCTGCATGCTATACGCAGTCTTTGCATGGGCATTCGTTCGTGCTCTCGCGACAGACGAGATTACATACCTATATGTATACTCAGAGTGTATAGGTATGCGAGAGCGCTGCATGCTATACGCAGTCTTTGCATGGGCATTCGTTCGTGCTCTCGCGACAGACGAGATTACATACCTATATGTATACTCAGAGTGTATAGGTATGCGAGAGCGCTGCATGCTATACGCAGTCTTTGCATGGGCATTCGTTCGTGCTCTCGCGACAGACGAGATTACATACCTATATGTATACTCAGAGTGTATAGGTATGCGAGAGCGCTGCATGCTATACGCAGTCTTTGCATGGGCATTCGTTCGTGCTCTCGCGACAGACGAGATTACATACCAATATGTATACTCAGAGTGTATAGGTATGCGAGAGCGCTGCATGCTATACGCAGTCTTTGCATGGGCATTCGTTCGTGCCCTCGCGACAGACGAGATTTGAGAATTGGCTGCCGTTTATATTTCACCAAAACAGTCTTTACAAGCAATACGAGAGTTCTTGTATTCAAATTTATTCATTTATTCTAAAGCTGCTTCCGCACTATTTATGATGAAAATTAATAGAAGATTTGATCATTATCCTATGATTTTGAGTGGAGATTTCAACAAAAACTTTGCAGATGTCAAAAATCAATCATTAATTGAATTTTTATATGAAGAATTTGATTTAACGATGTCCAATGATCGCAATCTTAGCACAACAAAATACAAAACTACTATTGATGCAGTATTCACAAGATATATAAATAGATTTAAATCAAAATTGTTCATTTCATACTTTAGTTACCATAGACCTATTGTTTCAGTTTTAGAATTTGATGAAAATCCTGATAATAATGATGAAAATGCTGATAATGATGATGTAAGAGTTGTTGAAATTATGGATGAGAATTGATAAATTTTGTATTTACTATTTACTAATATTTACTCATTTAAATAAAACCACTTCCTTCGAATATAGTTTCTATATTATTATACTCCATGTCTATTCAAAAAGTGCCCACATTGCTTTGATAAACATGATTTTTTATGAACAATTTCTCATGTCGCGAGCGCACCTAAAAATGCTCACCCAAAAAAGTGCCCAACGCGCCATAAGTTCAAGTTTTCACTTCTGCCTGCACTCCCGGAGTGCGCTGACTTTTTTTTTATTATTATTTTATTCATTCGAGTTGATTTTATTCATTTTAGTATTACTGGTAAATCCCGCAACACAAAATACATCTCCATGTATTGTTGATTGCATAATAAAGAACCGATTTTCTATAATCATCATTCTGCGGTGTATGCAACACAAAATACAGCTCTATGTATTATTGGTTGCATGATAAGGATCCGATTTGCTGTAATAATCATTCTGCGGTGTATGCAACACAAACTACATATTTCTGTATTATTGGTTGCGTGATACACAACTAATTTTTAGTAAATAAATCGAACTCATTTCAATGTAACATTTATATAAAGATCTCGTTCAAATGAATATCTTGTACAGATTTTGTAAAATTTATTCAAGGATTAACAAATTTGCTCAAAATTTATACCAGATGCATAACTACTATAATTTTAAAACTTTATAAATTTACCATGGATATGGTATGATATTACAGTCTCATAATATAACTCCAATTAATAAAATATTCTCCAAATATTTCAAAACAAGAAGCTTGAAATAAAAAAATTGCACTACAAAAAAAAGTAGAATCACTAGACAAATCAAAATTTTATTTTCAATCAATAATATCATAGAATTATATATTAAATAAAATTAAAAAAAAAACATTGAATCTAACTAGGCTCAAGGCATTCACTAAACCTAACCTGGACGGTCTACAGACCACTGAACCTGACAATCCTTGTTTTATTCCATGCCCTACGATCAACCTTCAAGGACGTGTCTATTTCTTACTTTTTCAGGTCTTTGTGAGAAACACTGGCCGATGGTGCTCCTTTTGTATTACAATATGGCGCAGATAGCTATTTCCTACAATTTCGCTTGGTCCAAGTTCAACACGACCACCGGACGTAGATCGGTCGTTATGCAGATGAGAGAGTATCAGCCTGGAAGTGTTACACAGAAACCTATGTCTATGGTTCATATTACTCCCGCCAAAGCGGAGTTTGTAAACTGCACGGAATCTAGCGTGAAATTCAACGCTGAACCGTTCGAAACTCAGGTTGGTTTTACGGAATAGTCATCAGTGGCTTCAGTTAAAGATAATTTAATAGTCCAAGCTATGAATCGGAAAATAATTAAAAAAAAAACATGTAAATACGAATCAAAAATTTTTTTTGCCTTAGCTTTAGGAGGCTCTCAGGATCATTCATACACCTTAAAATCTCTTGGGAACCCCAACCCCTCCAGCTATTGGGGGCGAAAATGGCCCGAAATCTCCTCCAAATTTGCAACATGCCACCAAGGGGGTTTTTTGGGTCGCTGATCACGAATCCGTAGCCACATTTACTTATAATCCATCGTAGGGGTGGTCAAATCGACAAAATTGGCCAATTTCGCACTCCTAATATGTTCTTTTGCAATTTACGTGTTTTTGGCATTCCGAATACACCAAGGAGGTTTTTCGGGTCGCTGAACACGAATCCGGTGACAGATTTACTTGCAATCCATTTAAGGGGTGGTAAAATCGAAGAAATTGGACAATTTTGTCGATTTTGCCACCCCAACGATGAATTTCAAATAAATCTGGCCTCGGAATCGTATTCAGCGGTCCAAAAAAACTTCCTTGTTGCATTTGAAATGCCAAAAACACGTAAATTGCAAAATAACATATCAGGGGTGCGAAATTGGCCAATTTTGTCGATTTCACCACCCCTACGATGGATTGCAAGTAAATGTGGCTACGGATTCGTGATCAGCGACCAAAAAAAAAACCTTTCGGGCCATTTTCACCCCGAATGTGTGGTGGGGTTGGGGTTCCCAAGAGGTTTTATGGTGTATGAATGATCCTGAGAGCCTCATGAAGCTAATGCAAAAAACTTTTTTGATTCGAACTTAAATGTTTTTTTTATTATAGCTAAAATTCCGGTTCACAGCTTGGACTATAATGAATAATATATACTTTAATGATTTTCAGTACAACCCCAACCTCTGGTATTTGATGAAATCGACAAGTACCGCGTCTACCAGGAAACAAGTACAAGCATTCTCAATGATCACGTGCTACACTATAGCCAAGTTACTTAGTGCTTCAAGAATAATGAGTTTTTCGTAATTTATTTTAAGAATATAATTAAGATTATTTTTCCTAGTAAGTGTGAATCTCAACAAGCTATAAGTATTTATTAATTTCGTATTTTTTGTGTATTTGTTTTATATAATATTAATACTTCATTATTTAATGAATTCAAATAGTATTTGTAGATTAATGTATATTACCCAAATAAATAAGTATATGCAACTTGTTTTATTCATATCACAGCACCATGATCATTTTTATTAAACTAATATATCGTGTTCCCGTATCAAGAGAACATAAGGAACATCAGAGCTCAAACGGGCGAGGAGATATATTTAGTATTACTGATATATCCTTGTAGGATCAATAAAATGAACGCAAAATAATGCTTCAGCATAATTTTGTTAAGAAATATAAATATCTCACCAGGGGAGCATACGAGCGAGGATGTATCTATATTTAGTATTAATTGTTGCATGATAATGTACTAAATTTTCAAGGAATTTTTGATTCCAAGTTCATGATTTTATTTCCTACCAGGAGAGCATACGAGCGAGGAGGTATCAGGATCTGTAATGCAGGCAACACAAAATACATCTCCATGTATCATTGGTTGCAGGATAGTGTACTAAATTTTTTGGGAATTTTTGCTTCCAAGTTCATGATTTTATTCCGAGAAATTAAAATTTCCTACCAGGATAGCATACGAGCGAGGGGGTATATTTAGTATCAGGATCTGTAATGTAGGCAACACAAAATACATCTCCATGTATCATTGGTTGCATGATAATGTACTAAATTTTTACGGAATTTTTGCTTCCAAGTTCATGATTTATTCCAAGAAATTAAAATTTCCTACCAGGATAGCATACGAGCGAGGAGGTATATTTAGTATAAGGAGCAGCAATTTAGGCAACACAATATACATCTCCGTGTATTATTGGTTGCATAATAAGGTAATAATTTTATGCGGAATTTTTGCCATAGTTCATGATTTATTCCGAAAAATTAAAATGCCCTACCAGGATAGCATACGAGCGAGGAGGTATATTTAGTATCAGGAGCAGCAATTTGGGCAACATAAAATACACTTCCATGGTTGCATGATAATTCTTGCTAGAATTCATTTCTTCGTCAAATAAAAATGCCTCACCTAATATAATGATATATTTAGTATTTTAAAGCAACATGTAGATAACACAATATACACACTCATGTATTATTGGCTGCTTGATAGTTTTCGCTGTCGAGTTCATTTTATTCGCCACATTTTTCCACCAAGCGAATTGGCATTTTAGTATTACTGGTAATTTCCGCAACACAAAATACATCTCCATGTATTGTTGGTTGCATAATAAAGAACCGACTTTCTATGATCATCATTCTGCGGTATATGCAACACAAAATACATCTCTCTGTATTATTGGTTGCGTGATACATCACCAATTTTTAGTAAATAAAACGAACTCATTTCAATGTAACATTTATATAAAGATCTCATTCAAATCAATATGTTGTACGGGTTTGTAAAATTTATTCAAGGATTAACAAATTTGCTCAAAATATATACCAGATGCATAACACCTATAATTTTAAACATTATAAATTTACCATGGATATAAAATACAGTCTCATAATATAACTCCAATTATTAAAACATTCTCCAAATATTTCAAAACAAGAAGCTTGAAATAACAAAAATTGCACTACAAAAAAAAGTAGAATCACTAGACAAATCAAAATTCTGTTTCTAATTAATAATTTTATCGAATTATAAATTAAATAAAATTAATCATTGAATGGCACATGTTTGATATGAAAAAAGTTCATAATTAACTAGATTCGAATGTTTTTGTACTCTCTGAAACTGAGAAGAGAGACTGACTTGACTGTATTCATAATTACAGCAAATTAAGATGTAAAAAAAATTAATTTTGACAGTTAGAGCTAATAAAATTAACGAATTTGAGTATTTTCCGATGATAACCAGTACTGACATTATTCACTTGTGGTTCAATTTCAATTCTTCTAGCTGCAACAAAAATACAATGAATCGTTGATAATTAATATTATCAAAATTTAAAAAAATTATGGGAAAATAACCGTCAAAGTGAACGAGCTACTTAACTGTACTCTTAAACTTAAAAAAACGACAATTGTTCTCAAAAATACAGAAGAAAATTGTGATGGAAAGATAAAGGTCGAAATTTTTTCACGATCCACATCGCAATGCTGTGATTTTCCTGAAGATAAAAAATAAAGTGAAACTTACTTCGCCTTCCTCATCCACGGAATCGTTTTCGTCGTCACTGCCATGTGTGGATGCTGCCGGCGTGGTTATACGACTGGAAGTTGGCGATGGTGGTTCAGAATAGGGCCTAGGATAATTGAGAGTTCCGAATGTGCTTTCGACTTGTTCTTTGTAATCTGGGAATACGGCCGTTAGAGCTTTCATCCTTGCTTGTCTGTAATACTGTAGAAAAAATTTATTAACTCACGCTAATTAGTTATAAGCAAATTATATTTATTATTAGATATACGAATTTGACCAAAATGTCTAGTTTGTAGTCATTGTGGGATGATTTTGGCCTCCTTAGTTTGATTTTATTGCTATTGTGGTCTTTAAATCACACATACATTTTTGAATTGTTATAAACAAATTATTTATCAAAAAATAAATGTGACGTTTTTATTCATTTTTAAATAATATGCACACTCAGAACTTGATTTTTTTGACGAAACAATTGCTAATAACAATTCAAAAATGTATGTACAAAATACCAAAATTATCCGAAAACGGCCCCAAAGTCGGAATTTTGGTCAAAAGATAGTCTATCCGATTAAAAACGATCAAATTATTCATTTTTTAGAAATCATTATGTAATCTCAAGAATTAGCTAATTAAATTGTTTATTTATTGTTTATAAACAATATAAACAATGTGTGTAACTTTATTTGTGGTGAACTTTTTTTCAGATGACAAAATCGATCCATTTCCCAAGGATTTACGGGTTTGGCCTATTTTTATATCCATTTGACTGCACAAATTATGTAATCATATATAATGCTGATATTACAAATTAATATAATATTATATGAGATATTCTGGGCTCGAAGGAGCATCTTTAGATGAGCCTAGTGTAATCAGAATACGTTTATTTCGGAATACACTAAACCAGTAGATAATCACAGAAATTCATTGCGATATTTACAAAAAAGGTTGCGCCATACAGGGTGTTTCAGAAAGACCTCACGTAAATGCAGGGGACTGTAGATTTTACAAAAATAATCAGATTCTTCAATAAACTATATCATTTTCTTCAATATTTTCTGAACAAATGAAAATTTTTAGTTCAAACTTGGTACAATTTAGTTTCATTCGTTGAGAAATTTTTTTGGTCACAAAATGTTTTTGAGACCAATACAGTAGCGTAGTTATAGCATTTTGTACCCATTTAAACCCCTTAAACTTCTACGCCAATTGTCGAAAGTTATTATTGTATACAAATATAAAATTTTTAATTTATTTTCTATAAAAAGGTATTCTTGATAAATTTCACTTAAATGCTTCCTGTTAGAGCTATTTTGATTTTTCTAATCAGGGTTATCTCTTGGAATTTCTTTTAAAAGGAATAAGTAAAAAAATTGATACCTTTTTATTGGTAACGATAAAAAATAATTGATAATAAATGCTCAAAATGATGCATTTACTTCAACGCAACGGCGACATAGATTTCTCAACAACCTTCTTGTTCGAATTAACATTTTATTATTAATTTCACCACGAGCTCTTCGAATACGATTAAGTAGATCTTCTCTATTATGAACCGACGTGGCATAATTTTATCTTTCAAATAACCCCAAACAAAAAAGTCCGGAGGATTGAGGTCAGGTGATCGAGGAGGCCATGCAACTGGACCACCTCTACCAATCCATCTTTCACCGTACTTCCTATTTAGCCATTCTCGTACTTGTCTGCCAAAATGGGCAGGACAGCCATGCAATTATATCCATGCATTTGTTCCCTCATTGTGTGGTGTCTTCGTGATTAGTTTCCACTTTACTGTCTCGTAAAACGTATGGGCGAAGAATATTGTTTTTGTAAATGCCAAGCCAGACATTGACACTGAATTTTCCTAGGAAATTCCTATACCTTATACCAAGAGGGTTTTCATATGCCCATAAACGAAAATTGTAAAAATTAACAAATCCACGTCCGTGTAAAATGTGCTTCATCTGTCCACAATATTTGCTGGAGAAAGTTTTCGTTGTTGTTCAGTTTCTTATGGGCAAATGAAAACCCATCATGGTACAAGATCTAGGAATTTTCAAGAAGAATTCAATGTCAATGTCTGGCTTGGCATTTACAAAAACAATATTTTTGGTCCATACGATTTACCAGACAGACTAACGGCCGCTGCATTTTTAGAAACTAATCACAAAGACACCACACAATGAGCGAACAAATGCATGGATACAATTGAATGGCTGTCCTGTCCATTTTTGCAGACAAGTACGAGAATGGCTAAATAGAAAGTACGGTGAAAGATGGACGGTGGTCCAGTTGCGTGGCCTCCTCGATCACCTGACCTCAATCCTTTGGACTTTTCTGCTTGGGGTTATTTGAAAGATGAAGTTTGTACCCCGTCGTTTCGTAATACAGAAGATCTACTGAATTGTATTTGAAAAGCTTGTGGTAAAATAAATAATAAAATGTTAATTCGAAAAAGAAGGTCGTTGAGAAATCGATGTCGCCGTTACATTGAAGTAAATGGATATCTTTTTCAGCATTCATTATGAATGATTTTTAAGCTATTGCATATAGCTTTTATCGCGGGCTTTGAGGGGGGCGACCGAATCAAGAAAAAAAAACAAAAGATTTAGATTTCCATAACGGAAATCTAAAAAAACAAAAAACAAATACTGTAACGAAATATCCTGACACCCACCATTCCGCATACCATGTAGCTCGGCCGAGCTTAAAATTGTCGGAATGTTTCGAAATGTTGACTTTGAACCTTCTAAAAGGTCGTGATAGCCCCAATCTGGGTCGAAAACTGTTTTGGATTGGTTAATTTTCGATAAATCGAATGACGTTCACGTGAGAAGCGCGTAGCTCGCGAGTTAGAAAAAGTGCAAATTTACGGTACATAGAACGTCTTAACGAAGACTTTTCGCTCCATGTCGTTAGTTTATGAACGGGGCCAACTAAATAGCATAGTCTCGGGCCCGAATATGTCAATTAAATAGGAGAATTTAATTAAAACAGTTTTAGGTATTCTCAGCTGTCACCTACTAGCAATTGACGTGCCACGTACGAAAGGGAATTTTCTAGCTACTTAAATATACCGAAAGCGGGTAAAAGCTAGCGGCCCATAGCCTAAAATACTTTATTACAACTGGCGCCGGCCGCACGGGGTTCGAAACGGCCCCAAATTAACAAAATAGAGGTAAAATGTATAAACTCTAACTTAAGTGCAGCGAGCTCCTGGAGGCATATGTCAAAATGTTTGCGTTCGTAGCTAATTACATAAGACGTCTGGCGTTCATGCAATTGTGTTTTTATACAATTCGAACCTTCTAATTTCGATAGGCCACGTGAAAATCTCGGAGCCGGAAGCGTTATCGAGATCTGAACGTTAAAACTTTCGTATAAAATTGTGTTTGCAAGTAATTGTCACCATAGATAACTCTACTACCGGTAGTAGAGTTATCTATACTTGTCACAGAATACTCTTCGTAGAGATCAAGATGATACTCTTACGTGACGCCTTTTATGTTTCCCCTACGTGGCGTCTTTTGGTACTACACTATATGTTCAACAGTCGATAGAAAATTTGATTTTGAGGAAAAAAGTTCCTATTAACATATATGCAGACGCTTAGTTTTTGAGATACAGGGTGTTGAAATTGAAACAAAAATTTCGTTTTTTGCAAATATCTCCGGAACTGTTTATCGTACAGAAAACATCTTTTGCGAACATTTTCTACTCATAGCAAGCTATGTTCTATGCGATCAAAAAATTTGTTTACTCATAATTCGTGAAGATTTTGAAGGGGTAGTGGATGTTTTTCTGCCCAACTTTTTCCAGTGGCGTAGTGCTATGCAATAGCTTTACCGCGGCAGTCCCCGAGTGCCACACGTTTCATTTTTTTATCGTTACCATTAAAAATTTTTTTTACTTTACAATAGCCTTTTAAAAGAGAAAAATCAAAATAGCTCGAACAGGAACCCTCTAAGTGAAATTTATCAAGGATACATTTTCATAGAAAATAAATTACAGTTTCTAAATTTGTATATAATAATAATTTCCGACCATTGGCGTAGAAGTTTAAGAGGTTTAAATGGGTACAAAATCCTATAACTACGCTACTGTATTTGTCTCAAAACCATTATGTGACCAAAAAATTTCTCATCTAGTAAAACTAAAGTGTACCAAGTTTGAACTGAAAATTTTTATTTGTTCAGAAGATAATGAAGAAAATGTTATATTGTTCAAAACTTCACATCCTGTATCTCGGAAAGGGAAGAAGATAGGACCATAATTTATGTGAAGAATGTGGATTATTTTTGTGAATTCAACCGTCCCCTGCATTTACGGGAGGTCTTTCTGAAACATCCTGTATATTTTCCACAATGATTAAAAATGGTAGTAAATGTCTCTATGAATATTTTCAAGCAATCAATCTCATCAAGACCGGCAAACATGCTAAATTTATTCTGAGACACATTAAAACCAGTAAATAGAAAAAAAAATTTGAATCTTAATATCAAAATTTCACTCACCACTCCTAAATTTCTCCAGTCCAACATGTCACTGAGACGTTCAGTTCTGTTTCGCTGTATGATACGCTGTCTTCTGTTCAGTCTTGCAAAGTCGTACATGTATTGAGCTAATTGTTGAACGGAATCTTCCAATGATATGTATCGTCGATCCACCACGTATATTCCATAAGACATGGGGTCCGCTATGTGATCTTGCATGAAACATCCGAAACCTTTGGAATGCGAAAAAATCAATCAAAATTTCTTGCACGAACAAAAGTATCGAGTCGACGACGCGGCACTTACCCGACAAGTTCGTTGTGATGCTAGGAATTCCCATGACCGTACATTCTGCCGGTGTGTAACCCCATGGTTCGTAATAACTGGGGAAAACGCCCAAGTGACAACCTCGGACGAATTCTTCGTAATCTAAACCGAACAGGGGATTGGTAGAACTTAAAAACTCAGGATGGAAAACGATCTGCAAGAGAGATACACAATACACATATATCATTGAAACAGCGCCCATTACACCACAATTCGTTAGATGCGTGCACTTCGAAAGACAAATTGCAGCGTAATGTTCTGTGATACACATATCGACTTTATCCCCTTTATACGATAGTTCCAATGAACCACTTGAGATATTGAAAGATAACAAAAGCTAAAAATCATTAAATATATCTCTGCAAAGTCACTGCATAGACATAATATCGAATATGTACGGCTCGAAGGACCACTTTTTGATGTTGAACCAAGTGTTAGATAACAAAAGCTAAAAAGCATTAAAATATATCTCTGCAATGTCCCTGCTTAGACATAATGTCGAATATGTCCGGCTCGAAGGACCACTTTTTGATGTTGAACCAAGTGTAAACAAACATGTTCCATTTTTAAATACTGAAACTAGCAAGCAAGCAATATTCATTATAGCGGTTTACAAATAACTTGTTATATATTTTTTCTTCGCCCACGTCAAGGCCTATTTTGTTTTTTATAAAGCAGGTCTGGACCTTAAACGATCCAATATTAATTCAGCTTTTTTCACTGAGCTACCACACACTGTAATGAGAATATGTAAGACTCATCTGGCTCGAAGGACCATGTTTTGAATGAGTAAAGGATAATCGTAAGGCGTTTATTTTAAAACATCTTAGGATAAGCAAGCAACGGAATTTGTGTTTCATTATTTTTCTATTAATCGATCGTTGGATTTATTTTCGTTGGCAAAATTGCCGTGTTCAAGCCGTTTTTTCGTATCATTACAGTATGTAACAAAATTCAACTTTTTGTACTGCTTAACCTTTTCGATGTTTGCGTTCTACGCGATTCTGCATCTATTTCAAATAATTAAAAGCCACCTTAGAAGTTAAAAAATTTGCTTTTGCACTCAGGGCGAATTTTTTTCTAAAGTAAAACTTCGCTGTGATTATCCTTGAATAACTTTTCATAAACTTGACTCAGCACCAGTCTATGATATATTAAATTATTCGCAATTGTGTGGAGAAGTGAGATAAACAGTTTAAAGTTGCATATGTAAGACTGTTTGGCTGCTATTTGCAGAAAAGTAAGAAAAAACGCTAAATTTTCATCAAATCTGACGTAAAAATCGCCAAATGAAAAATCGTAGAACCAAATTCAGATCCAAATACCATTTTTTCGTAATTTGTATCTGTAGAGTGACTCATTACGAAGAGATTGATACCATTCCAAAGTACATATGGACTTTTATTGAAAAGTTATAGCGCGTTAATCGATGAAGTTTCGTGCAAATACTCACATATTTAACTCATCAAGGCCCAGGCAAAACGCAGCCTAGTTACAGCCAAACTAACTATGCAGTTTATAGCATGAGTGGAAAAAAATTCCCAGTTTTTTTTTGTTTGGCCAAATTGATTGTTTAAACAACGATTGTTTAAACAATAAACAATCATTTATTAATGAGCGTTTAAAAAAAAAACAATTGCTGGGTTTGTGACAAAAAGTCCGTAGGTCATAGTAATTTTGTTCGCTGAGTCGATTGGCACCCTCAAATAGACGAAATGTTGTTGAATTATAACAATTGTTTAAACAATCAATTTGGCTAAACAATAAGACACGGGTAATTTTTTTCATTGATTCTATGATCTGCGTAGTCAGTTTAATTTTTTTGCACTTTCCTGAGAATGGATCTAACGAACTTTTCAACAGCTGAATTGTTTATTAGCGTTTTAACAATAAACAATTGTGTAAAATGCGAGGATAAGTCCATATCTCGTACAACTTTGGTCTTCTAAGTCGATCGGCACCGTCAAATCGAAAGAATTCCGATGATTTTTTACAATTGTTAAACAATTATTGCTTAAACAATTATTTCGGCATAAAAAAAAAACACGGATAATTTTTTCCACTTATGCTATGAACTGCGTAGTTAGTTTGGCTGTAATAGACTGCGTTTTGCCTGGGCCTTGATGGGTTAAATATGTGAGAATTTTCACGAAACTTAATCGGTTAACGCGCTATAACTTTTTAATAAAAGTCCATATGTACTTTGGAATGGTATCAATCTCTTCGTAATGAGTCACTCTACAGATAGAAATTACGAAAAAATGGTATTTGGATCTGAATTTGGTTCTACAATTTTTCATTTGGCGATTTTTACGTCAGATTTGATGAAAATTTAGCGTTTTTTCTTACTTTTCTGCAAATAGCAGCCAAACAGTCTTATATATGCACTTCTCCACACAATTGCGAATAATTTGATATGTCATAGACTGGTGCTGAGTCAAGTTTATAAAAAGTTATTCAAGGATATTCACAGTGAAGTTTTACTTTTGGAAAAAAATTCGCCCTGAGCGCTAAAGCAAACTTTTTAACTTCTAAGGTGGCTTTTAATTATTCGAAATAGATGAAGAATCGAACGCAAACATCGAGAAGGTTAGGCAGAAAAGTGTGTCACATTGTTTTATAGAAGATGTCTTTGTAATCAATTATCAAATTTTTGATTTAATACATAACAATAATAATATTATACCCAAGATATGTACGCAACTACTAACCTTCACTCGATCACTGGTAGTGTTGAATAAATTGCATCTTCTAACGCTAGTTAATACAGGATCTTGCCAATCGTCTACAACATTATGAGTGGTGACCGGTGGAAGACCCTGCCGTTGAAGGGAATAAATACAACGTTTCAATCTAACCAATTCTTCTTTTTGCAACAATTCGGAAGCGTCTGGAAGACGACCGCTAAAAAAAACATTCAGGTTACGATCGTTCCCCTGACGATTGTACGATTTTGACAGCGATTCATAGTTAAATATGCCAAAAACATCTAAAATTACCTTCAAAATATGAAAAAAAATAATTGAATGTTGATTCATTTTAAAATCACGATTCAAACAGTTTAGACAGTGGTTCCAAAAATATTTAAAATATTTTTATTTATTAGTCTGATCTGAAAATATCAACTAGACTGGAATGTTTTAACTCACCTCAAGCATGTCTCGTAAAGTCTTTTCCCTATTTTAGTTTGAATATCGTTAATGTTATCTCTTAACGCTTTTGTGACAGCGTGACCTCTGAGAGATTCCACATTGAAATTGGCAGTTTTAGCTGGGAAAATCATAAAAGCAACGACCGTCACATCAGGATGTGTATTCTGAAAAAGAAAAATATTACGATTCAATTACTGAATATCGTAGTTAATATTAAAGGTAATTTTTTAGATAACTACAACCCACAATTCCTGGTTATACTTGATCCATCCTCGTATACCCACGTATACCTATTTATCAAGTACATTATTATATGTACTATTTTCGATTATAGTAAAATGTAGAAAATTCACAAATCAAAATAAACTAAGGGAAACGAATAAATATTAATTACCTATTTGATATTAGTTTTTATTTAGGAAGTCATATTGTATTATGTATAGGGACACCCCAATATACAAAGCGCATATTTTGCATATTAAATGCAGTTTTTTGAATATTTGCATACATCCTTAATAAATAGCATATTATGTATAATTGAAAGAATTTTGAGCAGAAGGGTTCAAGAAAAATAATTTTTATGAGCCCCTAATTCCAAGTGTGTCGTAGATAGTCCACCGCCAGGGTCTACACGCTGTGACTACCCGGAAGGAAAGTGGTATTGCTGATGAGGTAATTATAGTTTACACGACTTCCCGAAAGTAACTTATAATTGCTGTACCTATATTTACATAAGTAGGTAAATAAAATAATAAATCGATTTCTGATTTTTATTTCAGATTGTTCTTTGAAGAGATAACGTCGATTTGTGTTTTGTAGTGGTGTTGTGGTATTTTATTTATTTTTATTAATAAAAGTCAGTAGTGCGTCAGTGTGGGTTAAGCCATACAAAGATCTACGTATGCATATGGGAAAGTCTACTGTTCTACGTATGTCAAAATTGTAAGTATAATTTTTGAATATTCAATATAGAGAGTGGCGCGAAATCGCTCATATCTGTTATTTTTTGAGATACAAAAATAACTCAAAAGCAAGTTACATTCTTTTTGAGAGACGTAGACAATGAAAATACAATGTTTCAGTTTTGCCCTGTCAGTATTAGATTAATTTTTTATTCGGAACCGTAGGTGTATTTTTCATTTGTTTTTCTATCTATATTATTAATACCCAAAGATAAACAAACCCACACAGTGTATAAATTGAATTGTTTAGATTGTGATGGAACCTATACTGGAATCTCTAAACAATATTTACAAAAAAGAATGTACGGCCATAAATATAGCACAAGAAATAACAACTTAGAAAATTCCACCGCCCTTGCTAAGCATTGCTTTGATTATAACCATCAATTTGATTACAAAAATGTTAATATCTTAACTAAGGAAACCAATTATTATAAAAGATCTATCCTGGAGATGATTCACATAAAACGGGACCCCAAATCTGTAAATCATAGGGTAGACACACAAAATCTAAGTCATATTTATACTAATTTGATTAAATAATCTCTTGCAAATTCTTACATACGTCTTTATAAATGTTGAAAATGTTTTTAGGAAGAATTCGTAATAGTAATTTCCCAGTACAGGTCTGAAACCTTTCTTAAGTACCTACTCATAAATCCTACACATCTGGTTTCGAAAGTAGATACTTGACAAATAACTTCGTTCTTCTCATTTGTTGTGAGAATACCAATCAATATGCACTCATATATTTTAATAATATTACTGAATAGCTGATTCTTACTACAAAAAAAATTTTTATACTTTAATTCTGACGATACAATTTCGATTATTCGTAGTTCTGTTCGTTTCGACGGCGTGGGCTCTTTTGATTGAAGTTAAATTGTGCGATTTGGACGCTTGTGCTATAATTAGTTAATAAACCCCCTTTTTAGACATAGTGAGTCTTCTGATGATGGTCGTGAGACCGAAACGTACGTAAAGACGAATATTTAAAACAAAGTGTTATTGTGACCTATTTCCCGAGAATTTTATATATAATCTATCTATATTTTTTTTATATCGAAAAATAACAGATATCGACCGATTTCGCACCATTTGGACATTCGGGGCGTTTTCGTTTAATATTTTGAACTTATTTGTTAGGGATTTAGATCTTAGTATTGATATTATTGCTTTTCAATTTGGTATTTTAATTTAAGTTACCAATGTTCGAAAGCTAAACGAACAAGGCATCTTTAACCGAGACCTATCAACTATTTTTTCTTACGCCTGTTCCTGGAGATAATTTCTTGTTCATTTTGTCAGTTGCAGCACCGTACATGAAAAAGGCCGGGCAAAATTTGAAAATCTTTTATACGATTTTGTTCGTGCTTTAAATAGTGTTGCTGAAGAGATTAAGAAACATTGTCCTCTTGCAAATAGTTTAATTTCCAACATGAAAATTATTTTTCTTGAAGGCCTATAAGGGTTCAGTTCTATAAAGGTAGAAAAACTACCAAACACTCCTCTTCCACCTCAACCTGTTACTTTACAAGATGAGGCACTTGGGTGGAAGCCGTCTTTTTTTTATCGCGAGAATTTCTGTTGACTAAAAGATCTAATTTCATAATTGTCTGACGAATCTTCCCAATCCGTCAATGATGTTAAGCAATTATTCAAAAACAATGAAATAGAAAAACAACTTGTTTATAAAAACCAATTACAGCTTTGTTTCAAAACAATAACATAAATGGAGGAATCTAAGTTTCCATTAATCCGAAATGTAGAAATGTCGCAGGCAAAATGGGGGGGGGGGGACAAAATGTTTCAAAAATTCAAAAATATGATGGAAAAAAATTGTGAATTTCAGTTTTTTTGCCAAGTAGCTAATATTCTAGAGGGAGAATTTACTGAATTCATTGATTTGGTTCCTGTAATATTGAGCAATTTTTAAAACAGCCCTATTACATCGGTTGACCTGGAAAGGAGTTTTTCCATTAAAATTTTTTTTTTTATTGAGAACTTTGAGAAACATTTAGGGGTTTACTGTTTTTACAACTAAAGACAACCTGCTTTGTTTAATAAATGCATATTTAGTTCAGTATGTAGAAGAATTTACATGTCTGTTTATTTTTAAGTAAATCAATATAAGTATGTATTTTGAGTATTTTCAACATTTTGGTGCATATTTTAACTAAATGATTTGCATATTTTTGGGTTTTCCACTTGCAAATTTGAGTTTCCCTAGTTATGCAACATCAAACATTTTTATTAACAAATAAATAGCTATTTTTCAAAAAAAAAAATATATTTGCCTAAATTCAACACAATTGAGCAAAATGTATAAATTGACAAAATAGAACCATAAATATTTCTATCACCCAAAAAAAAACTTTTTTGTCAGTAAAAATGTTTGGGTCATTGACATTGTTGAATTGTTTTTTTGCTGGAAACGTGTTTATGGTTTGTTCACACATGAGAAATTTTGGGTAAATTAACGAATTGTGTGTATTATGAACCTAAAATCACCTGAAATGGTGAACATTGCCACAAAATTGACGGTGTATTAGCTAAAAGGTTATTATTATTCAACTTACCTTTAGGTAATGGTTCAATCTAGCCAATGCTTCGATAAAAATGTCAGCCCCTTTGTTTCCAAACTCATAACGACCAGCAATAAAGAAGTACAGAGTTTTATCAAGATCAAAATCGTAATGGCTGAAAATGAAAAAGTGATCATAGATCCTGAAAATTGCTCAGAAAATAAAAGTTACAAAAGGCGATGAAGCAACACGTGAACATGAATATTTGATTTGTATAACAAGTATTATATCATTGTACCAGTTTTAAAAATGAAAAAAATTACTTCAGCAAACAGCAGTTATTTGATAATAGCTTATCAATAATTAAACAAATTAAAATGATGATAGAGCCAGATTAATCTTAACTGTTAACTTTTTGAAATAATGTAGCTTCAAAATTTAGGCATAACCTACTCTAACAGGCCGGAATACTGATGACGCATCGCGTAGTGACGTCACATACTTAGCTCTTCCCAATACGTAGGTCCCTATTTGATAACCACGCGTGTTATGTATTCTCAAGTTATTTTGTCGTTTAAAAAATATTTATAGTGGAAAACCTCTAGGCAACTATTAACAAGCATGTTCTACGTAGGTTTCTTGAATTATTTTGGTGTTGTCGACGAAAGAAATAAGAATTAGAACAATAAAGTACTAACCCGTAAAAATGGCCTCTCACGAATTCGTGTAGTTTCTCTTTAGACAGAGCGTGCAAGTTCTGGAATTCGTGCAAAGCCGAAAATTTCTTCACATTCAAACCGTTCGGCGTTATCAAGTCCGGTTTTCGCTTCAGCAAATGCTCGGCCTCGTATCCTGAAATTAACAAGTGTCACAGTTTGAATCGTCCATTGTTCATAATCGTTTTTAAGAAGCTAGAACCTGGGATGTCATTGACAATGTCGTTGAACGAAAACAAGGCACATTTCATTAGCCCTCGCTCGATAATACGGTGGCGAAAAATTAAAATCAATGTTCGAGGGAATTAAAGCGAATTCGGCGAAGGATCTGAAGGATATGCCCTAAAACCCAATGTCTGGAGCTAGAAACACTGGCGGGCAAAATATCATAGTCCAGGCTATGAACCGAAAAATAAAAAAAAAACATGTTTGTTCGAATCAAAAAATTTTTGTTTGCATTAGCTTCAGGAGGTTCTCAGGATCATTCATACACCTTAAAACCTCTTAGGAACCCCAACCCCACCCATTGAGGGCGAAAATGGCCCGAAATCTCCAGTCTTGAATTGTATTTTCTACAAAAAAAGGTATTTCGAGTGCACCTAGGGGTTTTTTTGGGTCGTTGAACACGAATCCGTGGCCAGATTTACTTGCAATCCATCGTAGGGGTGGTCAAATCGACAAAATTGGCCAATTTCGCACCCCTAATATGTCATTGTCATTTCGAACCACAAGGGGGTTTTTTGGGTCGCTGAACACGCATCCGAAGTCAGATTTACTTGCAATCCATCGTTGGGGTGGTAAAATCTACAAAATTGGCCAATTTTGCACCCCTAATGAAAGAATGGCGTACGATGCATAGTGAACTGTACATATTGCTATGGTTCTACTTGGGCCAATGTTGACACCAAGACGTCTGCCAATGATGAGCAAGATGTTGATACACAATTATATGATAATATAGATTTTACCAACTGCGAAGATGAAGATGGAGATGAACGTGATAATAATAATAGAGGCGAGCCAATTCTTGAAAATGATGATTCTGATGACGAATATTCCGTATTGTAAATAATTGTATAAAAAAATAAGGTTAAGAATTTAAAAAAATATAGTAATTGAATATTTGTGTTCTTTTTCAAACAATTACTAATCTTCCTATTCACTTAATATTAAAAAAGGAGCAAAACTCCGAAGTAATTTTAAAATGCAAAAATAATAAAAACTTAGCATGTCAAATTAGCCATTTTTGTAAATGTCCCACCCTACGATGATATTCGAGTAAATCTGGCTTCGGAATCGTATTCAGCGACCCAAAAAAACCCCTTGGTGCATTCAAAAAAACCTAAAACACGTAAATTGCGAAATAACATATTAGGGGTGCAAAATTACCCAATTTTGTCGATTTGACCACCCCTACGATGAATTGCAAGTAAATCTAGCTTCGGATTCGTGTTCAGCGACCCAAAAAACTTCCTTGGTGCATTCGAAATGCCAAAAACACGTAAATTGCAAAATAACATATTAGGGGTGCGAAATTGGCAAATTTTGTCGATTTGACCACCCCTACGATGGATTGCAAGTAAATCTGGCTACGGATTCGTGTTCAGCGACCCAAAAAAAAACCTAGGTGCACTCGAAATGCCAAAATACCTTTTTTTGTAGAAAATACAATTCAAGACTTGGAGATTTTGGGCCATTTTCGCTCCCAATGGTTGAGGTTGGGGTTCCCAAGAGGTTTCAAGGTGTATGAATGATCCTGAGAACCTCCTGAAGCTAATGCAAAAAAAAATTTTTGATTCGAACTTACACGTTTTTTTTTAATTATAGCTAAAATCCCGGTTCACAGCCTGGACTATCAGTCGTTGAAAATACTTCATAGTTGAAAGGACCAATAGTCAGTTTCTGTTTATTACTCTGATGATGGTGGATAAGGGTAATTATTTTTTATTTATTTTTTTTTATCCCCATGGCAGAATTGAATTATCATAAGGAATTTACAATTATAAAACAGATAGCAACTAATAACGGCTATAACGAAAAAATTGTGATTGATTATAATGAAGCAATGAAGTTAGTTTACCCTAGTACAGTTAAGACTCATAATTACGAGGTGTGTTCAGAAAATAACGGGAATTTCGAGGGTTTGGAGTCCGATTGTCAATTTAACAAAGGCCTATGGTGAGTCTGTTATGAGTAAAACAAGAGTTTACGAGTGGTATAACCGTTTCCAAGATGGCCGTGAAGACGTTGAAGATGACGAACGCCCCGGACGCCCCAGTTATAACGCCCGGATTTGTGGAAAAACACATGGCTTTTGCACCATGATAATGCACCTGTTCACCCTTCATTGCTTGTTCGTGAATTTTTGGCCAAAAACAATACTGTAACGATGCCCCAGCCTCTATATTCGCCAGACATGGCTCCTTGTGACTTTTTCCTATTTCCAAAAATAAAAAGAACCTTAAAGGCCCGTCGTTCTACAAGCATAGATGACATTAAAAGCGCATCGCTGAAAGAGCTAAAGGCTATCCCACAGATCGAGTTTGAGAAGTGTTTCGAGGATTGGAAGCGCTTCCACAAGTGCATGATATCTAATGGGGACTATTTTGAAGGCGACAACATTTATGTAGACGAATGAATAAATATTTTTTTCAAAAACTAAAATTTTCGTAATTTTCTAAACACACCTCGTATAGATCAATAATGTATGTTGGTAAACTTTCTAATAATGTATGCAATTTACTTAAAATACACAAGGTTACCACATCTTTTAGAACAAATAACATGGTAGGCAAATATATTAAAAACAACAAAGATAAGAATAACAAAGATCAAGAATCAGGAGTAAACAAGGTAGAGTGTGAAGATTGTAATAAATTATATATAGGCCAGACAGGAAGATCTTTCAAAACTAGAATTAAAGAACATTTTAATTTGAGCAAAGGAGATTCAAAAGTTATAAACCATATTAAAAAAAACTGATCATCATTTCAAAGATCATTTTGAGATTCTCCATAAGGAGCATTCCACGTCAATTAAATTATTATTATTATCTTAGCAGCTGAATGTTATGTGTAGTGACTTGATCAAAAAAACTGCTTGTGTAAAAAAAATTATTTTTACGGGGGAAAACCCAAATACGATATTATTGGTAAGATATTCTATGTGTGGGATCCATTTAAGATGTTGATCTATGATAATTTTGTTAGAATTATTTATTTTAATGATATTAAATTCAAGACGATTAACTGAAGTAACTGAAAATGTAATATAATGGGTTTTTTGAATATTTAATGATAGTTTAAAAGTATTAAGCCAGTTTTCAGTCTTTATCATTCCTTCAATTACCTTATATTTAGTTTGATTGCAGGTTTTTCCTGCAAAAATGAGCACTGTATCATCAGCATAAGATAATATTTTTCCATCGATATCTAGGTCTAAACGAGAATTTATATAGGCTATAAACAGAATGGGTCCGAGTACTGTCCCTTGTGGTATGTCGGTTTTAATAGTTAATGGATCACTTATAGTTTTATTTATTCTGAGGTCAAAAGATCTGTTAGATAATTCTGAAATACCTCGTAAAAGAATTCTTCTAATAACATAGTGTGACAATACCTCAAGAAGTTTGTCATGGGGAGCAGTGCCGAAAGGCTTCACCAAATCCATAAAGACTGCTATGCATTAATTATTGTCATTTAGGTTTTGTGTTACCTCTGATGTAAGTTTATACATTGCGTCTTGTGTACTGATACCTTCTTTGAAGCCAAACTGGTTTTCTGACAATATATTACACTCATTTAAATATGTTGTAAGTCTTTTTTTTAGACATTTCTCAAATACTTAAAATAATAAAGTATCAATAAAAAAGATGAATTTGAAATCAAAAAAAAATTAATTTATATGTAAAACTTTCCGGGGAATCCGTTGAAATAAGTTTCAAAACCGAGAACGACATACTTTGGCGGGAAAATTGAAAAATTCAATTTCAAAAATATTATAAGATTGAAAAATTGGTCCTAGCTTCCTGTTTATATACAACTCGGCTATATAAGCACTCAAAAGTATATAGTTTACGCATGTGCGGGCAATTGCCTACAAACAGTTTGAACATTTAGATTCTGCGGAAAATTTGCGATGAATTACGGTTTAGAGATTTTTTTTTGGCCAAAACGAAGCTAAATATCGCTAAAAACAAAATTTTCATCGGTTAAAGGTTAAAAAATTACGGAAAATTTTAAATTGCTTGTTTCAGTAGTTAAAAAAAAGTTTAAAAATCTGAAAAAAATAGAGACCTAATATTTTCCTATAACAAATCTGTTACAATTGGTTTTGAATCATTTTGAGAACCTGCTTGTGCAAAATTCGATTTTTGGCGTGGAATGCTCCATAAGTCAGTTAAAAGTAAAGTATTAAACAACAAAATTGAAATCAATAAGTTTAAAAATACAGGAAACCTTTAAAATGATCAGAAAGACTTTATCAATTCCCAATTATTAGATTTATTTGTAAGTAACTTATCCTACTGTACACGTACCTCACTCATCCCCTCCTTCTTAATCTTAATTTTAATATTTAAGGAATAAACCATTGTTTGATAAAGCCACCGTGTTGTGAAATATGTCACGTTTTGTTTAACAAAAACAAAGTTTATGAAAATTTATTACAAGTTAATTTTTTATTAATGCTATAGGTAATTATTTCGTACTCATTAGTGTCATTTGTATGGGTTTAGTTTATTTCCCACATACCCCACCTCGCTTGAAAAAAATCGAAATTTCATTACCTGTGATTTCAGAAACCGTGGTAAAAGTATGGGCCAAGTGAGAAGCCGCCCTTTCCATGCAATACCTGTGATAAATTTGTCGTTTGCCGGCCTCTTCGTCGACACTAAACTAAAACAAATTTCGACCGTTTACAATTCAATTAGTTTATTTTACAATCAAAATTGTACCTTGTCTAGGTTGTTATAGAAATCTGTACTACCGGCACACAGATATCTACCCAAGAGGGTAGCGTGCGTGGTAAACACAGTGGCAACGTTGACGTGACGAGTTCGAAGTATTATTAATCCAAGTCCAGCTTGCCATTCGTGGAAATGGGTCACTATACGAGGAACTTTGCCTTCCGCCTGAGCCTCGGCAGCGATTTTGAACTAGAATAAAGTTAATTACGTAGTATAACAAATCGTATTTACTCGTCCCTGAGTAAAGTACATTATTAAATGATCTGGGCATCTATGAGAGAATAGGGGATGACGTTTTAGAATTAATTAAAATGACTACTGTCAAGTCAATATTATGAGTTTTCTGAATTTGTAGCGGTTGATTCATTATATTTTAAAATTCCAACCCTTCAAAGTGTTTTCTATGAAATCCAATTATCAAACTTATAATATCCTTTCATAGTGGCGCCAAACGTGGGGCGCAACTATAAAACGATATTATATTTTAAAATTCCAACCCTTCAAAGTGTTTTCTATGAAATTCAATGATAACTTATAATATCCTTTCACAGTGGCGCCCAACGTGGGGCGCAACTATAGTTCTGTTTGTTTGTGTTGCTAGAGATGCATAGAGTAAGTTTAGTAGAAAAACGTCCGTTCGTTTGTGTTGAGCACATTGCTCCAGATTGAAAAGATCAGACTAAATCTACTCGACGAGAAACGACGGAGCAAGAAGAACAGATCATTTTATAAGTGGTTTATATAATCTGAAACCAGAGTTCTTTATAGTTCGGACTTTTCGAGTACCTAGATAAAAATTAAAGTTAACGAATTCAAAAATGTCAACAGCTTCACAAGATCCTGTCGTTCTACAGTCTCCAACCTCTCTATATGAGGTTTGATGACTCGCAAACCATAGGAACACCAGAATCTACTTCTTATTGTCAATATTTAATCTTGTGTTAGCTAACAAACAAATAATTTACCACAAGGATGAAGTAATTATGATATTCAACTCATTTCAACAAGTAGACTCACAATTCTTCTGAAGATTTTGGTATATATTTGAGACTAGAAATTCATTTGAAAGAATTTAAAATTTATCACGACTAAGTCTGAAATGCATTTTGAATTCTTGTTAGTTATACATGAATATGACCTAAAATATGGATATAGAGGCAGTTCAAAGAAACATTTGTCATTGTTTCATGCAATACTTTTACTTCAAAATAATTTTCAATACAATTTCTATTAGTTAAAATGGCTTCTAAGATCTTCAAATCGTCTATTTCTTCATCTTCAGATGAACTAGAAGAGAATGTATCATCTGTTGCAAGGCAAAAAATAGCATCTTTGAAATTTTAATTTGTGTACATTTTTGAAAATTTTCTAGGCTATTGTTGTCTGTGTCGAAAAGTGTTTGATTGCAGTCATTCTTCTTTGCTAATCTAAGCTACTACTATCTGCTTTGTGATTGACTGATTTGATCAGCTTGCTCTATGCATTAGCAAGGACACAAATGAACAGACCTTTTAAAAGGATATGATATTTTAAAATTCCAACCCTTCAAAGTGTTTTCTATGAAATCCAATTATTAAACTTAAAATATCATTTTATAGTGGCGCCCAACGTGGGGCGCAACTAAAAAAGGATATTATATTTTGAAATTCCAACCCTTCAAAGTATTTTCTATGAAATACAATTATTAAACTTACAATATCCTTTTATAGTGGCGCCCAACGTGGGGCTCAACTATAAAAGGATATTATATTTTTAAATTCCAACCCTTCAAAGTGTTTTCTATGAAATCCAATTATTAAACTTATAACATGTGAATATGTATTCTTTTTACATTAACCCCAAGTAATAAATAAATTCAAAGCTTCATAAAAAGACCACAATCGTCCATTTTTGTTTGATAAATTAAAGAAACAACCGTGTTTTTAACAGTAAGTTCATAACATAACATATTTATAACATTGCTTACCTCGGCAATAAATTCAGCAACCATGTATCCTAAGATGATAGCATCATTTGCTTCTACGTCCAAATGAGGAACACCTAAATTGCATTTCTCCCATAATTCACTTTTGTATTCATCCAATTTCCATGCCGAGCTCCCAATGTCCATTAAAATAATCTGTGGATTACCGTCGACTAACCAACGACCTGTTATCACCTACAATAAAATATTCATAAGGAAATAATATCGAATTCAAAAAAAATTGAAATTTCACGTTTCTTAAATGATAAAAGAATAGCTTACCCTAAATCCTCTATTTCTCAACACATTCACAGCTTCATTCATAGCTTCAGATCCCAATGGACCTTCTTCGACTTCTGTTCGAGCACACTCCTCTTTATACGGTCCCATTAAGCAGTATTGGTCACCCATTTCTTCGACTGACACAAACGCCTTGGATCTTATCACAGTATAAATACCACCAACTGAAACATAGTTAATAATCCTAATAAGTTTCCTCCGAGCCATCTTAGTCGAGTTCTCCTCACCTTTGTTGGCAGCTTCCCATGCAACTTCAAAGGTCCATCGGTTCTCTTCTTCAGCTTGTTGCCCCCGGTCCAAACAAGCCAGTAAATTGCTGCAGGATTCTCCCCTGTAAAACCTCCGCGAAAACGACCTCTCCCTCGACATTTTTGATCTTGAAATTAAAATCAAAGATAGAAAGATGTAAAGCAATGGTTATCAGTTACTAATTCTAACGACAATTATCAGTGAACTAAATTGTCATTTCCATAGCTTTATTATCTACATGCCTTAATTTTAAGGTCATAAATTTCAGCAAAATAATTACAAGTTCAGCACTATCTTGTTCCTCTAGAAATAAAATAAATAAGTACTTGAACCAGTAGTAAATTTGTTTTGGATAAGATCCTAGTTGTGATGTTCCTATTTACATCATAACATCATGAGATTATGTAATAAAAACATCTCAATCATAAACTAACTAGTAATTTGGACCCAATTTTATAATTAACTCCTGACATACTATTGGAGTACCAAATATATATCAAAGAAGAGACTATCAACTTGATATACAATAGATCATTAGATATTACGCACTTAATACAGAAAGCTCTGATAGGCACTCAAAAATTACTTTTGATAACATTTGTTCACCTCCAGATAACTAGATCATATTTCAACTAATAACTAAAACATAATACATCTTCTATGTCCTATTGTTTCATGTAGGTAAATGACAAAAATTTGCAATGTAATATTAATTTTATCACTTTTTAGATTTAAATTTCACGAGGTTGCGAATGCTTGCATTTCAAATCTAACCTATTTCCGAATTTACACATTCAAATATTCGAATGACAATAATAAGAAGAAACTTACCACAGTTCTTGAATATTTTCGAAAATTTAATTTAGACGACAATCCAAGTGTGTATTCCCTTCAAATTCATTCAGTTGGTGAATTCAAAATTTCGTTTTCACTGTAACTTGCTAACTCGCAACATAACCATACCACAAAATCACGTACGTCATTGAGTAATAATAAAAGTAGTAAATACGGAATTTTGTACAAACAAAAGAGATAGCTAGTGGTACGTAAACTCTTGGCAGACAAGAATTTTGTATTTATCTTTTTAAAGGTGACCTTCATGTTTCTCAGATGAGTTTAGCATTCGAGTAAATTTCATTCACATTATTTCTGCTCGTGGACTCGTGGAGTTCATTTAAACTTGTTTGACTTTTTGAAAATGAAACAAGTTTCCGTTGACCATTAGGTATATGTTCGCTGTTAAGGACATTTAACGATTAAGGGTCGATCTGACATTCTTAAAACTATCAAATTAAATCCATTCGTCATTACTTTTAAAGCGCGTGTCAAGTATTTGTTTATGTATTTATATATACTCTTGATATTAATCTATATCTATCTCAGCTTATTTTATCGTGAGAGATAGGCATCATATGAAATATATTTGATCAATAATGAAATATTTAATAGGTTCGCTGCGGGACCATTTGAATTTGGATCATACTTAAGCTAGTAATTCTGGAGTTGTAATTTTATTTCATCTTAGTAATAAAATAATAATGACACTGAATAAAAATTAATAGCAAATATGCTAAATAGATTTGAAAATTAGTATGGCCGATATCTAACACGTGCTACTGGTGGAACAATTCGGAACGTAAACAATACCTATTTAAATTCAATCATATCAATTTATGTATGAATGTACAATATCCATATTTACATAATGAGTGATTATACCTATAGTAACGTAAAACGTACTAACAAACTCCTTGACCCGAACTGTTTAGCAGTTCAAATCAACAATTGAGAATTATCAGCTAAACCTTAAGATTAAAAATGTACTCATCAGAGTTAAACTAACTGTGAAATTTTTGAATACAGGAGTACATAACACATACATAGAGAAAGTAAAATTATTTTATGTGAATCCTTGGTACTTAGGCGTCTAATTTATGTATCTTAAAAGTTAAAATTTTTAAGATTCGTTTTTCCCGTCTCCTGTAAAATTAGTTAGTTTTACCCTTGTTTGTATTCATCGAATCAGAGAGAAATTTCCATGTCTAATTGACTAAAGCACACAACTATGAAGCAAAATAACTAGTGCCTTAGTGTAATCAAGCAATAACTCTAGGGCGAGTTCTCACGATTGTTTTTAGTTGATAGACTGAATGTGGTGTTCCCAATGATTTTCAAAATCGTCTCAATAAAAAACCAATCAACTCGAAAAGTTGGAGTTTGACTCCTTTCATTGATGATGATTCATATTTGATTAGAATCGGTGGAAGGTTAGCTCTATCAAATTTTTCTTATGGAAAAAGATATCCGATTTTACATTCGAAACAAGCATCATTTAGTTACTGTTCAAACAATTACACCAAGAATTAGTTCATCCTGCACCAAGTCTTCTAAGTTCTATCAGAGAATGATTTTGGCCCATTTCCGGCAGAATAAATACAGTTAGGAACTGTATCAAATATATCACAAAATATTGACCGATTCAAACTTTATAGTTCAAATTATAGTTATGAGTCATATATTATTTTGAGACGATTAAATCATGTGAACATTATTTGTCATTCGATTGTATTGCATTCTGCTTTCTCATTGTTATTATTTCTGAGGTATTATAATTATATTACTAAATATTCATGACTTCGTGAATCACAATTTTCCCCATTAACGAAAACTCACGATAAAGAAAAGAAAATACAAAGCTGACTATAAATATACATCAATTTTTTTAAATGTCTCTTGAATCATATAGTAGAATGACGTTCTTAGCTAAAAACCAGTTCAATAGTTCATTTATAGCTCTGTGGTAGTTCAGCATTAGGTTAGATCACGGTCGTATACACAGGTCTGGAAACTCGAGGTTGTTTCCTATGTGAGCAGTGAGTCCGCTAAGTGTCGACTGGCCCGTAGTACCAAAAGTCGTCACGTAGGAGTATTTTCTGACAACTGTCAGTTGACTTGTCAACATAAGGAATACCGGCGTTTTTAGAAACAAATTACGAAATCGTGAATTGTGCCGAAATGCAAAACGGGGTACAAAAGTGTAACAAGAAACTTCTGTTAAGTGCCGAAAGATGCGGAAAAGCGAAAAAAGTGGATGCTTGCGATTCCGGATAGAAATCGTTTTACCACTTCGTGATCCGATAGCTAGCTGGTGGCTGAGCGAGGGACTACGAGTTAGGCGACCCGTAAGAGACTCAAGTCAACCATAGAGTTTCCAGACCTGTGTTTACGAACGTGTGTTAGATGTTATGTGTTCACACTGTTTGTTAGTATTGTATTATCTATGGTTCATAGACACTGCATCTAAATGATGTCATTCTATAATTCTAGTGCCGCCACCATAGAGATCTTAGAATAAAGCACGGTCGTACATACAGGTCTGGGGACTCGTATGTTTGACATGGGTCTCTTACGCGCAGAGAGATGTAAGAATAGAGAGCCCTAAAGGATATATTAGTGACCGGACTTAATGAATTTAGAGCCGGGGAGTGGAGATGAATGAGTTACCAAGCTTCCCATACCATAACATTTTTCTATGTACGAACTACACTAGCGGAAGACTCGACGTCGAAAGAACGAATTGTGAATGCCGCGCACAGAGTACGGGAAATTTGTTGGAGGGGAGAAATCGGTTACTACTCAATCCCGGTCACTGAATTAACATAGGCTTTTATGGGACTAGCGCTCTCTATTCTTACATTTTTCTGCTTACGCGTCGCCAAACTCGTAGTCCCTCGCTCAGTCACTAGTTACCGCTTGGATCGAAGTGATAAAACGATTTCTTTCCGGAATCGCAAGCAGTGTTACTAAGTATTCTGATTTGAGAGAGGAATAGAACTGTTACTCTTGTCAAAATGTATTACTCACCTTCAAAATAACTTCTCCTTTTTCGTTATACATGCTCGCACACATAAAAGACCTCGTTAAAACGATTTCTATCCGGAATCGCAAGCATCCACTTTTTTCCCATTTACGCATCTTTCGGCACTTTAAAAACAGAAGTTTCTTGCTTTACACTTTTGTACCCCGTTTTGCATTTCGACACAATGCACGATTTCGTAATTTGTTTCTAAAAACGCAGGTAGGTGTTCCTTTTGTTTACAATTTATTTATTTAAGAATGACTTTTGTCAGAGTAATTTCGACTACGGTTGCATATGGAGCTCAATACCTCTATTCCATAGATAACTCTACTAGTAGTAGTAGAGTTATCTATGCTCTATTCCTAAGATATCTAAAGCCACCTCTCGCCGTGTCCTAGTATGTAAGCATAGAACTATATCTGTACGTCAATGCGTGTTCTTCACTGGTTGGCTGTAGTACTCTCAGTAGTCCAAGGTTGTACACACTGACCTGTATATGTATGTATAATGCATCGACATATACATATGGACTGCGCGTGGCAATGATAAGCGCGGGTAGTGCCGGAGTGAGAGAGAGGAAAACGAAGAGGACTAATACTGTCTTTATCTATCGGCTCGGGACGTAAACATACTAGCTAGTCATGTTGCATTTCCATGGCAACGCAGCGGCCAATAGAAACGCGATAGATAAAGTATTATTCCTCTTCGTTTTCCCCTCTCTCGCGCCGGCACTACCCGCGCTTATCATTGCCACGCGCAGTCCATATGTATATGTCGATGGTATAATGAGATCAGTACTACTCACTTACTCAGTAGTTGTACTATTCGGGGATAATCTAAGCCGCTTATGCGACCTAATACTTCGCATTTAGAAGAAGAGTGGAATAAAACACCATTTTTGCAAACGTTTTATTATATAAGTTAGTGCTTGAAACAATTTCTTTTCATTATATAAAGCTTTCCAAGTATTTTTAATCGACATTGTTCAATAAGTGCTTTTCTTTGATTGATTCGTCTAATTTGGTAACAATTTTTTACAATATTCTATCATTTCCCTAATACACTAAAAAAAGCTTTTTCGAGGTAGGACAATTACACTTTTCTTGATGAATCTTCCCAAGACAGTGTATACAGGCTGCTTCACACGAAACGTTTCAATCTATTTTAATTTTTTTAAGAATATAATAAAAAGTTCTATATATTTTTTTTTTCTTGAATACATTAGTCATTGCCATGGTAGGTTGTTTATGTTAACGGCGAAAGATAAAAGAATGAAGCAGCCTACGTTCAATTATTCAAGAATTTTCTAAAAAAAGACTTTGAAATTATTATTTTAAAGTTTCTATCACTTTTAAGGGTGTATTTCCATAAATATTAATTAGCTAAATATAACCTATATATGATATAATTAATAAGTTGAGTGAATTTTACTTTGTACATTCGAAAACAAGCTTTTAGTTTTATACCGGGCAATAATCAATACTCGAGGTTTGGTTAATTTATCTGAGAATAACCTCACTGGCATCCGAAGAATTTACACACCAAATATCCAGCATAATATCAATACATAAATACTGCTCATGCCATATTGTGAATAACCTCGCTAGATTATTTGTCAATAATCAAGTTTTTCTTCATTTATTCTGAATAAATTGGATGGATATTTTTTTCAAACAAATGTACTTGTCAATTTATTTTAAAAATAAGATTTTTCTAATTTATCTACAGAAGCATTCTACAAAAATAAAATTATATTTGTTGAATTTTTCCTAGAATAATAAAATTTAATTTTTTGTCTCAACATACCGAATACTACAATAGATATACCCCTGAATGAGATTTATTATCTGATGTTAGTTGTTTAATTCATATTTCCAATTTTTTTTATTATTTTATTAATTTTCAGTTTGATATTATACAAAAATTTATGAAATATTGAATTTATTCTGATTTACGGCAAGATAAATTATAGAAAAATAAATAGGTAACAGAAGAAGTTTCAACATACTCAACATATTTTAATATTTTCAATGGGATAGAAAAAAATATTCAGAAAAAGCTAAACACATATGAAGCAGAGTGTTTTCAAATTAATATCATTAGTTGAATCTAGGAACTATTTTATTTTTATTCTATTTTAAATATTTGTGGACAAGATGGATTTTTTATCAATTTTGCCGAATTAATAACTAAATCAATAAGTATATTTCGAATTAAATTCCTAACTACAATAATTTCGAAATTAATTGTCGTTAACGCGAGGCTGTTCACAGATGGCACCCATTGTATTATGCTCGTAAATAACGTCATAGAATTTATAAATTATCAACAGTCAACATATTATATAAGTACAAAACGGAAACACAAAAAAAAATAAACGGACGCCTTCGAAAAAATCGTCAACCTGTACAAAAATACGACTAGATTAGAAAAAGATCCGACTGATCCTTCATTTTGATTCATTTTTGTACAACTTGACAAACATAAAAAACGATTAGTCACACACGGCAACAAATAACCATAGAAAAATATGTATACACTTACACAACACGGTTTTGAAACGATACGATTAAACGAGATGTTATTTTGCACAGACTAGGGTTGAATGATATTAGTTAGGCTAATAAACGGGGTAAATGGGAAATAAACTAAAACATTTACAGGCCCAGAACTAATTATTTAGTTGAATATTGTCTATTTCTGTGCTACGTCAAAAGAATTTCGGGATGTACCGGTAGACCTGAAGGCGAAGCATTCCAACCCACGATGGCGGAGCTGACCTTGAACCTTGAACGTGTGGCGTTTTTTTAAATATTTTTCACAAATTATTGAAAAAAATATGTTTACTTTGGAACAAAGTGTTTTATTCTGCAATTTTAATTTTTTTAGGCACCCAATTTTCTCGCAAAATGTGTAAA
The DNA here is from genome assembly GCA_958510875.1 of Endomychus coccineus. Classification (NCBI taxonomy): domain Eukaryota; kingdom Metazoa; phylum Arthropoda; class Insecta; order Coleoptera; family Endomychidae; genus Endomychus; species Endomychus coccineus. The sequence goes on from OY294070.1 coordinate 10,462,668, forward strand.
ATATCTTTTGATAACAAGTTTCAATCGAAAATACAGTTTATTCCCAATTATTGAGGCATTTACAAGCGATGTAATATTTTTATATTTCTTAAATTGTAAGTTTCTGAAAATGAACTGTAAAGTTAAAAATTGCATACAACTATTTAATGAACGTGATATTTGATACAGTAATTGAATATTTATTTGTTCATAATGGAATATCATAAAGGAACGGACAACCCACTACATTCATAATCAATAAGATTATAAATTATTTTTATTTTTTAAATTCAATTTTGTGAAAATTTGTTCTATTTTGTTCTGGTTTTTGATTTTGTTTCATTTAATTGTTGCATTTCTCATAAACTTTTGTAGAAAGTAAATGGTTTCCTCCAATTTTGTTTTAAATTACTTTAATAGTAGCATAATTTTAACAGGAGTTTTCTTCAATTTTGTTTAAAAATAATTTAGTAGTAGCTCAATTTTAACAGGCGAGTTTTCTTCAATTTTGTTTTAAATTAATTTAGTAGTAGCTCAATTTTAACAGGCGAGTTTTCTTCAATTTTGTTTTAAATTAATTTAGTAGTAGCTCAATTTTAACAGGCGAGTTTTCTTCAATTTTGTTTTAAATTATTTTAGTAGTAGCTCAATTTTAACAGGCGAGTTTTCTTCAATTTTGTTTTAAATTGATTTAGTAGTAGCTCAATTTTAACAGGCGAGTTTTCTTCAATTTTGTTTTAAATTATTTTAGTAGTAGCTGAATTTCAACAGGCGAGTTTTCTTCAATTTTGTTTTAAATTAATTTAGTAGTAGCTCAATTTTAACAGGTAAGTTTTCTTGAATTTTGTTTTAAATTAATTTAGTAGTAGCTCAATTTTAACAGGCGAGTTTACTTCAATTTTGTTTTAAATCAATTTAGTAGTAGCTCAATTTTAACAGGCGAGTTTTTTTCAATTCTGTTTTAAATTAATTTAACAGTAGCTCAATTTTAACAGGCGAGTTTTCTTCAATTTTGTTTTAAATTAATTTAGTAGTAGCTCAATTTTAACAGGCGAGTTTTCTTCAATTTTGTTTTAAATTATTTTAGTAGTAGCTGAATTTCAACAGGCGAGTCTTCTTCAATTTTGTTTTAAATTAATTTAGTAGTAGCTCAATTTTAACAGGCGAGTTTTCTTCAATTTTGTTTTAAATTATTTTAGTAGTAGCTGAATTTCAACAGGCGAGTTTTCTTCAATTTTGTTTTAAATTAATTTAGTAGTAGCTCAATTTTAACAGGAGTTTTCTTGAATTTTGTTTTAAATTAATTTAGTAGTAGCTCAATTTTAACAGGCGAGTTTACTTCAATTTTGTTTTAAATCAATTTAGTAGTTGCTCAATTTTAACAGTGGAGTTTTTTTCAATTTTGTTTTAAATTAATTTAACAGTAGCTCAATTTTAGCAGGCGAGTTTCTTTAATTTTGTTTAAAATTAATTTAGTAGTAGCTCAATTTTAACAGGCGAGTTTTTTTCAATATTGTTTTAAATTAATTTAACAGTAGCTCAATTTAACAGGCCAGTTTTCTCCAATTTTGTTTTAAATTAATTTAGTAGTAGCTCAATTTTAACAGGTGAGTTTCCTTCAAATTTGTTTTAAATTAATTTAGTATAGTAGGTAGCTCAATTTTAACAGTCGAGTTTTCTTCAATTTTGTTTAAAATTAATTTAACAGTAGCTCAATTTTAACAGGCGAGTTTTCTTTAATTTTGTTTAAAATTAATTTAGTAGTAGCTCAATTTTAACAGGCCAGTTTTCTCCAATTTTGTTTAAAATTAATTTAGTAGTAGCTCAATTTTAACAGGCCAGTTTTCTCCAATTTTGTTTTAAATTAATTTAGTAGTAGCTCAATTTTAACAGGCGAGTTTACTTCAATTTTGTTTTAAATTAATTTAGTAGTTGCTCAATTTTAACAGTCGAGTTTTCTTCAATTTTGTTTAAAATTAATTTAGTATAGTAGTAGCTCAATTTTAACAGGCGAGTACGTTTACATCATAATCTAAATATATTGTAATAAAATATGTTAAAAAGCAAAAATATAGCGGCCTCATTTTTATCTCATAAATTTGTATTTATTTTCAAAATATAAATGCAATATTCTTTCAAACAAAGGTCAACGATAGAAAAATTTACCCTCTATTTCTGATACAACATCTCGTTATAATCGTTAAATTTTAAATTAAAAATCGTTAAAGAGTTCACGATTAACCCCGAAACCAGAATGACGACAAGAAAACTCGTTTAGTATATAAAAACGACAATAAAAAATAAATAATATCTAGGAAATAAATAAATTTGTATTAAATAATAAATAAAATCGGGATGGTGCAGAGAAGTGGCAATAGGTATGTGTGTATATATAATGGTAACAAAATAAAAACTGAAAATAAATATCCTTTTCCTTTTGTTTTCTGTTTTATAAAAACTATAATGGCTTTGGCAACCACTAAAGATGTGCCCTCTGACCTTCCTGTTCGTAGAATAAGACGTAAGCTTCGCCGCTAACCACAGATCTGGGAGATGCCGATGAGACCCTGAAATTATAAAGAAATACTTGAAGCCCCGTGAGATAAGGAAAAAAACTATTTCGGCAACGAAAGTTCGTACACGTTATAAAAAAAAAGTGTTATCAATTATTCTCTCACCTGGAATCGTTATATTCGTGCCAACCTTGTGTGTAGGGGTGCCTGCAGTGAGCTGTGTAGTGCCCACTATAAGTTGTCCCGCTGTGATTGGACACTGCGTATAAGTTATAGCGGCAGGTGCTGACTCCGTCCGCCGCATATTTGGTCATGTCCAGTCCTTCCAGTGGAAAGTCCACCGTGACGCTCAGCTTACCTCGGTACCTCTCCGTCGGCGAGAAACGTTTTAAATCTTTCGTTGAATTGAGGAAAAATTCGAAATTCAATCTACAGATTTCAAAAAATTAAAATTATGAATCCGAGAATTTTTCATAAGACCGTTATCAATTTTAATACCATTTTTTAGTTGTTTAAAGATAATGAAATAAATAATTTATTTCATTATCTTTACACAAATGCGTGAAACAATTATATCAAAATCTGTAACCAAACTAAATGATTTGCGAAGAGTAATTTTGCCACGCAAGCTGCAACACAATTCTAGTTTTCTCATTTCGTTTGGTGGACAATTTGCAAATTTGGAAGATAAAATAAATGCTCATTGTGATTTTAATCTGAATTGATCGAAAGTAAAAAGGAAATGTTCGAGAATAAATGTTGAAATCTAATAAAATCGTTTGAAAATGGATTCTAGAATATTTATCTTTTTTTCAACTGTCCTAAGCCAAGAACAGTTCTCAAAATATTACATTTTCGGTTTTTTTTGTGGATATTTTGCATTTGCTCAAAATGTTGGTTCTTCAAGCTGGTTCCGTTTCGTTTCAATGCAATATGATCGAATAAATTTCATTTATCATGCTCTAAAGGCAAAAAATCTTGGCTCGGAAATGGGGCCCATACGATTTTGATTTGCCGAAAAATGTAGCGTTTGGTGTCCTGGTAGCGAAGGTTTTATTGAATGAGCTTTATCGAGGCTCATTAAAGTATATCTTACATCTTACATTATTCTATTAATTTATTCGAAATGATGGTCCTTCGAGCGGAAAGAGTTATCGAATTTAGTAGCAATGATGTCAACAATTATGAAAAGAATAATAACATTTATCTGTAGGAACACATTCTCAATTTTTTTCACGATTCCGCTCATTTAATTAATAGAGGAATATTCTTTTACTTTAAGACCTACATTCTCTAATGTTTGACAGATATCTATAATTTGCTAGTTATTTTAATCAAGATGTTCGCCCTTCGACCAACAAACCATTTCTATAGCAACGACAGAGAAAGTTAATTTTAATGCTGTGAATTGTATAGCTTGTAATCATTTATGACATAGTAGTTTAAACGATTAATTCAAAGGTTAAACATAAATTGTTTGTATTTCGTTTGTGAACTTCGTGTTTTAATGACACATTCGAGAGAATTACCTCTCCCATATGCCATTAAAAAACATTTCATTTTAACCCAAAAATAACTATTTTGTTGCATGGTCTACACCCGAACAAAGATTTTTGCATTCCAAAAGCTAACGAACATCGAAGAATCGTCACTTTTCAAGAGGCGCGCCTCATATTGTAAAAATACTTAATCCAACTAGAAAAAGGATACGAATTACTAAAATTTTGGGAAACTTCTGTATCGAAAAGGACTTCGTACATTTTCTTCTTTCCTTACACTTGGAACACGTCTGAAACAACGAAAATAAACGCCAATCAATAATATAATCGACATTGGCACGCAGAGACGGACTTACGGGTTTCTCGTCGCCATCGAGCGTTTCTTCTCTGGTGAATGACTCCAGACACTGGGAAAGTCTAAGTTGACCGGTTCGTTGCGGTATGGGCAGGGACAGGTCCCAGAAAGGATCGAATGTGACAGAACAATGACCACAGTACGTGCACTTCAGAGTAGATTTCAGCTGCCCGACGAAAATGTCAACGATACGGGAATTGTCCATCCTCAGGTATCGGTTCCAGGCTTCGGCCGATTTTTCGACGTCACTACATTATCGAACAATAAAATCACTATTAAAATGAGTAGGTGTTTCAATACGAACTGCTAGCATAAATATGCGCATATATTAACATTTTGTCCTGAGAGATGGTGTGTCCTGTATTTAAAATAAGTTTGGTTAACGCTGATTTTTCACCATTATTTTTCTTTATATGGGCAAAATGTTCTTTGTACAAGTTAGTTAGTGGTTCTGAAAAGGTTAAGGTAACACAAATCTAACAAAAGGAATAATGAAATTAAATTGAAGACCGATTGCCGGTTGATGTTTGTACGCGAATTCAAAACTAGATATTGTAATACCTGCTTCTACTTAGACCCTGAGTTTGTATTGACTTTAAAAAATACCTGAGTTTTTCGTCGATTTCAGTGTGAATAGGCTTCGGTTTTTGCGTGATTCGATTGACGTCCTCGTGCAGACCCTCAAGTAGATAACGTAAAAATTCTTGAGCGTCCTGTTGAGCGTAGCCCATGAAACGCGGCGCGAACCTCTGGATCTGACTCTTCAAGGAAACGGTGTTCACGACTCGATCGTAAGAGTCCTCGCTCCATAATTCTTTTATAACCTCGGCGAATGCTGTTCAAGAAAAAGATAAAATCCAATTAGAGACTACATGTTGTAGTTGGACTTTTACATGTTTAGAGACCATTCTCCCGTCGGATCAGTGTTGTCAGGTCTAGCACAACATAGCCCACTTAAGAGTTGAGCCATGATGAAGAATTTGTAAAATGTACATATAATATTATTAGAAGAAATGTTATTGATAAATAAATTGAATAGGAGTGGTCCAAGTACTGGCCCTTGAGGTACACCTTCACTACACTTCAACGCAGTATACCAGAATAATAAGGAAAGACTTACCTCGTATGAGGGCGCCCTTCATACCGGAAATGGTGGTGTTGATATCCTTCGTGAAACCGTCCTTGCGCACGTATTCAAGCAGTAACTTGGTATTGGACAGACATTGGATGACGGAGTTCATGAAACAGGTGTTGCCGATGTTCTTGAGTCCATTGAGGCCCAGGGTCTTGGTGCCGGCAACGGTATTCGAAGCGCCGCTCAGGCGGTAACCGGGACGTTCGTAAATCTCTTCGTCGAAGGTGGAACTGCGCCGATCGCGATCTACCGAGCGTCGTGCGAGACTGTTCGAATTGAGATTGTTGGACGAGACACCAACAATCGCAGTGGAGGCTGGCGACACGTTGGTCCTGTTGAGTTTGGGGGAAGCTGCCAGATCCTACAATTTCAGTATCGTTTGAATTGGTAATTAATTCGAATAAATAAATCCGGATGAGTCAGGCCCTGACATCTATGTTATAATAGCGGCAGCTGTACAGTCTTCGCGGTATGTTATCATTCTACATAAATTATATTCCAGGCAAATTTTTTTTTGCATTAGCTTCAGGAGGTTCTCAGGATCATTCATACACCTTAAAACCTCTTGTGAACGCCAACCCCGCCCATTGGGGGCGAAAGTGGCCCGAAATCTCCAAGTCTTGAATTGTATTTTCTACAAAAAAAGGTATTTTGGAATTTCGAGTGCACCTAGGGGGTTTTTTGGTTCGCTGAACACGAATCCGTAACCAGATTTACTTGCAATACATCGTAGGGGTGGTCAAATCGACAAAATTTTCCAATTCCGTACCCCTAATATGTTATTTTGCAATTTACGTGTTTCAGGCATTTCGAATGCACCAAGTCGGTTTTTTGGGTCGCTGATCACGAATCCGTAGCCACCTTTACTTGCAATCCATCGTAGGGGTGGTAAAATCGACGAAATTGGCCAATTTTGCACCCCTATATGTTATTTTCCAATTTACGTGTTTTTGGCATTTCGAATGCATCAGGGGGGTTTTTTGGGTCGCTGAATACGATTCCAAAGCCAGATTTACTCCGAAGTAATTTTAAAATGCAAAAATAATAAAAATTTAGAAGCGTGTCAAATTAGCCATTTTTGTCAATTTCCCACCCCTACGATGATATTCGAGTAAATCTGGCTTCGGAATCGTATTCAGCGACCCAAAAAACCGCCTTGGTGCATTCGAAATGCCTAAAACACGTAAATTGCAAAATAACATATAGGGGTGCAAAATTGGCCAATTTCATCGATTTTACCACCCCTACGGTGGATTGCAAGTAAATCTGGCTACAGATTCGTGTTCAGCGACCCAAAAACCTTCTAGGTGCACCCGAAATGCCAAAATACCTTTTTTTGTAGAAAATACAATTCAAGACATGGAGATATCGGGCCATTTTCGCCCCCAATGAGTGGGGTTGGGGTTCCCAAGAGGTTTTAAGGTGTATGAATGATCCTGAGAACCTCCTAAAGCGAATGCAAAAAACATTTTTTGATTCGAACTTACATGTATTTTTTTTCCGGTTCATAGCCTGGACTATTAACGGAAGGTGTCGTTCTGTTGGGATTGATCAAAATATATACTTTTTGGTTCTATTGAATTTGGATTCGATGCAAGCAGACAGAACCAGTAAATAGGTACTTTATTTTCCTTCACACATTGTGAATTACATTTAAAATTTACATAATTTGTATTATTTGACATAACTAAAGAACTCTTAAATTTGTTTGTAACGGTTAAATGAATTTATTCAAAAAACAATTTTTAATTGGAATTTTTTTTGGCCATTTGATATTGTCAGAACTTTTTGAAACCAATTTATAGGGTGTTGTTCTATTTGAGGGTTCCTGAATAATTTATTATAATTGATTTTCAGGTATATTGAAAACACTGTGCCATAAAATAATTTGAGACGAAATCAACCCAATAGCTCTTGGTTTTTAATGTTTCTTTCTCTCTTAAAATACAATAACATTACCGTCATTTGCCGCCTAGCGTCGATGCTCACATGTTTCCAACTGAATCGATGGAAACTATCCAAAAAACCGACGATAAAAGCGTACGAGACAATCAAAAACAAACCGACCCAAATGTAATTCGGAACGGTATGATCTAGATAGACTGGCATTTACATTTCCGGCTGTACAATTATTGTCTACCGATTCCTTCCACTTGTCGCAAGTACGTACGTCATGTGTCCAATGTACGCCAACGATTGGGCATTCAAAACTAAAATGACGCGATGATAAAACTCGTGAAAAAACTGTGTCACCACATGCGTTCATTTTGAAACTTAAAAATAAGAGCGTTTACGTAATGCTGGCGACGTCGTGCTGCTATTTGCCAAATCTCGAAATCGACCGAGAAAATCGAAGTTCCGTTCGAGAGCGCGACATTGAAATATTGTCCGGTTGGTTCTGAACCAGTGGCGGGCAGTTTAGGTAGGCGGGGAGGCAGTTTCTTATCGTTTAAAACCCACGAATGGCGTTATTTTTACTCTTAGTAGAGTATGTGAAACCAAAAAATAAGTGATATCGAAAAATTTTTATGATTTAACGCGACCCCACGGAAAATGTTCGTTTTGGTGTATAAAACAAAAGTACAAAATTTTTACCTCCTAAATTGACCGCAACCCCTTTTTTCCGCCATTTTGTGGCATTTTGGACATTTTTAGGGGAAGTTTGTCAAAAAAAAATTTATATCTCCAGTTGTATTGGGAATTAGGAAACCAAACTGGAACCCTTTTATTGTCAATGTTTAAGGAACTCCCAGTTCAAATTTCAAGTTGATCCGACCTCCCCCTTCCTCGCAATATATATATGTATATACATATATGCATGGGAGCTTGCGTGACGGCTAACTCGGGCAGTTTTCAACCGATTTAGCTAAAATTTGAACTATAGGTAGGTTTTATACCCTCAAAACTGACTTCCGATTTTCAAGTCAAAATATCAAACTGTTTTTGAGAAATTCGAGCTTAAGTCAATTTTTTATCTAATTTCCCAATTGAAATATCTCATGTCCTTTTCATCCGATTGACATTAGCTTAGCGTCAAAATATAGACATTTGCATATATCTTCACGTAGTAATCATCGTTTTTATATTACATCAGCAATATGATACTATTTTAGGTGATAAAGGTATATACATTTTTTTAACATAAAAAAATCATAAAATGTGCCTGTGAATACAAATATGCATGTGTAAATACGTGTTAATGTGTTTGTATGTGTGTATGTAAGTAAGTGTACGTGTATGTGAGTGTGTGTGTATGTAAGTGTGTGTGTATGTAGGTATGTGCGCGCGCGTGCCTTATATCGCGTGCGTTAAAAAATCACAGAATGGTCTATAAAATATACTTGAACACGCCCAATATCCATCTCATAATAATAATAACAGAACACACATACCTACATGTAAATGCACGTGTATAATAATTATAGAATACTATAATAAATATGAGGGGTACATATCTGTCTCAGGTATACGACAGATTCATCGTATTGTAAAGACGAAAGACCCGTTTTTACTACATTGTATAATACATAGTTTATACCTACACATACCTATAATAATAAGTATGTGTAAAAAATTTGCATATAAATAACGGATGAGAACATAGTCTAAGAAGATCTTCTCATCTTATGGATGAGAACTACTTTGTAAGGCTGATTCAAGTTTTTGATACAACAGCTGTCAGTTTTTGTAAGAACCCGTATGGTCTTAGTGATCTCGTGTCGTGCTTCAGTCTTTGTTTGATTTTCTATCGTGAACGTCATTTTATTATCGATCACTATACTTAGAATATTCCAAGTATTATTAAGTAACGTTGCTCTGTTTAAAAAACATTAATTTCAGAATCATCACTTGGAGGCACTTGTTCAATTGCACATACACTTGTACTCACTTGAGATATTAAACCATTGTTATCTTCAGCTAATTTCACTGATGAACGTGTTTTGCGTGATGATGAAGATCAATTCGCAGTTTCCTCCTGAATTTTCTTACATGACAAATATCTCTTATAGCATCGTTGATGAAAATCCTTTTCCGTCAAGGATGCTGGCAATTATCGGAACTTATTATCACCCTTTACTTGTAGACTGATAGAGCAATTGGCTGCGGTTCATCATGGCACAATATGCAAATCTGTAAATCTGCTTCCATTATTGATAATTTTTTTATAATTTGTTAAAAAGAGCAACGTTACTTAATAATACTTGGAATATTTCAAGTATAGTGATCGATAATAAAATGACGTTTACGATAGAAAGTCAAACAAAGACTGAAGCACGACACGAGATCACTAAGACCACACGTGTTCTTACAAAAACTGACAGCTGTTGTACCAAAAACTTGAATCAGCCTTACAAAGTAGTTCTCATCCATAAGATGAGAAGATCTTCTTAGACTATGTTCTCATCCGTTATTTATATGCAAATTTTTTACACATACTTATTATTATAGGTATGTGAAGGTATAAACTATGTATTATACAATGTAGTAAAAACGGGTCTCTCATCTTTACAATACGATGAATCTGTCGTATACCTGAGACAGATATGTACCCCTCATATTTATTATAGTATTCTATAATTATTATACACGTGCATTCACATGTAGGTTTGTCTGTTATTATTATTATAAGATGGATATTGAGCGTGTTCAAGTATATTATATAGACCATTCTGTGATTTTTTAACGCACGGGTAATAAGGCACACGCGCGCACATACATACATACACACACACTTACATACACACACACTTACATACACGTACACTCACTCACATACACACATATAAACACATTAACACGTATTTACACATGCATATTTGCATTCATAGGCACATTTTATGATTTTTTGATGTTAAAAAAAATGTATATACCTTTATCATCTAAAATAGTATCATATTGCTACTGTAATATAAAAACGATGATTACTACTTAAAAATATATGCAAATGTCTATATTTTGACGCTAAGCAAATGTCAATCGGATGAAAAGGACATGAGATATTTCAATTGGAAAATTAGCTAAAAAATTGACTTAAGCTCGAATTTCTCAAAAACAATTTGATATTTTGACTTGAAAATCGGGATTCAGTTTTGGGGGTATAAAACCTATCTATAGATCAAATTTCAGTTGAATCGGTTGAAAACTGCCCGAGTTAGCCGTCACGCAAGTTCCCATGCATATATGTATATACATATATATATTGCGAGGAAGGGGGAGGTCGGATCAACTTGAAATTTGAACTGGGAGTTCCTTAAACATTGACAATAAAAGGGTTCCAGTTTGGTTTCCTAATTCCCAATACAACTGGAGATATAAATTTTTTTTTGACAAACTTCCCCTAAAAATGTCCAAAATACCACAAAATGCCGGAAAAAAAAGGGGTTGCGGTTAATTTAGGAGGTAGAAATTTTATACTTTTGTTTTATACACCAAAACGAACATTTTCCGTGGGGTCGCATTAAATCATAAAAAATTTTCGATCAAAATGTTTCACATACTCTACTATCTGTAACGCTGAAACTTGAGTAACGGAAGTTACAAAAGAAAGTGTATCAACATAGTAGCGTTTAATTTCACATCACATAGTAAAAGTTGAAACAATAGACCTAAATACACATCTTGTTTTTGAATCTGGTGCAGTAACGGTTATTTTCAACAGTTATTACAATTCTTAACCAGAGAAGAAGCATGGTCGAGCTCGCGATTTCTTAAAACAGGACGAATAAATGGAAACATACCAGATATCCCCGGTTTGACATCTGCCTTAGGGCTATATTGTTTCGGTTGGACATTCTTGGTAAAATCGCACTTTTAATAACGTTTCTCTACCAAACAATAATTGTTCTAACGATATATACATATTACTTGTTTATTTTTGACAATTAACCTAGAATTTTTTGACGGGTAATTTCTTTGGTGATTTGAATAAAATTTAAAACAGTCGCGAGTCGAATTGGCCTTGGCGAAGCATCTCATTTTTGAATCTGTTTGTTTGGAATCGTTTCCATGAAAATACCGTTCCAATTGTCGAAAGTATTTTCGCCCAACTTTCTCTCTGATCGGCAAACGTTGAAACCAATGCTAAATTTGATTAAGGCACGGTCTTTTACCTACCAAGTCCTCAATAGCATTAACGACAGATTGACTTGCTATCGTCTTTTCATCTATCAATATAGTGAAGTGTTCGAAATCACGTAACGATCAGATATATTTGAAGATAGCTTCTAACTAGAGGTTTTATCATCGATGTGATGTAAACAAGATGGAATTCCAGATAATGTATGTCTACATAAACAATTAGATACTCCATCAAACATCCCAAATTAAAAAGGTGAAAATGTTCGAAAAACATATTACCCCCGCTAAATATGGATGTATGTCATGTAAATTGTAGGTGATTATATCGGTTTCTAAATCATTTACAATATCAGGGGGCACGGCAGTGCCCCCGCCAAGTCGAGCGCGAAGCAAACACTGCCGTACCATCCTTTACTGGAACCATTTCGCCGCATTTTCAGGCCCCTATTTGAGAACCTCTGGATAAGACCAGAACGCAGAAATTTGTCATCCAGTAAGCTATAAAATCACATACTTAAAATAAAAAAGTTCAAGTCTGTAGGTCATTTAGTTCCGAAGTTAAGCGAAAGCAAAGTTTCGCATTTATGACACTCACTCACTCACTCATGATCATCAGAATAGAACTAGTACTTCCCATAAACTCAGAGAGCTGAAATTTGGTACAGAGTTAGGGTTTAATGGCCACATAAAGGGAAAACTATAAAAACTAGGATAATCGAAGATCTGGAGTACCTGGTGACCCTTATTTGAAAACACAAGAGCCCATTTGTGTCCTTAATAATATCTATGATATGAAATGGTCTGCCACGGACATTATATGTGACCACGGTCGTATATGTGTCTATCAAGGTATCAGCTGTCTGTCATATAAACATAAACGTTACGTGTTTGATTTCGCAAGATAATATCGTAAAAAATGTCGATAATATTAAAAGACGACGATGAACTTAGTGGCTACCAAGTAGTTGGTATGCCCAAAGACCGGTCTTGTCTCTTCCATTCAATATCTTTCTTGGTGTATGGTAGAACTGACTCAACTTGCAGTATCAGATCTGCCATAGTTGCATACGTTGCTGAACATTGGGACGAAATGCAAGTGTACACGTGTAATGCTGATGGTGACATATACACGAACGCGCAATCCTACACGAGCGATATGATGAAACCCACTACTTACGGCTCAATGAAATAAATAAATATGCCCACGTTTCTACAAGAAGAAGTGAGATCCCACCAAAAACATTCTGTAAAAAACTAGCCAAGTCTCGATGGAGCTGCTTGTTTATCTCTAAAAAGTAATGAAATCTAGACAAAGTCGTGCCAAGTCTAAGGTTCCTTACTGCGATTTCTTTATTATTATAGTTAATGTTGTGTGACTTGGCCGTTGAAGGGTACACAAGGGTACAAAACCAGGTGCTCCATGACACCATTGCACCAATCTGTCGCCAGAACCGCTACCCACTGACGATGGAAAATTGCCACTTGGAAAACGTTGATTCAATAACCAGTCAATTGTAGGCTTGATAAAGCTGCGTATTTCAATAATACTTATGTGTAGGCGAGCATGAAACAAACAGTATAAAAAATTATTTCCAGTACAGACGGACTTTTAATCATTGATAGAAGTCTGTCTGTACGTCTATTTTATGTTAGATCGGTGGTCGATTTGACGCTCCAAAAAGAAGAGAGCAGAAGTCAGCATTGTCAATGCTGAATGCATGTGTTGCACAATCAACAACAGCCTAAAATGAGACACTAGCGTCCAATTACCAATACCAGTATGGGCTATTATCTCGCTTAACAAACAGGTAGTTACAACAGATAACATTACATGTAAACAAAATTGACTTGTACCCACTAACGTATAAAGAATGTTCAACGGCCAAGTCACACAACATTAACTATAATAATAAAGAAATCGCAGTAAGGAACCTTAGACTTGGCACGACTTTGTCTAGATTTCATTACTTTTAAGAGATAAACAAGCAGCTCCATCGAGACTTGGCTAGTTTTTTTACAGAATGTTTTTGGTGGGATATTTTTTAGCAGTTTTTGCTAATTTTAGATTTTTTCTATATTATATTCAATGTATTCAAATTGTACCTTCAAATAAATAAAAAATCATCTAATTTTTAGTTTTGGTATTTTTACAAAGGTCTGATGATCACGATAGTTGAATCTGGTTATCGTTGTCTAGATTAGTGTTAATAACATGTTGATTTAAATTACCCCAGAGATGCGACAATTTAGGCAATTCACAAAGACATACAAATCAATGTTCAATATGAGTTCTTTGCAAAAACAATCAACTTCTGTGTATACGACGTCATTTTGAAAAAAAAAATACATCCCTTGTCATCAAAACACTAACCCGCAAGACTCAAGGTCAATTTGCATCACAAGTTATAAACAGCCTTCGCGCGGTTAAATTATCCCACCCAGATGACCGTCCCAAAAATTAATACATTGGAAATGAATGGCTACCTAATAACATTTTTCAATCCCATCATTAAAGAATGAATAAGCAAAATCTATAAAGGAACGTCATATATAACTAACATAAACGGTAATACAGACAATTTTATAACATTACCATACGTTCCGGACACCTCAGAGACAATGAGGAAATTGGGAAATATTTTTCAAATCTAAAACCTTCAATACCTAAAGATAAACAAATCCCCAGTACACAAATTAAATTGTTTAGATTGCGATGGGATACAACAATTTCTAAACAATATTTACAAAAAAAAATGTATGGCCATAAGTATAGTACAAGAAAAAAAAACATAGAAAATCCCACCGCCCTTGCTAAACACTGCTTTGATTATAACCATCAATTCGATTACAAAAGTGTTAATATTTTAACTAAGGAAACTGATTATTATGAAAGATCTATTCTGGAGATAATTCACATAAAACGTGATTCCAAATCTGTAAATCATAGAACAGATATTCAATGATTAAGTCAGATTTATACTAATTTAATTAATTAAAACCCTTGCAAAATCCTACATGCGTCTCTGTAATGTTGAAAGTATATTTTAGGTAAATGCTTAAATAACTATATTTCTAACAACCTTTTTCTATTACCTCATGAATCTTCAACATCTGGTTCGAAAGAGGATACTCGAACGTTATATTTTTAGTTTAGTTCTTCAGTCATATTCTTGAAGGTGCTATATTCTTGACGCCGTCTAAGAAATTTGAAGGCGGGCTATCTCTTTCTACTCGGTCCCGATATGCCCCGCCCACTCACATACTTAAAAATAGTAGGCGGAGCGTGCGAAAAAGAGGTATGAGAATTAGAAAGAGAAAGACTGCCTTCAAATTTCTTAGAGAGGGTCTTTTTATAAAGCGTTGCGCTTATGGGACTCGAGAACTCTACATCTTCATCACTATGGTCGCATTACGTACTGTGATATTGCTCAGCAGCGGATTCTTAATTTATATTTAAAACATCAATGTGTTATAATTTCCATTGTTCGTGTTTCTATTCGTTTCGGCGACGTGGTAATTTTTGATTGAAATTAGTGCGATAAGGAAATTAGTGCGATAAGATACGTCTTCTGATGATGGTCGTGATACAGAAACGTACGAAAAGACGAAAATAATAAGCATATGTGTTAGTGTGACCTATTTCCCGAGAATTATAATATAATGTTTATTCAGGTGTAAAATACATTGGTATAAAGTAATGTATGAAATGGTAACTATTATTTCAGATTTTGTGTACTTTCTATTTGTTTAGTAATTAATTACAAAACATTTTCTTTAAACTTACAACCGACAGATAGTTAAATCAAAATACAAAGAAACTAATACATTTAACTGTGTATCAAGGATTTTGGATCGCAGATCATTCGTGTAAATTAGGAAAACATATTCAAAACAAAATCACTGACATACATAAATTTTGTGTTAGATTTAACAAAACAAATCTGATCTGTCATTTTTAGGTCAAAAGAATAAGTCTACAATTCTATATAATAGTCCAGGCTTTGAACCGGGATTTTAGCTATAATAAAAAAAAACATGTAAGTTTGAATCAAATTTTTGTTTGCATTAGCTTCAGGAGGTTCTCAGGATCATTCATACACCTTAAAACCTCTTGGGAACCCCAACCTCACCCATTGGGGGCGAAAATGGCCCGAAATCTCCAAGTCTTGAATTGTATTTTGTACAAAAAAAGGTATTTTGGCATTTCGAGTGCACCTAGGAGGTGTTTTGGGTCGCTGAACACGAATCCGGTGACAGATTTACTTGCAATCTATTTTAGGGATGGTAAAATCGAAGAAATTGGCCAATTTTGCACCCCTAATATGTTATTTTGCAATTTACGTGTTTTAGGCATTTCGAATGCACCAAGGTGTTTTTTTGGGTCGCTGATCACGAATTCGTAGCCACATTTACTTGCAATCCATCATAGGGGTGGTAAAATCGACGAAATTGGCGAATTTTGTCGATTTCACCACCCCAACAATGAATTTTAAGTAAATCTGGCTTCGGAATCGAATTCAGCGCCCTTAAAAAACCCCCTTGGCGCATTCGAAATGCCAAAAACACGTAAATTGCAAAATAACATATTAGGGGTGCGAAATTGGCCAATTTTGTCGATTTGACCACCCCTACGATGGATTTCAAGTAAATTTGGCTACGGATTCGTGATCAGCGACCCAAAAACCCTCCTTGGTGCATTCGAAATGCCAAAAACACGTAAATTGCAAAATAACGTATTAGAGGTGCGAAATTCTGCCCTAGCAGAAGTCTTCAAAAAGGAGTTAACCTTTAGAAAATCTGGCGCCCGAGGATTAGGAGCTTACCGCAGTAAGCAAAATACCGAAAAGCGACAAGGTACACGTCATAAAATGACGTGTACAGCGACCCAAAAAAACCCCTAGGTGCACTCGAAATGCCAAAATAACTTTTTTTTGTGGAAAATACAATTCAAGACTTGGAGATTTCGGGTCTTTTTCGCCTCCAATGGGTGAGGTTGCGGTTCTCAAGAGGTTTTAAGGTGTATGAATGATCCTGAGAACCTCCTGAAGCTAATGCAAAAAAAATTTTTTGATTCGAACTTACGTTTTTTTTTTCCGGTTCATAGCCTGGACTATAAATCACAACATATATTCTAATTTTGGACATTTCTAAAATTGATGTAAATCTACATTTATTAGAAATATGTAAAATCATTAAAGTTTTTCTAATACTAACTGGCATGCAAAAAGAAGGGGGTGATTTCACTCATGTTAGAAGGTTAATCGATACAAAATCTACATGTACTTACATTAGAATAGAGAGGTTTCTTGATGTGATCCTGTTCTTCTACCGAGACGGTACCGTTATCATTTTCAAAATTACTAGTGGAGCTTGTGCTTTTCTCGTCGTCTCCTCTCTCAAAATCTTTACTGGGAATATATGAAGCAAAGTCATTTGTACGGGACACACTGCGAGTTACAGTCACACTGGCAACATCGTTTTCACTCAACTCATTGGTTTCCCGCTGGACTTCAGCTGCATCGTCCACATCGTTTACATCATCCGAAATATCCAATGTGCCGTTCAAATCCAAACCATTTGTTAGTTTCGTCTGATCACTGTTAATTTTGAATGACAGATTGTCAGTGTCATGATTTTTTGACAACTGTAGCTTTGTTTTGTCATCAAGGCATGTAAGATTGACTTTTGTTGCATTTGTTTCATTTTCTCTATTCACTTCATTTTGTTTCACTATCAATACCTTAATTCTTTTGTTACCATCTACATTTTTTTCATTTATTTTAGAGATTTTAGCTATCTTGATACCATTTGGAAGTTTCTCGTTACCGTTTCCAAGTTTAAATTTATTTTCATCCAACATTTTGAATTTATGGTCAGACAATTTGATTTCGGCACCTTCTACATTCAATGGAGTCGTTTTTGATAATTTATTATTGGCTTTATCAAATCTCTTACAAAGATCCGCAACTGACGCACGGTTTCCATTGTCATCCGGAAGTGAACAATTATCGTTAGTAGTATTAGACAAAGCACTCATGTTGTTAAAATTCAAGCTATCGTTTACCTTTTTCTTGTTTACTTTATCGATGGGAGGCAAACCGATGTCATTTATTGATTTCGACCTGGTGATATTGTCGTTTTTTCTATGTATAGCTGGCACATAATTTGACGGTGAATATTTGTTCCTCAAATCAGTGAGAGTATCTTGTAGGTCACTGGAGGACAATCTTGAACTGTCTCTAGAAAGAGAGCTATCTCTATCTCTTCGGGTATAATCATTGGCGGAACTTTCACTAGAACTTATGCCTGAATCTCTTGATAGAGAGTCTCGTTTTCCACCTTTCTCTCTAGAATCCTCCCTGTATCTTGTTGTTACTCCATCTTCTGTAATACTTCCAGATCTAAAACATAGGGAAGAATTATTACTCATATTTATCTGAGAAAGTCAGTAAACAAATTCACACACTCAGTTTTTCTTTACAAATGTAATCCTCGTAGATTATCTATCATATCTAATCTATCTACTTGATTTGTAGAAATCACACACTTATAAATACAAGATAGTATTAGTAAATACAGTGACTCTGGAGGCTAACCTTGAAAAAACTCTTCTTCCATCTGAATCAGTGTATGATCGAGAGGAAAAACGTTCAGTGTATGTTGTTGGTCTTGAATTGCTAAATGTTGTACTGTAATACGTCGGCCTGTCCAAAGCAGAGTTGTAGACAGATGATCTGTAAGATCCACCCAAGGCTGATGCACTACTTCGATGTGGGGATACAACGGGCATAGTTGAACTTTTCAATAAAACTTCTTAAAACGAATCAAGTTCACATCTAAAGCATATTATGTTCTCCTAGAAAATGAAATCATCAAATACATAAATATAAATAACCCAGTCAATGTGTATATAGTTTCTAGTCTATGTGATAAAAATAACTAAACAACTCAAATATGTCTCACTGGTCATATGTATATTTTTAGATCTAGTCACCCACTCGATATTTATTGTCACGAAGACGCCCATATTATAATGAATTCAATTAATCAAGTGATCTTGAAATTATTCAAATTTCAAATTAATAATCAAATTCCAAATTGAGCGCATCTAATTAATTTTGAATTTTAATTTCATGGTTTGGGAATAACAATTATAGTTGTTTGACCATGTAATTGAAATATAGTTAATATACTCACTTTGCTTCGTTATAATTAGGAAATATAACCGATTTCCTATTATGATATTTTAAAAAAGTATAAAATTACGATCTTGTTCTTGTCATCTTGGGCGGCAGCCATACTAGAGGCAGAGGCAAGGATGACATCACTAACATATGATTTATAAAATCCAAGGATAAATTTTATATATGTTCTATGATAAATTTAAAGACCTCGATTTATATCTATGCGATATATACTCTGCGCATTTAAAATTGGTATTATTGGTACATATATTCAAAATCATTTTTAAATATTCCATTTGAAGGAGTTCCAATCTAGATTTACTGCATCGTGAATTATTTAGGGATAACATATTTTTGTTTGATGGTACCTTTAGGTAAGTAGAATAGGCCAACAGATTTGTAGACTCGAGATTCAGAATATTCTAATCGTCAATGGGATTATGAACGTGGTCACGATGTTTATAATAAATATATTATATTAATGATCGGAATTATACATCAAGTAAAATAAATGACGATGACGTAATTGTTTGAAATACTATTTTCAACTGTAAACCTTGATCTCTCACAGAAACAACGCCGGATTTAGGGGAGGGCAACCGGGGCCTCCACAAAAGAGGGGCCCCCACAATAGACTACTTCGGAAAAAAAATCTTTTAAATTCCGACTAGCAAACACTAATCGACAACTTTTCCTTTAATATTTTTTTTTCACTGTTTTACCTTTACTTTTGCACAAACATGATTATATTGTTCTTAAATATCAACAGAAATCATTGATCTATATTTGTTCACTCCAATCAGGCAATCAGTAAAATATCAAAATCTCAAATGGCCCTGATGAGCACTTGCAATTTATTTATATTTATATATGTTTGTTAAATACTAAAAGAATTTACTTGGTTTCACAATAAATTATTTATTGAAAAACTTGTTCATTTTATTTGGAAAATAATTTGGGGCCAGGGGGGTCTCCACTCCTTTGTCGCCCCTAGGCCTCCAGACCTCTAAATCCGGCCCTGCACAGAAAATCACCATTCCTGGTTATGTATTTCAATTAAGATGTTTTACTCTTGTAGTTTGGAAAACCTCTAAATTAATCTAAATCAGGACCTGATTAATAAAAATAAGTTCTCACAATGTGCCAAGGACAATATACAGGCTCTTTATAGTCACTGTCGGAAAAGCGACAGATTTTGTACTACCGATTTTTTTTTGTTCTAAAAGTATTGATTTATTTCTTCATTTGTTTGAATATTAAAACTACAAAATCAATTTAGAAAGTTCAGTATTTATTTAAATTGAGAAAATCAAAACAACTTTTTGTAATATAAAAGTTCAATATAGGTATGAATCAAAAAAATTGTGAAAGTAATTGAAATACAATAATAAAAATCTTATCAAAACTAAATTGAATGACCGATATGACAATACATAATAACAATTTTAATTGTCTCTTATAATTTTTATAGATACATAATCTTCATAATGAAGATCTACTTTAGATGGATAAACAGTTTTCATATTTCCTTCTAAGTCTGTAGTTTTCACTTGCTCAACTAGTAAGTCCTTTTCAAATAATATGACCATCTCTTTCAATATAGAATCTAATATCTTTCTGCAAACATTTTGTGTCAATGAACTGGTTACTTCAATAAAAATTGTAGATGTGTTCAAATCGACCTGAAAAAAAAAACGTTAAGATAAGAAAAAATATTTTTTTGTTAATTTTTAATTACCTTTGAAATATCTGAATTAGTTATGGGTGGAAAAGATATTACTGCTAAGTCTGCATTCAAAATACATGGATATTCTGGTTGTCCCTCAATTAAATACAAAAATTTGTGAATCCCAGAATAAGTGTTACGCTTTTTTTCTTTTCTCAAATTCTGTGCTTCAACTTGAAGTCTTCTGAACAACTCTTCCCCAGTCATCATGTTAGTTCTATTCAATGGTTTAATTTGTAATTCTTCAGGTTTCCTTGTAGTATATGTCAAATTCCCTGGTGGCTGAAATGAAAATGAAAAATTCACCTATTTGTGCTTAATTATTAAAAAATTATGATCTTGAGGAATTTGCTTCAGGTAACATAATTGTGCTGAAATAAACAAAACCAATAATTTTTAATTAAATATAGATAGGATTATAATAAAGATTCTTGACCCAGTTATGAATTATATATAAATTTTCGGGAAATAGGCCACATTAACCCTTATGCTTTATATTTTCTTGTCTTTACGTACGTTTCGGTCTCACGACCATCATCAGATGACTTATTATGTCTAAAAGTTAGTATAAATGTGACTTAGAGTTTGAATATCTGTCCTATGATTTACAGATTTGGAGTCACGTTTTATGTGAATCATCTCCAAAATAGATCTTTTATAAAAATTGGTTTCCTTAGTTAAAATATATATTATATTGTAGAACTTAATTAAATAAAAACTCTTGCAAATTCCTACATGCCTCTTTATAATGTTAAAAGTATATTTTAGGTAGAATGTCAAGTATATCTCCAGAAACTGACGAACCTTTTTCTATTAGCTCATAAATCTAACATCTGGTTTGAAAGTGAAACTTAAAATTAATGGTCTCGTTTCTAGTCGTTCACAGACTTTGTGGACATGAACACGCATTTATTAAAAGTTCTGCTTAACACTGGATTCTTGATATTTTATAGTTATAACATTGAGGTGTTACAATTTCGATTATTCGTGTTTCTGTTCGTTTCGGCGACGGGCATTTTAATTGAAATTGGTGCGATAAGGACGCTTTGTGTAATATAATTAGTTTTAAGTAATCCAGTTTTAGACATAATAAGTCTTCTGATGATGGTCGTGAAACCGAAACGTACGTAAAGACAAGAAAATATAAAGCATAAGGGTTAATGTGACCTATTACCCGAGAATCTATTTATGATATAGATAGGTTCAATTATTCAAATTAAATCATTTACACTTTCAAATAATTTGAAAATTCATACCAATCAGCAAATCATGAACCATCATCTCATTATTATTCAAACATTTTGGAAGACAATGGAATAAATGAAAGAAAAAATTAACTGCCTTAAACCAGCGATAATTTATTTTGAATTTGGCATTTTATTTAAGTTATACATTTTAATGTCTACAAACACATCATAAAAAATCATTTTGGAAATGATGTGGGGATACCATGTGAATTCATAAACGTCTTTCCCAATTTTGCATTATAAGCATGTAGTGATGAGGCTATTAATTTTTTTTTAACATGATGTAAAAGCAGAGAATGTTGTATTTAGTCCAGGCTATGAACCGGAAAAAAAACATGTAAGTTCGAATCAAAATATTTTTTTTGCATTAGCTTCAGGAGGTTCTCAGGATCATTCATACACCTTAAAACCTCTTGGGAACCCAACCCCACCACCCATTGGGACGAAAATGGTCCGAAATCTCCCCCAAATTGGCAAACATGCCACCAAGGGTTTTTTTTGGGTCGCTGATCACGAATCCGTAGCCACATTTACTTGCAATCCATCGTAGGGGTGGTCAAATCGACAAAATTGGCCAATTTCGCATCCCTAATATGTTATTTTGCAATTTACGTGTTTTTGGCATTTCGAATGCACAAAGGGAGTTTTTTGGGTCACTGAATACGATTCCGAAGCCAGATTTACTTGAAATTCATCGTATGGGTGGTCAAATCGACAAAATTGGCCAATTTTGCACCCCTAATATGTTATTTTGCAATTTACGTATTTTTGGCATTTCGAATGCACCAAGGAGGTTTCTTGGTCGCTGAATACGATTTCGAAGCCAGATTTACTTGAAATCCATCGTAGGGGTGGTCAAATCGACAAAATTGGCCAATTTCGCACCCCTAATACGTTATTTTGCAATTTACGTGTTTATGGCATTTCGAATGCACCAAGCAGGTTTTTTGGGTCGCTGAATACGATTCCGAAGCCAGATTTACTTGAAATTCATCGTTGGGGTGGTAAAATCGACAAAATTGGCCAATTTCTTCGGTTTTACCACCCCTAATATGGATTGCAAGTAAATCTGTCACAGCCTGGACTAATAGTAGGACAGTGGAGCTTGAGTGGGGAACCAAAATGAATAACTGATAAAAATTTTGATATTCCTTGAAGTTGTGAAGTGAACTTTAGAATTATTGCAAAGAGTTCTCTCTGCCTATCAAGAGGTTATGTTTTGAGATACCTACAGTCAACCTGGCAAGGAAGAACTCTAAAGACATTGTGACTCTTACTGTAACCCAATGTTGCCTGTTTGTATGTGACTGATTAGGATTGGTGGTTTACAGAACAATCTCAGTCAAAATTTACAACAAATCACTTAAGTTTTACATGCAATGACGATTATTTTCTAAGTCTACCTTATTTGACTAACAACCTTACCCTAAAAAAAATATTACTATGAATCAATCAAAATATCACCATTCAATGGATGCAATAAGTTTGAGAGACCAAATTTTCAATTGCATGTATGAATGTTAATACATTTAAGGAATACAACAACCTAGTGTTAAATGTAACTTACAAATTTTTTGAAATCATGAGTTGCAATTGTAGCAGCATTCCTCTTATCACAAAGTGTGTCATGTAACTTATTCTGGATTTGTATAAACTTCTTGAAAGTTTCTTCTGTGAACACAACATCATGGACAATGCATCCGACGAAATGTTCTCTTATGCTTTTGACATTCTTCATTATAACCACACTGAAGTCATCTTTAGCATATTGTACTTTGATTGAATATTTGTATTCTTTCTCAACATTTCCAGATTTTTCACTATCACCTTTTTCAGCCTTTTTACCCTTTTTGCCTGAAGACACATCATTTGGTTTAGTTTTAGGGCAATGCTGTTTAACATAGTCTAAAACTTGTTTTGAGCGACATTGGTCAATTAATTTAAACAGCCGTCTATCTGTAACCGGATTCTGCTTCAAATTGAGTTCTATAACAAAAAGTAAAATGTTAATAAAGAGTTCAACAGGTACCATTTAAAATTCATACCTTTTAGTTTGCCACAATCTGCCAATTCTCCAGGAACTGTTTTTATTTTATTTGAACTAATATCAAAATGTTTGAGAGAAGTTAACTCGCTAATATTACCAGGTATGCTAACAATTTCGTTGCCATTCAGTTTTAATTCTGATAAATTACACAATTCAGAATGGCATATATCAGGGAACGTTTCCAATTTATTATTGGATATATTAAGAACAGATAACTTGGAATTATTCAATAAAGGAGGGAAACTTTTGAGACAATTACCAGATAAATTTATAGTAACGATTTGTTGTAACTTATCAAAAACTTGAGGAATTTCTTGTAAAGAATTGAATGATAAATCTAAAACTTTAAGTTTCTCTAATTGTGAAAATACTGAATTGATGGAATTCAATTTATTAGAATGTAATACTAGAGTTTGTAAATTGATCAACTTAGAAATAGAATCTGGTACAACATTCAAGTTGGACTCGTGGATATTCAAGTAATTTAGATTAATCAACTCAAACAGTGTTTCATCTAAACCTTCTTTAGCTAATCGTTCATTTACAGAGCTACCGGTTAAAACAATTTCGTGTCGCTTTTCTTCTATTGCAGTCTTCACTTCAGGCCACATTTTGCAAGGTTATAATGCCACTTTTCAATTACTTTAAAGATGAACTCAGGATCGGTGTTCACTTATATATATTTTCTATCTATGGGAACGATTGAAAGGAAATTGCATCATATCACGAATTATTATGATTCACTACTTACAACTTTGATAAATTGAATTCCTAACCCTGTATATGAGAGTAGTTCTGATACCTCCTTTGCCGTTGCTGGAGTGTGCTGATTTCTAACCTTACAGTTGTTCTTTGGTTTCTCATAACAAATTCAATGAGCGCAATAGTTCAAATATATCCAAAGTGGCAGCTGACAAGCAACGACGTTCTGTGACCAACATGAGGGCTCTAAATTACTACATTATCGAACTATTTACAAGAATGAAAGTATCAAAATGCTAATAAAAAGTCCCTAACTTTTTGGTGCCTTTTGATTTCTTTTGTCACTAGAAATCGATGTTGGTAGACTAGCTAGTGCATTCTGGGTACATGGCGTAGCGTGTATAGTAATTAATTTCAAGCCGATTAAACATAAAGAATGCCGCGATCTAAGAAAGTCGTAAGTTAAATGTTGTATAAAAGGCTGGTAGACTAGTTGAATTACATAAAATTTTTCAAGAAGTATCGCTTTAATGGAAGTATTGCATGTCATTGAGTAAATAAAGATGGTATGTCATTTTTTAGATCGACCCTAGTTATATTTAATTATGTTTATTTTTTCAAAGAACTTGGAAATTTTGCTATAATCTATCGAAATAACATTTGATATATGTACTTTAAGATCTCAAGTTCTTTATTTCACCTGTAAAAGTGTAGTATATAATTTTTTCCTTGATTGAAGCTTTGTTAAAAATTCATAACCAAAAACAAAAAAAACCTTGTATTATGCTGGAAATTATAAGTCTTATGTTTAAGGGGTTTGTTTTAGCACGAAATACTTTTATGAACGAACGAATTCAGTATAATAGGGCGTTGGTTAACGCCCTAGTTGCTGAAATAGAAAAATTGAATCATTTTCAAGATTTGAGTTGGAACTCATGAATTCTTTATATACTTTATTGAATTTCATGTGGGTGATCTAAGAATAATCAATGGCAAAGTGTTTTTGCTCAATTTCAGTTTCAACCCTTTAAATATAGTTATGTATTGTCATATCAATCGTTTTTGTTTTAAATGTTAACAAATTATCACCTTTCATTTGGAATAATCGAAAATCTATGAATTCAGTGAATAGATTATTGAATGAGTCCAAACACTGGACTACTCACATCTATCAATCACAAAAAATGCAAACACAAGCTCTAGATTATAATGTTGAAAGTAACTTTGTAGTTAATGGTTGGCAAAAATGCTTACGGTAAAGGTAATTCGGGTTATTTGACTTTCTCGTTTGTGGAATTATTCTTCAGAGATGAGTCCATGTAAATCTGTTAATTTATTTTCACATTTCTGATTATATTGAAAAATAATTTTATTGTAATAATAGAAGTGAACATTTTACATTGTTTCAATTCAATATTTAGTTGGGTAATCTTTACTATTAAACAGGTCAGTATGTTTCACCAATATTGAAAACCTGAAGTTTGGAAAAAATATAAATTATATGTAGATATCATGGTGTTAGTTCTTTATTTTTATTTAGAAACTTGCGACATCTCAATTAGAAAATACATTACTAACCTTTCCTGACTATATTAATAACCCTAATTTGAACACCTATTGCTTAATAGAAAGTAGTATAACAGTATGTGTTTGTCTTGCAGAAACATTAAATATAAATATCTTTCAAGTTGTTTCTTTTGTGCTAGTCAAAAAAGTCAGTTATGGATGATGATGACAACTTATCAGGAAGTGATTTTGACGATGATGAAGATCCAGACAAAATCGAAGTTCCAGGCAAGTTTTGGTGTTCAATGATCATTTGATATCAGTCAGCTATGACATTTACCATTTTGTTTAATGCTACCTAGGTGGTGGAAAAGATTTGGCTTCATCTGCCGCACTATCCGATGTGAAATTGAAACATGAAGAATTCCCATTCAAACATGAACCAAAAATGCCTCAGATGTTGGGACCATACAGTGGAAATAGTAAAATGATACCTAGCTTAGCTGCACAATATGACATGATGCGGGGACCGCCAAGTGAGTAATGCTTTTGTGCCCCCTTCGGGATTAATATTTTTTGATTTTTGAAAAGATTATTGCTTATTTGTCAAGCTCTCCATTTAGAGAACATATTTCAAACATTCTTATATATTATATTGACTTTTAACTCATTTTACAAGTTTAGATATTTATCAAATGTTATCATTAAATTTTTTTATATTACGTTTGATTAAATACTCCATAATATTTCAAAATTATTTATTTTGAATTATGAACATTTGAATCAATTGAGCTCTTGAGTGGAAAATTCTGCTGGAATGTTCTAGGGTAAATGCTCCTAAATATTGAAGTTGCTTTTGACTACATTCGATGTCATACAAGTTGGAGAGCTTCGTTTATTTTGTCTCACACTAATGATACTTGGGGACCAGCAGGAAACTCTTTTTCGGAGCACTTCATTGTATCATTTTCTTGGAACTTAAACAATTCTGTTTATTATAGTCCAGGCAATAAGCTGGGAAAAAGGCCATAATAAAAAAAAATATATAGTAAGCTAGAATTTCAAAATTTTATTGCATTTTGTTCTTAATACCCCATAGATCATTGATGACCATCAAGACCGCGGGGGTCCACCTTTCTACCCCCCCAAAACGGGGTTTCAACCCCTCAGATGAACATTCTTATGAAAACAATCCAAAAGTTTAGAAAATTAATGAATTAAGAGCCGAAAATGACCCCACGTATGTTATTTGGGTCGCTGATGACGATTCCGCAGTTAGTTTTCTCGGAAAACCCTCCAGATGGAAAATTTGAAAAATTTATATATAATACATAATTTATAATTTTGGTGCAAAACTGACCTCTGGTAGGTTTTTGGGTCGCTGATCCCTATTTCGCTGTTATTTCTCCCAAAAAACTCGAGATGGAAAATCCGGGAAATTTGAGATTTTCCTGAGACTGCTATGAAAAATTTTTGCAAGAAAATTATATCATATTATTCATAACCGTCTCGGGAAAATCTCAATTTTCCCTAATTTTCCATTTGGAAAGAGTTTTTTGGGAAAAATAACAGCGGAATCGTGATCAGCGACCCAAAAACCTACTAGAGGTCATTTTTGCAACAAAATTATACTTTATTATTCATAACCATCTCAGGAAAATCTCAAATTTCCTGAATTTTCTATCTCGAGAGAGTTTTTTGGGAAAAATAACAGTGGAGTCGTGATCAGCGACCCAAAAAACCTATTAGAGGTCATTTTTGCAACAAATTTACACGTCTCAGGAAAATCTCAAATTTCCCGAATTTTCCATCTCGAGAGAGTTTTTTGGGAAAAATAACAGCGGAATCGTGATCAGCGACTCAAAAACCTACTAGAGGTCATTTTTGCAACAAAATTGTACTTTATTATTCATAACCGTCTTAGGAAAATCTCAAATTTCCCGAATTTTCTATCTGGAGACAGTTTTTCGGAAAAAATAACAGCGGAATCGTGAACAGCGGCCCAAAAAACCTACAAGAGGTCATTTATGCAAATTTTCCAAATTTGCTATCTGGAGGAAGTTTTCTGAGAAAACTTTTGGATTGTTGTTATAAGAATGCTCCTCTGAGGGATTGGAACCCCATTTTGGGGGTAGAAAGGTTGGCCCCCGCGGTCTTGATAGTCATGAATGATGTATGGGGTATTAGGAACAAAATGCAAAAATAATTTAAAATTCTAGCCTTCTATATTTTTTTTTCCGGTTCGTTGCCTGGACTATTAATGGCAACATTCATACATAAGCATGGAGTATAACCAATATTCAAGTTTTAGGTAGATAATTTTCAAGGCTAGACAAAAACAAACAGGACGATTTGACATATAATAATTTCTTCATCTGTATCTGTTGATAAGGATATATGATCAAGTGGTGGGGCCTGTATATTCCATATATAACAAATATTCAATTTGGCGTTCGAAAAATACAATAGAAAAATTATTATTTTAATGTTTTATTATTCTTGTGGCTTTATACAACATTATACACGTAAAATGTAATGTTTTGGTCAGTATTTTTATTATATAAAATAATAAAATTGACAATAATAAAACCTCTTGTAACAGTATAAAGAAATAGAATTATTGAATATAGTCTGAAAGATATTTTGTACGTCAGTACAACTTGAACAAGATTATATTAAAATTTTTTCATGTGTGTCATTTCATTTCAACAAAAATTCTCGGCTAAAAGAAAGGCTGAAAACCTTCATGGATTAATTTTTAATATCCTGCATGTTTTGGTGAAAGTTATTATTGTCTGTCATTCCACAGTTCGATTATATATCCTTAAAACTCAGGTTTCAAGCTAGTTTCCTAGAAAGTCAAGTTCATATTTTTCTCTAGGCAGTGGGGTAGGCTAAGTATGATTGTATTATTCTGTGGATTTTGATTCACAGATGAGGTTTTCCAAATTTTTATTTAAAATTTCAAAGGATGTAATATGAGATTTATTATAAACAATATATTATTTCTTCAAAGAATATCAAGTTGTACACCAAAATTTCCCCAATCAGTTTGTTTTTGGTCATAGAATAGAGACGTACGGACAAATAGACAGCTGAAATACCTTGTCTTTGGATTTTTTTTAATATTTGTTTGTTTTGGAGTTATTTTAATTATGATACAACATATTGTGCCATTTTGTAGACCAAATACTGAATATCCTGTCCTGTTTGTTTCATATTAAAATTGTCATACCAAAACATGAATAACTCTCATTTGAAAACTAACCACACAAAAGAAGCAACATAAACAACATCCATTGGAAGTTTATAAATGTTGCGGGGTGTTTGGCATTAAGAGTGTGACGTTTTGCAAAATATGTTATCGTTTATCATCTGGTTTAATGTTCTCTCATGGTGTGTTTGTGTTTTGCGATGCAGTGGGTTCCCCATACGGTATGAGCAGTATGGCGGCGATGGCCAGCATGCTCAGCAGTCTGGGGGGCCCCATGAACATGGGTTCGATGTTCCCGTCAGCAGTTCCGGGCGGACCCGGTTTCAACGCTGCCCAATTTCTGCAGCAGAGTAAGTCCAACTCGCTTAAACACTGTGAGTTATCGTATCCAAGCTTTTGAATCTATGTTTTTTTTCTTTTCGCTCTAATCCGTCGGAATTTTAACACGCGGCGGAGAGATCGTGAAACGTTTGTGTCCCTTCATCGGTATTTCTGTAACAGAATGGCCAATCAACTAATTGGGATTATTCGTTAGTTTTTACCGAACGCAGTGCTGCCAACTGGACGTCTCTGTGACGCAATTTAAAAGGTTTTTATTTACTTTTCCGAACGGCAATTGGTGCCTAGGAAGTTTCGCAACATCAATTCATATACTTGCAGAAATACCAATAAACGGGCACACATTTTCTAGTATATAGTGGATATATATTCCACTTGGACCAAAGCAACATTAAAGCTACCATCGCCTACTGTCATCTGAAAGCAGAAAATATGACAGATTCAATGCAGTCGCGTGTCATTTGTTTTTGACATTTGATTCAGATCTCTCCGCGGTTGGGGTAGTGACTGTCTGACAAATATTCAAAACGAAGGATTCTTTCCTGTTTAAGATGATAGTTTGTATGATTTGTATGATCATTGCCAAATGTTAAATTTAAATAGAATCATTCTTTCAATAATAGTGATTTGGATTAATTCTTTCTTAATTAGACTAAAGAAAGGATTAATTTTTTTAAACGAAGGCTACCAAATTCTTGCAAATTTATCGTGTAATCCTAAACGAGCATAGACCATCTATGTGCGTAGATATTTTCAACTGGATCCAATTTCTGAGAATGTGAACAGGGAAAATGTTTGCTGGTGCTACCTCCTCACCAGCTCCTGTATGGAGATAAATCTGGATCTCTTACATTTGGATACAAAAAAGCAAATGCAAGTTTTTGTTCGTCCCTGCAAAAATCCCAACATATACCTTACCAGCTAGAGTAGGTAGCTTCTTTAAAAATATGTGTCCAATATGTTCTCTTTTATTTCTTCTAGGAAAACGGGATGCAATACGAGGGTCATTTGAAAATTTTCCGGCCTTTTAAAGAAAAACACATAATTCAAGCCAAACAAAAATTTATTTCTCGACATAGTCTCCACGCAAGTCAATACATTTGGTCAACCGCTTTTCCCAACCCTTCAGGCCATCAGAAAAAAATTCTTTAGGTAAATCTGAAAAATACAGGTTTACAAAAAATTTTTCAAGTTGGGGAATAAAAAAAAGTCACTCGGAGCTAGGTCTGGTGAGTAGGGTAGGTGTTGAAGCAATTCGAACTTCAATTGGTCCAATTTCGCCATTGCGACCATGCACGTGTGGACTCGCGCGTTGTCCTGATGAAACAGCACCTTCTTCCTCGCCAAGTGTGGTCGTTTCTTCTTGAGTTCCGTCTTCAATTGGTCCAGCAAAGCAGCGTAATAGAGTCCGTTAAAGGTTTTACCTTTTTGAAGGTAATCAACCATAATTACTCCACGGCTGTCCCAAAAAACTGTCGCCATCACTTTTCCGACAGAAAGAAAACGACCTTCGCCTTCTTCGGAGCTGGTTCCCCCACCTCAATCCAATGCATTGACTGTTGTTTTGTCTCCGGAGTATGGTGATGGATCCAGGTTTCGTCGACAGTAATTAATCGGCGCAAAAACTCGGTAGGATTCCTTTGGAACAGCTGAAGAGATTCGCGCGACATGTTCATCCGTACGCGCTTTTGGTCGATCGTCAACAAACGCGGCACCCATCGCGCGGATAATTTTCTCATGCATAAATCTTCATGTAAAATTTTATGCACCCGTTCAGTTGATATCCCACAAGCCTCAGCTATTTCATTAATGGTTAATCGGCGATCTTCCATCACGGTTGTGTGCACTAAACTGACGATATCTTCAGTGGAAACAGTTTTTGGACGTCCAGAACGTTCATCGTCAAAAATGCTTGTACGACCGCGTTTGAACTCGGCCACCCAATGTTTCCCACTTGTAAATGAGGGCGACGATTCACCATACACGGAGTCTAACTCTTCTTTCCCTTCCCGAGTTTTTTTCCATTTCAAATACAGGAACTTTATCACCGCGCGATACTCGATTTTATCCATTGTCGTTAACAAACGTAACCTGTCAACTTTGGAAGGGTACCATGTGTTTTGTACTGATTGGAATGACTTGAAATTTTTATGGCATACATATGTAAAGGTCATATATTGGTTGGCAAGAGAACTTTGATGCACCATGAATTTTTGCCGTTAAGGCCGGAAACTTTTCAAATGACCCTCGTATGAATCTAATTTTTTTAAATTCACGTTTCCATTTAGAGTGAGTCGTTTCGTCTGAAAATATTTCGGAAAGTTATATTCCTATTACACATTTCGTCCAACTATTTTAAATTAATTATCACTTTTCTCACATGCTTTTTCAAAGCAGATCGGAAGAAATATGTTTTTTATTCTGCTAAATTCGATTACATGAAATATTTATATAAATGATCTAATGTTATTTGCTTCGCATGATTAAAATGAGAAATAAATATTAATTTCCTGGAAATCTTTAGACATATGAATCAACATTGATTCAAGCCCGTTATTGACATATTCCAATGCGTAATCTTGAGATTATTATCAGTTCCATATTCATAGGAATAAATTATAGCTAGTTTTGAATTAAAAACTGGCTCTGCGTTTCGTCGATAACAATGTGGTCGAAGACGGAAATGAAATTGGCATCACAAGGTGCGTTTTCTAAAACAAAATATGTCTTAGGAATGTTGACAATAATCGGGCCCTTTCGATAGTTTGCAAAATTTAATGAAATTGCTCATAAACTGCTTTTGTCAGTAAGGAAACTACATGTTGGCGTATCGATTGTAGTGATTATATTGTACATAATTATATAAACAAAAGACTTCGAATATTATATTTGTCAGACAGTCAAAAACGTGGTTCAATAGGTACTAATGATTTTATTAACATTGAACGAGAATACTTTTGGCGAAAGTGACAGATTCTTGACCCACTCGCCAGCAGTCAAAAATGGGGAGCTATAGAGCCATTATTATTGAAGAAAACGCTGCTTCTGGACGTTTAGGAAGATTCTGGCACGATCACCAAAAAAAACTCGTGGTTGCATGGATGTTTAAGCATGGTTTTGGAAAAAAGCACCCTATCGAATGTTCATCACTAAATATATGTGTCTGGTTCTAATATACGATTAATCTGTCGATTTAACTCGCATGACTCAGGTTATTACTAATCAAGGGAATGTCAAGTAATCTGTAATATGACGTTTCATGAAAACGAATCGAGGTAGGACATGATCAGTTGAAGTATAATAATTTAGAATTGTTAATTGTTATCATATTTTGCGAATACTACTAGGGTAAGGTGAAAAGTCCTTGAAAAATTATTTATTTAGTCATAACTTATTTTATTTCTCAACATAATCTAATTGATACACTTCGTTCTGCGTTTTTCTAATGTTTTGATACCTTACAAGTAATACGATTTCGGGAATCTTTCAAAATAGGCGTTTGTTTCAGCGATGACATCGTTGGAGCTAAATCTCTTTCCGCCGAGCTATTTCTTCAAGTTTAGAAAATAGATCAATATCGCAGGGGGTCAAATCTGGAGAATATGGTGGATGACGAACCAATTCGTGGCGCGATTGATGAAATTTTGCCATTGCGGCTGCGGATCTGCGCGTCGGTGCGTTATCCTGGTGGAATAGCACCTTTTTCTTTGCAAAATGCTGCCGCTTTAGCTTCAAATCGGCGTCGAGTGGATCCAACAGCTCTGCAAATTATACGCCGGTGATCGTTTTGCCCTTTTCAAAAACTGTCGCCATGACTTTGTTGACCGATAAACCCACTTCGGCATTTTTCGGCTTCGATCCGTCGATCTATTGAAGAGTTGTCATTGACAAAACATAGTGTGCGTTGGACAATAACAAAGATTCTTTTACATGGACCTCCAAGAAAATGATTTTATTTTTCTATTTCTAGATGTTCAAACAGATGCACTTGTTATCATTCTGAAATGTCACATGGGATTTTCGATTGTGGCGACATCTGTTTTATTTTTCAGGGACTTTTCAACTTGCCCTCGTAGTTTATTGATAACATTATTTCCTTGATCAAATCAGTAAATTGAATTTAATTCTGTTGTGGGTATTTGGACACTAAAAAAATATGAATTATAAATTTGATCCGAAGTTTAAGAAAGAAAAAGGATGTAATTTAGCTTGAAGGGAAATATCAACTCGCTAAGCGTCTGGAAACGTTTGATATGCCTAGTGATCTCGTCGGCCAGCCCATTTCGATTTCATCTTCACCATATCCAACGTTTTGTGTAACTGATGCCTATCTTGATTCGTTTTTTCTTACCGCACGTTAGACAGAAATTTTGCGCCATGCTCTTTCATCAAAAGCTAATGTAATTATTCGATGTTTAGTGGAAATGGCCGCCCTTGGCTTGAACGGACCCTATATGCAAAACCCATTTCTACAAAACATGGCGTCTCTATTGTACGCACCTCCTGGCACTCCGCCTTGGGGTCCACAATTGAGTAATAAAGCCGTCGCTTCGATGTGGATGAACGCAGACGCCGCCAAACCCATGCACCAGCACCAAGAAGAAGAAGAGGTAAGTGGGTCATTTCCAATTGTAGGATTGACGCTGTGTAAATAAACGGCTACGTCTTTATTTTTATGATCAAACACAGCCAGGAAGTAAAACATGCAACACCGCATATCTCCTTCACTGTAGCTCTATGCTCTATAAACAACTGCCGTTCTGATAAATGAAGGGGACAAGTCGGGTTACAATATGGGTGAGGCAAAAGATGTCTATCGGTTTTGAAGGGCCAGTGCGTCTGTGGGAGGGGTCGCGTAGTGTCCACAGGACCAAAGAGTTCTATATATAGAGAAGACCTTTCGATTTGTTTTCTGCACGATTTCCCCCTTCTAGTATGCGGTGCAAGCAAAGAGATTTGTAATACTCTTTGAGCGGTTTGCTTCGTACACATTCAAATAACATCACAGCGGCGGCGTATAGCTTTTTTCGATGGAGAGAGGGAAGTCGTGCGACAAAGACAGCAGTAAGTGCGAGAACACTAAACTCATCTGGCTTTTCATTGGTCTTGTGGCACTTATATTCTCCATATATAGAACACATTGGTAGGAACACCCCGTTTTCAGCAGTAGCCAAGGTTTGGACTGGAAAGCATTAGGGCTTTGCCGTTTTTCGAAAGTGCCTGGTCTATCGTCGACACCCAGAGGGCTCTCGTCCCGACCGGTAATGCAATCCGAGGTTGGGTTTGTGCATTGGACGAAACTGGTTCCACAGCAAGACCAAGGCGTACTGGAAGACCCGAAACGGTAAGAACACCCAAAAATGTGACTGTAGTGAGAGCAGCTTTGAAACAGCCGCCAAGTCGCTCATGCCGTTGCATTGGGCTTATAACCGCTCTCTACGGAGGATTCTGCATCAAGATTTATCATTTCATCTCTACGAGGTCATGATTGCTCAAGAGCTGTTGCTCCTTGACTATCAAAACTGCAGGAAATAATAAACCGGATCCCACCAACGTAGCGACGAGGCCCATTCCACCTCGCTGTCAATAATCAGAATTTTCGGTACTGGGCTGAAAGTAACCCAAGACAACTTGAGAGACCACTTCACTCCCCTAAAGTCTGTGTGGTGTGCCGTTTCTCAATTTGGGATCATTGGTTCGTATTTTTTTTAGTAGAATGGGCGTTCCGTTACCGTCAACACTCAACGTTATGTTGATGGCCACCATTATCCTGATGTGATCTTCAGAACTTGGTAAAAAAATGGGATGTCTACTGATTCCGGTTTTTTTATAGCCCTTCAAAACCAGCACACATCTTTTGCCCAACCCCTTAAAATGAATATAACAAAACACACACAATAAATTCTCAAGATACAAATAAGCATATAAGAAAGAAGTAGGTATAGTATAGAAGATTACTTTTACTTACCCATCACCCAATACAGGATGGTACGATGGTAACAATGAGTATTTTCAAATTTCCATTACAGGTAGACGATGAAGAGTTAGGAGTGGCCGAAACTTATGCGGATTACATGCCTTCCAAATTGAAATTGGGCAAAAAACATCCCGATCCGGTAGTCGAAACGGCCTCTTTATCCTCCGTAGCACCTGCCGACGTTTGGTATAAACTGTCGGTTCCCGAGGAAACCATCAGGACGGGGGCGTTGTCTGCCCTGCAACTCGAAAGTATCACCTACACATCTCAAGCTCACGAACATATCTTGCCTGACGGTTCCAGAGCCGGTTTTCTCATAGGTAAGAACCTTTATTATTAGAGAAAAATATTCGGCAACGAAAAATTGAGTAAATTTAATAAGTCACTGAAATCAGTACATATTGATATCTACGAATAGGTATCTACAAGAGCCTTGAGCTGGATGAACAAGATGAAGAAGTAAAACGCTACCATTTGTTAGGAAGGTTGGACCTGCACACGTCGGTCCACCGTAATATCCTTCTATTATTTTTATCTTTTCTTCTAGTTCTAGCACCATTTTTAGAAGATTATTTTATGCTTACCACAAACGCTTCAAGTGAAATGCATCGTCTTCGGTTTCTTGTGAGTTGGCAGACATGAATCCCTCCACCACTACTATGTGGTCCATTGTGGCTCACTTCTAAGAAAATCCACAATTCTGTTGACATGATACCATTCTTCAGGAAAATTTTGCGGCTCTATTTCAGCAACAGTTCATCTGATGTTATCTTTTACCTAAGGAATTGTGTAGTGCCCTTTTGTTTAAATAGCCCCAGAGAAAAAGTCTGATTGGGTGCTAATAACTTCTCTTCATCCTCCATTAGCTTTCTTTTAGAGTCTACACAAAAACTTTTATCTTCATCCGAACCCCGATTGGTTGTCGGTGTTCATCCAAGTTCATTGTATGATTTTTTGCAGGTGACGGCGCGGGGGTGGGCAAAGGCAGGACGATCGCCGGCGTTATATTCGAAAATTACCTGAAAGGACGCAAACGCGCCATCTGGGTGTCCGTTTCGAACGATCTGAAGTACGACGCCGAACGCGATCTGAAAGACATCGGCGCCAACAAGATCGACGTGCATCCGCTCAACAAGTTCAAATACGCGAAAATATCGTCCGCCATCAACAACAACGTGAAGAAAGGCGTCATCTTCAGCACGTATTCGGCTCTCATCGGCGAGAGCAATTCCGCCGGCGGCAAATACAAGAGTCGTCTGAAACAACTGATGCAGTGGTGTGGACAAGACTTTGACGGACTTATAGTTTTCGACGAGTGTCATCGGGCGAAGAATTTGTGCCCAGTAGGTTCGTCCAAACCCACCAAAACAGGTATGTTCGAACGATTGAATTTATATTATTTCGTCGAATGTTGGGACGTTAATAAGTAAAAAATAATCATCCTTCGGTTTTCGGTTAAAGTAGTAAGGACCTTTCAGCTATCAAGTAGGCCATCATCGGAGTAAACGAAATTACAAAAGAAAATGTACCTGTTTTGATACTAATTGGGATTAGTAATGCAAATAAGCGATTACCCTCGGCTGGAGATTAAATTGTTTTTTCGCTTATACATGTTCATTCCTTCTGCTCTGTATAATACAAAATGATATAAAGATGGGTAGGTAGAGGGTCAGTTGTATGGAATTATACAATTCCTAGCTGCCATGACTCCTCCCAAAGTTACAAACAATTGGAGTTCTATTAAACTATAAAAGAGTTCACACTGTGGATACACACACAAATGGAGTGCCCTAATTTGCTGTTTCTTAATCACACAGTAACTCTTTGGATGTTGTGGTAGCTGCTAACTTATTCATTTTATTCATTTATTTATTTTGTACATTACCCTACAGAAAGAAGTCCATTTCCAGGGCATGAGTAACAATTCAAACATTTGAATAACATGTAAATTAAATTTTGAAAAAATATGATAAATCTTTGGCGACGATAATCTTCGTTGTAATAAATTGTTTATAAATCTGGTTAAAATTTGAATCTATTGCAAAATTGATCGAAAGTGTCAATTTCAATTTTGCAAAGTGTATAATGTGGATATGTTTGGTGACATTCATAAATGTCAAATAAGATTTATAAAATTCAACTTTATCTTAAAATGGAATTTTCCTGTTTGTGATAATAATTATTGTGTTAGTTTATGAGTAGTATTTGGTCACTTTAAGTGTATTTGGGAAAGATTAATCGATCGCGTAATTTTGGGTACTGATTTCAATCACATTTTATCACGCCATAATTTTAAAATCAGTCTTAAACCATGAAATAAACTGCCATTATATACAGAGTGTCCCAGGTTTTAGTAGCAGAACTTCAACAGTCGATAGTAAATTTGATTTTGAGGAAAAAATTCCTAATAACATATATGCACAGACGCTTAGTTTTTGAGATACAGGGTGTTGAAGTTCTCCGACTAAAACCTGGGACACCCTGTACAATGCCAAAGACAAAACCAATAAATATAGTAAACCTGGAGGTTATAAAATAAATTGCCCAGACTGTGAAAATTTTTATATAGGTCGAACTTGTAATTTTAAAATTAGATACCAAGAACATTTCGTTCTTTCAGACTCGTCCTTTACTAACATTTTTTTACAAACAGGACATTCCTTAATTAATTTAAGTAGTTTAATCATTTTACATAATCTAACCAAAGGTTTGAAATTAAATACATTAGTATCAAGAGAGATTTATAAAGCTTCCATAACAATATTTTAAATGATCAGTTAGACCTATACCAAAGTGATCTTTTCCTTTGTATTTCTAAGCACTCTTAGAACAATTCTTAGAAGATTGACATCGCTGCTCCCCCACATAGTGTGGTTGGCGCTGGCATCGCACCCCAGGAGAAGCGGGATCCCCATCTCCTCACAGTATCGACATAATTCGACCCACTCGACTGGAGGTACATGTTGGGACTCGTAAGGGAAATAGGTAGAATACAACTACCATCTCCCTCTCCAAGCTCGCAAAATTATATCCTAACGGGACCACTGCTAGGTCCCTGTGAAGGAATGCCGGCAAGGGAGTCAGATTCAAGTCTAGTGAATATGCAGGGCTCTAGGACGGTCTATAGTTGTACAATAATGTAATGTATCACTGGTTTGGGTCATGCCTCTGACTTGACCCTGGTAGGCCCATGGTTCCTGAATCAGTGACACATTAATTGTTTGCTCAATGACCTTTTTGCACAGCACGGTAGTTGAAGACTTGTCGTGCTGGAGGTTGATTTGCCTAAATTTTACCGACACGATGGCAGCAAACCTTATGCAAATCTTAGTTTTGGAGAAGTAGCTGTCTCATGGGGCCTCCCTAGGTAGCCCCATTTCAACAGCCGCCTCCTCCAGCGGACTCCGGCTTTTGATGAGTCATGTTCCGGTCCGCCTTGTTTCGCCTCAGGGTTAACTGAGCTCTGGTAGCCTTGATGTAAGGCTGGAAGTCGATCTCCTCAAGACGGTTAACCGACCGTTCAGCAAGCCATACTACAAGTCTTAGACCCACAGGTTCCTCTTTCCTTTCGAGAACTCCCCCCATTTGGAAGAGAGAGCCTCCTGGTTCTGTTTTTCCAAGCCATTTAAGATTACTTGGTTTGGAAGTTGCATCTTTCCAGGTACCCATAGCATGGCCTTTCTCCGTTTAGGAAGACCACAGGGCTTTAGGGCCACTATTTAACAGCCACTCTTTGGAGGCGGCATCCACTGCTGTTATTAGCAGACACCTATGTCAAACTCTGGTGAAATGGAATCGTGGAGGGGTAATCTTCTCCGGGAGGGCGAAGATCACGAAGTTGAGTAACTTCAGTAAATAGCGTTGGACAATAGTTTCGACAAATCTTTGATCAATACTTTAAGAGTATTTTAGTGGATACTACTATAAAGAAATTCGCTTTTCCCAAATAACTTGAAAATCAAACATTACATTGGAAATTTTATACATACTTCCATATGAATGGACCTTCAGTAACGCAAGTTTCTCCCCATTTAACCGAAACTATCTGTTACCGTTTCCGATGTCCCCATGATAAACATCCCCATCTTGGGTACACTGTATACGAGGTCCGATCAAGTAGTAATGGAACTTTTTTCAAGAACTAATTTCACTTTGGATGGTTTTGGTGCTTACTTGTTGAAAATTCATGTCTACAGCTTTAATAAAAATACACTTTTAACAAATTTTCGCAAACTAAAAGTCCATAGATAAAATCGTAAATGAAGTGAAATAGTCGCAGTTTTAGTAAGAAATACACTTTTCACAAATTTCGTTTTTATCAAACAAAACATGACATGTTTCACCACACGGTGACTTTATCAAACAATAAATTGTATCGTATTGTTTGATAAGGTCACGTTTTGTTTCTTAAAAACGAAGTATTTTTTATTAAAACTGTGACTAATTTCACTTCATTTACGATTTTCTCTATGAACTGTTAATATTTTGTCAGCTCCGAAACTCTATTATCATAGAATTAGAGATATTTTACTTTATTGCGATTTCTTCGCTT
Source organism: Endomychus coccineus (assembly GCA_958510875.1). Classification (NCBI taxonomy): domain Eukaryota; kingdom Metazoa; phylum Arthropoda; class Insecta; order Coleoptera; family Endomychidae; genus Endomychus; species Endomychus coccineus. Next base: position 10,502,721 of record OY294070.1, read on the forward strand.
TTTCAAAGTATTACTGAAGGTTTTCTTCCATAAAGCGGGCATTTTTTCATATTGATACTCTTCTGTTAACGTTGGAATCATAGATTCACGCTTATTTTTCAGGTTTGACCGTTTTGGAACTTCAAAACAAATTACCCAAAGCTCGCGTAGTGTACGCGTCCGCCACAGGCGCGTCCGAACCGAGAAATATGGCGTACATGGTTCGGCTGGGGATGTGGGGAGAAGGCACACCCTTCAAGGAATTCGCCGATTTTATATCGGCCGTAGAAAAACGTGGGGTCGGCGCGATGGAAATCGTCGCTATGGATATGAAATTAAGAGGTTAGTCGACGAACATTTTTTTTTAATTCGTTTCAATCGTTTTTTTTCCATTCCACAGGCATGTACATCGCGAGGCAGTTGAGTTTTCACGGCGTCGCCTTCAAGATCGAAGAGGTGCCGCTATCCAAAGATTTCGAAAAGGTGTACGACGCGAGCGTCAAGCTGTGGGTGGAGGCGATGCAGCGGTTCCACGAGGCCGCGGAGCTGGTCGACGCCGAAAATCGCATGCGCAAAACTATGTGGGGTCAGTTCTGGTCGTCGCATCAGCGTTTCTTCAAGTATCTGTGTATAGCGGCCAAAGTGCCGCACGCGGTTGGCGTGGCTCACGAGGCCATCAAGTGCGGCAAGTGCGTCGTTATCGGTTTGCAGAGTACGGGCGAGGCGAGGACGCTCGAACAATTGGAGAGAGACGACGGCGAACTGACGGATTTCGTGTCGACGGCGAAAGGTGAGTCATTTTAGCAGTAGCAGTATCATTTATTAACCATTATTATGCAAATTAATACATTTTTGTACAACTGTCAAAAAATATGACACTTCTTCATCTCTATCGATACGTCAACCCATTGTTTTTTTCGCCAAACAAAGTATTTTGATAAAAAAAAAATTGTTTTTCTACATAATCTCCTTTTAGCTCTATACCTACATTTTTCTAAACGGTGTTCCAACCTTTTTAACCCGTCAAAAAAGTATGATTTCGGAAGGTTCTCAAAAGAGGCATTTGTTTCGGCGATGACCTCGTTCGTCCCAAACCGTCGTCCGCCGAGCCATTTTTTTAAAAGCTTGGAAGAAGTCACTGGCGGCCAAATCTGGCGAATAAGGTGGATGTGAGAACGTTGATTGCAATTTCGTTCATTATCAAAACATACATGAGAAAACACTGAAACATAGTACGAGGGTCGTTCATTATCTCTTTAGAAAAAGATACAAAAACAAAGCATTTTGGTAAAAAAAAAATATTTTTCTACATTATCTCCTTTTAGCTCTATAAATTTTTCTATACGGTGTTCCAACCCTTTTAACCCGTACAAAAAGTAGGATTTCGGAAGTTCCTCAAAAGAGGCATTTGTTTCGGCGATGACCTCCTCGTTCGTCCCAAACCGTCATCCGCCGAGCCATTTTTTTTTAAATTGGGAATAAGAAGAAGTCACTGGGGGCCAAATCTGGCGAATAAGGTGGATGTAAGAACGTTGATTGCAATTTCGTTCATTATCAAAACATACATGAGAAAACACTGAAACGTCATAGTACGAGGGTCGTTCTTTAACTCTTCAGAAAAAGATACAAAAACAAAGTATTTTGGTAAAAAAAAAATTTATTTTTCTACATAATCTCCTTTTAGCTCTATGCATTTTTCTAAACGGTGTTCCAAACTTTTTAACCCGTCCAAAAAGTAGGATTTCGGAAGGTCCTCAAAAGAGGCATTTGTTTCGGCGATGACCTCCTCGTTCGTCCCAAACCGTCATCCGCCGAGCCATTTTTTTTTAAATTGGGAATAAGAAGAAGTCACTGGGGGCCAAATCTGGCGAATAAGGTGGATGTAAGAACGTTGATTGCAATTTCGTTCATTATCAAAACATACATGAGAAAACACTGAAACGTCATAGTACGAGGGTCGTTCTTTAACTCTTCAGAAAAAGATACAAAAACAAAGTATTTTGGTAAAAAAAAAAATTTATTTTTCTACGTAATCTCCTTTTAGCTCTATGCATTTTTCTAAACGGTGTTCCAAACTTTTTAACCCGTCCAAAAAGTAGGATTTCGGAAGGTCCTCAAAAGAGGCATTTGTTTCGGCGATGACCTCGTTCGTCCCAAACCGTCATCCGCCGAGCCATTTTTTTTAAATCTGGAAATAGGACGAAGTCATTGGGGGCCAAATCCAGCGAATAAGGCGGATGTAAGAACGTTGATTGCAATTTTGTTCATTATCAAAACATACATGAGAAAACACTGAAACATCATAGTACGAGGGTCGTTCTTTAACTCTTCAGAAAAAGATACAAAAACAAAGTATTTTGGTAAAAAAAAAATTTATTTTTCTACATAATCTCCTTTTAGCTCTATGCATTTTTCTAAACGGTGTTCCAAACTTTTTAACCCGTCCAAAAAGTAGGATTTCGGAAGGTCCTCAAAAGAGGCATTTGTTTCGGCGATGACCTCCTCGTTCGTCCCAAACCGTCATCCGCCGAGCCATTTTTTTTTAAATTGGGAATAAGAAGAAGTCACTGGGGGCCAAATCTGGCGAATAAGGTGGATGTAAGAACGTTGATTGCAATTTCGTTCATTATCAAAACATACATGAGAAAACACTGAAACGTCATAGTACGAGGGTCGTTCTTTAACTCTTCAGAAAAAGATACAAAAACAAAGTATTTTGGTAAAAAAAAAATTTATTTTTCTACATAATCTCCTTTTAGCTCTATGCATTTTTCTAAACGGTGTTCCAAACTTTTTAACCCGTCCAAAAAGTAGGATTTCGGAAGGTCCTCAAAAGAGGCATTTGTTTCGGCGATGACCTCCTCGTTCGTCCCAAACCGTCATCCGCCGAGCCATTTTTTTTTAAATTGGGAATAAGAAGAAGTCACTGGGGGCCAAATCTGGCGAATAAGGTGGATGTAAGAACGTTGATTGCAATTTCGTTCATTATCAAAACATACATGAGAAAACACTGAAACGTCATAGTACGAGGGTCGTTCTTTAACTCTTCAGAAAAAGATACAAAAACAAAGTATTTTGGTAAAAAAAATAATTTATTTTTCTACGTAATCTCCTTTTAGCTCTATGCATTTTTCTAAACGGTGTTCCAAACTTTTTAACCCGTCCAAAAAGTAGGATTTCGGAAGGTCCTCAAAAGAGGCATTTGTTTCGGCGATGACCTCGTTCGTCCCAAACCGTCATCCGCCGAGCCATTTTTTTTAAATCTGGAAATAGGACGAAGTCATTGGGGGCCAAATCCAGCGAATAAGGCGGATGTAAGAACGTTGATTGCAATTTTGTTCATTATCAAAACATACATGAGAAAACACTGAAACGTCATAGTACGAGGGTCGTTCTTTAACTCTTCAGAAAAAGATACAAAAACAAAGTATTTTGGTAAAAAAAATAATTTATTTTTCTACGTAATCTCCTTTTAGCTCTATGCATTTTTCTAAACGGTGTTCCAAACTTTTTAACCCGTCCAAAAAGTAGGATTTCGGAAGGTCCTCAAAAGAGGCATTTGTTTCGGCGATGACCTCGTTCGTCCCAAACCGTCATCCGCCGAGCCATTTTTTTTAAATCTGGAAATAGGACGAAGTCATTGGGGGCCAAATCCAGCGAATAAGGCGGATGTAAGAACGTTGATTGCAATTTTGTTCATTATCAAAACATACATGAGAAAACACTGAAACATCATAGTACGAGGGTCGTTCATTAACTCTTTGGAAAATGTTACTAAAACAAAGTATTTTGGTAAAATATTTTTTTATTTTTCTACATGATCTCCTTTCAGCTCTATACATTTTCTAAACGGTGTTCCAACCTTTTTAACCCGTCCAAAAAGTAGGATTTCGGAAGGTCATCAAAAGAGGCATTTGTTTCGGCGATGACCTCCTCGTTCGTCATTTTTTTTAAAGCTGGGAATAGGAAGAAGTCACTGGGGGCCAAATCTGGCGAATAAGGCGGATGTAAGAACGTTGATTGCAATTTTGTTCATTATCAAAACATACATGAGAAAACACTGAAACATCATAGTACGAGGGTCGTTCTTTAACTCTTCAGAAAAAGATACAAAAACAAAGTATTTTGGTAAAAAAAATAATTTATTTTTCTACGTAATCTCCTTTTAGCTCTATGCATTTTTCTAAACGGTGTTCCAAACTTTTTAACCCGTCCAAAAAGTAGGATTTCGGAAGGTCCTCAAAAGAGGCATTTGTTTCGGCGATGACCTCGTTCGTCCCAAACCGTCATCCGCCGAGCCATTTTTTTTAAATCTGGAAATAGGACGAAGTCATTGGGGGCCAAATCCAGCGAATAAGGCGGATGTAAGAACGTTGATTGCAATTTTGTTCATTATCAAAACATACATGAGAAAACACTGAAACATCATAGTACGAGGGTCGTTCATTAACTCTTTGGAAAATGTTACTAAAACAAAGTATTTTGGTAAAATATTTTTTTATTTTTCTACATGATCTCCTTTCAGCGCTATACATTTTCTAAACGGTGTTCCAACCTTTTTAACCCGTCCAAAAAGTAGGATTTCGGAAGGTCATCAAAAGAGGCATTTGTTTCGGCGATGACCTCGTTCGTCCCAAACCGTCATCCGCCGAGCCATTTTTTTTAAATCTGGGAATAGGACGAAGTCATTGGGGGCCAAATCCAGCGAATAAGGCGGATGTAAGAACGTTGATTGCAATTTTGTTCATTATCAAAACATACATGAGAAAACACTGAAACGTCATAGTACGAGGGTCGTTCTTTAACTCTTCAGAAAAAGATACAAAAACAAAGTATTTTGGTAAAAAAAATAATTTATTTTTCTACGTAATCTCCTTTTAGCTCTATGCATTTTTCTAAACGGTGTTCCAAACTTTTTAACCCGTCCAAAAAGTAGGATTTCGGAAGGTCCTCAAAAGAGGCATTTGTTTCGGCGATGACCTCGTTCGTCCCAAACCGTCATCCGCCGAGCCATTTTTTTTAAATCTGGAAATAGGACGAAGTCATTGGGGGCCAAATCCAGCGAATAAGGCGGATGTAAGAACGTTGATTGCAATTTTGTTCATTATCAAAACATACATGAGAAAACACTGAAACATCATAGTACGAGGGTCGTTCATTAACTCTTTGGAAAATGTTACTAAAACAAAGTATTTTGGTAAAATATTTTTTTATTTTTCTACATGATCTCCTTTCAGCTCTATACATTTTCTAAACGGTGTTCCAACCTTTTTAACCCGTCCAAAAAGTAGGATTTCGGAAGGTCATCAAAAGAGGCATTTGTTTCGGCGATGACCTCGTTCGTCCCAAACCGTCATCCGCCGAGCCATTTTTTTTAAATCTGGGAATAGGACGAAGTCATTGGGGGCCAAATCCAGCGAATAAGGCGGATGTAAGAACGTTGATTGCAATTTTGTTCATTATCAAAACATACATGAGAAAACACTGAAACATCATAGTACGAGGGTCGTTCATTAACTCTTTGGAAAATGTTACTAAAACAAAGTATTTTGGTAAAATATTTTTTTATTTTTCTACATGATCTCCTTTCAGCGCTATACATTTTCTAAACGGTGTTCCAACCTTTTTAACCCGTCCAAAAAGTAGGATTTCGGAAGGTCATCAAAAGAGGCATTTGTTTCGGCGATGACCTCGTTCGTCCCAAACCGTCATCCGCCGAGCCATTTTTTTTAAATCTGGGAATAGGACGAAGTCATTGGGGGCCAAATCCAGCGAATAAGGCGGATGTAAGAACGTTGATTGCAATTTTGTTCATTATCAAAACATACATGAGAAAACACTGAAACATCATAGTACGAGGGTCGTTCATTAACTCTTTGGAAAATGTTACTAAAACAAAGTATTTTGGTAAAATATTTTTTTATTTTTCTACATGATCTCCTTTCAGCGCTATACATTTTCTAAACGGTGTTCCAACCTTTTTAACCCGTCCAAAAAGTAGGATTTCGGAAGGTCATCAAAAGAGGCATTTGTTTCGGCGATGACCTCGTTCGTCCCAAACCGTCATCCGCCGAGCCATTTTTTTTAAATCTGGGAATAGGACGAAGTCATTGGGGGCCAAATCCAGCGAATAAGGCGGATGTAAGAACGTTGATTGCAATTTTGTTCATTATCAAAACATACATGAGAAAACACTGAAACATCATAGTACGAGGGTCGTTCATTAACTCTTTGGAAAATGTTACTAAAACAAAGTATTTTGGTAAAATATTTTTTTATTTTTCTACATGATCTCCTTTCAGCGCTATACATTTTCTAAACGGTGTTCCAACCTTTTTAACCCGTCCAAAAAGTAGGATTTCGGAAGGTCATCAAAAGAGGCATTTGTTTCGGCGATGACCTCGTTCGTCCCAAACCGTCATCCGCCGAGCCATTTTTTTTAAATCTGGGAATAGGACGAAGTCATTGGGGGCCAAATCCAGCGAATAAGGCGGATGTAAGAACGTTGATTGCAATTTTGTTCATTATCAAAACATACATGAGAAAACACTGAAACATCATAGTACGAGGGTCGTTCATTAACTCTTTGGAAAATGTTACTAAAACAAAGTATTTTGGTAAAATATTTTTTTATTTTTCTACATGATCTCCTTTCAGCTCTATACATTTTCTAAACGGTGTTCCAACCTTTTTAACCCGTCCAAAAAGTAGGATTTCGGAAGGTCATCAAAAGAGGCATTTGTTTCGGCGATGACCTCGTTCGTCCCAAACCGTCATCCGCCGAGCCATTTTTTTTAAATCTGGGAATAGGACGAAGTCATTGGGGGCCAAATCCAGCGAATAAGGCGGATGTAAGAACGTTGATTGCAATTTTGTTCATTATCAAAACATACATGAGAAAACACTGAAACATCATAGTACGAGGGTCGTTCATTAACTCTTTGGAAAATGTTACTAAAACAAAGTATTTTGGTAAAATATTTTTTTATTTTTCTACATGATCTCCTTTCAGCGCTATACATTTTCTAAACGGTGTTCCAACCTTTTTAACCCGTCCAAAAAGTAGGATTTCGGAAGGTCATCAAAAGAGGCATTTGTTTCGGCGATGACCTCGTTCGTCCCAAACCGTCATCCGCCGAGCCATTTTTTTTAAATCTGGGAATAGGACGAAGTCATTGGGGGCCAAATCCAGCGAATAAGGCGGATGTAAGAACGTTGATTGCAATTTTGTTCATTATCAAAACATACATGAGAAAACACTGAAACATCATAGTACGAGGGTCGTTCATTAACTCTTTGGAAAATGTTACTAAAACAAAGTATTTTGGTAAAATATTTTTTTATTTTTCTACATGATCTCCTTTCAGCGCTATACATTTTCTAAACGGTGTTCCAACCTTTTTAACCCGTCCAAAAAGTAGGATTTCGGAAGGTCATCAAAAGAGGCATTTGTTTCGGCGATGACCTCGTTCGTCCCAAACCGTCATCCGCCGAGCCATTTTTTTTAAATCTGGGAATAGGACGAAGTCATTGGGGGCCAAATCCAGCGAATAAGGCGGATGTAAGAACGTTGATTGCAATTTTGTTCATTATCAAAACATACATGAGAAAACACTGAAACATCATAGTACGAGGGTCGTTCATTAACTCTTTGGAAAATGTTACTAAAACAAAGTATTTTGGTAAAATATTTTTTTATTTTTCTACATGATCTCCTTTCAGCGCTATACATTTTCTAAACGGTGTTCCAACCTTTTTAACCCGTCCAAAAAGTAGGATTTCGGAAGGTCATCAAAAGAGGCATTTGTTTCGGCGATGACCTCGTTCGTCCCAAACCGTCATCCGCCGAGCCATTTTTTTTAAATCTGGGAATAGGACGAAGTCATTGGGGGCCAAATCCAGCGAATAAGGCGGATGTAAGAACGTTGATTGCAATTTTGTTCATTATCAAAACATACATGAGAAAACACTGAAACATCATAGTACGAGGGTCGTTCATTAACTCTTTGGAAAATGTTACTAAAACAAAGTATTTTGGTAAAATATTTTTTTATTTTTCTACATGATCTCCTTTCAGCGCTATACATTTTCTAAACGGTGTTCCAACCTTTTTAACCCGTCCAAAAAGTAGGATTTCGGAAGGTCATCAAAAGAGGCATTTGTTTCGGCGATGACCTCGTTCGTCCCAAACCGTCATCCGCCGAGCCATTTTTTTTAAATCTGGGAATAGGACGAAGTCATTGGGGGCCAAATCTGGCGAATAAGGCGGATGTAAGAACGTTGATTGCAATTTTGTTCATTATCAAAACATACATGAGAAAACACTGAAACATCATAGTACGAGGGTCGTTCATTAACTCTTTGGAAAATGTTACTAAAACAAAGTATTTTGGTAAAATATTTTTTTATTTTTCTACATGATCTCCTTTCAGCTCTATACATTTTCTAAACGGTGTTCCAACCTTTTTAACCCGTCCAAAAAGTAGGATTTCGGAAGGTCATCAAAAGAGGCATTTGTTTCGGCGATGACCTCGTTCGTCCCAAACCGTCATCCGCCGAGCCATTTTTTTTAAATCTGGGAATAGGACGAAGTCATTGGGGGCCAAATCCAGCGAATAAGGCGGATGTAAGAACGTTGATTGCAATTTTGTTCATTATCAAAACATACATGAGAAAACACTGAAACATCATAGTACGAGGGTCGTTCATTAACTCTTTGGAAAATGTTACTAAAACAAAGTATTTTGGTAAAATATTTTTTTATTTTTCTACATGATCTCCTTTCAGCGCTATACATTTTCTAAACGGTGTTCCAACCTTTTTAACCCGTCCAAAAAGTAGGATTTCGGAAGGTCATCAAAAGAGGCATTTGTTTCGGCGATGACCTCGTTCGTCCCAAACCGTCATCCGCCGAGCCATTTTTTTTAAATCTGGGAATAGGACGAAGTCATTGGGGGCCAAATCCAGCGAATAAGGCGGATGTAAGAACGTTGATTGCAATTTTGTTCATTATCAAAACATACATGAGAAAACACTGAAACATCATAGTACGAGGGTCGTTCATTAACTCTTTGGAAAATGTTACTAAAACAAAGTATTTTGGTAAAATATTTTTTTATTTTTCTACATGATCTCCTTTCAGCGCTATACATTTTCTAAACGGTGTTCCAACCTTTTTAACCCGTCCAAAAAGTAGGATTTCGGAAGGTCATCAAAAGAGGCATTTGTTTCGGCGATGACCTCGTTCGTCCCAAACCGTCATCCGCCGAGCCATTTTTTTTAAATCTGGGAATAGGACGAAGTCATTGGGGGCCAAATCTGGCGAATAAGGCGGATGTAAGAACGTTGATTGCAATTTTGTTCATTATCAAAACATACATGAGAAAACACTGAAACATCATAGTACGAGGGTCGTTCATTAACTCTTTGGAAAATGTTACTAAAACAAAGTATTTTGGTAAAATATTTTTTTATTTTTCTACATGATCTCCTTTCAGCGCTATACATTTTCTAAACGGTGTTCCAACCTTTTTAACCCGTCCAAAAAGTAGGATTTCGGAAGGTCATCAAAAGAGGCATTTGTTTCGGCGATGACCTCGTTCGTCCCAAACCGTCATCCGCCGAGCCATTTTTTTTAAATCTGGGAATAGGACGAAGTCATTGGGGGCCAAATCTGGCGAATAAGGCGGATGTAAGAACGTTGATTGCAATTTTGTTCATTATCAAAACATACATGAGAAAACACTGAAACATCATAGTACGAGGGTCGTTCATTAACTCTTTGGAAAATGTTACTAAAACAAAGTATTTTGGTAAAATATTTTTTTATTTTTCTACATGATCTCCTTTCAGCGCTATACATTTTCTAAACGGTGTTCCAACCTTTTTAACCCGTCCAAAAAGTAGGATTTCGGAAGGTCATCAAAAGAGGCATTTGTTTCGGCGATGACCTCGTTCGTCCCAAACCGTCATCCGCCGAGCCATTTTTTTTAAATCTGGGAATAGGACGAAGTCATTGGGGGCCAAATCCAGCGAATAAGGCGGATGTAAGAACGTTGATTGCAATTTTGTTCATTATCAAAACATACATGAGAAAACACTGAAACATCATAGTACGAGGGTCGTTCATTAACTCTTTGGAAAATGTTACTAAAACAAAGTATTTTGGTAAAATATTTTTTTATTTTTCTACATGATCTCCTTTCAGCTCTATACATTTTCTAAACGGTGTTCCAACCTTTTTAACCCGTCCAAAAAGTAGGATTTCGGAAGGTCATCAAAAGAGGCATTTGTTTCGGCGATGACCTCGTTCGTCCCAAACCGTCATCCGCCGAGCCATTTTTTTTAAATCTGGGAATAGGACGAAGTCATTGGGGGCCAAATCCAGCGAATAAGGCGGATGTAAGAACGTTGATTGCAATTTTGTTCATTATCAAAACATACATGAGAAAACACTGAAACATCATAGTACGAGGGTCGTTCATTAACTCTTTGGAAAATGTTACTAAAACAAAGTATTTTGGTAAAATATTTTTTTATTTTTCTACATGATCTCCTTTCAGCGCTATACATTTTCTAAACGGTGTTCCAACCTTTTTAACCCGTCCAAAAAGTAGGATTTCGGAAGGTCATCAAAAGAGGCATTTGTTTCGGCGATGACCTCGTTCGTCCCAAACCGTCATCCGCCGAGCCATTTTTTTTAAATCTGGGAATAGGACGAAGTCATTGGGGGCCAAATCTGGCGAATAAGGCGGATGTAAGAACGTTGATTGCAATTTTGTTCATTATCAAAACATACATGAGAAAACACTGAAACATCATAGTACGAGGGTCGTTCATTAACTCTTTGGAAAATGTTACTAAAACAAAGTATTTTGGTAAAATATTTTTTTATTTTTCTACATGATCTCCTTTCAGCGCTATACATTTTCTAAACGGTGTTCCAACCTTTTTAACCCGTCCAAAAAGTAGGATTTCGGAAGGTCATCAAAAGAGGCATTTGTTTCGGCGATGACCTCGTTCGTCCCAAACCGTCATCCGCCGAGCCATTTTTTTTAAATCTGGGAATAGGACGAAGTCATTGGGGGCCAAATCCAGCGAATAAGGCGGATGTAAGAACGTTGATTGCAATTTTGTTCATTATCAAAACATACATGAGAAAACACTGAAACATCATAGTACGAGGGTCGTTCATTAACTCTTTGGAAAATGTTACTAAAACAAAGTATTTTGGTAAAATATTTTTTTATTTTTCTACATGATCTCCTTTCAGCTCTATACATTTTCTAAACGGTGTTCCAACCTTTTTAACCCGTCCAAAAAGTAGGATTTCGGAAGGTCATCAAAAGAGGCATTTGTTTCGGCGATGACCTCGTTCGTCCCAAACCGTCATCCGCCGAGCCATTTTTTTTAAATCTGGGAATAGGACGAAGTCATTGGGGGCCAAATCCAGCGAATAAGGCGGATGTAAGAACGTTGATTGCAATTTTGTTCATTATCAAAACATACATGAGAAAACACTGAAACATCATAGTACGAGGGTCGTTCATTAACTCTTTGGAAAATGTTACTAAAACAAAGTATTTTGGTAAAATATTTTTTTATTTTTCTACATGATCTCCTTTCAGCGCTATACATTTTCTAAACGGTGTTCCAACCTTTTTAACCCGTCCAAAAAGTAGGATTTCGGAAGGTCATCAAAAGAGGCATTTGTTTCGGCGATGACCTCGTTCGTCCCAAACCGTCATCCGCCGAGCCATTTTTTTTAAATCTGGGAATAGGACGAAGTCATTGGGGGCCAAATCCAGCGAATAAGGCGGATGTAAGAACGTTGATTGCAATTTTGTTCATTATCAAAACATACATGAGAAAACACTGAAACATCATAGTACGAGGGTCGTTCATTAACTCTTTGGAAAATGTTACTAAAACAAAGTATTTTGGTAAAATATTTTTTTATTTTTCTACATGATCTCCTTTCAGCGCTATACATTTTCTAAACGGTGTTCCAACCTTTTTAACCCGTCCAAAAAGTAGGATTTCGGAAGGTCATCAAAAGAGGCATTTGTTTCGGCGATGACCTCGTTCGTCCCAAACCGTCATCCGCCGAGCCATTTTTTTTAAATCTGGGAATAGGACGAAGTCATTGGGGGCCAAATCCAGCGAATAAGGCGGATGTAAGAACGTTGATTGCAATTTTGTTCATTATCAAAACATACATGAGAAAACACTGAAACATCATAGTACGAGGGTCGTTCATTAACTCTTTGGAAAATGTTACTAAAACAAAGTATTTTGGTAAAATATTTTTTTATTTTTCTACATGATCTCCTTTCAGCGCTATACATTTTCTAAACGGTGTTCCAACCTTTTTAACCCGTCCAAAAAGTAGGATTTCGGAAGGTCATCAAAAGAGGCATTTGTTTCGGCGATGACCTCGTTCGTCCCAAACCGTCATCCGCCGAGCCATTTTTTTTAAATCTGGGAATAGGACGAAGTCATTGGGGGCCAAATCCAGCGAATAAGGCGGATGTAAGAACGTTGATTGCAATTTTGTTCATTATCAAAACATACATGAGAAAACACTGAAACATCATAGTACGAGGGTCGTTCATTAACTCTTTGGAAAATGTTACTAAAACAAAGTATTTTGGTAAAATATTTTTTTATTTTTCTACATGATCTCCTTTCAGCTCTATACATTTTCTAAACGGTGTTCCAACCTTTTTAACCCGTCCAAAAAGTAGGATTTCGGAAGGTCATCAAAAGAGGCATTTGTTTCGGCGATGACCTCCTCGTTCGTCATTTTTTTTAAAGCTGGGAATAGGACGAAGTCATTGGGGGCCAAATCCAGCGAATAAGGCGGATGTAAGAACGTTGATTGCAATTTTGTTCATTATCAAAACATACATGAGAAAACACTGAAACATCATAGTACGAGGGTCGTTCATTAACTCTTTGGAAAATGTTACTAAAACAAAGTATTTTGGTAAAATATTTTTTTATTTTTCTACATGATCTCCTTTCAGCGCTATACATTTTCTAAACGGTGTTCCAACCTTTTTAACCCGTCCAAAAAGTAGGATTTCGGAAGGTCATCAAAAGAGGCATTTGTTTCGGCGATGACCTCGTTCGTCCCAAACCGTCATCCGCCGAGCCATTTTTTTTAAATCTGGGAATAGGACGAAGTCATTGGGGGCCAAATCCAGCGAATAAGGCGGATGTAAGAACGTTGATTGCAATTTTGTTCATTATCAAAACATACATGAGAAAACACTGAAACATCATAGTACGAGGGTCGTTCATTAACTCTTTGGAAAATGTTACTAAAACAAAGTATTTTGGTAAAATATTTTTTTATTTTTCTACATGATCTCCTTTCAGCGCTATACATTTTCTAAACGGTGTTCCAACCTTTTTAACCCGTCCAAAAAGTAGGATTTCGGAAGGTCATCAAAAGAGGTATTTGTTTCGGCGATGACCTCGTTCGTCCCAAACCGTCATCCGCCGAGCCATTTTTTTTAAATCTGGGAATAGGACGAAGTCATTGGGGGCCAAATCCAGCGAATAAGGCGGATGTAAGAACGTTGATTGCAATTTTGTTCATTATCAAAACATACATGAGAAAACACTGAAACATCATAGTACGAGGGTCGTTCATTAACTCTTTGGAAAATGTTACTAAAACAAAGTATTTTGGTAAAATATTTTTTTATTTTTCTACATGATCTCCTTTCAGCGCTATACATTTTCTAAACGGTGTTCCAACCTTTTTAACCCGTCCAAAAAGTAGGATTTCGGAAGGTCATCAAAAGAGGCATTTGTTTCGGCGATGACCTCGTTCGTCCCAAACCGTCATCCGCCGAGCCATTTTTTTTAAATCTGGGAATAGGACGAAGTCATTGGGGGCCAAATCCAGCGAATAAGGCGGATGTAAGAACGTTGATTGCAATTTTGTTCATTATCAAAACATACATGAGAAAACACTGAAACATCATAGTACGAGGGTCGTTCATTAACTCTTTGGAAAATGTTACTAAAACAAAGTATTTTGGTAAAATATTTTTTTATTTTTCTACATGATCTCCTTTCAGCGCTATACATTTTCTAAACGGTGTTCCAACCTTTTTAACCCGTCCAAAAAGTAGGATTTCGGAAGGTCATCAAAAGAGGTATTTGTTTCGGCGATGACCTCGTTCGTCCCAAACCGTCATCCGCCGAGCCATTTTTTTTAAATCTGGGAATAGGACGAAGTCATTGGGGGCCAAATCTGGCGAATAAGGCGGATGTAAGAACGTTGATTGCAATTTTGTTCATTATCAAAACATACATGAGAAAACACTGAAACATCATAGTACGAGGGTCGTTCATTAACTCTTTGGAAAATGTTACTAAAACAAAGTATTTTGGTAAAATATTTTTTTATTTTTCTACATGATCTCCTTTCAGCTCTATACATTTTCTAAACGGTGTTCCAACCTTTTTAACCCGTCCAAAAAGTAGGATTTCGGAAGGTCATCAAAAGAGGCATTTGTTTCGGCGATGACCTCGTTCGTCCCAAACCGTCATCCGCCGAGCCATTTTTTTTAAATCTGGGAATAGGACGAAGTCATTGGGGGCCAAATCCAGCGAATAAGGCGGATGTAAGAACGTTGATTGCAATTTTGTTCATTATCAAAACATACATGAGAAAACACTGAAACATCATAGTACGAGGGTCGTTCATTAACTCTTTGGAAAATGTTACTAAAACAAAGTATTTTGGTAAAATATTTTTTTATTTTTCTACATGATCTCCTTTCAGCGCTATACATTTTCTAAACGGTGTTCCAACCTTTTTAACCCGTCCAAAAAGTAGGATTTCGGAAGGTCATCAAAAGAGGCATTTGTTTCGGCGATGACCTCGTTCGTCCCAAACCGTCATCCGCCGAGCCATTTTTTTTAAATCTGGGAATAGGACGAAGTCATTGGGGGCCAAATCCAGCGAATAAGGCGGATGTAAGAACGTTGATTGCAATTTTGTTCATTATCAAAACATACATGAGAAAACACTGAAACATCATAGTACGAGGGTCGTTCATTAACTCTTTGGAAAATGTTACTAAAACAAAGTATTTTGGTAAAATATTTTTTTATTTTTCTACATGATCTCCTTTCAGCGCTATACATTTTCTAAACGGTGTTCCAACCTTTTTAACCCGTCCAAAAAGTAGGATTTCGGAAGGTCATCAAAAGAGGCATTTGTTTCGGCGATGACCTCGTTCGTCCCAAACCGTCATCCGCCGAGCCATTTTTTTTAAATCTGGGAATAGGACGAAGTCATTGGGGGCCAAATCTGGCGAATAAGGCGGATGTAAGAACGTTGATTGCAATTTTGTTCATTATCAAAACATACATGAGAAAACACTGAAACATCATAGTACGAGGGTCGTTCATTAACTCTTTGGAAAATGTTACTAAAACAAAGTATTTTGGTAAAATATTTTTTTATTTTTCTACATGATCTCCTTTCAGCGCTATACATTTTCTAAACGGTGTTCCAACCTTTTTAACCCGTCCAAAAAGTAGGATTTCGGAAGGTCATCAAAAGAGGCATTTGTTTCGGCGATGACCTCGTTCGTCCCAAACCGTCATCCGCCGAGCCATTTTTTTTAAATCTGGGAATAGGACGAAGTCATTGGGGGCCAAATCTGGCGAATAAGGCGGATGTAAGAACGTTGATTGCAATTTTGTTCATTATCAAAACATACATGAGAAAACACTGAAACATCATAGTACGAGGGTCGTTCATTAACTCTTTGGAAAATGTTACTAAAACAAAGTATTTTGGTAAAATATTTTTTTATTTTTCTACATGATCTCCTTTCAGCGCTATACATTTTCTAAACGGTGTTCCAACCTTTTTAACCCGTCCAAAAAGTAGGATTTCGGAAGGTCATCAAAAGAGGCATTTGTTTCGGCGATGACCTCGTTCGTCCCAAACCGTCATCCGCCGAGCCATTTTTTTTAAATCTGGGAATAGGACGAAGTCATTGGGGGCCAAATCCAGCGAATAAGGCGGATGTAAGAACGTTGATTGCAATTTTGTTCATTATCAAAACATACATGAGAAAACACTGAAACATCATAGTACGAGGGTCGTTCATTAACTCTTTGGAAAATGTTACTAAAACAAAGTATTTTGGTAAAATATTTTTTTATTTTTCTACATGATCTCCTTTCAGCTCTATACATTTTCTAAACGGTGTTCCAACCTTTTTAACCCGTCCAAAAAGTAGGATTTCGGAAGGTCATCAAAAGAGGCATTTGTTTCGGCGATGACCTCGTTCGTCCCAAACCGTCATCCGCCGAGCCATTTTTTTTAAATCTGGGAATAGGACGAAGTCATTGGGGGCCAAATCCAGCGAATAAGGCGGATGTAAGAACGTTGATTGCAATTTTGTTCATTATCAAAACATACATGAGAAAACACTGAAACATCATAGTACGAGGGTCGTTCATTAACTCTTTGGAAAATGTTACTAAAACAAAGTATTTTGGTAAAATATTTTTTTATTTTTCTACATGATCTCCTTTCAGCGCTATACATTTTCTAAACGGTGTTCCAACCTTTTTAACCCGTCCAAAAAGTAGGATTTCGGAAGGTCATCAAAAGAGGCATTTGTTTCGGCGATGACCTCGTTCGTCCCAAACCGTCATCCGCCGAGCCATTTTTTTTAAATCTGGGAATAGGACGAAGTCATTGGGGGCCAAATCTGGCGAATAAGGCGGATGTAAGAACGTTGATTGCAATTTTGTTCATTATCAAAACATACATGAGAAAACACTGAAACATCATAGTACGAGGGTCGTTCATTAACTCTTTGGAAAATGTTACTAAAACAAAGTATTTTGGTAAAATATTTTTTTATTTTTCTACATGATCTCCTTTCAGCGCTATACATTTTCTAAACGGTGTTCCAACCTTTTTAACCCGTCCAAAAAGTAGGATTTCGGAAGGTCATCAAAAGAGGCATTTGTTTCGGCGATGACCTCGTTCGTCCCAAACCGTCATCCGCCGAGCCATTTTTTTTAAATCTGGGAATAGGACGAAGTCATTGGGGGCCAAATCCAGCGAATAAGGCGGATGTAAGAACGTTGATTGCAATTTTGTTCATTATCAAAACATACATGAGAAAACACTGAAACATCATAGTACGAGGGTCGTTCATTAACTCTTTGGAAAATGTTACTAAAACAAAGTATTTTGGTAAAATATTTTTTTATTTTTCTACATGATCTCCTTTCAGCTCTATACATTTTCTAAACGGTGTTCCAACCTTTTTAACCCGTCCAAAAAGTAGGATTTCGGAAGGTCATCAAAAGAGGCATTTGTTTCGGCGATGACCTCGTTCGTCCCAAACCGTCATCCGCCGAGCCATTTTTTTTAAATCTGGGAATAGGACGAAGTCATTGGGGGCCAAATCCAGCGAATAAGGCGGATGTAAGAACGTTGATTGCAATTTTGTTCATTATCAAAACATACATGAGAAAACACTGAAACATCATAGTACGAGGGTCGTTCATTAACTCTTTGGAAAATGTTACTAAAACAAAGTATTTTGGTAAAATATTTTTTTATTTTTCTACATGATCTCCTTTCAGCGCTATACATTTTCTAAACGGTGTTCCAACCTTTTTAACCCGTCCAAAAAGTAGGATTTCGGAAGGTCATCAAAAGAGGCATTTGTTTCGGCGATGACCTCGTTCGTCCCAAACCGTCATCCGCCGAGCCATTTTTTTTAAATCTGGGAATAGGACGAAGTCATTGGGGGCCAAATCCAGCGAATAAGGCGGATGTAAGAACGTTGATTGCAATTTTGTTCATTATCAAAACATACATGAGAAAACACTGAAACATCATAGTACGAGGGTCGTTCATTAACTCTTTGGAAAATGTTACTAAAACAAAGTATTTTGGTAAAATATTTTTTTATTTTTCTACATGATCTCCTTTCAGCGCTATACATTTTCTAAACGGTGTTCCAACCTTTTTAACCCGTCCAAAAAGTAGGATTTCGGAAGGTCATCAAAAGAGGCATTTGTTTCGGCGATGACCTCGTTCGTCCCAAACCGTCATCCGCCGAGCCATTTTTTTTAAATCTGGGAATAGGACGAAGTCATTGGGGGCCAAATCCAGCGAATAAGGCGGATGTAAGAACGTTGATTGCAATTTTGTTCATTATCAAAACATACATGAGAAAACACTGAAACATCATAGTACGAGGGTCGTTCATTAACTCTTTGGAAAATGTTACTAAAACAAAGTATTTTGGTAAAATATTTTTTTATTTTTCTACATGATCTCCTTTCAGCGCTATACATTTTCTAAACGGTGTTCCAACCTTTTTAACCCGTCCAAAAAGTAGGATTTCGGAAGGTCATCAAAAGAGGCATTTGTTTCGGCGATGACCTCGTTCGTCCCAAACCGTCATCCGCCGAGCCATTTTTTTTAAATCTGGGAATAGGACGAAGTCATTGGGGGCCAAATCCAGCGAATAAGGCGGATGTAAGAACGTTGATTGCAATTTTGTTCATTATCAAAACATACATGAGAAAACACTGAAACATCATAGTACGAGGGTCGTTCATTAACTCTTTGGAAAATGTTACTAAAACAAAGTATTTTGGTAAAATATTTTTTTATTTTTCTACATGATCTCCTTTCAGCTCTATACATTTTCTAAACGGTGTTCCAACCTTTTTAACCCGTCCAAAAAGTAGGATTTCGGAAGGTCATCAAAAGAGGCATTTGTTTCGGCGATGACCTCCTCGTTCGTCATTTTTTTTAAAGCTGGGAATAGGACGAAGTCATTGGGGGCCAAATCCAGCGAATAAGGCGGATGTAAGAACGTTGATTGCAATTTTGTTCATTATCAAAACATACATGAGAAAACACTGAAACATCATAGTACGAGGGTCGTTCATTAACTCTTTGGAAAATGTTACTAAAACAAAGTATTTTGGTAAAATATTTTTTTATTTTTCTACATGATCTCCTTTCAGCGCTATACATTTTCTAAACGGTGTTCCAACCTTTTTAACCCGTCCAAAAAGTAGGATTTCGGAAGGTCATCAAAAGAGGCATTTGTTTCGGCGATGACCTCGTTCGTCCCAAACCGTCATCCGCCGAGCCATTTTTTTTAAATCTGGGAATAGGACGAAGTCATTGGGGGCCAAATCCAGCGAATAAGGCGGATGTAAGAACGTTGATTGCAATTTTGTTCATTATCAAAACATACATGAGAAAACACTGAAACATCATAGTACGAGGGTCGTTCATTAACTCTTTGGAAAATGTTACTAAAACAAAGTATTTTGGTAAAATATTTTTTTATTTTTCTACATGATCTCCTTTCAGCGCTATACATTTTCTAAACGGTGTTCCAACCTTTTTAACCCGTCCAAAAAGTAGGATTTCGGAAGGTCATCAAAAGAGGTATTTGTTTCGGCGATGACCTCGTTCGTCCCAAACCGTCATCCGCCGAGCCATTTTTTTTAAATCTGGGAATAGGACGAAGTCATTGGGGGCCAAATCCAGCGAATAAGGCGGATGTAAGAACGTTGATTGCAATTTTGTTCATTATCAAAACATACATGAGAAAACACTGAAACATCATAGTACGAGGGTCGTTCATTAACTCTTTGGAAAATGTTACTAAAACAAAGTATTTTGGTAAAATATTTTTTTATTTTTCTACATGATCTCCTTTCAGCGCTATACATTTTCTAAACGGTGTTCCAACCTTTTTAACCCGTCCAAAAAGTAGGATTTCGGAAGGTCATCAAAAGAGGCATTTGTTTCGGCGATGACCTCGTTCGTCCCAAACCGTCATCCGCCGAGCCATTTTTTTTAAATCTGGGAATAGGACGAAGTCATTGGGGGCCAAATCCAGCGAATAAGGCGGATGTAAGAACGTTGATTGCAATTTTGTTCATTATCAAAACATACATGAGAAAACACTGAAACATCATAGTACGAGGGTCGTTCATTAACTCTTTGGAAAATGTTACTAAAACAAAGTATTTTGGTAAAATATTTTTTTATTTTTCTACATGATCTCCTTTCAGCTCTATACATTTTCTAAACGGTGTTCCAACCTTTTTAACCCGTCCAAAAAGTAGGATTTCGGAAGGTCATCAAAAGAGGCATTTGTTTCGGCGATGACCTCGTTCGTCCCAAACCGTCATCCGCCGAGCCATTTTTTTTAAATCTGGGAATAGGACGAAGTCATTGGGGGCCAAATCTGGCGAATAAGGCGGATGTAAGAACGTTGATTGCAATTTTGTTCATTATCAAAACATACATGAGAAAACACTGAAACATCATAGTACGAGGGTCGTTCATTAACTCTTTGGAAAATGTTACTAAAACAAAGTATTTTGGTAAAATATTTTTTTATTTTTCTACATGATCTCCTTTCAGCTCTATACATTTTCTAAACGGTGTTCCAACCTTTTTAACCCGTCCAAAAAGTAGGATTTCGGAAGGTCATCAAAAGAGGCATTTGTTTCGGCGATGACCTCGTTCGTCCCAAACCGTCATCCGCCGAGCCATTTTTTTTAAATCTGGGAATAGGACGAAGTCATTGGGGGCCAAATCTGGCGAATAAGGCGGATGTAAGAACGTTGATTGCAATTTTGTTCATTATCAAAACATACATGAGAAAACACTGAAACATCATAGTACGAGGGTCGTTCATTAACTCTTTGGAAAATGTTACTAAAACAAAGTATTTTGGTAAAATATTTTTTTATTTTTCTACATGATCTCCTTTCAGCTCTATACATTTTCTAAACGGTGTTCCAACCTTTTTAACCCGTCCAAAAAGTAGGATTTCGGAAGGTCATCAAAAGAGGCATTTGTTTCGGCGATGACCTCCTCGTTCGTCATTTTTTTTAAAGCTGGGAATAGGACGAAGTCATTGGGGGCCAAATCCAGCGAATAAGGCGGATGTAAGAACGTTGATTGCAATTTTGTTCATTATCAAAACATACATGAGAAAACACTGAAACATCATAGTACGAGGGTCGTTCATTAATTCTTTGGAAAATGTTACTAAAACAAAGTATTTTGGTAAAATATTTTTTTATTTTTCTACATGATCTCCTTTCAGCTCTATACATTTTCTAAACGGTGTTCCAACCTTTTTAACCCGTCCAAAAAGTAGGATTTCGGAAGGTCATCAAAAGAGGCATTTGTTTCGGCGATGACCTCGTTCGTCCCAAACCGTCATCCGCCGAGCCATTTTTTTTAAATCTGGGAATAGGACGAAGTCATTGGGGGCCAAATCCAGCGAATAAGGCGGATGTAAGAACGTTGATTGCAATTTTGTTCATTATCAAAACATACATGAGAAAACACTGAAACATCATAGTACGAGGGTCGTTCATTAACTCTTTGGAAAATGTTACTAAAACAAAGTATTTTGGTAAAATATTTTTTTATTTTTCTACATGATCTCCTTTCAGCGCTATACATTTTCTAAACGGTGTTCCAACCTTTTTAACCCGTCCAAAAAGTAGGATTTCGGAAGGTCATCAAAAGAGGCATTTGTTTCGGCGATGACCTCGTTCGTCCCAAACCGTCATCCGCCGAGCCATTTTTTTTAAATCTGGGAATAGGACGAAGTCATTGGGGGCCAAATCTGGCGAATAAGGCGGATGTAAGAACGTTGATTGCAATTTTGTTCATTATCAAAACATACATGAGAAAACACTGAAACATCATAGTACGAGGGTCGTTCATTAACTCTTTGGAAAATGTTACTAAAACAAAGTATTTTGGTAAAATATTTTTTTATTTTTCTACATGATCTCCTTTCAGCGCTATACATTTTCTAAACGGTGTTCCAACCTTTTTAACCCGTCCAAAAAGTAGGATTTCGGAAGGTCATCAAAAGAGGCATTTGTTTCGGCGATGACCTCGTTCGTCCCAAACCGTCATCCGCCGAGCCATTTTTTTTAAATCTGGGAATAGGACGAAGTCATTGGGGGCCAAATCCAGCGAATAAGGCGGATGTAAGAACGTTGATTGCAATTTTGTTCATTATCAAAACATACATGAGAAAACACTGAAACATCATAGTACGAGGGTCGTTCATTAACTCTTTGGAAAATGTTACTAAAACAAAGTATTTTGGTAAAATATTTTTTTATTTTTCTACATGATCTCCTTTCAGCTCTATACATTTTCTAAACGGTGTTCCAACCTTTTTAACCCGTCCAAAAAGTAGGATTTCGGAAGGTCATCAAAAGAGGCATTTGTTTCGGCGATGACCTCGTTCGTCCCAAACCGTCATCCGCCGAGCCATTTTTTTTAAATCTGGGAATAGGACGAAGTCATTGGGGGCCAAATCCAGCGAATAAGGCGGATGTAAGAACGTTGATTGCAATTTTGTTCATTATCAAAACATACATGAGAAAACACTGAAACATCATAGTACGAGGGTCGTTCATTAACTCTTTGGAAAATGTTACTAAAACAAAGTATTTTGGTAAAATATTTTTTTATTTTTCTACATGATCTCCTTTCAGCGCTATACATTTTCTAAACGGTGTTCCAACCTTTTTAACCCGTCCAAAAAGTAGGATTTCGGAAGGTCATCAAAAGAGGCATTTGTTTCGGCGATGACCTCGTTCGTCCCAAACCGTCATCCGCCGAGCCATTTTTTTTAAATCTGGGAATAGGACGAAGTCATTGGGGGCCAAATCCAGCGAATAAGGCGGATGTAAGAACGTTGATTGCAATTTTGTTCATTATCAAAACATACATGAGAAAACACTGAAACATCATAGTACGAGGGTCGTTCATTAACTCTTTGGAAAATGTTACTAAAACAAAGTATTTTGGTAAAATATTTTTTTATTTTTCTACATGATCTCCTTTCAGCGCTATACATTTTCTAAACGGTGTTCCAACCTTTTTAACCCGTCCAAAAAGTAGGATTTCGGAAGGTCATCAAAAGAGGCATTTGTTTCGGCGATGACCTCGTTCGTCCCAAACCGTCATCCGCCGAGCCATTTTTTTTAAATCTGGGAATAGGACGAAGTCATTGGGGGCCAAATCCAGCGAATAAGGCGGATGTAAGAACGTTGATTGCAATTTTGTTCATTATCAAAACATACATGAGAAAACACTGAAACATCATAGTACGAGGGTCGTTCATTAACTCTTTGGAAAATGTTACTAAAACAAAGTATTTTGGTAAAATATTTTTTTATTTTTCTACATGATCTCCTTTCAGCGCTATACATTTTCTAAACGGTGTTCCAACCTTTTTAACCCGTCCAAAAAGTAGGATTTCGGAAGGTCATCAAAAGAGGCATTTGTTTCGGCGATGACCTCGTTCGTCCCAAACCGTCATCCGCCGAGCCATTTTTTTTAAATCTGGGAATAGGACGAAGTCATTGGGGGCCAAATCCAGCGAATAAGGCGGATGTAAGAACGTTGATTGCAATTTTGTTCATTATCAAAACATACATGAGAAAACACTGAAACATCATAGTACGAGGGTCGTTCATTAACTCTTTGGAAAATGTTACTAAAACAAAGTATTTTGGTAAAATATTTTTTTATTTTTCTACATGATCTCCTTTCAGCTCTATACATTTTCTAAACGGTGTTCCAACCTTTTTAACCCGTCCAAAAAGTAGGATTTCGGAAGGTCATCAAAAGAGGCATTTGTTTCGGCGATGACCTCCTCGTTCGTCATTTTTTTTAAAGCTGGGAATAGGACGAAGTCATTGGGGGCCAAATCCAGCGAATAAGGCGGATGTAAGAACGTTGATTGCAATTTTGTTCATTATCAAAACATACATGAGAAAACACTGAAACATCATAGTACGAGGGTCGTTCATTAACTCTTTGGAAAATGTTACTAAAACAAAGTATTTTGGTAAAATATTTTTTTATTTTTCTACATGATCTCCTTTCAGCGCTATACATTTTCTAAACGGTGTTCCAACCTTTTTAACCCGTCCAAAAAGTAGGATTTCGGAAGGTCATCAAAAGAGGCATTTGTTTCGGCGATGACCTCGTTCGTCCCAAACCGTCATCCGCCGAGCCATTTTTTTTAAATCTGGGAATAGGACGAAGTCATTGGGGGCCAAATCCAGCGAATAAGGCGGATGTAAGAACGTTGATTGCAATTTTGTTCATTATCAAAACATACATGAGAAAACACTGAAACATCATAGTACGAGGGTCGTTCATTAACTCTTTGGAAAATGTTACTAAAACAAAGTATTTTGGTAAAATATTTTTTTATTTTTCTACATGATCTCCTTTCAGCGCTATACATTTTCTAAACGGTGTTCCAACCTTTTTAACCCGTCCAAAAAGTAGGATTTCGGAAGGTCATCAAAAGAGGTATTTGTTTCGGCGATGACCTCGTTCGTCCCAAACCGTCATCCGCCGAGCCATTTTTTTTAAATCTGGGAATAGGACGAAGTCATTGGGGGCCAAATCCAGCGAATAAGGCGGATGTAAGAACGTTGATTGCAATTTTGTTCATTATCAAAACATACATGAGAAAACACTGAAACATCATAGTACGAGGGTCGTTCATTAACTCTTTGGAAAATGTTACTAAAACAAAGTATTTTGGTAAAATATTTTTTTATTTTTCTACATGATCTCCTTTCAGCGCTATACATTTTCTAAACGGTGTTCCAACCTTTTTAACCCGTCCAAAAAGTAGGATTTCGGAAGGTCATCAAAAGAGGCATTTGTTTCGGCGATGACCTCGTTCGTCCCAAACCGTCATCCGCCGAGCCATTTTTTTTAAATCTGGGAATAGGACGAAGTCATTGGGGGCCAAATCCAGCGAATAAGGCGGATGTAAGAACGTTGATTGCAATTTTGTTCATTATCAAAACATACATGAGAAAACACTGAAACATCATAGTACGAGGGTCGTTCATTAACTCTTTGGAAAATGTTACTAAAACAAAGTATTTTGGTAAAATATTTTTTTATTTTTCTACATGATCTCCTTTCAGCTCTATACATTTTCTAAACGGTGTTCCAACCTTTTTAACCCGTCCAAAAAGTAGGATTTCGGAAGGTCATCAAAAGAGGCATTTGTTTCGGCGATGACCTCCTCGTTCGTCATTTTTTTTAAAGCTGGGAATAGGAAGAAGTCACTGGGGGCCAAATCTGGCGAATAAGGCGGATGTAAGAACGTTGATTGCAATTTTGTTCATTATCAAAACATACATGAGAAAACACTGAAACGTCATAGTACGAGGGTCGTTCATTAACTCTTTGGAAAATGTTACTAAAACAAAGTATTTTGGTAAAATATTTTTTTATTTTTCTACATGATCTCCTTTCAGCTCTATACATTTTCTAAACGGTGTTCCAACCTTTTTAACCCGTCCAAAAAGTAGGATTTCGGAAGGTCATCAAAAGAGGCATTTGTTTCGGCGATGA
The DNA here is from genome assembly GCA_958510875.1 of Endomychus coccineus. Taxonomy (NCBI): domain Eukaryota; kingdom Metazoa; phylum Arthropoda; class Insecta; order Coleoptera; family Endomychidae; genus Endomychus; species Endomychus coccineus. The sequence goes on from OY294070.1 coordinate 10,528,174, forward strand.
CCTCCTCGTTCGTCATTTTTTTTAAAGCTGGGAATAGGAAGAAGTCACTGGGGGCCAAATCTGGCGAATAAGGCGGATGTAAGAACGTTGATTGCAATTTTGTTCATTATCAAAACATACATGAGAAAACACTGAAACATCATAGTACGAGGGTCGTTCATTAACTCTTTGGAAAATGTTACTAAAACAAAGTATTTTGGTAAAATATTTTTTTATTTTTCTACATGATCTCCTTTCAGCTCTATACATTTTCTAAACGGTGTTCCAACCTTTTTAACCCGTCCAAAAAGTAGGATTTCGGAAGGTCATCAAAAGAGGCATTTGTTTCGGCGATGACCTCCTCGTTCGTCATTTTTTTTAAAGCTGGGAATAGGAAGAAGTCACTGGGGGCCAAATCTGGCGAATAAGGCGGATGTAAGAACGTTGATTGCAATTTTGTTCATTATCAAAACATACATGAGAAAACACTGAAACGTCATAGTACGAGGGTCGTTCATTAACTCTTTGGAAAATGTTACTAAAACAAAGTATTTTGGTAAAATATTTTTTTATTTTTCTACATGATCTCCTTTCAGCTCTATACATTTTCTAAACGGTGTTCCAACCTTTTTAACCCGTCCAAAAAGTAGGATTTCGGAAGGTCATCAAAAGAGGCATTTGTTTCGGCGATGACCTCCTCGTTCGTCATTTTTTTTAAAGCTGGGAATAGGAAGAAGTCACTGGGGGCCAAATCTGGCGAATAAGGCGGATGTAAGAACGTTGATTGCAATTTTGTTCATTATCAAAACATACATGAGAAAACACTGAAACATCATAGTACGAGGGTCGTTCATTAACTCTTTGGAAAATGTTACTAAAACAAAGTATTTTGGTAAAATATTTTTTTATTTTTCTACATGATCTCCTTTCAGCTCTATACATTTTCTAAACGGTGTTCCAACCTTTTTAACCCGTCCAAAAAGTAGGATTTCGGAAGGTCATCAAAAGAGGCATTTGTTTCGGCGATGACCTCCTCGTTCGTCATTTTTTTTAAAGCTGGGAATAGGAAGAAGTCACTGGGGGCCAAATCTGGCGAATAAGGCGGATGTAAGAACGTTGATTGCAATTTTGTTCATTATCAAAACATACATGAGAAAACACTGAAACGTCATAGTACGAGGGTCGTTCATTAACTCTTTGGAAAATGTTACTAAAACAAAGTATTTTGGTAAAATATTTTTTTATTTTTCTACATGATCTCCTTTCAGCTCTATACATTTTCTAAACGGTGTTCCAACCTTTTTAACCCGTCCAAAAAGTAGGATTTCGGAAGGTCATCAAAAGAGGCATTTGTTTCGGCGATGACCTCCTCGTTCGTCATTTTTTTTAAAGCTGGGAATAGGAAGAAGTCACTGGGGGCCAAATCTGGCGAATAAGGCGGATGTAAGAACGTTGATTGCAATTTTGTTCATTATCAAAACATACATGAGAAAACACTGAAACGTCATAGTACGAGGGTCGTTCATTAACTCTTTGGAAAATGTTACTAAAACAAAGTATTTTGGTAAAATATTTTTTTATTTTTCTACATGATCTCCTTTCAGCGCTATACATTTTCTAAACGGTGTTCCAACCTTTTTAACCCGTCCAAAAAGTAGGATTTCGGAAGGTCATCAAAAGAGGCATTTGTTTCGGCGATGACCTCGTTCGTCCCAAACCGTCATCCGCCGAGCCATTTTTTTTAAATCTGGGAATAGGACGAAGTCATTGGGGGCCAAATCCAGCGAATAAGGCGGATGTAAGAACGTTGATTGCAATTTTGTTCATTATCAAAACATACATGAGAAAACACTGAAACATCATAGTACGAGGGTCGTTCATTAACTCTTTGGAAAATGTTACTAAAACAAAGTATTTTGGTAAAATATTTTTTTATTTTTCTACATGATCTCCTTTCAGCTCTATACATTTTCTAAACGGTGTTCCAACCTTTTTAACCCGTCCAAAAAGTAGGATTTCGGAAGGTCATCAAAAGAGGCATTTGTTTCGGCGATGACCTCCTCGTTCGTCATTTTTTTTAAAGCTGGGAATAGGAAGAAGTCACTGGGGGCCAAATCTGGCGAATAAGGCGGATGTAAGAACGTTGATTGCAATTTTGTTCATTATCAAAACATACATGAGAAAACACTGAAACATCATAGTACGAGGGTCGTTCATTAACTCTTTGGAAAATGTTACTAAAACAAAGTATTTTGGTAAAATATTTTTTTATTTTTCTACATGATCTCCTTTCAGCTCTATACATTTTCTAAACGGTGTTCCAACCTTTTTAACCCGTCCAAAAAGTAGGATTTCGGAAGGTCATCAAAAGAGGCATTTGTTTCGGCGATGACCTCCTCGTTCGTCATTTTTTTTAAAGCTGGGAATAGGAAGAAGTCACTGGGGGCCAAATCTGGCGAATAAGGCGGATGTAAGAACGTTGATTGCAATTTTGTTCATTATCAAAACATACATGAGAAAACACTGAAACGTCATAGTACGAGGGTCGTTCATTAACTCTTTGGAAAATGTTACTAAAACAAAGTATTTTGGTAAAATATTTTTTTATTTTTCTACATGATCTCCTTTCAGCGCTATACATTTTCTAAACGGTGTTCCAACCTTTTTAACCCGTCCAAAAAGTAGGATTTCGGAAGGTCATCAAAAGAGGCATTTGTTTCGGCGATGACCTCCTCGTTCGTCATTTTTTTTAAAGCTGGGAATAGGAAGAAGTCACTGGGGGCCAAATCTGGCGAATAAGGCGGATGTAAGAACGTTGATTGCAATTTTGTTCATTATCAAAACATACATGAGAAAACACTGAAACATCATAGTACGAGGGTCGTTCATTAACTCTTTGGAAAATGTTACTAAAACAAAGTATTTTGGTAAAATATTTTTTTATTTTTCTACATGATCTCCTTTCAGCTCTATACATTTTCTAAACGGTGTTCCAACCTTTTTAACCCGTCCAAAAAGTAGGATTTCGGAAGGTCATCAAAAGAGGCATTTGTTTCGGCGATGACCTCCTCGTTCGTCATTTTTTTTAAAGCTGGGAATAGGACGAAGTCATTGGGGGCCAAATCCAGCGAATAAGGCGGATGTAAGAACGTTGATTGCAATTTTGTTCATTATCAAAACATACATGAGAAAACACTGAAACGTCATAGTACGAGGGTCGTTCATTAACTCTTTGGAAAATGTTACTAAAACAAAGTATTTTGGTAAAATATTTTTTTATTTTTCTACATGATCTCCTTTCAGCGCTATACATTTTCTAAACGGTGTTCCAACCTTTTTAACCCGTCCAAAAAGTAGGATTTCGGAAGGTCATCAAAAGAGGCATTTGTTTCGGCGATGACCTCCTCGTTCGTCATTTTTTTTAAAGCTGGGAATAGGAAGAAGTCACTGGGGGCCAAATCTGGCGAATAAGGCGGATGTAAGAACGTTGATTGCAATTTTGTTCATTATCAAAACATACATGAGAAAACACTGAAACATCATAGTACGAGGGTCGTTCATTAACTCTTTGGAAAATGTTACTAAAACAAAGTATTTTGGTAAAATATTTTTTTATTTTTCTACATGATCTCCTTTCAGCTCTATACATTTTCTAAACGGTGTTCCAACCTTTTTAACCCGTCCAAAAAGTAGGATTTCGGAAGGTCATCAAAAGAGGCATTTGTTTCGGCGATGACCTCCTCGTTCGTCATTTTTTTTAAAGCTGGGAATAGGAAGAAGTCACTGGGGGCCAAATCTGGCGAATAAGGCGGATGTAAGAACGTTGATTGCAATTTTGTTCATTATCAAAACATACATGAGAAAACACTGAAACATCATAGTACGAGGGTCGTTCATTAACTCTTTGGAAAATGTTACTAAAACAAAGTATTTTGGTAAAATATTTTTTTATTTTTCTACATGATCTCCTTTCAGCTCTATACATTTTCTAAACGGTGTTCCAACCTTTTTAACCCGTCCAAAAAGTAGGATTTCGGAAGGTCATCAAAAGAGGCATTTGTTTCGGCGATGACCTCCTCGTTCGTCATTTTTTTTAAAGCTGGGAATAGGAAGAAGTCACTGGGGGCCAAATCTGGCGAATAAGGCGGATGTAAGAACGTTGATTGCAATTTTGTTCATTATCAAAACATACATGAGAAAACACTGAAACGTCATAGTACGAGGGTCGTTCATTAACTCTTTGGAAAATGTTACTAAAACAAAGTATTTTGGTAAAATATTTTTTTATTTTTCTACATGATCTCCTTTCAGCTCTATACATTTTCTAAACGGTGTTCCAACCTTTTTAACCCGTCCAAAAAGTAGGATTTCGGAAGGTCATCAAAAGAGGCATTTGTTTCGGCGATGACCTCCTCGTTCGTCATTTTTTTTAAAGCTGGGAATAGGAAGAAGTCACTGGGGGCCAAATCTGGCGAATAAGGCGGATGTAAGAACGTTGATTGCAATTTTGTTCATTATCAAAACATACATGAGAAAACACTGAAACGTCATAGTACGAGGGTCGTTCATTAACTCTTTGGAAAATGTTACTAAAACAAAGTATTTTGGTAAAATATTTTTTTATTTTTCTACATGATCTCCTTTCAGCGCTATACATTTTCTAAACGGTGTTCCAACCTTTTTAACCCGTCCAAAAAGTAGGATTTCGGAAGGTCATCAAAAGAGGCATTTGTTTCGGCGATGACCTCGTTCGTCCCAAACCGTCATCCGCCGAGCCATTTTTTTTAAATCTGGGAATAGGACGAAGTCATTGGGGGCCAAATCCAGCGAATAAGGCGGATGTAAGAACGTTGATTGCAATTTTGTTCATTATCAAAACATACATGAGAAAACACTGAAACGTCATAGTACGAGGGTCGTTCATTAACTCTTTGGAAAATGTTACTAAAACAAAGTATTTTGGTAAAATATTTTTTTATTTTTCTACATGATCTCCTTTCAGCGCTATACATTTTCTAAACGGTGTTCCAACCTTTTTAACCCGTCCAAAAAGTAGGATTTCGGAAGGTCATCAAAAGAGGCATTTGTTTCGGCGATGACCTCGTTCGTCCCAAACCGTCATCCGCCGAGCCATTTTTTTTAAATCTGGGAATAGGACGAAGTCATTGGGGGCCAAATCCAGCGAATAAGGCGGATGTAAGAACGTTGATTGCAATTTTGTTCATTATCAAAACATACATGAGAAAACACTGAAACATCATAGTACGAGGGTCGTTCATTAACTCTTTGGAAAATGTTACTAAAACAAAGTATTTTGGTAAAATATTTTTTTATTTTTCTACATGATCTCCTTTCAGCTCTATACATTTTCTAAACGGTGTTCCAACCTTTTTAACCCGTCCAAAAAGTAGGATTTCGGAAGGTCATCAAAAGAGGCATTTGTTTCGGCGATGACCTCCTCGTTCGTCATTTTTTTTAAAGCTGGGAATAGGAAGAAGTCACTGGGGGCCAAATCTGGCGAATAAGGCGGATGTAAGAACGTTGATTGCAATTTTGTTCATTATCAAAACATACATGAGAAAACACTGAAACATCATAGTACGAGGGTCGTTCATTAACTCTTTGGAAAATGTTACTAAAACAAAGTATTTTGGTAAAATATTTTTTTATTTTTCTACATGATCTCCTTTCAGCTCTATACATTTTCTAAACGGTGTTCCAACCTTTTTAACCCGTCCAAAAAGTAGGATTTCGGAAGGTCATCAAAAGAGGCATTTGTTTCGGCGATGACCTCCTCGTTCGTCATTTTTTTTAAAGCTGGGAATAGGAAGAAGTCACTGGGGGCCAAATCTGGCGAATAAGGCGGATGTAAGAACGTTGATTGCAATTTTGTTCATTATCAAAACATACATGAGAAAACACTGAAACGTCATAGTACGAGGGTCGTTCATTAACTCTTTGGAAAATGTTACTAAAACAAAGTATTTTGGTAAAATATTTTTTTATTTTTCTACATGATCTCCTTTCAGCTCTATACATTTTCTAAACGGTGTTCCAACCTTTTTAACCCGTCCAAAAAGTAGGATTTCGGAAGGTCATCAAAAGAGGCATTTGTTTCGGCGATGACCTCCTCGTTCGTCATTTTTTTTAAAGCTGGGAATAGGACGAAGTCATTGGGGGCCAAATCCAGCGAATAAGGCGGATGTAAGAACGTTGATTGCAATTTTGTTCATTATCAAAACATACATGAGAAAACACTGAAACGTCATAGTACGAGGGTCGTTCATTAACTCTTTGGAAAATGTTACTAAAACAAAGTATTTTGGTAAAATATTTTTTTATTTTTCTACATGATCTCCTTTCAGCGCTATACATTTTCTAAACGGTGTTCCAACCTTTTTAACCCGTCCAAAAAGTAGGATTTCGGAAGGTCATCAAAAGAGGCATTTGTTTCGGCGATGACCTCCTCGTTCGTCATTTTTTTTAAAGCTGGGAATAGGAAGAAGTCACTGGGGGCCAAATCTGGCGAATAAGGCGGATGTAAGAACGTTGATTGCAATTTTGTTCATTATCAAAACATACATGAGAAAACACTGAAACATCATAGTACGAGGGTCGTTCATTAACTCTTTGGAAAATGTTACTAAAACAAAGTATTTTGGTAAAATATTTTTTTATTTTTCTACATGATCTCCTTTCAGCTCTATACATTTTCTAAACGGTGTTCCAACCTTTTTAACCCGTCCAAAAAGTAGGATTTCGGAAGGTCATCAAAAGAGGCATTTGTTTCGGCGATGACCTCCTCGTTCGTCATTTTTTTTAAAGCTGGGAATAGGAAGAAGTCACTGGGGGCCAAATCTGGCGAATAAGGCGGATGTAAGAACGTTGATTGCAATTTTGTTCATTATCAAAACATACATGAGAAAACACTGAAACGTCATAGTACGAGGGTCGTTCATTAACTCTTTGGAAAATGTTACTAAAACAAAGTATTTTGGTAAAATATTTTTTTATTTTTCTACATGATCTCCTTTCAGCTCTATACATTTTCTAAACGGTGTTCCAACCTTTTTAACCCGTCCAAAAAGTAGGATTTCGGAAGGTCATCAAAAGAGGCATTTGTTTCGGCGATGACCTCCTCGTTCGTCATTTTTTTTAAAGCTGGGAATAGGACGAAGTCATTGGGGGCCAAATCCAGCGAATAAGGCGGATGTAAGAACGTTGATTGCAATTTTGTTCATTATCAAAACATACATGAGAAAACACTGAAACGTCATAGTACGAGGGTCGTTCATTAACTCTTTGGAAAATGTTACTAAAACAAAGTATTTTGGTAAAATATTTTTTTATTTTTCTACATGATCTCCTTTCAGCGCTATACATTTTCTAAACGGTGTTCCAACCTTTTTAACCCGTCCAAAAAGTAGGATTTCGGAAGGTCATCAAAAGAGGCATTTGTTTCGGCGATGACCTCCTCGTTCGTCATTTTTTTTAAAGCTGGGAATAGGAAGAAGTCACTGGGGGCCAAATCTGGCGAATAAGGCGGATGTAAGAACGTTGATTGCAATTTTGTTCATTATCAAAACATACATGAGAAAACACTGAAACATCATAGTACGAGGGTCGTTCATTAACTCTTTGGAAAATGTTACTAAAACAAAGTATTTTGGTAAAATATTTTTTTATTTTTCTACATGATCTCCTTTCAGCTCTATACATTTTCTAAACGGTGTTCCAACCTTTTTAACCCGTCCAAAAAGTAGGATTTCGGAAGGTCATCAAAAGAGGCATTTGTTTCGGCGATGACCTCCTCGTTCGTCATTTTTTTTAAAGCTGGGAATAGGAAGAAGTCACTGGGGGCCAAATCTGGCGAATAAGGCGGATGTAAGAACGTTGATTGCAATTTTGTTCATTATCAAAACATACATGAGAAAACACTGAAACATCATAGTACGAGGGTCGTTCATTAACTCTTTGGAAAATGTTACTAAAACAAAGTATTTTGGTAAAATATTTTTTTATTTTTCTACATGATCTCCTTTCAGCTCTATACATTTTCTAAACGGTGTTCCAACCTTTTTAACCCGTCCAAAAAGTAGGATTTCGGAAGGTCATCAAAAGAGGCATTTGTTTCGGCGATGACCTCCTCGTTCGTCATTTTTTTTAAAGCTGGGAATAGGAAGAAGTCACTGGGGGCCAAATCTGGCGAATAAGGCGGATGTAAGAACGTTGATTGCAATTTTGTTCATTATCAAAACATACATGAGAAAACACTGAAACGTCATAGTACGAGGGTCGTTCATTAACTCTTTGGAAAATGTTACTAAAACAAAGTATTTTGGTAAAATATTTTTTTATTTTTCTACATGATCTCCTTTCAGCTCTATACATTTTCTAAACGGTGTTCCAACCTTTTTAACCCGTCCAAAAAGTAGGATTTCGGAAGGTCATCAAAAGAGGCATTTGTTTCGGCGATGACCTCCTCGTTCGTCATTTTTTTTAAAGCTGGGAATAGGAAGAAGTCACTGGGGGCCAAATCTGGCGAATAAGGCGGATGTAAGAACGTTGATTGCAATTTTGTTCATTATCAAAACATACATGAGAAAACACTGAAACGTCATAGTACGAGGGTCGTTCATTAACTCTTTGGAAAATGTTACTAAAACAAAGTATTTTGGTAAAATATTTTTTTATTTTTCTACATGATCTCCTTTCAGCGCTATACATTTTCTAAACGGTGTTCCAACCTTTTTAACCCGTCCAAAAAGTAGGATTTCGGAAGGTCATCAAAAGAGGCATTTGTTTCGGCGATGACCTCGTTCGTCCCAAACCGTCATCCGCCGAGCCATTTTTTTTAAATCTGGGAATAGGACGAAGTCATTGGGGGCCAAATCCAGCGAATAAGGCGGATGTAAGAACGTTGATTGCAATTTTGTTCATTATCAAAACATACATGAGAAAACACTGAAACGTCATAGTACGAGGGTCGTTCATTAACTCTTTGGAAAATGTTACTAAAACAAAGTATTTTGGTAAAATATTTTTTTATTTTTCTACATGATCTCCTTTCAGCGCTATACATTTTCTAAACGGTGTTCCAACCTTTTTAACCCGTCCAAAAAGTAGGATTTCGGAAGGTCATCAAAAGAGGCATTTGTTTCGGCGATGACCTCCTCGTTCGTCATTTTTTTTAAAGCTGGGAATAGGAAGAAGTCACTGGGGGCCAAATCTGGCGAATAAGGCGGATGTAAGAACGTTGATTGCAATTTTGTTCATTATCAAAACATACATGAGAAAACACTGAAACGTCATAGTACGAGGGTCGTTCATTAACTCTTTGGAAAATGTTACTAAAACAAAGTATTTTGGTAAAATATTTTTTTATTTTTCTACATGATCTCCTTTCAGCGCTATACATTTTCTAAACGGTGTTCCAACCTTTTTAACCCGTCCAAAAAGTAGGATTTCGGAAGGTCATCAAAAGAGGCATTTGTTTCGGCGATGACCTCGTTCGTCCCAAACCGTCATCCGCCGAGCCATTTTTTTTAAATCTGGAAATAGGACGAAGTCATTGGGGGCCAAATCCAGCGAATAAGGCGGATGTAAGAACGTTGATTGCAATTTTGTTCATTATCAAAACATACATGAGAAAACACTGAAACATCATAGTACGAGGGTCGTTCATTAACTCTTTGGAAAATGTTACTAAAACAAAGTATTTTGGTAAAATATTTTTTTATTTTTCTACATGATCTCCTTTCAGCTCTATACATTTTCTAAACGGTGTTCCAACCTTTTTAACCCGTCCAAAAAGTAGGATTTCGGAAGGTCATCAAAAGAGGCATTTGTTTCGGCGATGACCTCCTCGTTCGTCATTTTTTTTAAAGCTGGGAATAGGAAGAAGTCACTGGGGGCCAAATCTGGCGAATAAGGCGGATGTAAGAACGTTGATTGCAATTTTGTTCATTATCAAAACATACATGAGAAAACACTGAAACGTCATAGTACGAGGGTCGTTCATTAACTCTTTGGAAAATGTTACTAAAACAAAGTATTTTGGTAAAATATTTTTTTATTTTTCTACATGATCTCCTTTCAGCTCTATACATTTTCTAAACGGTGTTCCAACCTTTTTAACCCGTCCAAAAAGTAGGATTTCGGAAGGTCATCAAAAGAGGCATTTGTTTCGGCGATGACCTCCTCGTTCGTCATTTTTTTTAAAGCTGGGAATAGGAAGAAGTCACTGGGGGCCAAATCTGGCGAATAAGGCGGATGTAAGAACGTTGATTGCAATTTTGTTCATTATCAAAACATACATGAGAAAACACTGAAACGTCATAGTACGAGGGTCGTTCATTAACTCTTTGGAAAATGTTACTAAAACAAAGTATTTTGGTAAAATATTTTTTTATTTTTCTACATGATCTCCTTTCAGCGCTATACATTTTCTAAACGGTGTTCCAACCTTTTTAACCCGTCCAAAAAGTAGGATTTCGGAAGGTCATCAAAAGAGGCATTTGTTTCGGCGATGACCTCGTTCGTCCCAAACCGTCATCCGCCGAGCCATTTTTTTTAAATCTGGGAATAGGACGAAGTCATTGGGGGCCAAATCCAGCGAATAAGGCGGATGTAAGAACGTTGATTGCAATTTTGTTCATTATCAAAACATACATGAGAAAACACTGAAACGTCATAGTACGAGGGTCGTTCATTAACTCTTTGGAAAATGTTACTAAAACAAAGTATTTTGGTAAAATATTTTTTTATTTTTCTACATGATCTCCTTTCAGCGCTATACATTTTCTAAACGGTGTTCCAACCTTTTTAACCCGTCCAAAAAGTAGGATTTCGGAAGGTCATCAAAAGAGGCATTTGTTTCGGCGATGACCTCCTCGTTCGTCATTTTTTTTAAAGCTGGGAATAGGAAGAAGTCACTGGGGGCCAAATCTGGCGAATAAGGCGGATGTAAGAACGTTGATTGCAATTTTGTTCATTATCAAAACATACATGAGAAAACACTGAAACGTCATAGTACGAGGGTCGTTCATTAACTCTTTGGAAAATGTTACTAAAACAAAGTATTTTGGTAAAATATTTTTTTATTTTTCTACATGATCTCCTTTCAGCGCTATACATTTTCTAAACGGTGTTCCAACCTTTTTAACCCGTCCAAAAAGTAGGATTTCGGAAGGTCATCAAAAGAGGCATTTGTTTCGGCGATGACCTCGTTCGTCCCAAACCGTCATCCGCCGAGCCATTTTTTTTAAATCTGGAAATAGGACGAAGTCATTGGGGGCCAAATCCAGCGAATAAGGCGGATGTAAGAACGTTGATTGCAATTTTGTTCATTATCAAAACATACATGAGAAAACACTGAAACATCATAGTACGAGGGTCGTTCATTAACTCTTTGGAAAATGTTACTAAAACAAAGTATTTTGGTAAAATATTTTTTTATTTTTCTACATGATCTCCTTTCAGCTCTATACATTTTCTAAACGGTGTTCCAACCTTTTTAACCCGTCCAAAAAGTAGGATTTCGGAAGGTCATCAAAAGAGGCATTTGTTTCGGCGATGACCTCCTCGTTCGTCATTTTTTTTAAAGCTGGGAATAGGAAGAAGTCACTGGGGGCCAAATCTGGCGAATAAGGCGGATGTAAGAACGTTGATTGCAATTTTGTTCATTATCAAAACATACATGAGAAAACACTGAAACGTCATAGTACGAGGGTCGTTCATTAACTCTTTGGAAAATGTTACTAAAACAAAGTATTTTGGTAAAATATTTTTTTATTTTTCTACATGATCTCCTTTCAGCGCTATACATTTTCTAAACGGTGTTCCAACCTTTTTAACCCGTCCAAAAAGTAGGATTTCGGAAGGTCATCAAAAGAGGCATTTGTTTCGGCGATGACCTCGTTCGTCCCAAACCGTCATCCGCCGAGCCATTTTTTTTAAATCTGGGAATAGGACGAAGTCATTGGGGGCCAAATCCAGCGAATAAGGCGGATGTAAGAACGTTGATTGCAATTTTGTTCATTATCAAAACATACATGAGAAAACACTGAAACGTCATAGTACGAGGGTCGTTCATTAACTCTTTGGAAAATGTTACTAAAACAAAGTATTTTGGTAAAATATTTTTTTATTTTTCTACATGATCTCCTTTCAGCGCTATACATTTTCTAAACGGTGTTCCAACCTTTTTAACCCGTCCAAAAAGTAGGATTTCGGAAGGTCATCAAAAGAGGCATTTGTTTCGGCGATGACCTCCTCGTTCGTCATTTTTTTTAAAGCTGGGAATAGGAAGAAGTCACTGGGGGCCAAATCTGGCGAATAAGGCGGATGTAAGAACGTTGATTGCAATTTTGTTCATTATCAAAACATACATGAGAAAACACTGAAACGTCATAGTACGAGGGTCGTTCATTAACTCTTTGGAAAATGTTACTAAAACAAAGTATTTTGGTAAAATATTTTTTTATTTTTCTACATGATCTCCTTTCAGCGCTATACATTTTCTAAACGGTGTTCCAACCTTTTTAACCCGTCCAAAAAGTAGGATTTCGGAAGGTCATCAAAAGAGGCATTTGTTTCGGCGATGACCTCGTTCGTCCCAAACCGTCATCCGCCGAGCCATTTTTTTTAAATCTGGAAATAGGACGAAGTCATTGGGGGCCAAATCCAGCGAATAAGGCGGATGTAAGAACGTTGATTGCAATTTTGTTCATTATCAAAACATACATGAGAAAACACTGAAACATCATAGTACGAGGGTCGTTCATTAACTCTTTGGAAAATGTTACTAAAACAAAGTATTTTGGTAAAATATTTTTTTATTTTTCTACATGATCTCCTTTCAGCTCTATACATTTTCTAAACGGTGTTCCAACCTTTTTAACCCGTCCAAAAAGTAGGATTTCGGAAGGTCATCAAAAGAGGCATTTGTTTCGGCGATGACCTCCTCGTTCGTCATTTTTTTTAAAGCTGGGAATAGGAAGAAGTCACTGGGGGCCAAATCTGGCGAATAAGGCGGATGTAAGAACGTTGATTGCAATTTTGTTCATTATCAAAACATACATGAGAAAACACTGAAACGTCATAGTACGAGGGTCGTTCATTAACTCTTTGGAAAATGTTACTAAAACAAAGTATTTTGGTAAAATATTTTTTTATTTTTCTACATGATCTCCTTTCAGCTCTATACATTTTCTAAACGGTGTTCCAACCTTTTTAACCCGTCCAAAAAGTAGGATTTCGGAAGGTCATCAAAAGAGGCATTTGTTTCGGCGATGACCTCCTCGTTCGTCATTTTTTTTAAAGCTGGGAATAGGAAGAAGTCACTGGGGGCCAAATCTGGCGAATAAGGCGGATGTAAGAACGTTGATTGCAATTTTGTTCATTATCAAAACATACATGAGAAAACACTGAAACGTCATAGTACGAGGGTCGTTCATTAACTCTTTGGAAAATGTTACTAAAACAAAGTATTTTGGTAAAATATTTTTTTATTTTTCTACATGATCTCCTTTCAGCGCTATACATTTTCTAAACGGTGTTCCAACCTTTTTAACCCGTCCAAAAAGTAGGATTTCGGAAGGTCATCAAAAGAGGCATTTGTTTCGGCGATGACCTCGTTCGTCCCAAACCGTCATCCGCCGAGCCATTTTTTTTAAATCTGGGAATAGGACGAAGTCATTGGGGGCCAAATCCAGCGAATAAGGCGGATGTAAGAACGTTGATTGCAATTTTGTTCATTATCAAAACATACATGAGAAAACACTGAAACGTCATAGTACGAGGGTCGTTCATTAACTCTTTGGAAAATGTTACTAAAACAAAGTATTTTGGTAAAATATTTTTTTATTTTTCTACATGATCTCCTTTCAGCGCTATACATTTTCTAAACGGTGTTCCAACCTTTTTAACCCGTCCAAAAAGTAGGATTTCGGAAGGTCATCAAAAGAGGCATTTGTTTCGGCGATGACCTCCTCGTTCGTCATTTTTTTTAAAGCTGGGAATAGGAAGAAGTCACTGGGGGCCAAATCTGGCGAATAAGGCGGATGTAAGAACGTTGATTGCAATTTTGTTCATTATCAAAACATACATGAGAAAACACTGAAACGTCATAGTACGAGGGTCGTTCATTAACTCTTTGGAAAATGTTACTAAAACAAAGTATTTTGGTAAAATATTTTTTTATTTTTCTACATGATCTCCTTTCAGCGCTATACATTTTCTAAACGGTGTTCCAACCTTTTTAACCCGTCCAAAAAGTAGGATTTCGGAAGGTCATCAAAAGAGGCATTTGTTTCGGCGATGACCTCCTCGTTCGTCATTTTTTTTAAAGCTGGGAATAGGACGAAGTCATTGGGGGCCAAATCCAGCGAATAAGGCGGATGTAAGAACGTTGATTGCAATTTTGTTCATTATCAAAACATACATGAGAAAACACTGAAACGTCATAGTACGAGGGTCGTTCATTAACTCTTTGGAAAATGTTACTAAAACAAAGTATTTTGGTAAAATATTTTTTTATTTTTCTACATGATCTCCTTTCAGCGCTATACATTTTCTAAACGGTGTTCCAACCTTTTTAACCCGTCCAAAAAGTAGGATTTCGGAAGGTCATCAAAAGAGGCATTTGTTTCGGCGATGACCTCCTCGTTCGTCATTTTTTTTAAAGCTGGGAATAGGAAGAAGTCACTGGGGGCCAAATCTGGCGAATAAGGCGGATGTAAGAACGTTGATTGCAATTTTGTTCATTATCAAAACATACATGAGAAAACACTGAAACATCATAGTACGAGGGTCGTTCATTAACTCTTTGGAAAATGTTACTAAAACAAAGTATTTTGGTAAAATATTTTTTTATTTTTCTACATGATCTCCTTTCAGCTCTATACATTTTCTAAACGGTGTTCCAACCTTTTTAACCCGTCCAAAAAGTAGGATTTCGGAAGGTCATCAAAAGAGGCATTTGTTTCGGCGATGACCTCCTCGTTCGTCATTTTTTTTAAAGCTGGGAATAGGAAGAAGTCACTGGGGGCCAAATCTGGCGAATAAGGCGGATGTAAGAACGTTGATTGCAATTTTGTTCATTATCAAAACATACATGAGAAAACACTGAAACATCATAGTACGAGGGTCGTTCATTAACTCTTTGGAAAATGTTACTAAAACAAAGTATTTTGGTAAAATATTTTTTTATTTTTCTACATGATCTCCTTTCAGCTCTATACATTTTCTAAACGGTGTTCCAACCTTTTTAACCCGTCCAAAAAGTAGGATTTCGGAAGGTCATCAAAAGAGGCATTTGTTTCGGCGATGACCTCCTCGTTCGTCATTTTTTTTAAAGCTGGGAATAGGAAGAAGTCACTGGGGGCCAAATCTGGCGAATAAGGCGGATGTAAGAACGTTGATTGCAATTTTGTTCATTATCAAAACATACATGAGAAAACACTGAAACATCATAGTACGAGGGTCGTTCATTAACTCTTTGGAAAATGTTACTAAAACAAAGTATTTTGGTAAAATATTTTTTTATTTTTCTACATGATCTCCTTTCAGCTCTATACATTTTCTAAACGGTGTTCCAACCTTTTTAACCCGTCCAAAAAGTAGGATTTCGGAAGGTCATCAAAAGAGGCATTTGTTTCGGCGATGACCTCCTCGTTCGTCATTTTTTTTAAAGCTGGGAATAGGAAGAAGTCACTGGGGGCCAAATCTGGCGAATAAGGCGGATGTAAGAACGTTGATTGCAATTTTGTTCATTATCAAAACATACATGAGAAAACACTGAAACATCATAGTACGAGGGTCGTTCATTAACTCTTTGGAAAATGTTACTAAAACAAAGTATTTTGGTAAAATATTTTTTTATTTTTCTACATGATCTCCTTTCAGCTCTATACATTTTCTAAACGGTGTTCCAACCTTTTTAACCCGTCCAAAAAGTAGGATTTCGGAAGGTCATCAAAAGAGGCATTTGTTTCGGCGATGACCTCCTCGTTCGTCATTTTTTTTAAAGCTGGGAATAGGAAGAAGTCACTGGGGGCCAAATCTGGCGAATAAGGCGGATGTAAGAACGTTGATTGCAATTTTGTTCATTATCAAAACATACATGAGAAAACACTGAAACATCATAGTACGAGGGTCGTTCATTAACTCTTTGGAAAATGTTACTAAAACAAAGTATTTTGGTAAAATATTTTTTTATTTTTCTACATGATCTCCTTTCAGCTCTATACATTTTCTAAACGGTGTTCCAACCTTTTTAACCCGTCCAAAAAGTAGGATTTCGGAAGGTCATCAAAAGAGGCATTTGTTTCGGCGATGACCTCCTCGTTCGTCATTTTTTTTAAAGCTGGGAATAGGAAGAAGTCACTGGGGGCCAAATCTGGCGAATAAGGCGGATGTAAGAACGTTGATTGCAATTTTGTTCATTATCAAAACATACATGAGAAAACACTGAAACATCATAGTACGAGGGTCGTTCATTAACTCTTTGGAAAATGTTACTAAAACAAAGTATTTTGGTAAAATATTTTTTTATTTTTCTACATGATCTCCTTTCAGCTCTATACATTTTCTAAACGGTGTTCCAACCTTTTTAACCCGTCCAAAAAGTAGGATTTCGGAAGGTCATCAAAAGAGGCATTTGTTTCGGCGATGACCTCCTCGTTCGTCATTTTTTTTAAAGCTGGGAATAGGAAGAAGTCACTGGGGGCCAAATCTGGCGAATAAGGCGGATGTAAGAACGTTGATTGCAATTTTGTTCATTATCAAAACATACATGAGAAAACACTGAAACATCATAGTACGAGGGTCGTTCATTAACTCTTTGGAAAATGTTACTAAAACAAAGTATTTTGGTAAAATATTTTTTTATTTTTCTACATGATCTCCTTTCAGCTCTATACATTTTCTAAACGGTGTTCCAACCTTTTTAACCCGTCCAAAAAGTAGGATTTCGGAAGGTCATCAAAAGAGGCATTTGTTTCGGCGATGACCTCCTCGTTCGTCATTTTTTTTAAAGCTGGGAATAGGAAGAAGTCACTGGGGGCCAAATCTGGCGAATACGATGCATGTTCTAATAATTCGAACTTTAATTCCACAAATTTGGACATTTGGACATGTGTGAACACGTGCATTGTCTTGATGAAAAAGGACTTTTTTCTTTTTCAAATGAGGCCGTTTAATCTTCATTTTATCACTCCACCGGTGCAATAACGACGCGTAATAACCTCCAGTTATTTTTTTTTTTTTCCTTTTTTCAAGTAGTCGATGTAAATAATTCCATGCGCATCTCAAAAAACGGTGGTCATAACCTTTCCAGCCGATTTCACCGTTCTAGCCTTTTTCGGAGCCCTTTCGAATGCAAAAACCCACCGTTTTGATTGTTCCTTGGTCTCAAGAGTGTAGTAATGTATCCATGTCTCATCGACAGTCATGTCTCGACGCAGAAACTCATCCGGATTGCGACGAAATGAAGCTGCCCAAGATATTCTGGAGGTCCAACACAAGATGAACCCTGTCAATTTCCTTTTCTAGTCACCCCTCTCGAGTTTCGTGCATTAGTAAAACAATCGATTTGCGCCATTAAATCACAGATGTCAATCCTTAATTTAAAGTCGGATAATTTTCAAATCGATTTTACCCGAAAATGGTACGTCCAATCGGAGCAAAACAAGGCGACCTTTAATGTCATTAAAAGCCCAAATTTCAAAATTTTTCGTGTCAAATTGTTCCAGACGTTCTTGGTATATATTTTTTTTGCAGACAGGAATCGCATTTACACATTTTGAATTTCATAATTTTATTTTGAACTGTTCCGAAGATATTCACTGAAGTCGATCTTCAGGGCTCATGCTTTAGAGGGCTGAAGTTTCCATAGTAAGCATTTGTTTAGTGAACTTTTTTCATAAAATATATTAACGTTCTTTCCGGACACCTGTATGTTGCCATAATTTATTTTCTGGTTCTCTTGTAATGTCCGGGATACGGGTAACGTGGAAATGTAGTTTTTTTTACCTACAATCTTTTGTAATACGCTTTGTTTGAATGTGAGATTAGCAACGAGCTTTTGACATTTCAGGCGTGTTCCAAACGTTGGTCGAGAAACATTTCCCCGCGCCCGATCGTAACCGGATCCAGAGGTTACTGGGCCTGGAGGCTCCGACTAGCTCGAAGAAGGCAACGAATGGACACGAGGAAAGTCATAGCAGCACGTCCAGTCACAAACGGAAACCAGGCAAGTGAAATATTTTCATAACCTGAACTGATATTTTATAAAGTAATGTATAATCAATCATTAGCGGTTTATTTTATTTATTTATTAATCAATTAGTATCATACATTCATACAAAGCGAATTTCGCGTCTTGATTAAACAATATCCTTTCAAAATCACACAATTAATAAAGGTGTCTCAGAGCGTCTCTCAAGAACAAATGAGTCACACTGTATATTTCATTAAATTATTAAATTTGATATTTTCCTCATAATCGTTACTGATAAAAGTGGTCTTTTGACTGTTTTGTAATTTGACTATTCCTTCAACTGCACTAACCGCTTCAGAAATGATCAAATGGAAGTGTTGTTCAAAGGAAGAGTAATTATTGAAATTCTAATTTTCCCGCTCTGACGTTTAGTTCGTCAAGCCGCCGCAAGAGCGGTGAAACGTAACAAATGGTCGACGTCAGACAGCGACAAGAGCGATTCGGATAAAAGCGACGATTCCGAATTCAAGTTGTCGGACAACGAAAGCGAGATCTCAGAAGAACATTCCGATTCTAACCAAAGCAGCGATTTTAACCCGTTCAATTTGGACAGCGACTCGGACAACGACCCGTGGTTCCGTAAAAAGTTGAAAAGACAAAAGAAAGTACCCAAAAAACGGCCGTCCACCCAGGAAAAGCTCTCTATAATGTTGACGCAGAAAACGAATAAAGGTTAGCGGAAGGTTTTTTGCTCGGAATAATTTTTCGATAACGTGTGTTTCTTTTCATTTTTGCAGCGAAAACCAACGGGGGTGGTCCGAATAAATCCTTTTCCATAGTACCGCCTAAAGACGCGATCGAAAGAGCCTGTACCATGAAAGACGATCTCTTGACCAAAATAGAACGGCTCGGGGATAAGCTACCTCCGAACACTTTGGATCAGTTGATCGACGAGTTGGGAGGACCGGAGAATGTGGCGGAAATGACTGGTCGGAAAGGTAAGTTTCGCTATACTTTAGTTTTCAGATCAATCTACAACAGGTATAGGGTTTTCCAACGAAATGAATCGCCCCATATTTTCTTATTTTTGGTCCTATAAAAAGTTTTAAACAAAAAGTTTTTGGGAAGCTTCGAGATATGTGTTCGAACTGACGAAATTCATTTTTTTTAAATGGGACATCCTATATATTTTTCGATAATTAAATAACACACTTATACTTTGTTTTTTGTCACATACATATATTATAGAAACAAATTGTGACTATACTTTCGACACTAGCCTACAATCTTCAAGCGATACTATAACGTATGAAAATATGAATAATCTTGAAAAATCTTGTCTTCCGGATGGATTCCGCGTCACAATAGCTCGACTTGATGCCGACGTTTCGCCAACCATTACAGGTGGCATCTTCAGGGCAGGCTTGAGGCTTGAACTGAAACAGTTTCAGTTCAAGCCTCAAGCCTGCCCTGAAGATGCCACCTGTAATGGTTGGCGAAACGTCGGCATCAAGTCGAGCTATTGTGACGCGGAATCCATCCGGAAGACAAGATTTTTCAAGATTAGCTGTCCGCGGAAGTCTACTATCCAAGATATGAATAATCTTGGCTGTTTATGGTACAATATAAGATACAGGTAACAAGTGGGGTTCTGGTTGGGGAATACATTGTTACAATATTATATTGAAATTGGATAAGAGGCATTCCATATGAAATCAGCACTCGTTCCAGGTCACACTCGGGGATCGCCCTGAAAGCTTTTCCTACCTTTTCTACATTGAAAAATATGACGATTCCCGAAATTTCGCCGAGGAAAACATAATGAAGTTTTTTTGGAGTAAAAAAAATAAATTCATTTTATTATCGTAAAATATTGGAAAATTAGTCAAAAAATTTTTTGGAAGCACATAATCGATCGGAAATTTTCCGGAGAATACGATGCTGCAGTCAGATGATAGATACCTTGCAAGGAAAATCCGGAAAATGAGTAAAACATTTGTTTTTTTAAATTAATTTCCCAAAATACCTATATTTGAATTTTTTTCTAACCAGGCTAAAACTCTCACAAAATGTGTCTGCTTCAAGGCGAAAATGGTCCGGTCACATTTCCACTGTTTTCCAGAATTTTTCCCATTTTTTGACGATTTTTCTTTAAAAAAAACCTATTTTATTGCCTACAATGTTACCAAACGACCCCAGTAAGAAATTCTAAGCAGTTTTCCTCAATTCTCAAACAATTTTACGTAAAAAATTGTCAAACTCGCAATTGGTTGTAGGTCTGATCTCGAAGTGTCCAAGTTTCTTTGGGAAACGAAATTTTTTTTCTTTGCTGAATGGATAATAAAAGTAAGGCAAATAACCTCGTAATTCTAGTAGATTTCAGTGAAAATTACAATTTTATAATTCAAGATGAAATTCAAAGTTGTTATTGGTCCAAGAATTCTTGTTCGCTCCACCCAACTGTAATTTACTATGAAAATGAAGAGGCTAAGTTGAAAAATAAAGTTTTTGCCTTCTGACAAGATTTGAAACATGATATTTTCAAAGGTAATGTTTACATTAAATACATAGTACATTATGTAAAAAAAACATTCCCTAATATAAAAAGAGTTGAATATTTCCCAGATATATATATATGTTTTTCGATAATTGAGTTTTTCTTGATATAATAAAATAAAACACTTTTTTTGTTATTCGTCACATATATTATAGAAAAAATCGTGGCTATAGTTTCCTCACATCTTGGCAGGAACGCCATGTGTGCGCTCTTAATGACTGGGGACGGTTTGCCATAAGCTGATCGGTGGTCCTTTTGGGGCATAGGAATTGAAACACTCACTTATAAAAGGGTTGCACTTTACTGAATGTCTCGCTCCACATAATAACAATGATTATGATACAATCAATAATAATACAGTCAACAATGCATTTGAATATCAATATGAAGATCAATATATGAATATGATCGGTCTATCAATCACTACCTTGCTTACAAGGTTCCCACGTTGTCATGTCAGGGTCCCTTGTTGTGTAGCTTATACTAAACAATTTGTTTATGTTATTAGAAGGTAATCGTAACACTAAACATATTGTTTGTGTATCGCCTATGAATTTATAAACATATGGATTACATATATTTAATAATAGAAATAAGGTTGTATTCTGTAATTGAGGGATTTTAGGTAATCTCTTATAAGGATCGAAGATTCCTATACTACACTCCATATAATGAGAGCATTATGGTTTTTCTACTCCTATCGTTGAAAACCCTAGCCTTGTTAGACCTTTGTAGCACAGTATCATGTTTCCTTCAAAACTTACCCCCCACGTTTCTCATGGGAGTAAAAAAGATATTCGGACGTACAGTTTCTGATCGAATGTTTCGTTTAGGACGCGTCGTACAGACCGAAGACGGCGGCATTCAATACGAAAGTAGGTCGGAACAGGACGTGCCGCTCGAAACGTTGAATCTCACGGAGAAAAAGCGTTTTATGGACGGCGAAAAGGACGTCGCCATCATATCCGAAGCGGCGTCCAGCGGTATCTCTCTACAGAGCGATCGACGTGTGAAGAACCAGCGGCGAAGGGTACACATCACGTTGGAACTGCCGTGGTCGGCGGACCGTGCCATCCAACAGTTCGGCAGGACGCACAGGAGTAACCAGGTGAACGCTCCCGAATACATCTTTCTCATTTCGGATCTTGCCGGTGAACGAAGGTAAGATTTACAAGCTGTGTTATATTGTTATGAAAGCTATTTCTATCCAAATCTATGAATAATATAATAGGAAAAAAAGAAATTTTATACAAAGGATTTTTAATCAGGGCCGGATTTAAGGTGGTGGAGGTCTCTGGGCCAAAGTTTGGTGGGGGCCCCTATATGTCAGAGGCTAACATTTTTTTATTCAGTATACACCAACTGTATACTGAATGCAATATTAATGCATTTTAAAATGTTCTTGTAATAAAAAATCTGGACAATATATTGTTATGATTTCATTTCCTAAACAATAAAAATGATAAAAATTAGAACTTACCGAACATTGAAAATCAGAAAAGATTAATAAAAAGATATTATATGGAATTAAACACAATATTAAAAGTTAAATAATAGTTAGTATAATATAATAAACAATGTAAAACATAATAAAGAACAATGTAATTAGAATAGAAGTGTAAAACAAGAACTTCAGTGAAAGTGAATAAACGTACAGTGTTACGAAGGCAGAAATCATATTTAAAATGATTACAAAAACTATCATGAGATAGCACAAACTATTGAAAAATGTTATAGATATAAGTTAGGATTAGTAAATTTGAGTTTTATAATGTTAAAGAAATGTTATTGATATATTATGTTATGTATTAGTTTTTAAGAATAACAACTGTCAAATTTATAATAATTATTGGAATAATCATATTGATAATAACCTAATCATAGGTTATCTTATACCAAAGTGTGTGGAAAAATGTAGGCAATATTAATTTAAAAAGAAGGAATCATCATCATTTAAAATAAGTTGAAAATCTCCAATAATTCAAAATTTATAGAATACTAAATTCTGATTGGTCGAGGCGATTTTATAAACGTCAGACGAGTAACAATGTAATACTTACGTCAGTTTGCAACAATCATCAAAGCATTCTTGATAGGTAAAGAAAGCACCTCATAGATTGAATATGACATCAAGTAGTGTCGGTTTTGAAGGCCTATAAAAGGCATCTGAAGACAAGCCAAGTTAGTTAGCCATCAACATCTGAAGAGTCAAGGTACTCAAGCAACTCATAAAGTTTCCATAACCTTAGTTTATTGGATAAACATCGGTGAACCCGTTCCAGTAGCTTCGTAAGGTTGAAAGTAACCGAAGCTAATAAATAATTTCTACAAGTCAAGTAGTGTTCCAAGTCTCCGAACAAAGTTTAAATGTTACAATAACCTACAATTCATAAGTAACATCGAACGGTAGCCAGCCTTCGATAATGTTCCAAACATCAGTAAAGAGTTTTGTATCTTTAATAAATCGAATAAAACTAAGTTAACAATTTTCAACAGTTCCTGATTTCAAAAGAAGTAACCATAAACTGTGTTTATTGTGTATAGCAGAGAAATTGTGTACGGTTAAACTGGATTATCAAATTAATAAGATCAAGCCAATTGAACATTGCCTACATTTTAAAACATATTCTTGGATATAAACTAAACGTAAGTTTATTTATTATTTCTCCATTGTATTATTATCTGTCTGTAAATCTGAAAGAAAGATTGTAGATTATAACTTTGTAAACAAATATTAATAGTAAATAATTTTGAGGTTAGATCATAGATCTATTTGAACATAACATTGTAAAATTAGAGTCATAGAAATTTAAATATAAAAGTTTTAACATTCAAAGAACATTGTATATAATTCCATATAAAAATAAAAAGGTAAAAGTTCATTATTCAATTCAAAACAAACATAAGATTCAAAATAAATAAAATATAATAAGAAAGCTAGCCGGTAGAATCAAATTAATTAATAATAATTCATAATTAGATAATAAGCTTAAAAGACCTTTTCTTAACAATATATTATTTAATTTACGTAAATATCAATAACTTTACACAGGTATTTTTCGAGTTTCCCTCTCCGCGAAATCGTCGATGACATCGTCAAAATTTAAGGATCTCAAAATATTTTTATTATGTTGTGTTTTAGAGGAATGTGATATTAGAAATAGATTTTTAATAGCAGAAAATGACGCAAATGACGATATTATTCATTATTGATTACCAATATTCACATCAATGCTATTGATAACCATACTATTGATTACTATATTAAATAATTGTCATATGATTTCTGTAATAAGTAAATTTTTTTGTCTTCACTTGACCTGTGGTGGGGGCCCCTAGGTGGTGGTGGCCTCTGGGCCATGGCCCACCCCTAAATCCGGCCCTGTTTTTAATGAGTTTATAAAAAATCAATCCGTACCCATAGGTCATCAATTAATTTCCTCTGTTAATTAGATGTTGTTTCTTTATTTGCAAATATACCAATCGAATAAGCATTAACTAGCATCAAAACACATTAAATTTTAGCCTTCGGCACTGCTTTAGGCCTGCTGGACTGAGTCTTGTATCAAGTGGCGCACAATGGACCCAATCAAGCGGTCTACGTGCTCCGGACTTGTCCGCTTTGATTGATTAATTCATTGAGGTTGGAGTTATTCTATGGGATCATAGAACAATGATGATGCCAAGTTTGAATAGCTTATCTGCCGAAATCATGATTTTATTAGCTAATTCTAGTGTTCTATTCAAAATTGAATTAATTTACCCATCTACCAAACCCCAAAATTCTAGTACTGTTTTTTTTTTGTTTCAATCGAGAGAACAACATTTATTTTCCATCTCGTTATACGATCTATGCTTTTTTCTTGTAAATTCCGAAAAGCGGTTATGAATATACTCTTTTATGTAGGTTTGCTTCGATCGTGGCCAAACGTTTGGAGAGTCTCGGTGCACTGACGCACGGCGATCGACGTGCTACCGAAACCAGGGACTTGAGTCAATTCAACATCGATAACAAATATGGACGTGCGGCCCTCGAGGCCACCATGAAAGCGGTCATGGGCTACGAGACTCCGGTGGTACCGCCACCGCAAGACTACAAGGGCGACTTCTTCAAGGACGTTGCGGCTGCCCTCATCGGCGTGGGACTCATTGTAAATAGCGAATCTATGCCGGGCGTCCTTTCTCTCGACAAAGACTATAATAATATGTCGAAATTCCTAAATAGGATCCTCGGTATGCCAGTCGAACTCCAAAATCGACTTTTCAGGTAAGAATTTGCGAAATTTTCTGACCATTTCCTGCAATGTAGAGCAAAAAAGTATGGACCAGGGTTAGTTAAAAAGATACTTTCCAATCATAATTTGCTTATATCCAGTTTCATAAATTTTTTAAATAGAAATTGTTCAAATAATTCAAATAATTTTCTGAGAAAAAAAATCAAATTTCAAAGATTCCTGTCGTATTAAAACAGGTTCATAAATAATAAAATAATTAATAATTGATAGGATGATAATATGAAATTGAAACTAGAAATGTGTTGCCGCTTAAAGAATAGATAAATAGTGTGCGTGCCTAAGTTACTCTTTGCAAATCAATTGAACTGGTTGCTGATTTTTATATAATTGTTTCAAATTCTATAAGATACTCTTTATATTTGTGTAAAAATAATGAAATAAATTATTTATTTCATTATCTTTACACAACTAAAAAAATTTATATTCAAATAAATAATGTCATTGAAAAAATGTACAAAACATATTTTCCGTTCTTGGGAATCGAACCCGCGTCTAGTTTCCTTGCCCCTAGACCACGCCGCCTTTGATAATAAACGGTGTAAATTCAAGTTTCCTTTAATAATTGTTGTTGAAGGGTTTTGTTGAAATTTGGGAAGCCGTTTTAAATTAACTCCAAAAAAAACTGTAAAAGTTTGGAATCGATTTTTTTAATTTTCCACCCTTCAGAACGATATCCTTGCCCCTAGTTTTATCAGGTTTGTCAATAAACCATTAGGTCATAATACTTACTATCTAAAAAAAAAGTAACGAATATCTAAAAAAGGTAATCGGCCCCCCTTGGACATTTTCTGGACCCGCCCTTGAATTAAAGGTAGTACATTTTCAATCAGAGCGTTTAAAAATCTTGATTATTTCTTATTTCGATAATTTAACAATCCGTAATAAACAATCAAATATACAGATAGTATCATGTAATGCTTATATTTAAAATAATTAAAAAATTGCCAAGAAATGTAAAGTGATTATTTAGAAAAATGGTAATAAAAAATTAATTACTAGATGAGATGATAATAGAGAATCGAAAAATGTTCATTTGCATGAATATTGTAATATTATCAATTTTTTTAAATTTCAAAAATATATTATAAGTTTTTCACAAAGTTCAAAAAAAAATCCATTTCTTAATGAAATACACATATTTCTCACATCATAACAAAATTCAAAATAACTTCAAATAAATTAGCCTAAATGCAATTAATTTTCGAGGAAATATAATTATTCACTTTTTCATCTGATACACAATTTTCCAAATAAAATGTTATCTTTAGTTTTTCTCTGTCTGATAATATGTACAATCAAATTGCCAAGAAATTTTACAATTTGTATAACTTCAACTAGTATGATGTAAGATGAAAATTAAAAAAAAATTGTCGTTCATTATTTTCATATAATAACAAATGCAAATTTATTATGATAGAAACTGAAAATTCGTATCTACGTAATGCCAGAAATTAAATAATCTGAACAACAATGGAATTTCAGAAAAACATAATTTTTTCACATTAAAGGGTTCTATAATAATATTATAAGTTGAGAAAAATATTCTTCAATTAAATGGTATCATGCCCGATGAAAATTTTAAAAAAGTTACATTTGAATTTCAAACAATTTAGGATCAAATAAAAAATGTAGATTTCGGGTAGATATTCGAATAATATAATTAATTATAAATTAATTAAATTCTGACCAGAGCTCAACAATTAAAAAAAAATTAATTCATTTGAATTTCAAACAATTTAGGATCAAATAAAAAAATGTAGATTTCGGGTAGATATTCGAATAATATAATTAATTATAATTTAATTAGATTCTGACCAGAGCTCAACAATTAAAAAAAAATTAATCCATTGGATATTGATAGAAAAAAAACATCGAAATTAATACTAGATATTCGATTGAATCTCTCCATCAACTTTGGGAAAATAGAGTAATATCCATATTTTCTTGTAATATTCTTATCAATTTTTTTGAATTTCAAAAGAATATTCTTCACCAAAAAAATTTTGTTTCTTATTTACATAATTTAGTATCAGATAAAAAATTTGGATTTTGGGTAAATATTCGAATAATTGTAATTTGATTAAACCCTGACCAGAGCTATACAATTGAAAAAAAAATTAATATATTGGATATTGATAGAAAAAAAAACATCGAAAATAATATTAGATATTAGACTGAATCAATCCAAAATAGAGTAATATCAATATTTTCTAGAGTTTCCCTGTTGTCGTCTCTAATAATGATTATTTTCTTCAGATATTTCACAGATACTCTTGCCGCTATTGTGACACAAGCCAAACGAAGCGGACGTTTCGATTTAGGTAACGCAATCGACTTTAGCTCTTCAGCAATTTCCACTAAACGTTTGTTTTTCTATCGCTGCAGGTATTTTAGATTTAGGCGCGGGTGGCGAAGTTGTGAAGCGCGTACGCACGGTCACGTTCCTGAGGAAACACGCGACCGGCAAAGCACCCACAGAATTGCACACCGTGCACGTGGAGCGCGGCATGTCTTGGCCTGAAGTGCTGGACAAGTTGTCGGACGCCAGCGGCGATAACGAGGGTTTCTATCTGTCGCACCAGGTGCGCAACGGCAAACACACGGCCATCTTAGCCATTGCCATCGATACTACCAAAAAGACCAAAAATGAGAACAAAAAGGAGGTGATGTTTTCGGTGTACAGGCCCAACACTGGCTTGCAGTTTAGACAGGAGAGTCTGCTCGAATTGGAGAAAAAGTACAAAAAGGTAAGTGACATTTTCAATTTGCGAAACTTCTACCATAAACACCATACGCAAGCTTAACTAGAAAACTTAGAAAGTTTTCTAAAATATGATTACGTGATTCGTGAAATAGTCAAAGCAAGATTTAACTCAAGAAGTTAGAATATAACCGGCTTTAGTGTGGTGAGTTTGATTTTTTTATAATCTTGGATAACCACTCCTGTTTTGGCAATATGTTTAGGGGTTGTAACTTTTATCCGATAAGAGAGAGACTTGCCGCAGTCTAGTGAGCTGGATACAAAAGAACTATTCTAGTTTTGATGACAGGGATCTTAATTTTATGACCTTATTTAGACTCCCTTGAATTTAGGTATGAATGAAAATTATATCAAGTTAATAAGAAACGACCGCGTCCTGCACGTCTTATGTTATGGTCACGTGAATGAATTGTAGCTTCAAAGTTTGTTTAAACCATCGAAAGAGCGATCAACTTGCCGTTTCGAATTAGATCATAAAATATGTGAAGCACTTGTTTTCTTTAGAACCATTTCTGGTGAATACGTAATTTATGATTTCCTATTGTAACTGTGAGGAACCTTTTCGACTTTGTCGATATTATACAAATTATAATGACCCTTCTTTGACAAGGATTCAGAGACTATATATTTCTTTTCCGTTCCACAGATACAAAGAACAAACTATTAATTTATGACGGGACGATCGTACTAAGAAACGAATTCATATACTTGACTTGTCCATAATAAAAGACAACAACTATTTCTAATTATGTTCATGGGTGCTCTTAAAACGGGCTTGAATTTTAGCAACTAAATGAATTCTAATTGATAATTGATAAGGCAGCTTTGATATCTAGTATGGTGATGTCTTTGATACCGTCGTGATTGAATGACATGTGGCAATCCTTCGCCGGTTCAACTGTTTACAAGTCTGAGATTGTACCAACATTTAGTATTTCAGGGTTAAATTGTCTTCTGCCATAAAATTTGATAGAAGCTCGCTCATCGATCAAATACTAACAAACAATGACATCTTCGGTGTATTGTTCCAGGTCGACTCGGCCGACGCTGAAGAATCGTGGACACAACAGTACGATTCGTCGGTGAACACTTGCTCGCATGCGTATTGGCGGGGCAACTGTCGGATGGCGCACTTGGGCCAAGAGTGCGAAGTCGGCCTGAGAAGACGTACATACAACGTGGTTTCCGGTTCCGTGTTGTCAGTCTGGAGCCGAGTCGAAGGTGTTTTGGCCAGCAAAAACGGCACACACAATAACAAGATGCAGGTCATCAGATTACGAACCAAAGACGATTTAAAAGTTGTAGGTAAGTTCTTGTACATTTGACTTTCCACCCATATCGAACAATCTGAACTCCCAAGCAAGTATCTAATGAAATATCTTAAGATTTTTTTTTCTTATGCGATCGGCGCAAACTGGTTTATCAATATTACTGTAATCTTGCTAATTTTTGATTTTCAATTAAGTAATAATCAAGAAAACGCTTTATTTTTGGTAACAAACCAGATCAAAACTTTTCAGAACTGAACACATCAAGCTAAACAAAAGTATTTGAGATGCTTCAAATGTATTTGAGATGCCTTAAAAGTATTTGAGATGCTTCAAATGTATTTGAGATGCTTTAAAAGTATTTGAGATGCTTTAAAAGTATTTGAGATGCTTTAAAAGTATTTGAAGATACCAAACTGATCTTTTGAAAGTGTCTGAAGATAGTAAACCAAAAAAAAATTATTTGGATGCTTTCGAAATGTTTGAGATACCTTAAAAGTTTCTGAAGATAAGAAACTGAACGAACGAATGTAAGATCCTCCGTTTTTGAGGCTTACTTTAAAAGTATATCAAACTGAATAAAAGCTATTAGGCCGCTTTGAATGAGTGAAGACATCAGATAAAGCATTTAAAATGTTTATCCAAATAAATCTGGGAGGTTTGAAAAAGATTTGAACATATCAAGCTAAACAAAAGTATTTGAGATGCTTTAAATGTATTTGAGATGCCTTAAAAGTATTTGAGATGCTTCAAATGTATTTGAAATGCTTTAAAAGTATTTGAGATGCTTTAAAAGTATTTGAGATGCTTTAAAGGTAATTGAGATGCTTCAAAAGAATTTGAGATGCTTTAAAAGTATTTGAGATGCTTTAAAAGTATTTGAGATGCTTCAAAAGTATTTGAGATGCTTTAAAAGTATTTGAGATGCTTCAAAAGTATTTGAGATGCTTTAAAAGTCTTTGAAGATACCAAACTGATCTTTTGAAAGTGTTATACAATATACTAAATAATTTAAAAAATAATCTGGAGTAAGACATATTTTGAAAGAAATTAGAAACAACCTTTTTCAGGAAGCTACTAGTAACTATGTGGAGTAGTTTGTTGATAGGAGTGATATTCGTGGTTGAGGAAACTACATTATTATCTTTTTCAGGTACACTAATTCCGAAAAACTGCGTTGACGCTTTAATCGAAGCTCTATCGTCCGATGCGGAGAAAACGGAGGAGCAGAAGTTTTAATCATCAGACGGACTCGAAACGGTCGAAAACAAATACAGGGCATCATTAAGTATTATATCGCTTTTGAAAGTGACAAAAAAAAACTAGTGGTGTACTAAACGCATGATCGAAATAGTGACTATTTATAATAGATTTTCACATTAGTAGGTCATGTTCCAAGGTATTTTCTAACGGCGTGTAAACTACTATTTAAAATGAAATGAATCTGTGAAATAGTTATTTTAGGTAACATTGTATTTATATGACAAAAGAGTGTAGATTTTTATCATTACACAATTCAGATCACACTACGCTGACAGACACTACACAGACACACACATACAATGTTTTAGGTTGAATTTCATTTGTGTGATATGTTTTAGAATTTTCATTAGTTCTATGATTCGTGAAAATGAATACCAGTGAGTTATTGCCAGTTTATGTGTAAATTAAATCTTGAATGGCTGCTCATCAATTACCGGATTTTTATTTATTCATAATGCCCCAGGAATTATTTTTTTAATTCAGTGAGAAGTTGGAACGTTTTTAATTTTGTTCATGTTTTTAACTCTGGTATTTTTAAATTTTGCCTCGGAAAGTACTTCAGGTTATACACGGAGCAGTTGATTTTTTGTAATATTATGTTGTTGAAAACTTTTTTATTAAATTTTTACCAAGAGGGTTTTTATTTTATTTTCGATTTTCGAATTAATTTTGAAATTATGCGATTGAATTTATTGTGGCGAAGCAAAATTATTTTAATTTTACCAAGACTTATATTATTTTATTTCTGCGACTTTCATGATAATTTAAAAAAAGGAATAGAATATTGCAATTTTTTTTTTTCATAAATTTTATATAAATTTATATTGCGAAATTCGATTAATGATTCGGTATAATTTTAGTTACTAGTATCAAAAAATTATAAGCATATTGAAAAATAAAATGTCTTGTCAGCCACAAAATTGATTTTAATGATTAAAAACCTATTTGAATCATTCTTTGAAAATTTTTGTTCATAATAAATTAAACAATATTCAAATCGTAAAATTTCTGCAAAAAAAATTTTTCTGGACGCTGTAGAGAATTTATTCTGATAAAATGATTTAAATCATCAGAAGTTTGCAATATAATTTTTTAGAATTACTATAATGAAATGTGTGAATCAATAGGATTGTCAGTCAGCCTCAGAGATGAATGCAAAAAAAAATGTCGGCGAGAAATGTGGTTGTTTTAATATTAAAATTGGTAATTATACAAAATTCTTCATTTTTCAGGAAATTGATGTAAATAAATTATCAATTATCCTATGCATGCTACACTAGAATATTAATAAAAAAAATATCTTTTGAATGCAATGCAAAGATTCATTTTGACAGCTAGTCAAGAAAAAGATTGGTAAAAGTTCTAGGTTCTAAACTATTATTTTACCTTGATATTTTTTTTTTAATTCAGAAATTAATATCAAATTGTTACTTTTATTTATTGGTTAATATTAGTAAAAATATTTGAGTATTAATAAAGAAATTATCTCTTGAATGCAATGCAAATATTCATTTTGACAGCTAGTCAAGAAAAAGATTGGAAAAAATTCTAGGTTCTAAATTATTATTTTACCTTAATATTTTTTTTTTAATTCAGAAATTAATATCAAATTGTTACTTTTATTTATTGGTTAATATTAGTAAAAATATTTGAGTAGTTATAAAAAAATTATCTCTTGAATGCAATACAAATATTCATTTTGACAGCTAGTCAAGAAAAAGATTGGAAAAAATTTAGGTTCTAAATTATTATTTTACCTAAATATTTCTTTTTTAATTCAGAAATTAATATCAAATTGTTAAAAAAATTATCTCTTGAATGCAATGCAAATATTCATTTTGACAGATAGTCGAGAAAAATATTGGAATAAATTCCAGGTTCTAAATTATTATTTTATTTAAATTATTTTTTTTTAATTCAGAAGTTAACATCAAATTCATGCTTTTATTTATTGATTATTTGTAAAAATATTTTGCAGTGAATACCAGAGTGGGATGAATGGTCTGGTACATGTAATAATCAGCTTGAAACTAATTTGCAGACAATGTTACAAATATTTATTGGAAATTGTTATAATAGTTGGATCGGATTTTATTCTTGAATAAAATGTCTGCTCTAAATATTGCTTGAATTATTGAAAATAATTCGTATGTAAACTAATAGATTTCTAATAAATTATAGAAATATTCCATCAGATTTTCTCGGAAATGTAGAAACATATTTGCATATTCCATCAAAATGAAAAAAAATTCGGACAGCCCCAAATTATATAGCAATTAAAGTAATTTTAAATTTCAATGTCTTGAACACCAAAAATTTATTAATTATTAACTTTGATAAATATTTTTCAAGATAATTGCGACAGTGATTGAAAATAAATAATTTCGTAATTGAAAATAAATGTGCACTGTTCTAAATAAAATTAATTTAAATGAACATTTTTCTATTTGAGAAAGTCGAATAATTTTTTTTTATCAGAGTTTAAAAAAAATTGCGAAGCATTCATTTCATCCCCATTTGAACCTCAAAATTGGTAAGTCTATCGATATAAGTCATTATATGCTAATTCTTGAAGGACCAAGGATGAAATGTCAATTCCAGAAAACAAATGGGAACAACAGTATGTATATTTTATATCACGAATTACATATAAAGTAAGTATAATCTCGTAGGTACTCCTTTTAAAAATCCTGGGCAAAATTGTTTACAAATAATTTACTATTTACATTTGGATGTGTTCAAATCTATTAAAACAAATTTACTCGTAAGTGTGTTTCAATTAATCGTATTCAGTTCGCATCTGTTCTTCGGTTTTTGTGTCTTCTTTGGCCATAGATTTTACGTTTTTCAGTAAGTACTCGATATCTTCCTTGTAGTGTTGGGTACAACTAAATTTCTGAGCCACTTCTTGCAGTCTTTGCATTCCTGTTTTCATTTTACGCACATGCTCCGCCATTATTGCGTCGTGATCACTTTCTCCTAGGAAATTTTGAATTTAGAGGATATTGTTTTCAAATGTAACAAATTCTGAAGGCATTGTTGAGACTTGAAAATTGTATTCTATGGTGGAGTACGTAGCTGAAGTTCTCCTATATATAATATCTAATCTATGGCTGAAGTCATTGTGAAGCGCACAACAAAGAATTGAGCGTCAATTGTCTATGTATGAGACAACGGTGGTGCGGGCGGCGAAGCAACGTCGGAAACGGTCAAATTTCAAGTGTATCAATGTGTCGTTCTTCGGGAAATATAATAATAAACATTCGAGCAGAATTAACTAAATCGAAAACCGTGTGTCGAGTCTTTAAAATATAAATTTTGCGTTACTCGTGACCCGCAATCTCGAAACAAGTGTTTCTGGAACGAAAGTTTTCTCATTTCTCCAAATAAGGTAAGTGAAAAATGAATGAGATTTCTAAATATCTAGTTCAAATTTTAAAACAATATGCAACCAACTATTGAAGGTATTAGATAAAATTTATCTGAAAAATATTAATTATGTTTCCATATTACTCATTTCAACGCTAGGTGGTTCCTTTCATTTGTTTCATTCTACCGTCACAATTTAAATGTAATATTGCAAAGGGTACTTCGATTTTATCACATTTATTTCAAACTATTTCCACAGATTAGATTAGGAATTCTATTCTGTGCTAATACGGTTGAGAAACTGACCAAATTTCTGAAACAGATTTAGAGGTACTTCCAAATTATATAACTTTTCTCAGATTGATCTAGACAGCAGACATTTAGTTTTTCTGAAATTAGAAGTTTGAGAGAATTTCGTTCATTAATTTGTAACAATATAGGAGGATCTGATCTCCATCTACATACTATGCACAGAACAAGTAGACAATGTCATGGTTCGGCTACGGAATCTGAACCATCGAATTTAATGTTATTAACATACTACACTACCTGACCAGGCGATATTAGACATGTACCGTACCCGCCACCCGAGTCTACAGTCTACATGCACTTTGCTAAAACATGTGTTCAAGGACAAGGAAAATCAAATGTTTATAGAAAGAAGTAACATCAATCAATCACATATCAAATAACATAATAGCCTAGTATTAGTAGTGAGTTATCAAATATTATTACAACATGGAAATCATTGAGAAAATTGGCTTAAAATCATTCCAAATACGTTATAATCCACGAAGGCAGGCCGGGCCACAAGTTTCAGCCAAAAGATGACGTGATTGTTGCAATTTTAACTAAACTTTTGTAGATTCGGTTACGTATAACGAATGAAACAAGAAAAACCGGAATTGCGTAGTTTCGGAAGGAATGTGGTGTTGTCAAAATATCTACTCAGATTGTCACGTTTATCTTCATTCTAATGGGATGGTCAAATCATCAAGTCTACGTTCCAGTAAGTTTGATAGAAAGGCATCGTTTATTATTAAAGGTTTTACCTTTTTGTATATTTCTAATTTCTTTATCTGTGAGAGGCGGATGAGGCGTTCTGGAAGTACGGAATAATTTGTTCAAATTCGTGTGCGACGTACGATGGTTCAGCTCCCGCGAAGACATCGGTATTTCCAACAATTCTTGCGCCGGAGTTCCGTCGTCGTCTCTTTCTCGATACAGCTTCCGTTTTAAGGTCTCCTTCACCACCAAATCCCTGTTACCTTCGTAGAAAACTTTCTTCTCTTGCAATCGGTTCTTATCGTGAGTTATATCGGTTTCTGTGAGGGCTCTGTCTTGACTCAAGTACAATCTATTGCTTTTCGAACGATTTAGCATGATATCCGATTTGCCGCCTTCTATGTGAAGGTTCATCTTCATCGTCGGCTCGTATAGGACTTGCACGTGGGCATTGTAATTTGGTTTTAGTTGTCTCATCTGTTCGTTGTACTCCATGTCCGATTTAATATTCGATTCTTTTTCATTAACTTCTATGAAATTTTGTATTAAACTTAGGAAACTACGTATCATGATGCCCTTACTTCTGCTAAGATGAAAAAATACAATGTATAAAGATTATTTAGATAATCAACGGTACCCACCTAACATAACTTTCATAATGTGTTTTATTTGGCACAATTAAATTTGAACATCTTCCTGGAATCTTTCAGTTTTGAGTGTATGTATCTTGATCCGGTTAATGCACAAACAGTTCTCTATAGGCGATTGGGTTGGCGTATAGCGCCGTTCGGACTATGGTGGAACTAACTATAATATGTGGGGGAAGTAATAAATTATATAATATCATAATACTGTCTCTAGAGCACACTATAGTAGGAAGGTACTCTGTTCCGCCATTTTGAA
This sequence comes from Endomychus coccineus, assembly GCA_958510875.1. NCBI lineage: Eukaryota > Metazoa > Arthropoda > Insecta > Coleoptera > Endomychidae > Endomychus > Endomychus coccineus. Next base: position 10,563,794 of record OY294070.1, read on the forward strand.
GCCGTCTGATGAGATCTACATAATGTCAACAATATAATTTACTCTAAATTTTGAAACATATCGTCAAAAACAACGCGAAACAATGCTATAGCTATTTCGGAAACTATTTGGATAGTACTTGGACAAACGCTGTATGATGAATTTTTTTAATGTGTTTAATATCACAATAGAAAAGACAGCTTTTCTGGAGTTGTAACTTCTGAAAGATTGTAACAAAGATGAATCTTGAGTGTTATGACTTGGTAAAACCCAAGAGGATGATTTAAATCAGGCGAATAAAGTTAGCCTAACCCCCGCTACCGAAATCAAGAAGGTTAGCTTAGCCATGAATTTCGAGTTTTTTATGAGGTATCAAACTGTACCAACCATACTTTTTGAGCTTTCATAGCCTTCGGTAAATATTGAAATAATCAAGGGCTAGGGTAACTTTACAAAATTTACTACTTTTGTTCATTCAGAATAGGTCGTAGAGTATTTTCTTTAGCACTAGAATTTCGAGTGAATTATGAGTAATTTTTGAGTGAAAAGCATACATTTACCAGACTTGACTTCAGCCAGCATTCTAAAGATAACCGTTCTAGAGCATTTACCTTAAAAAACTTAGCAAAGAACTTTAAAAATTATATTTAAGAGAAATTTTCGAATAGATCCAGAAACCTATTTAAATTAATTTTTGTTGAAAAATCAAGTGAGTCAACCACACCCAACTGTAGTTTTGAAAATTCTAGCTGCAGGGTGTAATTTTTAGAGATAGATAGATTTACAGATAATTAATTTTACCCGTAATACAAAATTAGTACAGGATAAGTTAGTAACCTTATTTAACTTAATTTTTGAGTACTGTATTTAAAATAGTTAGAATTGATTTATGTGGATGAATCGGATAATATTAATAAAGTCTATATATGTTGAGGGACAATCACATTTAGTAAGGAAGTAGAATAAATCAAAAAAGAAACGTGTGGCACTCGGGGACTGCCGCGGTAAAGCTATTGTATAGCACTACGCCACTGGAAAAAGTTGGGCAGAAAAATATCCACTACCCCTTCAAAATCTTCACGAATTATGAGTAAAAAATAGTATCATCTTGATCTCTATGAAGAGTATTCTGTGACAAGTGCATAGATAACTCTACTACCGGTAGTAGAGTTATCTATGGTGACAAGTGTCAGTTGACTTGTAAACACAATTTTATACGAAAGTTTTAACGTTCAGATCTCGATAGCGCCTCCGGCTCCGGGATTTTCACGTGGCCTATCGTAATTAGAAGGTTCGAATTGTATAAAAACACAATTGCATGAACGCCAGACGTCTTATGTAATTAGCTACGAACGTAATCATTTTGACATATCCTAGAGGAGCTCGCTGCGCGTAAGTTGGAGTTTATACATTTTACCTCTATTTTGTTAATTTGGGGCCGTTTCGAACCCCGTGCGGCCGACGCCAGCTGTAATAAAGTATTTTGGGCTATGGGCCGCTAACTTTTACCCGCTTTCGGTATATTTAAGTAGCTAGAAAATTCCCTTTCGTACGTCGCACGTCAGATGCTAGTAGGTGACAGCTGAGAATACCTCAAACGGTTTTAATTAAATTGTCCTATTTAATCGACATTTTAGGGCCCGAGACTATGCTATTTAGTTGGCTCCGTTCATAAACTAACGACATGGAGCGAAAATCGCATGCGAAAAGTCCTCGTTAAGACGTTCTATGTACCGTAAATTTGCACTTTTCTAACTCGCGACCTACGCGCTTCTCACGTGAACGTCATTCGATTTATCGAAAATTAACCGATTCAAAACAGTTTTCGACCCAGTTTGGGGCTATCACGACCTTTTAAAAGGTTCAAAGTTAACATTTCGACAATTTTAAGCTCGGCCGAGCTACATGGTAGGCGGAGTGGTGGGTGTCAGGATATTCCGTTACAGTATTTGTTTTTGTTTTTTTAGATTTTCGTTACGGTATTTGTCTTTTGTTTTTTTTCTTGATTCGGTCGCCGCGCTCAAAGCCCGCGATAAAAGCTATATGCAATAGTTTAAAAAGGATTCACGTATTAAGTATGAAGAAAGCGTCCGTATTTGATCATTTCAAGTCATGTCGTAGAGTCAATATCATCCTTTTTTGAAGAAGTCCAAGACAATACTATGGTACGGTGCATTATCCATAACAATGAGCGAAGGCTCTTCTAAATTTGGTATTACTTCCACTCCACACACAATAAAATAGTTGAAAAAATACGTGAAATTTGTTTCTCGCATAAGAAAATCAATATTTTCGACGATATCATGTTATAATGCGATTGCAGATTGTAGTGTTAGCTTAAAAAAGGGTAGGTTGTGGCCTAGGTGGTTGAGATCTTTGGTAAGTATTTTGTTTCCCGGGTTCGAACCTCCAAGCAAGTTTTTACATTTTTTTATATTTTTTGTTTTTCCTTGCCTTTGACACAAAGTGCATGGTGGGAGGTACGAATCTTGTTACAATGCTTCGTAGTTTGTGAACGAATAATTCTCCGCTATAGATTGGCAGTATATAATATGTATAGCAACAGTAAGGCTTGGACAATAAATACAGATGTCTTACGATATTTATTTTTATATACATACAATACATACATATACATATATACATGTTTTGGATTCACAAATAACAAATGAATGAAATTGTCCTACATTGCTCGACGTATCCAAAGGATATATAATCATAAGTGTGCTTTTATCACTGTTTTGGTCCATTTGGGGTTATTTACATCTATTGGACATGCCAACGTATGTTCTATGAAATCTATATTGTAATCATAATCTACTAAGATAATACTATGTGTTCTGAAATTAAAAAGAAGTATCAGTTATGACAGCCAGACTGGCATTTTATAACCTATTATTTATTAACAACATCATTATAAATAGCAACCATAACATACCTTGTACCGTAGATTATATCGTATTCTACGAATATAGAACTCAAATATTCGAAAGTCGACGGTGCCCTCCATTCCATCTCGGGATCTGGGAGATGCCTAAAATTGATAGAAATCGTTTGATCAATCCAGGGTATTGCGATTTCAAGTGTTTCTCACCTATCAGTATTCTTTAATAATTGTATCAACGCTTCAATCAGATCTTCTTTACTATTGGCAGATTTACCGACGATTTGTTCGAATGTTTTCTTTCCATTGGTTACTTTTTTCAATGGATTCTTAACCGGTGAATTACCGAATGCCAAAACTTGTTCGCCGTCAAATTTCACCGATTGATCTGGAGCATTGCTGTGCATGTAAGTCGATATGTCTTTACTGCTGCAATGAAGACAGAAAATCATTCAGGCGTTCAATTCAAAGTAGATAATAATAAGATTGTTCTGGGAGTCGGGTTAGAACTAGTTCGGAACCAGTGAGTATCATATTAAAGCCACGGAAATAACTACTTGGCTTGCTTATTGGTGCTCAATTAGTTTTAAACTCGCGATCAGCTCCCCATAAAACCCCCGAGAGGCGAATTTGGTTGCATTTTAGAGCATATTAAAACACTATCCCTTGAGGCGACCTAGGTCATCAGGGTTATCCTGACTGTTTAGGGTCACGGTCACAACCGGCAACCTCAAAAGAACCTCCTTCACAAGTTTCATCCCATTCCAACAGATTATTTCAGGAATTCCCTGGAAACGACGTTAGTACCAGAAAAATACAATAACCATATCGTAAAACTCGAACCTTTTTAATTATATTGGTCAATTAAAGGAAGTTGGAAACGGGAAAGGAGTTTTAAATTAATTTCCACCGGAATCGTGTTCAGCGACCCCAAAAAACCCCCGGGAGACGAATTTCGTTGCATTTCAGAACATATTAAAAAACAACTCATGGAAATGACCACCGTTATCAGGCTATCCTGACCACCAGGTCACTATTTAGGGTCATGGTCACAACTAGCAACCTCAAAAGAACCTCCCTCACAAGTTTTATCTCATTCCAAAAGATAATTTCACGAATTCCCTGGAGACGACCATAGTACCAGGATGCTCTGAGCCCCAGGTACGTAGTAGATTGAATCTTGCACCGGAATCGTGATCATCAAACCCAAATCCCCCCGGGGGATAATTTTGGTTGAGTTTCTGAGCATATTTAACAGTCTCAGGATATGACCTAGGTAATTGGGGTATCCTGACCACCAGGTGACTATTGAGGATTATGGTCATGACCGATAACCTCTAGAGAACCTCCCTAACAAGTTTTACTCCATTGCAGAAGATATTTTCACGATTTTCCTAGAAACGATGTGGGTACCAGGATGCCCCGACCCTCATGTGCGTCGTTGCTTCAATCCGACTTCAGAATCATGATCAGATCAAAATCGCATTATTTAAAAAAAAATGTGGGGTGTTTCTATATAAAATCGATAGAAAACTATTTGTTGCAATTAGTTACGAAGTCTCCTGTTCTAGTTAATTTTTTTAAATTTTTAGCAAGGAAATTGATTACTGTGTTGACAATATACATGAGAATAAGTGAACTACTTACCTCATTTCTAAGCAGACTAGATTATAAGCGTTGTGATTCGAATTTTTCTTCAATCCTTCAAAATAATCCGGCGCACTAACGTCCAATGCTAAAAAATCGTGCACCAAAAATCCTCGACCTGCGGGGTTATTGTTTCTTTCGGCACCGGTAACGTTCAATAACGCCGAAAAACACATTTTTGGCGTCGATCCGTGTTTGGTCGATATTCCCAACCACATTCCTCCTTCTCTGCCAGGTTCCAAGTCACGACCTGTAGATCGATAGTTCAGTTTAGAAATAGGTAAAAAGATAACTGTCAATAGCACGATTTGATGCCAACCATTACAGGGGGCATCTTCAGGGCAGGCTTGAAGCTTGAACTGAAACTGATTCTACTGGTTTCTGTATTTATTGTAGAAAACTTCACTCTACACAATTCACTGCCTTTATTCCGGTGGTTAATTCCGTTCTGTTCAAGTGCAATTTTCGAGGATGGGTTTCCAAATGTTGGAAAGGTAATATCCTGAGTCACGTTTCAGATTATTTGGATGTTTTAGGATTTCTATCGCTTCAAGAATTTTTCGTTGATAGAAGTTTGGGGCTCGGGCTAAGATTTTAGTATTTTCGAAAAGGATTTGATGATTAGTGTCAAACTTGTGTTCCGCAAGTGCAGATCTACTGGTGTCACGAAGCCTTATAAAGCGCTCATGTTCTTTCACACGAGTAGCTACTGAACGACCTGTTTCACCAATGTAGAATTTACTGCAAGAACTGGGAATGCTGTAAACACCTTCTAAATGAAAAGGAGGAAGGGGATCTTTGATAGGTTTGTGAAACTGAGATGTAGAATTATTATGCTCCTTAAGGATTTTGGAAATTCGATCTGGTATATTTTCAATATGTAAAAGATAGGCAGTTTTACAAACCTATCAAATATCCCCTTCCTCCTCTTCATTTAGGAGGTGCTTATAACATTTCCTGTTTTTGCGGTAAAGTCTACATTGGTGAAACAGGTCGTACAGTAGCTATGCGTGTGTTTTCTGCATCACTCGTATTGTTATTTTTCAAAACATTAAGCATAATTTCAAAGAACTTCTGACAAATCATTATAAAGAATCCGATTCTGTAAAAATACGTAGGTGTTCCATTATGAAGAACAAAATAAGAAATTTTTGGGAGATTGCCTTATTTTTATTTTATTTGACAAGTTTTGAATTATTTTTTCCGCTATTAGACTAGTAAGTACAAAACTGTAACTATAATGTATTGCCATAGAAATGTGTAATATCGGTGCTTCACTCACCTCCAATTATCTTTGTTTTTGGACAAAGGAAAGCAGGTTCCGCTGGTCTTTTGTAATGCTCGTCTCTGTTCGAAGCTATAATCAACCTGTATTCCCTTGGTTCCGGGTTGGGATTGGTTTTTATAAACAATATACACATCGTGAAGTACAAGAACGGACACAATTCTTCAACTTGAATAACCTAATAAAAATACTAATCAATATTTATATTTGATTTTCATTTTAATCATAAATTGACGCTGATAGTGAGTTGAACACGAAAATTTCATAATTCACTTATCATTTTTATTTTATCGGAATTCCCACTCTTATTGTAAAAGGTTGTCGTACTCGACAAGATAGAAACATTCCCACATAATTGATCTTTATCCAATCGAATTGATGCACGGTTATTGTAATTATTAATGATTCTATTAACTTGTAACGTTTAGATTAGAACAAGTGTCGGAAATATATATACTCTTAGATTTTACTAACCTCTCTTAAAATAACAAATGAATAATGAACAATGATGAAACCCGGAGAATGTAAAAAAATTAAGTTATTCTAAGATGAATATCTTCCCTCACTCTCCCCCCTGGTTCCAAATTGGTTATATTATTATACTCTATCGCGGAATAAGTTGAGAGTATATTGCATTTAGATTTTACTAATCTCTCTTAAAATAACAAATGAATAATGAACAATGATGAAACTTGGAGAATGTACAAAAATTAAGTTATTCTAAGATGAATATCTTCCCTCACTCTCCCCCCTGGTTCCAAATTGGTTATATTATTATACTCTTCGCGGAATAAGTTGAGAGTATATTGCATTTACTTGAGTCATTTCTAAAATAGTTAAAAAAAGTTCCAGAGTGAAAATTCCTTCACTATAGTATTTTTCTTCGAATTTTAAGGAACTTTGCTAAAATCCATCTGTCTGGATGTCCGTCACGAATAGCTTGTCTACACGAAAACAAAAACGAAAGGTCCTATTGTTCAAATTTTGACAAAAATTGTTTGCTGTTCTGTGACGAACGCTATTGTTTTTCACGAAAATCGTGTAAAAAACACCCCCTTTTCTGAACGGTTGAAAATTTAGATAACCGTAGCTCCCAAAGTGTATATTCAATCGATACAAGATTTTTGCAGTAAATTTAAGTTAATTTGAAACTGCTTAGACCCAAATTTCAACAAAATTGTTCAACAACAGCAACAAAAACTTAAATGTACACTGTACTTTAACTGTTTATAACAAAGGTATGGCTTAGGAACTAGGATATTCGGCTCCGACTCAATAGGCTCGGGTTCGATTCCCAGGAACGGAAATATTTTGTTTTTGTAATAACATTTTCTTAAATAAATTATTAATTTAAATATCATTTAGTTGTGTAAAGATAATGAAATAAATAATTTATTTCATTATTTTTACACAAATGTGAAAGAATTATATAAAAATCAGTAACCAATTCAATTGATTTGCGCAAACTACTTGTCTATTCTCCAAGCGGCGACACATTTCTAGTTAATATGAACTGCGATCAATTGATCACGTGACTTTCCTCACTTTTGTTAGCAAACTTCGGACACTTCTAAGATCAAATGAATGTGATTGTGAGAGCAGAAAATGAAATTAAAAGTAAAACATTTTTTGTAAAGACGAGCTTTTATTTAATTTTCCGATATATTTTCTGTTCTTACAATCATAATATACTGTTATGATTTCATTTCATAGACAATAAAAATTTAAATTATTAAGATTATACTCTTATGAGTTTATTTTGCCCCACGTTGTGGTGACAATTGTTAAGAAAACTCTTACTGAGTTTTTATTTATTTAATAATTGGCGCCCAACGTGGGGCAAAATAAACTCATAAGAGTATAATCTTAATAATTTTTTTTTTTTTTTTTTTTTTTTTTTTTTTCTTTGAATGTTAAAAAGTTTCTATATTTAAATCTCTATGACTCTATTTATCTCGGGTTTCTAATTTACAATTTTATTTTATGTTCTAAGCATAGAACTAGCTTTAACCTCAAAACTATTCAATATTAATAGTTGTTTACAAAATTACAAACGACAATCTTTCTTTCAGATTTACAAATAATACTACAATGGAAATATAATAAACAAACTTACTTTTAGTTTATATCCAAAAGTGTGTTTAACTATGTTGGCAATTTTCAATTTAATTCTTTTATAATTTCGTTGATGATTCACTTTTACACAATACTATGCTTTTTCACAATAATCACAGGTAACTAATTTGGATTACTTCTTCTTGAGACTCAGGAACTGTTGATAATACTTTGCTTTATCCTTTTAGATAAAACATGAAACTTTTCGATGCTTTATTTAAATTATTGATGAATGGCAATCGTTGGAAATTTCTTCTTAATTGGAGGTTATTACAGCCTTTTTACTGGATTCAGATACTTGGATAATCGTTGACTTTATATAAAATTTATTAACTTTGGTTTCTTTGAACCTATCGAAGTTTGGAACACTTTCGTTCACTGGTTTTTTTATAGGTTATGAAATCTTGGTGAGTTGCAGTAGTACTTTCAGTCTACAGATGTAATGGCAAACTAAACTTCTTTACTTTCAGATTCGTTTTTATAGGCCTCCAAAACCGACGCTACTTTATGTCATAATCAACCTATGAGAAGCTTTCTTTTCAAATCAAGGATGCCAAGTTAATTGTTGTGAAACTGACACAAGTCTTCATTGTTACCAGATTGACATTGGAAATTCCTATTGACCAATCAGAATTTAGTATTCTTTACTTTTTGAATTATTTGAGATTTTCAACTTATTTTAATTGTTAGTGATTCCTTCTTTTTAAATTAATATTGCCTACATTTTTCCCCACACTTTGGTATAATATAACCTATGATTGGGTTATTATTAATATGATTATTCCCATATTTATGGTTTTCTTGACAGTTACTTATTCTTAAATCTAATACATATCATATTATATCAATAACATTCTTTTAACATTACATAACTCAAATTTACTAATCCTAACTTACATCTATAACATTATTCAATGTTTTGTACTATCTCATGATAGTTTTGTAATCATTTTACTTATGATTTATGATTTCGTTACACTGAACGTTTCTTCACTTTCACTGAAGTTCTTGTTTATCACTTCTTATTCTATTACATCGTTGTTTATTATGTTTTACATTGTTAATATTAATATCCTAACTATTATTTAGCTTTTATTATTGTTTTTAATTCCATAAAATGTTTTTTATTTGATCTTTTCTAATTTTCAAAGTTCGGTAAGTTATTATTTTTAAATTTTTATTGTCTATGAAATGAAATCATAACAATACATTTGATGATTTTTTAGTTTTGACTAAAAAAATCATGATTTCCGACCTCAAAAACTCGCATATACCAATTTTGAGAAGAATCTGACCATAATCACAAAACTCGACGGTGATCTTAGTCGCCATCTTGAATTTTGACTAAAAAATCATGCTCTCCGACCCTAAAAACCCTTCTATTTTAAATGGAATCGAACCATAATCACAAAACCCGTTAGTAATCTTGGAGCCGCCATCTTGTTTTTTCTCTTATACCATAATGTATTGTCATCCGAATGATGAACACCTGCCAAAATAATGTTTGTCGGACGTCAAGAAGTAGGTCAAAATTCACACTAAAAAACTGTTTCGGCAACGCCTGCAATAAAGTTTTCGAATTCGCCAAATGCGATTTACAAAATCGATGTGAGTCGTGACGACAGGTACATTTTTTTGAGCGACCTACTAGGAAAACAATCTTTTACGTTTTTTCTATGAACTTTATACATCCACCTCTTCTGACAAATTACTTTTTCATTTTTTGAAACTCGTAATAAGCCTTTCCGAATGGATCGTCTAAGTGATTGTCAAATGTTTCTACTTAGTTTTCAGCTGCTACAATTGTCTCTTCACTAGGAAGTGTATCCACCATGTTGAGAAACCCAAAACGGGTTACAACTGGTTTGTATGCCTCGAGCCTCTACCATAATGGATATACACATTGATGTATGATAGGAAGGAAAGTCTGGTTTCGACATTTTACCGATAGGGTCAGCCTATACCCTCTTTGGGTGTATATAGAGGGCATTGACACAACGCTTGCGCTGGGCTTTTTATCAGTGCAATTCGCTAACTCAGCAGTTTTCACCTCTTATGCTTCTATCTAAGCTATTTAGTTTTATTCCTACGGAGCTTGGTAGCGATATATGTCACTGAGTCACTGCCGAGAGGTGGCTGTGTTCACGTCCAATCTAGGGTTTCACTAGTTTTGTTTACTTGTCCCAAGATGTCGTCCCAGAATACTGTGTAGAGTGTAGAGCCCAATTTCCATCTTTGACATTTTGTTATGGAAACTTATAGCAGTAAGACGTGATTGTCCTGAACCTTCTTTGTCCTCTGAAATCTCAAATAGTTCTTTTTTTATTTCTTTATAACCTCGTAACAGGGCTTTTGTAGCTTCAGCTCGGCATGACAAACGTCTTGTTGTTGTTGGCCCGAGATTGAGTTTGTCAGTTGTAGCTTGTAGAGGCTGTAAGATATACAAAAAACTTACAGCTCTCAGACATCACTCAGCAGCAGCTTGCATTACAATATTAGAGAATGCTCAGCGCTAAATTATTTACTGCCAGTACCAAATCTTGAAGGTCATTGTATTTTCCGCTCATTGAATAAACTTTATCATAAGACTGACCACGGCAGTCTGAATGTCGAATCTATAGATATCTGCGAAATGTGAGGGCCGAGTTTAATAGCCCACTGTGACTGTTCCATACCCCCTAGTCTGTCCCTGTTCTTGTCATGCAGTCCTGCACAAAAGGAAGCAATTGCAGTGAAAACTACATAACTTTCTAGTCTTACTACTACTAGTTCTTTCTGGCAGAGGCCGTGGCTTTGCATGGATTGGATGGATGACGAAGCAGCTTGAAAACACTTCGGTATTTGTTACCCAGGAAACTTTGAATATGTATTTTGCAATTACTTTCAATTACGTATGATTCAAATTTACAATTACACCATAAAATGTTTATACTTATCCAGCATCTATAAATATGCATACATTTGCATATTGCAATGATTTACAGAATGTAAAATAAACAAATGTCTGTTGAATAGTGTTAAATACGTACGTTTTCTACTTAACCTTACTTAAGGGCGTTCTGGAGGTTTCGCGGTATAATTGTTCGATATTTCACTGTTGTAAATTTGTTGACAACACCATGAACTTGCAGCTAATATGTGATTGTGGTTAATTCAGAATGATAAGTGCTAATGTTTGTTAATTTAAACATGTTTTACTTCGATTTAAGAGTACTTAATGGAATTGACGTTATCGCGGGAGGTAGGTTATGTTTGTATTATGAATATTAAGATTATTTAAGAAATAATATTATAATTATTGTACATACATTGTAGCCTATTTATTCGCTTGAATCAAGTACAACGTACAACTAGAAATTATGGATTCACTTCGTAATTTCGTAGTGGTAGTCTGGTATATGGTATATACCATAAAAAATTCTGGTTTCAATAATATTTGATGACTTTCCAATATATTCACATGCCACAGTTAATCATATTTGGTTTATCGGTTATCTTGTATCTATATGAATACTTTTACAATTCATTTTTCAAATATGTGTGTGAATAAAGCATTGGCGTAACTAGCTAGGGGAAAAAGGGATTACTCGCCACTACATCTCAGATTTTTATACAAAACGTAGAAATCGAGATTCCAAATTTATTCACAACTAGATATTGTAAGTTTATTGTTGGAAGCAATAACTGAACACATGAAAGAACATTAGTATATTATCTCCAAGTGAGAATTGTAGGTTAGTAGATGGGTTATTTATAAGTTTATTTTACATTTATATTACATAAAATACATAACAGTTACAGCCGAAGAAATTATTCTACTAAGTAATCGGGCCAATAAATTTGAGAATTTGTGAATTTAGAAATGTCTGTGTGTGCGTGCGTATGTGCGTTACCAACTGTGGAGACGATTTCGCCGTTCCTATTTATACAGTGATTTTGCAAATCGCTTTAAAGTTTTGAAAATAGCTGTATTGTTTTTGGGTGCGCCAGCCCAATACCTCGTAAAACAAGGCCTGGGCGCTCGATCGTGACGTCACAAGTCAGAGGCTATGTTGCAACTGGTCATCCGTACGTTACGACACAATGCTGTAATAGCGGCAGTAAAACAAAAGTTTTATTTATTTTCCAGGAGTCCTGTTTAAACGGGTTGCAAGTCTTGAACTGAGTCCTTAGTTGCACCCCATTCGATTTTTTTTAGGTAAAAACCTGTCTTCTATTGAATCTGTACGAAATATTACTAACAGTATGTAATTTAGATTAAGCTCGTTACACGAATGCGAAATTATTTCTAAAATTCCGTAAACTGTGTGTGACAGTATAGTGACTTGTATGTGTCGACGCTGTTAATTTATTTAAAGTCGAACTGGACTTTCACGTATCTAACCATTTTGATGAATTTCTTTAAAGCTTGATTTTCTAATCATCTAAGTTACCTTATACGATAGGTTCCTGCAAAATTTCCCTTAATTGTTGCCTCTTGAGGGGAGTTTTTCCATTTATATTTTTCACCAAGTTTATATAATATTTTAAACTGGGCTGTTAATTTGGAATGCTCTATATTTGAACCAAATTGAAGTAGAGCCTGTATAATATATTCATTGAATACCTTAAAGGCTACTTTAACATAATGTAGTTAATTTTTCTAATTTTTTATATATATTTTATTAATAAATTTATTAAATTCTTATGGTTTTGGAATATAACAAATTTATTTATATTTATAATTAAGAATTAAATTTTAAAATAATTTGTAGGGAATTATTAATATTCATTTTATCAATTAAATAAATAAAAAGTATAAATTAATTTTTATTACTAAAATAGTTTATAAAATAATTTATTAGTTTGTAGGGAATTAATTTTATTTATCTGTTCTTTAAATATTTGTAGGGAAGTTTTAAGTTATTATAATTTTAAATAAAATATATTTTTTTCTGGAAAAAAATTTTTGAGATGAAAATTGGAATAAAAAAAAGTTTGGCTAAACGCTTTGGAATGTTTATTCATTTTTTAATAAATAAAATTCAAAGAAAATCCAAATTTTAACAATTTATCATGTTCTAGTTTATGCATTTTTTTTGAAGCATAAAATGAGGCAATGTCCTCGTCTCCCGCGCCAAAATTGGGAAACTGCATACTCTGATTGGGTTTTGAATTCAGCCAATTATTTATGTGAACCGAAGAGGATAGATAAAATAATGGTTGTTCTAATTCCACAATAATCGATTTTGTAAACATAAATGATAATTCGTGATTTATTTTTGACACAGAACAAATATGGACAACCTCTTTGAATTTTGCATTAACACTAACAATCATAAACACAAATGCTGTTGTTGCAAGTAACGTGCTATTGCAAGCGGTACCAACAATATTTATGGCTTTATAATCCAAAAATGGCTTAATATGGATCTCATCAAATAAAAGTATAATGTTATTTTCATACTTATTTGGTAATTTTAATTTATTTAGGGCGTATGTAAGGAACATTTGTCTTTCTTCAATTACCGGTATAAATAAATACAGTGAAACCTGGTTAATTGGGATCTCAAGGGACCAAGTTATTCCATTTTTATAGGTGGAAATGTTAATAAAAATGCATAATCTGATAGAAGTTTTAATTTTTCAGATACTGATTACTTTTTATATTTACGTTTGGACATTTTGTACACTTTTATTCCCTTGTTTTTAGGTCAAAACCTGAGATAGTACTGACAAACAAAGCATGCGCGAAAGTCGACGCGAAATGTATGCAAACAAACATGTCAAAACGTGTCAAAACCTGATTAATTTGTCTCATTTATACAGAGTCTCAATTATAGAGGTAAACATCGAAAAATTCTTAGAATTCAAATCTCATTTAACCAGTTTCAAAAAGTCAGAGGTAATTTAATGAAAAAGAACCGGGACCTCATTGCAACTCTCAATAATAGAGGATTCTCACTTATCCAGGTCCCACTCAACCAGGTTTCACTGTACTAATAAAATATAATTCAATTTAGGTTTTCTTAAAAATAATAAAAATAAATATTTCTTCCAAATTTAAATCGGGAAATTTTTCAAATAACTTTTCATATTTTAATAATAAATAGTTAATTTTTATTTTTTTAAATTATCTAGCTAATAAAATAAAAATTAATAATAATTCCCTATAAATTAAAATTTAATTTTTAGTGTGAAATAATTTGTTATATTCAAAAAAAAAATTGTAAATTCATTAATAAAATTACTTATAAAAATTAAAACAAAAAATTGTCCCAATACACCTTCAAAATTTCATCTAAAAAATGATAAAAATGAAAAAATTTTACTAAAACTGTTACTAATAAATATTCATTTTAAAATTTAAATTATACTACTAAATATTAAAGAAGCCACATTTCTATCTTTATAGTTGTTGGATAGGGCAAAATGAATACATTTGAATTTATTAAAAACTTATATGCGTGTGGACTAATTATATAATTATGTAAAGTATGTGAAAGTGAGGATAAAATTATAGTATTTGCAGAATATCTATAACTTTGCTTGCAAGTCGTCTCAGGAAGCCATTTTGCAACGCACTTTATTACACACTTATTTACTGATAAAAATACTTTCCAATCATACAAGGACACCCAAAGAACAGGTGTAACATATAACTTTCCACAAGAAACGGGTAAAACTCTGGTAAATTTTAATATTTATCACCTGTCACACTCAATATTCGCCACGCGTCATTAAGATTAAAAATGGTACTGTCGAAAGCTACGCCTCTAATCCAAGTCTTTATGTTCACGTCACACTCACTTTTGTAGACAGCGCGCAGGCCTTGTGTATATAGAGGTTATTGACCAGACGCATTGTATGCCTTCACATAAAAATGCGAGACTTCAGAGTTCGTCAGTGGGGCATCGAGTATCAGGGTGGTAGTAGTAGCATTATTGCTTATTCTAATATTTTCTATGGTATTATTGTAGGGGTCGTATTAGGAACTTTACTCACATTATCATTCTGCAAGTCGTTCTCTTATGTCTCGAACTATAATTATTGTCAAAGCGTTCGCAAGAAATGGCAGTGTAGTTGTGAATATGGGCGCGTTGGTCAAATATTCAACGTTTCAACGTTCTTTTACGGTTCCTATCCTCATTCTTTAATGAATCTTTAACGCACTTATTAAATCTCAATACACCGCGATCTCTTAAATTCGACTTGTATAATGTGAAATCCCGACGACGCGACAATTAATTGTTCCGTCAAAACGAAACGTTCAGTTTATCACAACTGTCTCAAAATATTCTAGATCGATTTAGAAAAGCTCAAAATGAATATTTCGGCGAAAATTTATTAGACCTATTACAATACTCCCTTCAAACTACGTAGAATGATAGCAGCAATAAAAAAAATTGTCTCAGGTTTTTGAAATACCTATGCAACATGTGTATTGAATATATTAGAATCAGTAGGTATATTACAATATTTAAACCTTATAAGAATGCAGTTTTGTATATTGCAACATCTTAAATATCTAAAGTACATCCAATAAATAATATACCTTACTAATTCGCCTTTTGTAAACAGTGTCAGGGTTATGCGAACTCGGTTCGTTTCCTCAACCGCGAGGAAGGCCGTCTGCTTTATTCTATGGAAGTATTGATGGTCAATGCTTTAGAATTTTATATTTGCAAATTTGAAGGTAAGAACTTATCACGACAGTAGACATCCAGCTTTAGTTTGTGAATATTTCCCCGTACGGTCGTTAGTTAATGGAATCATGACTGAAATAATCTTATCAGGTATATTGTTATAATTGTTACTATTTACAGTAAATAGAATAAAACAGATAAAAGAATAGACACGTGCTCAGTGTTGTAGACCTTGGAACATAAATATTTCTAACCGTTGCTGTGTTTACAAATAAAATTATTCTTGGAACTATTGCAATAATCAAGTAGGTAGATATATTTTTCTCATTTACGATGCTAAATGTTTCTTTTCGATTGTTTCGATTTGTAAAACGTCAGTTGAATGCAGAGCTGACAAAATATACATAATCAGATCAAAACTTAATGAAATTTTGGGAATTTGTCGATAGATGGAGATTTAAATATAAATGATGATATAAATATTTCTTAGATATAGCAAATATACGGAAAATATTGCTAAATAAATATTTTTAATTAAATATTCTCAACGCATCACTACCATAGTGATTTTTTAAATATATCTATTATCGAAAGTGTATTTTTCAAATAGTTGAACGATTGTCAGAAGAATAAATTCATAGCCAACTATTCAATTTTTGTGATTTCCTAAGCGAAGTTGTTCAATGTTTCTTTAGTTATTCGAGTTTTTGTTGAAAAATAACAATAGTATGAAATATTTTATAATTAGATTCTCCATAAAATAAGATATTTTTCAAATCTGCCAACAGACAAAAAATTTTAAAATTCTTACAATGTTGCAAAAGGGGGTAAAAGTTGGTACAGTGATAAATTGCGTTAGATCATCATAATTTGGGTTTCCGTATCGTGTCGTTACTACTGCTATAAATAATCTTCTTGTTCTTATATTGATTTTATTTAGTTGAAAAGGTTCTTCGTAAAATTTATTTAATTCTAAATTTTCGTTAATGTTGTTTATATCAATTGTTGATTGCGTTGGTATGTTGCTAAAGTTACATTCATCAAATATATATTGTATAAATAAATGAATAGGAAAACATAGATAGATATCCCCCAATATTCCCCTCCAGAGAAAAAATAACATTATAAAGAAAAAGTATCCCACATCCCTACATGCCTCTGCTCTGTGTCGGTTCTTATGCGGAACATTCTGTATAACATGTTTTTGTAAACTAGCACTGAAATTACAGAACCTTATGTCAAAATACATCTTCCTAAATTGATGTACATTTTTTTATTGAGTTCACTTTTTGAACGTCGGTGCATGCTCTTAACACGAAGCTATTTATAGCACATTTCAAGTTGCGGTTAAAAATTACTTATGTATAATTAAAATAATGAAATAATTGACTCATTACTTTTGCAATTGATTGAACATTCCCTAAGATTTGAATTCATGTTATTAGTTTAACAACCATGTGATATAATTAAGATCTTTTTATGATATACATACAATCAAGGATATTTGTGATTTTTACAATGAAGGGGATTAGCAAATCTCAGGGAGGCAGCAAGATTATTAATGATTATTACAAACAGAATAGGGCCCAAAATGTGTGAGGCATCAGACCGATTTTTACAAATGCATTTCGTCTTACTATTAACTTGACCTCATTCAGTAGAACTATCCAGCAGCTGGGGGGATTTTTCAACGTTCACAACTCCGCTTGGCTCAAGTTCTCAAACAAACGGATGACGTAGATCGACAGATCCCTGATAACAATCATTATGCCAATACGCTTGACTTATTTCTCACTAACATTCCAAATCCCTACGAAGTAAAGTTCCGTGCACCATGGGATAGTCTGACCATTCTCTCATCACTACGACCGGTACCTACATCACTTCACCAACCAATTCAACACCTCCACGCACAGTTTGCATTACAACTGATCCGACTGAGACGGTCTTCGCATGTTTTTCTCCGAGTTTCCTTGGCAAAACGTACAGAGATCTCGGATGTTATCAGTCTAGGAATGGAAACTTACATACCCCATACCAACAAATCACCGTCATCTGATGAACGATGGTTCAATAAAATCTGTTCTAGGGCCGTCGCTTCAAAACTAATAACATACCGTCGTTAGCGCGGTAACCCATGCCTGGAGACCAGAACAGAATATGTTGAAACAGAAATATGTGGAATGAAACAATGAATGCTTCGAAAGGGGCATATAATGCCAAAATAAGATCAAAGCATATCGAACGCCCGAATGGCTCCCGTTCGTTTTGAACTTTCGCCAAAGCAATTGGTACAAATTTCTCTTACAGTTCATTCCCTCCTCTAACCAACGATGATGGCACACTGGCTATTATACCACAAGAAAAAGCCAACCTTTTTGCTGGAATGTTGGCAGCAAAATCCACAAGGGAAGGACTCTCTTAATTTTGCTGCCATCGATAGCCATATGCCTGAAATTGTCTTTTTGTCAGCGAACAATTGGGCGTATTCTGCTTGATCTCAATACCAAGGAGTTTATAGAGCCAGACGGAATTCCACCTATCGTTCTCAAGGAATGTGCGCCTGAATTAACGCCAGTTTTTTGTAGGTTGTTTACCCTTTCTACAAACCTGGTGTGTTTCCTTCCAGGAAAGAAGGTTCAACCGATTCCAAAAAAGGAAAGAAAATCCTTCCCAATAATTATAAACTTATTGCTCTATTGATATCTACCTAGAGAGCTCCAAAATCGTGAATAACCGCCAATATGGCTTTTGTCAGCAGAGCTCAATAGGAGACCTGCTTGCCTACGTAACACATGTATGGCAAAAATGCAAAGCATTTGACCGAGTCTGACACCAAACCTTCTTGGGAAACTTCCGTCACATGGTTTGCCGCCTCAACTTTGTCGCTTACTATCGAGTTTTCTCTCAGACAGATCACCCCATGTGATGGTTGATGGAGTATTCTTCAATACAATAGCTATCAATGCTGGTGTTCCACAGGAGTGTGTCTTGGCACCAACTTTGTTTCTGCTTGATATAAACGATCTGCTGGAAGTGATCAACTGTCCCGTCCACAGCTTTGCAAATGATGGTACTTCTTGGCACCAACTTTGTTTCTGCTTGATATAAACGATCTGCTGGAAGTGACCAACTGTCCCGTCCACAACTTTGCAAATGATGGTACTAACACCTCATACAGTGTTGCCATAATAGTTCGATAAAATACTATAGTTCCATTTGAAAAACTCCTGGAGCTTATAATTGAATTAGAGTCGGGAGTTTTGAATTTCGCAACAATCAACTATTAGGAATGAAAAGCCTTTTGTTGATGACGTCACACTTACGTTTGTAGTGAGCGCCCAGGCCTTGTGTATATAGAGCGTATTGGTACAACTCGCTTCCAGTAGTAGTAGAGTGGCTTGTGTTTGTCACGTGACAAATTCATAATGCCCTCACCCTCTAGTAGGCTATGGTAGTGCATACAAAACGTACCAAAATACTAACACACGATGTTCTTCGAACATTATAGGTTTCCCTCTCGTGTAGTCAAAGTATAAAAAAACTACGGTAACACAGAACATGTTCATCGTGAATCCCGTTGCTTATTTAAAAATATATTCTGTAGTCTCAAAGACTTCACTGGCCCTCTTTTTGTTAACAAGATTTTCTCTTTCTGACACTTCTGCGGATTGAATGTAGGATTGTAATATACAGGGTGATTCAGATTAATTGTGAACCATTGCTAACTTAACAAACTAGTAAGATTTTTTCCGCTTATTTAATGGTGAAGTCTGAAAAACAATTGTACATCGCGTTTTTGAGTTTTTGAACGAAATAACAATTTTTTTAAATAGAACATCCAGTACAGAATAATATGGTTATTATAAACTTTTCGCTACAATGAAATATAACGTCCGAAACTAATTTAGGATGCTATGGAAATGAAAGGCAATAATTTATAATCGTGTTAGAAGAATATGAAGAACTAAATTTAAAGGAATATCGTATCGAGAAAGCGTTTTTTTCAATGTTTTTTATTTTTTTTCGGCAACCGGTCTTAATGTATAAAAATATATTTCAAATTTGGATTTAAAAAAATTGTATGCCCCATCACACTCAAGTTCCCGATTTTGAATAATATTGAAGATAACAGACATTTTCGAAAAATCGGGTCTGTCTGTGAGACTTTCGATGTATAGAAGATATCCGTTTGGCAAATAAAATTAGGAACGTTTTATTTGTAAATGCTAAATGATAATCTATACACAGCTGACATCACACATATCACGCATCGACTAGGTGAGTAGGCCGTGTTATCTCTGAACAAAACAAAAATTGTTGCATCGCAAAGGAAATATTCGTTGTCTATTAGTTCAATCAGTTAGTTGTCACATCGGATAAATTACGTCCATGGTTAAAACGGCGATGGGCTCAGGTACGTAAATCTACATTGATTCGAAATTAATTTTGCCTCAACCGATATATGATTTTCAGTTACAAAACAAAAATGTCAAAGATAAATTTAGAAAATAATTCCTTTTGTCCACGACTATTGTATAAAATATGCATAATGCATGTGTTTCCTCAAGCATAATGATATTCATTAATCACTAGTGAATAATGAAATCATTATTCACTACCATCAATATGACAAACATGATAGAAACGTATAGATAAATACGATAAAAATAGAGCGTGCTATGAAACGTCAACTCAGATCGAATTTAATTTGAAACGTCAACAATTTGTTGGTTCGACTTGTTTCAACAGCAAAGTTTATTAGTATCAAAGTATTATTTATGGGTCGTGGACAAAGTATAGTATTCTACTTGCATATTATGGCTATTATTCACGTGGATAAAGTTTACGGCACGAGCGCAGGCCATAATATGCTCGTTGAATAATATACTAATACACACAGAAGCACTGTCATAATTTGTCATATCTGTTTCTACATCGGTTTCAGCCTGATAATCTATTGAAAATGATTTTTGCGACATAGTGGATGTCGAATATTTCAAGGAATTAATTAAATTCCGTTCCGTGTAGATGTGAAAATGTGTTTTAGTGAGGAAAGTTGGCGATTTATTTGTTGAAATTTGTTCATACTTACCCCCAGAATGTCTGTCAAAGAAGAAAAGGATGCTATCACCGGCGAGCAGTTGCGACTGTCAACCAAATTAGCTGTCATACAATGTTTATTAAAATTGGTGGAACTTGGAGGAATTTATGTGCATAATTGATATATGACTGTGCATCAAATTATACAAGCTTATCGCTGATTTACTATCCTTCCTTAACAAGATATAGGCTGCAACATTAAAAAAAAATGTTTCACGATAATTTAATTTTTTTTGTGGATAGTTGTACCTGAATTTGAGTCCATCATTTTAGAGAAAACTGGGCTTAAACTTTAAAGTCATTGCTGCTAATGAACGGAATGAACTACAATAAGTTGTCAATTTCAGAGTGTTAATCTAGTAGGTAGCTGTCTAAAATTTAGTATCAATTCCAAAGTTTGTTACAAAAGTTTTTTGAGTAAAAATAAAACTGATCCTCGAAAGATTTAGATAAAGATGTGGAAAATTAACTTTCAGCTTCAAGTAAATATGAATAATCCATTTTGTGATGGTAAACTAAGCATTATTATTTATGGAAACAAACACTCAAAACTAATTTCGATAATCTCAGTAATACTATTTTAGTAGGATGAATATAATATCTAACAAATATTCAAATTATTAAAGTAATCTGAGTCGTAATAAGGATGAGGAAATAGTCCGGGGAATTTATATTCTCTTATGTGCTCAATTTATGTTATTTCTTCCAAATAATCTATTAACCTACAATTGCCCCTTGGAGATATTATGTTCTCCTGTAGCAATTTGCATAAATGGCAAGAATGTTGGATGATACTTTGATTGTAATGGTTTTCGAAATAGCAGATGTTCGTTTGAAGGTACTGAGGATCAGCCAATGACGACGTCACAAACTTCTTTGATCATAAAAGAAGGGTATATGATAACACGTTATTTTGACCTCTCTAGAACATCTTAGTAAGGTGGGAGATCTCCCCCTTTTCTATAGATATTTCTATGGTCTGTGTTCATCAGAAATCTCGTCTGTTGCTCCACCACGAGAGATTCCAGATAGGCGGACTAGACGAGCTCAAAATAGTCACCACTTCGCTGTCAAACTCGAGACCTGCCGAAATTCTTCCTACCAAATTTAATTTTTTTATCGAACAGCGAAATTGCGGAACTCTTTACCTAGTGAGGTCTTTCTCTAGGCCTATCACCTCCAAACCTTCATGAAACTAAAAAAAAACACTAAATCAACTTATTTTCATATATAGGAGCTGTTCTTGAAGCATTGCTAGCATAAATTAACTCTTTTAAGAGTTATTCGTGATTGTTCATTATTTACTGAACAACCTGTATAATCACAAACAACCATCAAGTTCCACTATTTCTAATCATCCATCTCTGTGTTCCTCTCACGATCAAAAATTAATAGCTTCAAATGTCACCAATGCAAAATTTATCGTTTCCACAAGATTCATGTTCAATCATTCACCCAAAGAAAAATTATGATACTGAATTTTTTACATAATATGATAACATGTGAATTGGTAGATATTGACACAGAAAATTCACGGTAAGTTATTTAATATTGATCAATTATCGATCGTTTACAAATATCTAATTAAATAAATAACTAATGTTTGTTTTCGTTGTAGGGCAGCTTGAAAACTGTCTGATTGCGTTGCTTCTGAAATTTAAAGTTTCCTACGAGCGACTGGAAAAATGGCTTTGTGCATGACATTCTTACCTGTAGTAACTTGGGTAATACCGTTCCACGTGTTGTCACCCGGTATTATTGAAACTTTTAGAAAATAATGTAATTCTTAAACGGTTGGTGGTAATGTATTAGAAAAACTATCGCTGAATATTGGTTGATTAAATAAAGGTTGTCCACATTGAACTTTCGGGTGTGAAGTCAGATAGTTACTTTGAATTGATTACTCTGTGGGAGCAGAAAAGTAAGGTTGATTGTGACCTCAAAGTATAACAATATAGAACAGTATAAAACAAGTTGAAAAACACATATGTTGTCAGTTCGAATAAACATTCAATGCCAGAGCATAATTTGACGTGAATTTAATTAAGACTGAGTGAGCGTAGCGATCGAAGTCTTTCTTCTTTTCGGCTCACTCGGTCCATCTCAACCTATTGGGCTACTGCATACTGACTTTATTTAGTTTTGATTCATGTTAGTAATTGAGAAAGCTAGTAATTAATATATAATTACACAATTATACACTTAATCTGCAGAAGTGTCCTGAATCTAAAGGTAGTGATAACAAAAGGATGCAAAGGGAAATACAAACACATTTCATGTTAGAATCAATAGCTTAGGTTCTTTAAGTTGAACAGTGACAACTTTTAGTCCCAGACAGCTGTTTCGCTCTTCTCATGAACTCGTCGGTGCAACAAGGCAGGCGATGAAGTCACCGATCAACCATCGCCGGTAGAGTCTGGAACTAATAGACGTACTGTCACTGTTCAATCTGGAGAAGCATAACTTTGTCTATTGATTCTAACACGAAATGTTTTATATTTCTTGGCATTGCTTTGGGTCCGTCACCTGCCGGTAGTATTTCCAACTGTTTCCCCGTCTATTCTTCGAATCGCGAGATCTGTATTATCAATGCTTGACATTGTGAATAACATCCTCCATGGGACATCTGCTTTCCCCGGCAGATGATGTTGGAACATCTAGGTTCTCCAAACATTGTCGAAGGTGTTGTATAGGTCCGCCATCTTGGAAAAACCGGAGAAAATTGGCACTCTTTTCGCCTATAACTACTTTTCAGTGCATTTTAGTGCGGATGTCATAGCATTTTGGTGAAAACAACGGAGCTATGCAACGCCCAAGAACGGCTAAACTCGCGTACTTTGTAAATTTTCAGTTTCTTCTACCTTACGTAACTGATGGTTCTCGAAATAAATTTTGTAGAAATTATATTACCTACAAAATAGATCAAAAAAGGAAAAGTTTTTATGATGAATAGAAAAGAGAGAAGGTAAATTTAGAAAAAACAGTTTTTGCGAATAAAAGAAGGAACAGAAGTGAATTGTACCAATAATCACCACTTCCTCATACTTTGAAGCCATAGATATAGCTGTGATGACTATTAATGCAGTAGCTTGTTGCTTGTTTTTGATATTGATGTTAGCAGCCTCAAACTCAGTAATGAGAAGAATTTTTTGTTTTTTTCATTCGATAACAGCTTTTCTTGAGGTGTAAGGCTTACCGTTTTTTATCAAACATAACGTCTTCTGATGTCCGTACCTCCCGTCACCCATTTTCCCCCACTTGCTATAATATTTCATTACACCTTCATCTGTACAATGAAATAAAAATCATGTAAAGAACGCGAGTTTAGTCGTTCTTGGGCATTCCATATAACCCAGTTATGCGCTATTTTGCACTGAAAAGTAGTTACAGGCGAAAAATTAAAATATTTCTTAGATGGAGGAAGCACAGGGGGCGAGGTGACGAAAACTTGGATTTATCATTACTCTGTCGACCTATAACACCATATCAAAAAAACTACTGGAGGTTTTGTAGAGTAAATCCTTTTCCTTAGTCTCTATACCCTGGGTAACCCAACTTTGTCAAAAGGAGGTCAATTAGTGATCTGAGGATTATTTAATTTTCATTCGCAGCTATGGAACGCTAAACATATTTTTATGAGCAATTGCAACCCAATCGGTGCCTCTTATGCAAGATGCTATAGATGTTGTTTAAGTCTCCAAATATTTGATTATTATACTTCAATACCATTTTGTTGCAAAAACATGAATCAACAGATGCATGGTCAAAGATCTCTTTATACATACTACTTATTGCTCAAATTACTTGACAATCAAGTCACTAATATGGTAGCTTGGGTTGAAATTCTGAATCGCTATATTCCCAACCAGAAGTGTCGAACAGTTCTAAGATATCCCAACAGATAGCATAGTATATACAGTGACACATGTTCACTATTCATGTCGCTGTGACAATCAAAAATCGATATCGTCCAGAATGTCATCAACGCAAAATTTTTCGTTTTGGCAAAAATTTATATTAGATCATTCTTCTATCTAAACTAACATAATGGTTCTCAAATCGTTAGGCAAATATGAAAATATGTGAGCTACTAGATATAAACGAAGAAGATACTTACGGTGAGATATTCTGATCTTGATCTTTGATAATATCTGAACATGCAAAATAATTTATCTAATACCCATCTCCATTGTTATAGGGCAGCCTGAAAGATGTCTGATTGATCTTACACATTATAAACAAAAACATTGTTGGGACTGTGGTATATCATGCGTTCTTATGGTAATACCACGCGATCAGCGTGAAAGTTTCGAGAAGAATTTTGCATCAATATGTTTCGAAGAAGGTTTTAACAAAAGGTATTGAACCATATAACGAATAAGAGGCTTGTTTATTGAGAAAAATAGTTTGGTGTAGACTTTTCATTCGCCAACAGCTGCTTCACTTTATTAGATAGAACCAGGCGAATGTAGTGAAAATAGAATTTTCAGTTACATAAAATGTAACAATAATTTACCAATCGATAGGATATTGAAAATAAATCGACACGCATGATCTTTTTTTCAGAAATATCCCTTCAAAGTTCGGTTTAACAAAATCGTGTTTTTTTTTGTTCACGTATTCCAAGGGTGTTGGTTGCTTCCCTTTTCCTGTTCAAAACCCATTTTGTTGAATGCACAATTTTGCTGCGTCTGTCTATTTTAGAATTTTTCTCAACTTTCAACTACAATTATTTCGAAAACTGCAATATTAATCAAAATTTTGCGCTCCTCAACATGTATGCCATATAAATCAACAAAAAAAAAGGAAATTTCACATATAAATTTAATCATCTAGTAATGAAGCCATATGGTATATTGAATCCATACTTTATATATACCTGAGGATGAGGTGTAATAATTGACCTCGAAACCTGATAGTGCGAATCTACACAAAAAAAATGGATTGTGAAAATTAAACATTAATATAAATATCAATTATGAACTAGTACTTGGGTGAAACTAATTTTTTTAATAATACTAATAAGTAGCATTATCAAGAGTTTGTGTTTTGAGACACAGTCGACCTGGTAAAGAAAACGTTTGGAGACATTCTCCTCACTTGTAACGCAACGTTGCCAGATTGTATCAAACTGCTTAGGATTGTCTGCCAACTATACAAGCTGCCGCAAAACCACTCAAGAGTTACATTAAATTTGATGTATCACATACAATGACGATTATTTTCTAAATCGACCTTACTAGGTCTTCACAGTTTAGCTTATAGTGACAGATATAAAAGTTTTGTGTTCGAATAATTTCAAGGATTTATATTATTATATTTATTGCATGGAAAGAGGAACAATTTTCCAAAAGAAAGATTCAATCTTCTCGGTAAAATAAAAATACTGAATATACGTTAGTCGAGCCCACGGTCGTACATACAGGTCTGGAAACTCTATGGTTGACTTGAGTCGCTTACGCGTCGTGAAACTCGTAGTCCCTCGCTCAGCCACCAGCTGGCGCTTGGATCAAGAGGGGGTAAAACTATTTCTTTCCGGAATCGCAAACAGTGTTACTAATGCCCATTTGCACCGTTTAAGCATAGCTTAAAATTGTCGAAATGTTAACTTTGAACCTTTTAAAAGGTCGTGATAGCCCGAAACTGGGTCGAAAACTGTTTTGAATTGGTTAATTTTCGATAAATCGAATGACGTTCACGTGAGGGGCTCGTAGCTCGCGAGTTAGAAAAGTGCAAATTTACGGTACATAGAACGTCTTAACGAGGACTTTTCGCATGCGGTTTTCGCTCCATGTCGTTAGTTTATGAACGGGGCCAACTAAATAGCATAGTCTCGGGCCCAAAATGTCGATTAAATAGGAAAATTCAATTAAAACAGTTTGAGGTATTCTCAGCTGTCAGCTACTAGCGTCTGACGTGCGATGTACCAAAGGGAATTTTCTAGCTACTAAAATATACTCAAACCGGGTAAAAGCTAGCGGCCTAAAGCCAAAAACACTTTATTACAACTGGCTCCGGCCGCACGGGGCATAAAACGGCCCCGAATTAACAAGATCGAGGTAAAAACTATCTAACTGACGCGTAGCGAGCTCTTCGAGGCATATGTCAAAATGATTACGTTCGTAGCTAATTACATAGGACGTCTTTCGTTCATGCAGTTGTGTTTTTATACAATTCGAACCTTCTAATTTCGATAGGCCACGTGAAAATCCCGGAGCCGGAAGCGCTATCGATATCTGAACGTTAAAACTTTCGTATAAAATTGTGTTTACAAGTCAACTGACACTTGTCACAGAATACTCTTCATAGAGATCAAGATGATACTCTTACGTGACGTCTTTTATGATTCCCCTACGTCTTTTGGTACTACGTGAAAATCGACGCGTAGCGGACTCACTGCTTACATAGGAAACAAAACCTCGAGTTTCCAGACCTGTGTATACGACCGTGGTCGAGCCTTCTCGAATAATCCCATGAATTTGAAAATTACAGCTACCTGTACTAAACTAATTGATTTCAGCACTTGGACAATCGATTTATGCTACCTATTGAAAAGGTTTGGAGTACATCATGTATTTTACACAATCACCATGGGAGTTCATCCTGGATACAGGGGTCAAACGTTTTATAGTAATATTTTAACAAAGGTACGCAGTCTTGCTTTTTGAAAACAGTTTTCGTAAACAATTAGTGTAAATTCAATCCGGGATACTCAAAAGTGCAAATGAAGCAGGACCATCTTTGCCATAACTTATCTGAAAAAATACCTTCCCCTATATTCCTAATTTCCTTCTCGAATCTTCGGAACGCTTTGTCACGCTAACGTTAAATTTTAGGATGAAACCAGGATCATAAGGCGATTCGAGGACGCCGAACAAAATGGCGTGATAGTTTACAATATGGCAGTTTCGTGTGCCTACATATTGGACCATTTGACAACCGGTCCCGTTATCATATTGACCAACGCAAGGCTGCTAACATGTGATATATGCAAATTCAACAAAGTTTCCACAGAATTAAGAAAATGCATTCCCTTGCCAACGCCTTATCAAGGTCATTATATAGTGCTCTGTGGTTACGACATCGCTTCCCAGAAAGTGTACTACAGGAACCCGACATTAAGCAATCGTAAGTTTGGTTTATCGTAACCACGGTCGTATATACAGGTCTGGAATCTCTATGTTTGACATGAGTCTCTTACATGTCGCCAAACACGTAGTCCCTCGCTCAGCCACCAGCTGGCGCATGGATCGAAGTATGTTGTCAGGATTAGGCGCCATATCGTTCAAACACGGTCGTATACATAGACCTATTATCCTAAGGAGACAGAATTGTTTACATTTAAACACGATCAGACATTGCCAAAATTTCGGGCCACTCAGACCGCTGTATATTACAAGTATGGCCGTATGGAATGTGCTGTTGTCGGATTAGTTGTTCTGTGTGCCGGATTGAGATTTGTAATTATTATAAAAACGTCGATAGCATTATTTATTGGTTAAATTAGAAGCAATACTGTTGAAATGTCGTTTTCTCTGAAAAATACTTCATAAACTATACCATTTCAGTGCATCATTTGTTCAGAAGGCGACAACGCCGCGCACCTTTTATGAATGGGGGCTTTGTTCTGTACTACGCAATTTGACAGCTTCCGTATTTCTCGTAGCTATTTCGAAGCGGTGTTGCCTTACAAGAGGTACAAGTTTTAATCATAGTTACAGCGTGGCCAATCAGGAGTAATTATGACTCGACGACAAAGAGGTCCTTTATTTTCTTTGTCATACTTCATGTAATCATTGCGACAAGTCAAATGGAGTTTTATGAATAAGATGTTTCGTCTCCTTAGGATAATTGGTACTACGCAACAGATGACGCTTAGCAGACCCACTTCTGACATAGGAAACAGCCTCGAGTTTCCAGACCTGTGTATACGACCGTGATCGCATAGTCAAAGTATACCAGGTCTGCCGGAGCCTCCCTTCTACTCTTTTTAAAATTTTAGTGCAATCTGATTGGTCGTTTATTTAATGTCATAGACGACGACAAATATGATGTTGTTACGTGCCGGCGACGAGCTGATGAGAGCAAGGCTGTGATTGGAGGAGCGGGGTGACGTCACCCAGCGCGAGAAACGATGGAAGGGAGGCTCCGGCAGACCTGGTATACTTTGACTATGCGTAATCGTAACTAGGATGTGTCTCTTTGGTCATTGGTGTTCCTCAAACAGGAATATCTCCGAAAACTGCTGTCGTTCATATATCCAATAAGACTATACTGCTAATGTATTATTTCATTGTGTCCGAAGGAAAGCACTGTTTTAAAAACGGGAGTTAACCTGTTAGTTCATTCATTGTTTACTTTGGCTTTAGTTTTTATAAGTGAGGAATCAATGTTTCCTGGAAATTTCCATTTTTTTTTAATTATAAACGCACTAAATGACAAAGAGTTGACTATCTGTCTGAAATTATTAAAGGAATTTGGAATTTTTGGTGTATACTACATTCAATAACCATTGACGTAGCTCCAGTTAATTTGAAATAATTTTTCAATATCAAAAGAGACTCAATATTACACATAAATATCATAAATTAATATCATTTAAGAATCAGTAGCAAAAGGGTAAAGATATTTCAAAATGAAAATTTTTAATGTTTTATTTATCATTGATAATAATTCGTTAGGTATGTGATATTTTTGATAGATAAATATTCTAGAAATGAATAAATGTATATAATTTATCCAGAATACTAATATAATATAATGATCATTCTTGCTAAAGCTTAAAATTTTTTTTTTCATCTAAAATATTTATTTTATGTTGTTTATATTATTCACTCAATAATTACTAAGTATTACTGTTGTACTTTAAAAGCTTCATTTGTTTCTTTGATTAATATAGGTACTATAAAATTAAATATTTATATATCTTCTAAGATGCTAACTGTGAGAGAAATTTATCAAGTACCTACATTCTCAAAAAACAGATTGCAGGATACAATATGTTTATCGTTTCTTGCACTAAATTTAAATAATTTCCCGGCAAGAACTTCATCTTTTTAACTTTACAAATTCACTTTGTAGCAAAGAATAGGATATTACCAGTATAGTCGTATTAGATCAGAGATATGTTAAGATAGAGTGCGCGAGCGACTATTTACGTGACCGGGTTTATGATATATAATTCGTATGTTGGGGGATTTTACGTAGATGCTTTAGTCCAGGCTATGAATCGGAAAATAAAAAAAAACATGCAAGTTCGAATCAAAATTTTTTTTTACGTTAGCTTCAGGAGGTTCTCAGGATCATTCATACACCTTAAAACCTCTTGGGAACCCCAACCCCATCCATTGGGGGCGAAAATGGCCCGAAATCTCCAAGTCTTGAATTGTATTTTCTACAAAAAAAGGTGTTTTGGCATTTCGAGTGCACCTAGGAGGTTTTTTGGGTCGCTGAACACGAATCCGTAGCCAGATCCACTTGCAATTCATCGTAGGGGTGGTCAAATCGACAAAATTGGCCGATTTCGCACCCCTAATATGTTATTTGGCAATTTACGTGTTTTAGGCATTTCGAATGCACCAAGGCGGTTTTTTGGGTCGATGATCACGAATCCGTAGCCACATTTACTTGCGATCCATCGTAGGGGTGGTAAAATCGACGAAATTGGCCAATTTTGCACCCCTATATGTTATTTTGCAATTTACGTGTTTTTGGCATTTCGAATGCACCAAGGGGTTTTTTTGGGTCGCTGAATACGATTCCGAAGCCAGATTTACTCCGAAGTCATTTTAAAATGAAAAATAATAAAAATTTAGAAGCGTGTCAAATTAGCCATTTTTGATTCGAACTTACACATTTTTTTTATTATAGCTTAAATCCCGCTTCACAGCCTGGACTAGTTATAGTTTCATAAAACACAATGAGAACCCATTTTTCACAGAAGATAAATGCAAAAAATAGTTTTTAACAAAATATTATTTCCACCACCGTCTCTATAACGCGTAATTGGAACACTTCTGCTACTTCTTGAAGAGACTTATGTCGAATCAACAATTAATTACTATTCATTGAGAAAAAAAAATGGGAAGTTCATGTCTTCCCATTTTTTAAATTCTTCTGTAAATGTCGCTTTTAATTTTCGGAGGATCTAAGAAGAGAAACGAAAGTCCTGTTTGACCTACCAACTCTGAAGATAGTTACGCCACTGGTTGACACTATTAGCAATATCTTTTGGCTAAGTTTGACAGAGGAACTGATGATAAAATTATTTCAGGTGTGTGTGAAATGTCACTTGAAGATCTCGAAAACGCGAGGAAAAGTTATGGAACTGATCAAGATGTGATATTTATATTTAGTTAAGATTATTATTTATTCATTACCTGACAAGAAACATTTGTATGTAACAATTTAAGACGTTTTCTCTACTTCCTGATGTGTCATTTTGTATATAATTTTTTTTTATTGTAATTGGTACAGAAAATAATAAAACTATTATGATAAATCTGTAAATTTATTTCTGAGAAAATAATACAATTTCTTATAAATATAATTTCTTCTCTGCCTAAGTATATTATTTGGTAACAAAGGCACAAAATTTTTTTATACATAAACCAAACACAAGCAATACAAAACATTTATTGATACTTTTTTGTTGTACTAAAAATCACCAGACAATGAAGGCATACGAACAATTATTTGAAAATCAATAAAATAAAAGGGGTAACCAGAAATGAATGAATATGTAAAAAAAGAGTGGTTGCAAAACACGACTAAAATGTCAATTTTCTCTGTAATCAATCCAAATTAAATTAAATGAAAATTATACATTTACCAATTATTTTACATAATTATTGAATGGATTATTGTTTGTATTCAAGAAACGTAAATTAAACATAATAAATGAACTTTGATATTTTGTATAGAATATATTGATTCAAAAAAGAAATAATAATAAACTCGTTTAATTAAAATATGAATTTCGTTAGAAAAAAACTGACTGATTTGTATAAACAATAATTTTTGTTTTTGTAACTAGCTGGCGTTCAAATTTAGAATCAAATTCTTAGAATATATACACATGCCAACTCTGGTTACTATGATTTTACAATACAAGAACATATTGGTATAAAAATATTCTAAATCTCCAAAAAAATCAGGAGACGTGAATTAAAATATTTTCATTTTATTTTATGACTAATTGAGATTTTTGTCTCTTCAAAATATGACTAATTTCAATAAAAACAAGAATTATTTTTGTAATAATTGTTGATGTTCAATTGCCATTTTCCTGATAGCAAACAAATGAAATAAATCATATTTAAATAGTCATAAAATAAAATAAATTTCCTGCTTTCAATCCAATAGATAGAAAACTCTACTCTTCTTTTGCCCTATACTACATTTAATGATTTCAATTTTGAGGAATCACTATATATTATTTCATTTTCAAAATATGTAACTCTTTTGTACAAGTTTCCCTAAATTTTAATTCTTCAACAAAATTTAAATATTGATAAACAGCGTTATATTATATTTAAATTAATATTTTGGTTCATCACTTAATTTCTGCAATAACAAGTAGACTACTAAACAATCAAAACACTTAAATTCATAAATTCATGAGGGACCTATAAATCGACATTAATAGTATCAATGCAACGCGGCTATCAATAAATTCAGATTTAAATCCTAATAAGTAACAATTAATTACGAATAATTCGAAAATTATTACATATTAAAAAATATAAATCATATTCAGCATTATTAAGAAATGAACTATTTATTAATAATATAAATCTTACTAAATGTTTCTAGTGTTTGCAAAACCAATAAATTAAGTACTATTTTCCTGTTATATTCTGCAATTGTTCGACTCAAATAATTTGAATTTCAGTATTTTCCTCAAATATATTTAAAATTAAAATTATTAGACTAGGAACAATTTATAAGCAATTATTCAACATAAATTAAAATATGATGCTTACACATTATTTTAGGAATATAATAAATAAAAGAATAATACGAATTAACAATAATTTAGGAAAATACTTATTAATAAAATTGGGGCTTCAATTAAAATTAATGTTAAGTGTGTAATCAACAAATACAAGAGAAAAGGATTAAAACACTTATTAAATAAAAATTAAAACTGCCTATTTTTGACAATTGCCTCAAATATTTTATTGCGTTGCATCAATACCAAATAAATAATATTAAAAAATTACTATCTTACCATCTACGTTCAGTACCTTTATACAAATTCATTTAAATTCGGAAATATCTCTATACTAACTTTCAAATGATTAAAAAATAAATTCTTCCTGATATTTGGAGTTATCTTACTTGAGTCGGGCAACGCGTTTACCCAGCTGCTGCGTCTTCTGTCGAATTGCATGCCTCAATGGTTTCGTCTTGACCGAAGCGGCGGAACTGTCCCTGGGGCGGAAACTTCTCGCTGCGGGACTTTTCGATAAACCTTCGAACAATATGTAGCTTTTAGAAGATGGTTTTTTAAATAAAAAACCTGACTAGAAAATCAATTATTTCATCGTTCCCATTTGCAGCGAGCCACACATTATAATTAACAGTACAGTAGTACTTTGTAGTCTTTGTTTGAAGAACCTACCGTTAGCGAAGCTATAGTCACATTTATTTATTAAACTAGTGAAAATCGAACTTTTAATAGTTATTTTATTCAACATTATGTACTGGACCTCTGAAGGCAATTATGAATCTCTTTGAATATTTCTTTATTTGTATACTGGTTATGTTTGAAAGCAAATGATTCTGGTTTCATAACATTAAAGAATGGTCCTTCGAGCCGGATATATTTTGCATTTGTTGTATTGAAAATAAGCGCATTCTAAACAAAACTTTACTGCATTTATAAATTCAGATTGATCTAGAGGTGTGTTGTTTTTAATCGCTGCCCAACGTTTTTTGATGCTACTCAATGCCAAAACGACTGGTATATTTGTTTATTAAACTAGTGAAAATCGAACTTTTAATAGTTATTTTATTCAACATTATGTACTGGACCTCTGAAGGCAATTACGAATCTCTTTGAATATTTCTTTATTTGTATACTGGTCATGTTTTAAAGCAAATGATTCTGGTTTCATAACATTAAAGAATGGTCCTTCGAGCCGGATATATTTTTCATTTGTTGTATTGAAAATAAGCGCATTCTTAACAAAACTTTACTGCATTTATAAATTCAGATTGATCTAGAGGTGTGTGGTTTTTAATCGCTGCCCAACGTTTTTTGATGCTACTCAATGCCAAAACGACTGGTATATTTGTTTATTAAACTAGTGAAAATCGAACTTTTAATAGTTATTTTATTCAACATTATGTACTGGACCTCTGAAGGCAATTACGAATCTCTTTGAATATTTCTTTATTTGTATACTGGTCATGTTTTAAAGCAAATGATTCTGGTTTCATAACATTAAAGAATGGTCCTTCGAGCGGGATATATTTTTCATTTGTTGTATTGAAAATAAGCGCATTCTTAACAAAACTTTACTGCATTTATAAATTCAGATTGATCTAGAGGTGTGTGGTTTTTAATCGCTGCCCAACGTTTTTTGATGCTACTCAATGCCAAAACGACTGGTATATTTGTTTATTAAACTAGTGAAAATCGAACTTTCAATAGTTATTTTATTCAACATTATGTACTGGACCTCTGAAGGCTATTACGAATCTCTTTGAATATTTCTTTATTTGTATACTGGTTATGTTTTAAAGCAAATGATTCTGGTTTCATAACATTAAAGAATGGTCCTTCGAGCGGGATATATTTTGCATTTGTTGTATTGAAAATAAGCGCATTCTAAACAAAACTTTACTGCATTTATAAATTCAGATTGATCTAGAGGTGTGTGGTTTTTAATCGCTGCTCAACGTTTTTTGATGCTCCTCAATGCCAAAACGACTGGTATATTTGTAAATAAAGAAAGAACGTCCAAGGAAATTACGGGTAGGGATTGATTTTTTATAAATTCATTAAAATGCCAGTCTTTCACACAAAATTATTTTTTTCCTATTATATTGTTGATAGCTTTTGATAAATTGTAGGTAGGCGCTCCAATATTATAGTCCAGGCGATAAGCCGGGAAAACGGCCATAATAAAAAAAAATATATAATAAGTTAGAATTTCAATGTTTTCCTTACACTTTGTTCCTAATACCCCATAGATCATTCATGACTATCAAGACCGCGGGGGTCGACCTTTCTACCCCCCAAAACGGGTTTTCAACCCCTCAGAGGAGCATTCTTATAAAAACAATCCAAAAATTAATGAAATAAGAGCGGAAAATGACACCTAGTATGTTTTTTGGGTCGTTGATCACGATTCCGCAGTTAGTTTTCTCGGAAAACTCCCGCCAGATGTGAAATTTGGAAAATTTAAATATAATTTATAATTTTGTTGCAAAAATGACCTCTAGTAGGTTTTTTGGGTCGCCGATCACGATTCCGTTGTTATTTTTCCCAAAAAACTCTCTCCAGATGGAAAATTCGGAAAATTTGAGATTTTCCTGAGACTCTTATGAATAATAAAGTATAATTTTGTTGCAAAAAATGACCTCTAGTAGGTTTTTTGGGTCGCTGATCACGATTCCGCTGTTATTTTTCCCATAAAACTCTCCAGATGGAAAATTCGGGAAATTTGAGATTTTCCTGAGACGGTTATGAACAATAGAGTATAATTTTGTTGTAAAAAATGACCTCTAGTAGGTTTTTTGGGTCGCCGATCACGATTCTGCTGTTATTTTTCCCAAAAAACTCTCCAGATGGAAAATTTGAGATTTTCCTGAGACTTATGAATAATAAAGTATAATTTTGTTGCAAAAAATGACCTCTAGTAGGTTTTTTGGGTCGCTGATCACGATTCCGCTGTTATTTTTCCAAACAAACTCTCCAGATGGAAAATTCGGGAAATTTGAGATTTTCCTGAGACGGTTATGAATAATAAAGTATAATTTTGTTGCAAAAATGACTCTAGTAGGTTTTTTGGGTCGCTGATCACGATTTCGCTGTTGGTTTTCTCGGAAAACCTTCTCCAGAGTGAAAAATCCTGAAAATTGTAATTTCCTTTGCAGTTTCGGGGAATAAAATGAAAAAAATTTTCAGGTATGCATTATTACTTTTTCTATTTTTTATTAAAGATCTACTTTTATAAACTTCATTATTCTACATATTTGATTGCATCATTATATATATATATTTTTATTATTATTATTATTATTATTATTATCATCATACATTTTTTCATTCATTTACATGATTTTGAAAATATAAAATTTTCAGTTCATAGTTATTTTAATCGTCATCAAATTCATTTTCTAAAATTCTATTATGATCATCATAAAACATACTAGGGGTCATTTCCGGCTCTTAATTCATTAATTTTCTAAACTTTTGGATTTTTTTAATGCCCCTCTGAGGGGCTAACACCGGAGGTAGAAAGATCGACCCCCGCGGTCTTGATAGTCTTGAATGAT
This sequence comes from Endomychus coccineus, assembly GCA_958510875.1. NCBI lineage: Eukaryota > Metazoa > Arthropoda > Insecta > Coleoptera > Endomychidae > Endomychus > Endomychus coccineus. Next base: position 10,599,942 of record OY294070.1, read on the forward strand.
CTATGGGGTATTAGGAACAAAATACAATTTTTTTTTTGAAATTCTAACTTGCTATTTTTTTTTCCAGTTCGTTGCCTGGACAATTACTTACAATGGGTCTTGTAGATACCTATATCACTTTTATGTAGTTTCAGAAGTCTATAGATATAAGGTGCTTGCCCATTATGGCAAATCAATTTACGTTTCAATTCAATAGGGATTATTTTATTTTTGTACCATTTATTTATCAATTTATTCATGTCATTTTGTACTGATAATTTAGGGTCAGATTTAAATTTTTTGTAAGTTATTTCATCATTTAATAGATTTCCTATTTTGTTTTCGTGGTCATTTCTATGCATTATGATGCTTTTAATACATTTATCCGCATTCAAAACATATATTTGAGGGTTAGCATCTAAGAACTTTTTTGTCTTTTTTGTGTGATAGTTAAAACGATTTTTTGCTATGCCTATTTCTGCTTATTCTTTTTATTTGTCAAGATGTTACAAATTTTATTTCAAATTTAATTTTTCCTCTAAATTTTTATTTCTAATTCCGCATTCGAAATTAGCAATTATATTGTCGATTAGCCTTCTGATGATGGTCGTGAGACCGAAACGTACGTAAAATAATAAGCTTATGTGTTAGTGTGACCTATTTCCCGAGAATTTATATATAATTCATACCTGGGTCAAGAATCATTATTAATTTTGTATTTGTAATATTTCATTTCGCTGCAAGATGAAGCGTCCATTGCAAATGAGCATGTATTTAAATATATTGTATTTAAAATAGATGAAAGAATTAATTTTTTACTAATCTGTAAATATGTAATGATAAAATAACTCACCTTGTAGTGGTTTGACAGGTACCTTCTCCCTGGTCGATCTTCTATCTTCCACACTCTGAGAATATTTCGAATCGCCTTCGTCTTTTTCCGTTTCGTTCGGAGCTATGTTGGTGGACGAGGCGTTCTTCAGGGAGACCTTTGGGGAAAGTACTTTGTTCAAGGAATTTCGGCTGCTCGAAGAACCCGACCTTAGACAGTAATCGTCGCTGCTGGAAACGTTTCTGACGTTCGTTTTCGATTCGTCGATTTTGTTTACCTTCGTGTCGCTTTTAGCTTCTTTGAGAATGCCGCGCGCCACGATTTGCTCGATTATCGCCGTCTTTGAACTTTTACTGGTTTGACTCAAGTTCCTTTTAGAGTTCGTTAGCAAATCCCCAACGGAATTCGCTTCCATCGGCGTTGTTCCTCCAAGTGCGACGCTAGATTTTGAAGCGTTGATTTCTTGAGCGCTTTTGAGCCGACCAAGCGGACTATCTATGTGACTACTTTTACTCTTAACGCTCGACAGCACGAGTTTGAGCCTGTTTTTCGGAAGAGTCTTCTTCACCAGGCTTTTCTTCTTAAGGTTAAGTTTTTTACTTTTGAGAATCTTCTGCGCCAAACTAAATTTACGCACGCTTTTGATAGTCTTCCTCAGGATACGACAGTCTTTCGCGATCGTTCCTTCTGATCTACGTTTGTTCAGATCTAATCTGATGCTCTTCCTCAACGGCTCCTCCTCGTTCTCCGCGTTTGTCCGTTTGAACAGTGCCGGTTTATCGGGAGTTTCTATTTTGGTATCGGATTTCACCCGATTCGAGCTCCGTAGATTATGTTTGGAGTTCTTGCTAGGATCGTTTTCGGTGTCAGTCTGGTCGTAGAGATCGCTCGAACTGGACGATATCTCGTTGATCTGAATGGAATCGTCCAGCGGTTCAAGCTGATTGGTGTCCTGGTTTTCTTTGCCGTTTTCCAGACTGGCGACCGGTTCTCGCGGATCGAACAGGATACTTTCTCGACATTTAGGGACGAAGTTTCTCTCTTTCAGAGGGGAACAGTTCGAGGTGATGTCGCTGGAGGTCACCACGGAAGAATCGGCTTTGCAATTTTCCGTGTTTTTGGGGTTTGGCGAGCACGTTTCCGGCATGTTTTCGCCATCGCTTGCCGCGCCGGTTTCTTCTTTGGTATTTGTGGGATCGGTCATTACGCTTTCCGATTGAACGGCCGCGTCGTCCCATGACGTGGACGAACCTTCTTCGTAACGGCTAATTTCGTATCTCGTCATGATTTTCAAACCGCTGTCCGGGTAGTTCTTTTTGCGGTTCTTCAAAACCTGAGCTCTCGGTGGACCGGGCGGGTCCAACATCAAAGTAACCACCGACGTGTTGTCGGCTCGCATCTTGGTGTTGTGCCAACGTTCCAACGCCCGTTCCACGAGCAACTTGCTAGGATTCAGCCACGTTTTATTGAAACTTTCTCCCAAAGCGGCGCTTTCGTTGTGTTTCTCCGCTTGGTGCACGATGTGAACCGCCATCTGGGGGCTAAGCATGTTGTAGAGACCGTCCGTACCGAAGATCAGACATCGGTGGATGTTCGTATCGACGCTGATGACGGAGCAATCGGGATCTGGCGAAACGACGAATTGATTTATACGTGAATTGTACGACCACAAGTCGCCCAGACTACGGGCTACCGCTAAGAATGGTATTTCGTCGATGGGGGTGGAACGACGTACCGGTCCCTGATGACCTATCCTTGGCCTGTTCCACACGACTCTTGGAACTCCTGGAAGCATAAAACAGGATATTCAGCGATAATTCTAGAGCCACACATTGAAACGTTTTTGTCAATTCCTTTTCTGGCTTTATGTCTTGTCCAGTCAATGAACCCGGGAAAATGGTCCAGATTATCAATCGTCGCGATGGATTCGTGTTTAGGATGATATGAGAAAAGTACGAAACCACGCTTGTTTAATGCCAAAAACCGTCAGAGTTAGAAAACAATAAAACCGTGTCATAATAAAAAACAAATAGTAGTTTTCCCGAGAGAATGCATCCTTCCGAGTAGTCCGTTGAAAAAAAATTATGTAAAAATGTATGAAACGTGATCATTTACTGATTTAACTTCCCTCATTTTTGTACGCAAAATAATTTAGGAACCGCTAATGAAGATTTTGAGGTGCCACAGAGAATGTCTTAGGTCCTCTCCTCTTCATATTATATCTAAATGATATTGATCTTTTCGTAAACTGTGAGTTCATGAATTTATTTGCTGACGACACATTATTAGCATGTAGTGATGTATGCTGATGAACACTGTTATACAAAAGATGAATAATGTTCTAATAAGTGTAAAAGTAGATATTTAAAAATCAACAAGCTTAAACTGAATGTCCCCAAAACCACGGCAATGGAACCAAATACAAATATAGATAGATAAATGTGAATAATACAGATATTTCAAGTCAAGTATCTTGGGTTTCATTTGGATAATCCACTTTCTTTGGATACACACTTCATGTATGTTACTGAGAAAATTTCGAAAAAACTACTTTTTCTCAAGAATTGCTAAGCAATTATCTATTAATTCAAGAATCACAGTATACGGGTCGATCTTACTACCTCATTTTGACTTTTGTACAACTTTATTATATTGTCATAATAAAATGAAAGAACACTTACAGTAGTAGTTGTTTTTTAATGGCCTACGACAAAATTTGTCTCAATTCCAGTTGCTTAAAGAATTTAAATTTTTTACTGGCAATTGATGGGTCAAACGGAAGAAAGTAAAGAGTCTTTTTAAGCTATTGCATATAGCTTTTATCGCGGGCTTTGAGCGCGGCGACCGAATCAAGAAATTCCGTAACGAAAAAACCTAAGACCTAAACACCTAACATGTGTCAAATTAATTAATTAATTTGAAGTTTCTAAAAGTGAGAAATTTCGCTATTTTATACGAATGTTATAACACTCTAGCGCTTTAGACTCCTGGATTTTCACGTGGCCTATCGAAATTAGAAGGTTCGAATTATCTAAAAACACAATTGCATGAATGCCAGACGTCCTATGTAATCAGCTGCGAACAAAATGATTTTGACATATGCCTCTAGGAGCTCGCTACGTGTCAGTTAGAGTTTATACGTTAGACGTGCGTAGTCCTGAGAGTACCTGTTTCTATTTTAATTAAATTTTCCTATTTAATCGACATTTTGGGGACCGAGACTATGCTCTTTAGTTGGCCCCGTTCATAAACTAACGACATGGAGTGAAAACCGCATGCGAAAATTCCTTGCAAAGACGTTATATGTTCCGAAGATTTGCACTTTTCTAACTCGCGAGCCACGCGCCCCTCACGTGAACGTCATTCGATTTATCGAAAATTAACCGATTTAAAACAGTTTTCGACCCCGTTTGTGGCTATTGCGACCTTGTAAAAGGTTCAAAGTTAACATTTCGTTTTACATTCCACAACCACCCTTGACCAAGATAATTTTTAATTTGTAGTTCATTATTGTTTTACAACTGAAATAAATAGGTATGAAATTTGTAGGTTATTGATGACGTCAGTGCGACAGTGACATAATTAAGGCAAAAAGCAGCCGCTCCAGCGGTGCAAAATAGAGTCGGCAATCTCGCTGTTCCCATTGAATTACGAACAGCAAATATTTCATTAACATCGAATAGAAAATGTATAGCCAAACGCAAACATTTTCCATTAACTTCAGCTCTTGCTATAACTATACATAAGTCGCAAGGTGGGACTTATGACGAAATAGTATGAGTATAGTAAAGCACATTCTCAGGAACTCGTTTATGTTGCGCTCTCTCGGGTGACTAATATTGAAAAATTGTATATCACGACAAAAAACGATAATTCTACATTCAAGGTTTATCATAATCGAAGGCAAGCTGCATCGACTGCATCTTTGTTGCAAGAATTCAAAAGACTGTCGTTAAATAGTGTTCAGACGACAGTTCAAAGTGTCTTAGATTTCATTAGTAATAGAAATGGCATTTCAATAATGACTTTCAATTGCCAAAGTCTAAATAGTCACAAATACGATTTACAAGATTCAGTTACGAGACTAACAAATGTGTTACTTCTTACCGAAACTTGCCTGGCGCATGATAATCCGATTGAAATACCTAATTTCAATTGTATTGTTCAATTCAAACGAGATACTGTTCCAAAAGGTGGGGTAGCTATTTACCAAAATAATAAAAATTTAACTAATATTATGACTCCGAATATTGAAATAAATATTGCACACGTTAGCGATGTTAATGTTAGGCGCTCATTTGTTGGAGATATTTGTGCGTGCTTATGCAAACTTAGAAATGGCCTACACATAGTCATGGTAGCAATTTACATTTCTCCGAATCCGAAATTGGACGAGGTAGAGCATTTTATTCATCGCACTTTACTGGAGTACACTGAAGAAGGGTCGAAAATACTTGGTACAAATGGTAATAAATTTCCACATATCTTGGCTGGCGATTTCAACATCGACTCCGCTGATAAAAAATCAGAGCGGTTGACAACTTTTCTTTCGGAAAAATTGAATTTGAAAATGAATAATGATCCACAAGAGTCCACAACAAAATATGGGACCACCATTGACGCGGTATTTTCCAGATATTTAGAGGATATCAAGTCTCAAACTTATGTCTCTTATTTCAGTTACCATAAACCTATAGTTTCAATGATAACAAATTCCTGAATAACCTACATGTATTGTAAGATAATTAAAATATTTAAACGATAAACTTCTCATTTATTCAATAACAGAAAAAAATTTGTTTTCTTATCGGTCACCACGCTCAAAAAGTGTAACTTGAATTAATATCAAAGAAAAATCTTGAATTAATATCAAAGAAAAAAAAATACTGCATAAATTAAAAATAAATGAATAATTATAATTGCATAAGTTGAGAAAAAATGCTATGCAATAGCTTTACCGAGGCAGTCCCCGAGTGCTACACGTCTTTTTTGTTGTAAATTGAACAAGGATTCTAGAGATAATTTTTGCTTCTAAAAAATCAGTGGCGTACAATATTTTTTATGAAAAATAGCCGAAGATGTGTCTGTAAGCAGGCCACTGGTGGAAGTAAAATGATATTTTTTACGTAAAAAGATTATTTGAATTATCTATTCAAACGTGCCAAATTTCATTTAAATACCTAAAGTAGTTTAAAAAATATTATTAAATCTGGATTTTTTAATAAAAAGCACAGCCGGTATCTTTGTAACAAAGCATTTTTCGAATATAGTACAAACTGATATTATTTTGTAGTTATCTGTCTGCCTGTAAAGTTTCCGCTTTCGATACAGGACCATCCTGTATGTACCTATAACAATGATTTTCAACCTCAACTTATATCCAAATTAATTGTCAGAAAAAAGCAGAAATTAACTTACTCAAGTATCTACTATTTTACAAAACAACTCTTTTATAGTTTATCATCTATCTTATCAAAAATCTACCAATAATTACCCAAATTTTTCCAAGATTGACAAGAAAAAAATTAACTAAACAAATTATGCTCAGATTTGCAATATAATGGCAATCATGACTTACATAAACAACCAAATAGCTCGAAACAAATGATTGTGATTGAAATGTAAGTGTGATATGTCAAAATTAAACGAAATAATGGTAAACATAACCTACAATATTTATATAGCACACCAAAACATATGTTTATTCATAACTTGCAGTCTATAAATCGAATTTTTGGCATTCTATGTGGAAATTCAAATTTAATCATAGATTATAAACATGTTATATTTATAAAATATAAATATTTCATAGTTACTGAAGTATCAAAAGTACACAAACACATTGACCCAGCTGGCAATCAGCAATTGGGCAATTTGAAAGATTTTTTATAATGAATATATCCATTCATTATTTTAGTTTTGCTTTTTTTCGAATATCCTAAATGATTACCTGATTTTGATATTACTTTCCCACCACATTGATGAATTCTTGACATTTCATCTGCATTTTCTGGCTTATGATCCTTTGTTAAGGGTTTGGACTTCCATTCAGTAGAATAGGGATCTTGATAACCTAAAATAGAAAATCAAAATATGGATTTTCCAACTTCTGATATTTCATCCATCATCTAATATGATAAAACATTATATGGTTTTACAATTTACTGAGAAACCAGATGTTAAATATTTTTTATCAAAACAGATGTCCTATTTGGGGAGTGAACCCACCTAGAATGATTCCAGAATCTCCAACATGCCCTATATATATTTTTCCTCTTCGTATAAAAGCCACACTGGCTGTTGTTCCTGCTGTACTCGGTAATCCTGAAGCTGTTCGAGGCCATTTATCTAAAACAATCTTGTGTTATATCACTTCGTATTACCACATTCAATATGTTACCTTGCTCTTTCCACATAGCATAGTGGGTGGCAATGTAACCATCTTTTATCGCTCGAAGGACATCTTCATCATCTTCCGACCAAAAGTTTTTGTGTTTGATTATCGTTTCCATCAAGTGTTCTTTAGCGAATGCGGCCGCTTCTGCTCCACCGTGACCATCGTATATGCCAATAAATGCGTATTCTAGATCTCTTTCATCTTCTGTTTGTTGATAAGCTACAGAGAAAAAATCTTCCATATATTTTCTACCACCTTGGCGACAATGCCCGGTAACTCGTAAATTCACTCCTATAGACATTTCCAAAAATGATGTAGAGTGGCATTAAAGTATAAATTCACAAGTTACAACATGTATAATGTTTTTAATGTTTTTATTGAATGAAAATGACCTAACTGATTTTGAGATTTTGTAGCAACTGTCATAGTAAATTATAAATTGTGTCAGAAGCTACGACAACCGTTTTAAGCTGATTTCAGCACAGTTCCGTTACAACTATCGTTAATTATTTTTTAACGTATGTCGTTGATACATCCAAGTTTTATTCGTAACAGCACTCTATCGGCGACTTTCAGAATGAAGTTGAACATAAAACAATGGCATTAATCATACGCTCTGTGCATACAATCGATGACATCACGAACAGTATACGTGAACGTGGAACAGTGGCGTCGGATGTGGATTCTTCCGTGCCAGTAGTAACGACATACGATTTCTTGATCGCCTCTCTCGCTGTTTGGAGATGCTAATATCGATTTGAATATATTTAAATGACAATTGGACCTGTAAGGTTTTGATAAATAACGTATTGTTTTGTGGAAATTCGTTAGAATATTTGCAAACATTCTATGTTTCGATTAATTTTTTTTTAATAGGAATAGAAGTGATTTAGTGAATTGAATTCTCATTATTCAGGATGCACTAGTATATGAAATCTTACCTTTAGAAAATCCTGACTGCAACTATTTGGTATCAGAATTCCACAATTTTGTTTCGTTAAAAAAATCCACCGGCTTCTATGCTAATTTCTATACCTCTTCTCGCTTAATTAGCTAAGCAATGATGAAATGATCTATAGTTGTTCAATGAATTGATCACAGAAGAAAAATAAAATACTAAATCCTTCAAAATTTTATTATAATATACTATAATATAATTAATTTACCTATAATTGTATAACAAATTGCCTAGATTCACCAGAATGGATTCCATGATCTATGTTTCCGGATACGTTTGGATTCATCCACTAACTGTGTTTCCTGTCTTCGATAAAATTCTGCATTTGCTATCATGTGCCTTTTGGTATCTTCTATAAAATCAGACAAGGTAAAACTACAGTATATGACCTTTTTGACATATTGTAAGATACGTTATAGTAGCTGGAGCACATTGCCTTCATTCTAGCTGTCACGTACTTGTCACAATTGTATAGCTTAATATCAAGGATGTCATCTTGACCAGTATTCTATTATATACTACAACCTTTCTCAAATTAATAATGACTCTTGACCACGGTCGTACATACAGGCCTGGAAACTCTATGGTTGACTTGAGTCTCTTACGGGTCGCTTAACTCGTAGTCCCTCGCTCAGCCACCAGCTGGCGTTTGGATCACGAAGTGATAAAACGATTTCTTTCCGGAATCGCAAGCAGTGTTACTACTAATGCCTATTTGCACCGTTTAAGCATAGCTTAAAATTGTCGAAATGTTAACTTTGAACCTTTTAAAAGGTCGTGATAGCCCCAAACTGGGTCGAAAACTGTTTTGAATTGGTTAATTTTCGATAAATCGAATGACGTTCACGTGAGGAGCGCGTAGCTCGCGAGTTAGAAAAGTGCAAATTTACGGTGCCAAGAACGTCTTTACGAGGTCTTTTCGCATGCGGTTTTCGCTTCATGTCGTTAGTTTATGAACGGGGCCAACTAAATAGCAAAGTCTCGGGCCCCGAAATGTCGATTAAATAGGAAAATTCAATTAAAACAGTTTGAGGTATTCTCAGCTGTCAGCTACTAGCGTCTGACGTGCGACGTACCAAAGGGAATTTTCTAGCTACTAAAATATACTCAAAGCGGCTTATAGCCGAAAACACTTTATTACAACTGGCTCCGGCCGCACGGCGCATAAAACGGCCCCGAATTAACAAGATCGAGGTAAAAAGTATAAACTCTAAATGACGCGTAGTGAGCTCTTCGAGGCATATGTCAAAATGATTACGTTCGTAGCTAATTACATAGGATGTCTTTCGTTCATGCAATTGTGTTTTTATACAATTCGAACCTTCTAATTTCGATAGGCCACGTGAAAATCCCGGAGCCGGAAGCGCTATCGAGATCTGAACGTTAAAACTTTCGTATAAAATTGTGTTTACAAGTCAACTGACAGTTGTCAGAGAATACTCTTCATAGAGATCAAGATGATACTCTTACGTGACGCCTTTTATGATACTCCTACGTGACGACTGTTGGTACTATGGGCCAGTCGACACTTAGCGGACTCACTTCTCACATAGGAAACAACCTCGAGTTTCCAGACCTGTGTATACGACCGTGCTCTTGATCCAGGTATGCCAAAAAACGCGTTTTTCACGAACTTTGACCGGCTTGAACATTTTTCTCTATGTACCGAAATTAACAATTTCACGCATAGATGTCGCACAATTCTGTCACAATTAGCACATTTTTTTAATTATCTTGAACCCACCTTGCCAGTGGTTACAAATGACTTTGTGAAATAATACGTATCAAAATCATCAAATAATAATGACTCATATCATAATTTGTTAATTTTGCTGCATTTGAAATGAGTTTTTAGTTAATAACTCTGAATAAGGCAAACCGATATTTCGCAATTTTTAAATATTCACTGCGCCTAGAGCAATCACATATTTTGCAATATGTTTTTTGGGGTGATAGAAGAGTTACAGTAATAACTTCTTGCAAAGTTTTGTAAATTTCGCTCCGTAGAGAAAAAAGTTCAAGCCGGTCAAGCTTCGTGAAAAACGCGTTTTTTGGCAAAACTGCTTTCTTCAAATAGCTGTAATTCAGGCCCTAGTTGACCAATTTTGACATGCAATTGCTTATTTCAAGGTCAAAGACAGCCAAACAAAATGAGACATGTGAGATATATTTAGAATCACATTTTGACTAAAGGAGGCCTTTAGTTCGAGGGTTTAATTTTTTTGTAAATACTAGAGGACAAGGAAACAAATGTGTTTCCGAGGAATTTTTTTGGTTGAAAGGCCGCTGAGAACCAGCATATCAAAGATAGACTAAAGAGGGCTATATTTCGGCCTAAAAAGGGCCCGTTCTCGGGGCCCCTGACCCCTCGAAGTCTGAAATTTTGGGAAAGAGCCAATTTGCTGACCCAGTCGAGCAGCGATCTGTAAATAATCCATGGATCTCTTCATATGTATATGTTATGTATCAAGAATCCACAGCTTAGCAATTTTCTTATAATATACGAACTCATATCAAACAAAGTATGTATACGACTGAAGCCAAAAAATGTAAAGCTCAAGTATCCACTTTCGAATCATATGTTAAAGATTTATGAGGTAATAGAAAAAGGTTGTTTGAAATATTGGTATTTGAGCATTCTACCTAATATATACTTTTAACATTTTAAAGACGCAGATAGGAATTTGCAAAGGTCCAACCAATTCCAAAAAAAGGAAAGAATACTCTTCATATTTAAGACCCATTTGCACTATTTCTATCTGTGATCTCGAAAGTGATGGAGAAACCAATCAACATCGACCTCATCCAATACCTAGAGAGCTCCAAAATCGTTAATAACCGACAACAGGAGATTTGTCTATGTAACACATGTATGGCAGAAATCTATCGAAAAATATGGGAAATCTGTAGCTGTGGTATTGATAAATCTCCAAAACATTTGACCTTCTTGGGAAACTTCCGTCACATGGTTTACCGCCTCAACTTCGTCACTTACTATCGAGTTTTCTCTCAGATAGATCACTCCATCTGGTGGTTGACGGAGTATCCTCCGATACAGTGGACATCAACGCTGGTATTCCACAGGGATCTGTCTTGGCACCAACTTTGTTTTTGCTCCACATAAACGATCTGCGAAAGTGACCACCTGTCCCGTCCACAGCTTTGCAGTTGATGGTACACTTCATATCGCTTTCTCAGCTAGGGCTTCTAAACCATCCAATGAAGCCAGAGGAGCGAGACAGATACAGATAGACGCAATTAATGGAGATCTGGCATAGATTTTGAAATGGGGATCAGATAATCTAGTAGAGCTTAGTGCAACCAAAGGTTAAGCTTGCGTCTTCTCCACAATCCCTAATATGATGATGTGAGGTACAACTATTCCTATCCATGCTCGGGATCACCACCAACACCCTCTCATGGCATGATCATGTGAGGTCCATTGCAAAAACCGCTCTTCGAACATTATAGGTTTCCCTCTCGTGTAGACAAAGTATATGCGGCCCTGCACCCCGCTAGAAGGATATTATTCAGCCCTTACTATGCAGTTGAAAATAGATTTAAGAAGGTAGATCTAATAACAAACATTTTCCTTACCAGAATAGCTCAATACAGACTTCAGTGTACCCCCATACTCACTAGGCAGGCAGTCTTTGGGGATTTGTTCATATAAATCTTCAATATTGTTCATTACATATATCTAAAAATGAATTGATTACATTTAGTAACCTTCTGAAATCTTGAATAGTAGACTTCCGCGAATAGCTAATCTTGAAAATTCTTGGGTTCCGGACTGATTCCGCTGGACAATAGCACGTCTTGATGCAGACGTATCGCCAACCACTACAGGTGGCTTCTTCGGGGAACGCTTGAGGCTTGAACTGAGAAGTCGGCATCAAGTCGTGCTATTGTGAGACGTAATCCATGCGGAATCCAAGAAGAAAGTTGAAGAATCCCACGCACCAATTCTTTTAATTCCTTCTTCATGAACGGTTTTAAAAGAGACAAAATTTTGTCAACGAACGGAGCGTTGTATACCAAGTTAATGCTCTTCAATTTGGCAGGCATGGCTTCCTGCAAAAGGTTATGCTTCACGTATTTTTCATTCATATTTTATTGTATAATGTACGAGAGCTAAGTGAAAAGTTCCTAAAAAATAAAACAGATGACGCCACAATCGAAAATCCCACGTGACATTTGCAGTGCTGGATTATAGCATAAGCTTGACTAAGCTAAAGCTTAGGGCCCCGACATTTTGGGGGCCCCGCGGAAATTGTAAAAATTAAAAAACTGATAATGACAATTTTTCTGGGAAAAAATAACGAAGTAAAGAAATTACTGGAATATAAAAGTTTGCGTATGCCTAACGACTGGTAATATCTAAAATCTAAAACAAGTCAAGAATTAGTTGATTTTGTATTAAAGGCGAATAATTCGCGCATATAAGTACTGTTCATCTTGGAAGTGCAGTGCAGTGTCAAGTTAAAACGCATTAAAAACCCTTTGAGGACAAATATGCGACAGGATAGGTTAGACTTGCTTGCACTACTGTGCATGGAAGCTGATGTATTGCGTAATTGCGTCAAATCAGCTTTGATGACCTGATAAAAGATTTTGCGGCCAGAAAGTGCAGGAAAGGATTGTTCTGAGTCAGTTAGATATAAGCGAATCATTCAGCGGATAAGTTTCCAAAAGTGCAATTGTAAAAGTGATTAATGTAGTTACGCATTGTATATTATGTCAAATTAAGAAGACGTACTAATAGTGTAAATATTCATTTATGTATTTATTTTCCTGGCAATAACCTTCTCCACGATTTGGAGCATCATATTACTCTACAAATTATTTTATTCTATGAATAAAGAGTAATTAAAAAAAAAGGGGGGAGGGGCCCCCAAAATCTGTTGTGCTTAGGGCGGGCCCCTCATAGTGTTATACCGGCCCTGGACATTTGTGATGTACCATCTTTAACTAGAACGCATTAAAATTTTCTAGATGATATGTCATTCAGTTCTGTTTTGACTAGAGATGTTGATTTTCGTTACTTTCGAATATCCGTTACTATTCGTTACTCTCGTATAATGTAATCATTTATAATACTCGTTACTTTGATTACTTATGATTACTGTATCATAGATACAAATGCACTGAAATATATGAGCATAAGCTTTATATGAGTAGCAATTCGGTAACTCGGTTCCAACCAATAGCTTAAAAATGATTACTAGGTACTATTAATTGAACTGCACTGTGTCTACTCTATAAATCGATTCATTAATTGAATTGAACCTCAACTTGGGTCAGATGAAAATTTTTTACAATCAAACGTAAAGGAACATGTACTCATGCAGCATGATTTTTAATTTCCTATAAAAATGCTAATATCTATTCGCTCAATCAATTAATGCAAATTGTGTCAGTTATTTTTAGTTGATAATGAAGAGAAATAGTACAGCATCCGAAGTTCGCAACATTAACAAGTTTCACTCGACCTATAAAAAAAAATTAAAAATTGTGAAACAATTACAATTTCGTTTAATCGTGTTTCTGTTCGTTTCGGCGACGTGGGCATTTTAAGTGAAATTGGTGCAATTTGGACGCTTTGTGTAATACAATTAGTTTTAAGTAATCAAGTTTTAGACATAATAAGTCTTCTGATGATGGTCGTGAGACCGAAACGTACGTAAAGACGAAAATTTAAAACAGAGTGTTAATGTGATCTATTTCCCGAGAATTTTATATATAATTGTTACCTAATGTAGTAAATTTTCCGCGGAATATAGCATAAATCGTAAGTTGGTAGGACCAGAAGAATAATAAACTATTCACTATTCTTGTGGTATCGCGCTTTAAGTAAATTCCTATAATCTTATTTATAGCTTTCGTTACTTTCGTACATCTCTGTATGAAAAGCAGTGTCGATCCTTTGCGCCGACAACGCCGCCTGTCGATAGCTTCCAAATGTGCAACTCGTTACGGTGTTGGTGTCGTTAGACTAGGTTAGGTAGTAGATACTCTCTTCCCTCATCGGTATCGGTACACGATACACGCTCCCGGTCAATAGTATATGCTATATGGTATTGGCAATGAGGAATAGTAATCAAAGTAATCATATACTTTTCAAATCGGTATTCGTTACTTCGGGTATCTTCGAGTAACGAGTACTCGAGTAACGAATAGTTACTTTTCCAACATCTCTAGTTTTGACACCCATCGAAAGCAAGCAAGCTTGAAGATTTTTGTAAACATGGCAAATAGTGAATTTCGCGTCTTAATTAAACATTATTTCTTGCGTAGAAAAAACATTACGCAAACCAAAGCATCGCTTGTTAAACATTATGATGACTCCTCACCATCGATTGGAACGGTCACAAGTGGTTTACTGGTTCTGGTCGTCCAATTGAGGTTACGAGGCCAGAAATCCTCGATAAAATCCATGGTATGAAATTGGAAGATCGGTGAGTTAAAGGGCATGAGATTGCTGAGGCTATGGGCATCTCAACCGAACGGGTACAGAACATTTTGCATAAATTTGTGAAAATAAGGAAGCTATCTGCCAGATGGGATCCCCATTTGCTCTTTGTTGATAATAAGCGCGACCGTGTGACAACTTCAAAGGAGTGTTTGGCAATGTTCGAGCACGATAAGAAGGACTTTTTGTACCGTTTCGTAACCGTGAACGAAACACGGATCCATCACCACACACCAGTGACCCAGTGGCGGCTCGTGAACTTTTTAAGAGAGGAGGCTGGACATAAAACGTTTTCGTAAAAATATACTCTATTCAGCCAATTAATTTAAACTTTGCGCAGCGACCGTACCAGCTACTTCAGTGACAAGTGACATTTTTTTTTTTAATATTTCATATTTTGTTTTTTTTATTAATTTTATTAACTTTTTTTTATATATTAACGGAATTGTACGGTCTTTAGTTTGCGATAAATGATCAATAATATTATCATAAAATGTATCATTTTGTTTTAAGTGGTTTACTAAATCTTTTTCAATAGATATTAAACTAACATTGTATAAACTATTTTAGTTAGTTCTTCCCGAACTAACATCGTAAAACCCTAAAAATCTTTCCACTATTTGTTCATTTTTTACAAATCTAAATATTACTGATAATTGTGATATACACGTTATATCTGTTGTTTCGTTAACCTGCCACGAGAAAAAAGGGACGTCCAATAATTCATCATCTTTTTCGGAGGACATAAATTATTGAATCAAGAATCTCGTTTTGTATTGTTTTGATCTTGGGATGATAGATACAATAAGAAATCAATGATTCTTTTTCAAACTTCCGCGAAGTCTTTAACTGTATTGTTAAGATTTTCTATTTCGCGTGTACAAGCAGAATCAACCACATTAACAATATTTTGTTTAACGGTTAATTTAAACTTAATACTCGATGTAATATGTTCCTGCGATTTTTCATGTCTGTCTAGACCACGAGCTAAATTTTTCAAATCATTATAACCCAAGCGCCCCCAACATGAAGAATTATCAATTAAATTAAATAGTAAGCAATACCAACAATATAATTTATTGTGTATCTCAGATCCCGTTAACCATAAATATTTTTTATAATTGTCAGTATTAAATGATCGATTTTGATACTTGCATCACTAATCCTTTCAAATCCGATAAAGGCAGTTTATATTTAAAAAACACTTTTTTGTCATATGTTAATGCACTAAATGGATTTTCTGAAAAAGTAGCAACTAAATCACTAGCACTCATTTTAAATTTTATTAATTTACCAAATAGACAAATTCTAATCTAACCTTACTTCGCGTGGTGTCACAAAGCAAACACTGACACATGACGCATGTGTAACTACCGACCATACTGAACAAACGCCGACGGCAGGCTAGCCTACGGAGAGTGTTGTCATTACAGCTATGTTTTATAGTATTTAGCAATTTGACTGGTTGAAAAACGGCAACTGTGTTAAACAACACGTGTTTACTGTTTAGGGTTTGAGATATGTAGAGATTCTAGCCTCAAGGCACTGTTGCCAGATTGAAAATAACTACTGAGAACGGGGAATTAATTATAAAATTAAAAAAAATATTGGAGAAACAGGAAATAAAATGAAGAATAATCAACAAGATAATTTGGTGAGGAGGCTGAGCCTCCTTAGCCTCCTTCGAGGAGCCGCCACTGCAGTGACCAATGAACAGTCGAAACAGTGAACTTGTCCTGGTGAATCAAAACCGAAAAAGGCCAAAGTGGGTTTATCGGCCAACAAAGTCATGGCGACCGTTTTTTGGGATACACACGGTATCATTCATATCGATTACCTTGATAAGGACAAAACGATCACCGATGTATATTATGCAGAGCTGTTGGATCGATTCGACGCCGATTTGAAACGAAAGCTTTGGCATTTGGCAAAGAAAGAAGTCCTCTTCCACTAATAGTCAGAGAGCTGCAGGCCAATTTCCTTACATGTAGTTAAAGCTTCTGCTTCAATGATAGTACATTTGTCAAAGGTGCCCAGAACCCCCTGACGAATTTTAAAACTTACCCAGGTGGTATGTAGGGTACCCTAGGGTACCCTGAAGTGTAGTTAGTTTTTTACAAGTCCGGTAAGTTTCTGCTTTTTTTATTTAAAGTTAGATTTGGTCAAGACCATACCCCCTTACAAATTGCCAACATGCAGATGGTCCAGATCCTAAGATATGGCCCAAAACCGCGAATTATAAATTTTCCTTGATGGCAGTAGAAAATTTTGTTGGTGAAAAGACCGGTAAGTGCTTCAAACTTTGTCTACATATTTTAGGCTGTAAAAAAAGTGAAAAAAACCTTAAAGCAGAAATGTAAGTTGTCATGGAATCTTTTGACGTTGAAAGTAGATTTTTTATTAATTTTCCCATAGGTCGACTTTAGTTAGATGAAAAATTCTGCTTTTCCATTTTTCCACTATTGAATTGAATTTTGAAAATTTGAATTTTTTCAAACTGCCGCCAAAAGCTTCCATGACTACTAAACATTTCTGCTTTGTGGTTTTTCTGGACCATCTGCATGTCTGCAATTTTTAAGGGAGTATGGGCTTGACCATATCTAACTTTAAATAAAAAAAGCAGACACTTACCGGACTTGTAAAGAACTAACTACAATTCAGGGTGCCCTAGGGTACCCTTTGACAAATGTACAATCATTGAAGCAGAAGCTTTAAATACCTGTAAGGAAAAAAAAATCTATGGTGGAAGCCGTTACTTTATGGTAATTTACGTATCATTTTGATTATATGAAATAATAACTACTTTGTTTTTATACCACTTTTATTAATAATAACTTGAAAACGTAACTATAGTTTCAACATCGAAGTGCCATTATCAAACAATTAGAAAATTATGAAGAAATCAATGAAACAGTTCAAGTATAAATAGAGTAGAGTAAAGTATGGTTGAGATTAAGGGATCAACGGAAATTCCAAAAACAGGTAGGTCCTAGGAAATGTACAGTATTATAAAGTAAACATAGCAACAATTTGCGAATTAGTGTGATTATAATTTAATATTCTGAGAATTATTTTAAGAGCGGTTTGAAAGACACATGAAAAGATCACTTTGATATAGGTCTAACTGATCATCGAGGATATTTTTATTAGAGTTTTTGACACCTTTATAAATCTCTATTGATTCTAATGTATTCAATTTAAAACCTCTGGTTTGGTTATCTAAAATGTTTAGGCTATCTAAATTAGTGAAATTATGACCAGTTCGTAAAAAAGGATTAGCAAAGGTTGAGTCAATTTTGTTGAGTCTAAACGAGCGAAAATGTTCTTCGTATCTTAATTTGAAATTACGAAAAGTTCCACCTATATAAAAGTCATCACAGTCTGGGCAAATCATCTTATAAACTCCAGGTTTTCTATATTTATTGGTTTTGTCTTTGGCGTTGTACATAAGATGGCAAAATTTATTTTGAGGTTTGAAACTGATTTTAAAATTATGGCGTGATAAAATGTTAGCAATGTGTTCGCTTACTGTACCAAAATATGTCAAAGAGATGAATTTAGTGGTTACATCTATGTGTTTTATACGCGGATAAATTTTATAGAAAGTTAATTGTTGTTGTCTGCGATTTATTAGTTTAATTATTTGATCTACCGGAAAACCATTATTGATGGCTATTCGTTTTATCGTGTTCAACTCAATAGTGAGGTGTTCTATTGACAATGGTATCGAAAATGCTCTATGGATCATTGAGTGATATGCTGCTAATTTATGGCTACGAGGGCTAAACGATGAGTTCGGAATAGTGATGTCTGTACAAGTGGGTTTCCTGTAGATATTGAAGTTTATTTTATTATGGTCACGTATTAATGTTAAATCGAAAAAGTTTATTGTTCTATCTTTTTCTGTTTCCAACGTGAATTCGATTTTTGGGTGAAGTTGGTTAATAAATGAAAGAAAGGAATTTAATTGTCTGGATGTGCCTTCTTCTTCAATTTATTTCATTGATTTCTTCATAATTTTCTAATCGTTTGATAATGGCACTTCGGTGTTGAAACTATAGTTACGTTTTCACGTTATTATTAATAAAAGTTATTATTTCATATAATCAACCTGTAAGGAAATTGGCCTACAGCTCTCTGACTATAAGACAACGCACCGGCGCACAGCCCGCAGTCGCAATGGCAAAATTGCGCTACGAATTGGTTCGTCATCCACCATATTCTCCAGATTTGGCCCCCTGCGTTTTTACCATTTCCAAACTTGAAGAAATGGCTCGGCAGAAAAAAAAATTGGCTCCAACGATGAAGTCATCGCTGAAACAAACGCCTATTTTGAAGGATTGCCGAAATCGTATTATTTGGAAGGGATCAAAAAAGTAGAGAAACGTTGGACGAAGTGTATTGGGCTACAGGGAGATTATGTTGAGAAATAAAATAAGTTTTGACCAAATAAATCATTTCTTGTTTCATTTTTCAGGGACTTTTCACCTTCGTACGTCCAAAATAGAGTACTGGTTACCTGTAGGTAATTAGTGAAATGTCTGACAGTATCTAGCTTGATCTTCAAGAAGTGTCCCCAAGAAATTCCGGTGGAATCTACCACTACAACCAAACCGTTAGCAGTTCCATGCGTGTGGAGATACAAGGAAACCGTCATATCAAAAATGTTGTAATACTGAGCGAAAATGATATTTCTCGGATTCGTATCTAGTAACCTCATCACTAGTATCCTGTAACCATCAGGAGTTAGTTTTGGCATCATCACATTGGTCCTGAAATGGAGAAAGCTTATAAATGCTTGTCAATGTTTAACATTCAGAGAGAATTTTTGATAACAATTCATTTCAATTAAATATTTATTAGTTATATACCTACATGGTTTTAAAAACCTGTTGCATGAATTCAGTTGTTGGGTCTCGTTTAGAGAATATCTCTTTGTACATGGTTTTCATCGTGAAATGACTGTCGATAGTTTTCTGAGTCACATCTACATCGAAATTGCAACTGTGTAAAAATGTGATTGCTTCCAGTTCTGAAAGAGGATTCTTACAGCTTTGTCTGCACTTTTTCTTTCAACTTACCAGTTATTTCTGGTAAGTGTAACTCCTCCTCCATCCAGGTTAATATAGAATCTACATCGCTTTTCTTCAATTGTTTTTCTTTTTCGTATTCTTTTTGTACATCGTGCGATGTTGTCATTTCGGAATGGGTGAGTGATAAATATTGGATCTTCAAATTCTTGCAGGAGCTTGAAAAAATTATGTGGAATTTTCAATTTTATTTGTTTGATATTCTGATCAAGACAGTAAGTACGAGGACAAGGGTAAAAGTTCACAAAAAAGAAAACATATGGCGCCACATTCGAAAAACTCATGTGACATTTGTGATGTACCATCTTTAACTAGAACGCATTAAAATTTTCAGGCTGGTATGTCATTCAGCTCTGTTTTGACACCCATCGAAAGCAAGCAACCTTGAAGAATTTTCTTGCGTGGGCAAAACATTAAGAAGTACTTTTTGCCCGTTTCGTAACCGTGGATGGTACTTTGTTAGAACCATAGCAAGGGATCAACTTGCTCTTTCGAATTAGATCATAAAAATTATATATAAAAATTCTTGGGAAATAGGTCACAATAACACTCTGTTTATAAATTTTTGTCTTTACGTAAGTTTCGGTCTCACGACCATCATCAGAAGACTTATTACTTCAATAACCTGATTACTTAGACACTATCTATCGAAAGAAAGCAACCTTGAAGAATTTTCTTGGGTGGAAAAAACTTTACGCAAACCAAAGCATCGCCTGTTGAACATTATGGGGACTACTCACCATCGATTGGAACGCTTCACAAGTGATTTACTGATTGTCGTTGTGGCAGTATGACCACAAAGGACGCGGAACGTTCCGGTCGTCCAATTGAGGTTTCAACGCTAGAAATCGTCGATAAAATCCATGGTAAGATATTGGACGATCGGCGAGTTAAAATACACGAGATTGCTGAGGCTATGGCCATCTCAACCGAACGGGTATGGAAAATTTTGCATAAATTTTTGAATATAAGGAAGCTATTTGACAGATGGATGCCGGATTTGCTCTCTGTTGACAACAAGCGCGACCGTGTGATGACTTCAAAGGAGTATTTGGCGATGTTCAAGCACGATAAAAAGTACTTTTTGCCCGTTTCGGAACCGTGGATGGTACATGGTTCCATCACAACACACCAGAGATCAAAGAACAGTCGAAACAGCGAACTTGTCCTGGCGAATCGAAGCCGAAAAAGGCCAAAGTGGCCAACAAAGTCATGGCGACAGTTTTTTGAGAAGAAATCACATAACAAACGTCAGTAAACGTACGTACTACCCAAAACGCGATAAGACTCAACATTCATATTTTGCAACGTAATTTATTCACTCATAACACTTTTATACATGAGGACACCTGAGGAACAGGTCCAACATGTAGTTTTCCACAAGGAAGAGTTAAAACTCTGTTTAATTCTGATATTTATCACCTGTCACCTGCAATACCGGCTACGCGCCATTAAAAATAAGCGATAATGTTGTATGCTACGTCTCTTCCCAAAGCTTCTTGTTGATCATGTCATGCTGACTTTTATACTAAGCATTTAGGCCTTGCCGTAGACGGTAGTGGCTCTATAGTGTGGCATAGGCAGTTTTCTATCCTAGTCTAGCTAGAATCCATGATTGAAATGGTACATTTTCCTCACAGAACTGTCCCAAAGCGAAAAATTTTTCTAACAAAACGGGGGTGATTTACTGATGATATACCAATTTGTATTTCATGCCAAAAGAAGGATTTCATACAGACTAGAAGGTCTTTTCATTATTTTGATTCAAGTTTGCCCACTTTTTTTGAATAATAAATCTTGTTTTGGTCTGTCTTTACCACTGCCCTAATGATTCCATACGGCATCACTCGAAAAATAGCATTTCAAGACAAAAATGAAATTGTTTTTCGCGTAAACTATAATTAAGCATTAAAAGCAGTGCGTGAAAAAATTGTGCTGGAAATTGTAGAAAAATCACACATCACAAACCTACTTACAATTTGTTATACCGTCGATCGAAAGAGATCATGGACGATTATACAGAAGCTCTCTTTCTCTACGTCAAAGCTATTAGGATAAAAACAGGAATGTTCGATTTGATTCTTTTTTTTTCAGTTATTTGGTTATATCACACAAACATCAACTATCTCTACAACTAAATAGAAGGCCGACTGATGTTTAGGTACGCAATCATTCGCTCATTAGATCTAACGATCTTGATTTCACTATGTAACGAATTCAATTTTTTTAAATATAAATTTTGTTAAACAAGTTAACCTTGCCCCCAACTGGAACTTTATTCATTTTAATTCACTTATAAATAATTGAAATAATTTATTTCAGTATATTTTTCATAATTTCTTCATTAAAAACATTTCTTTGAATTAATGTTGATGAAATTCACATATACAATCTATTGAATAATTGCCATCAACTTTACACTGTCACAATCATGTTTCACCTCACCTGAATAAGATGCTGGATCGCATAGAAATAGTATTTTTCTGTATTCGATAATGTTTGTATATAACGTCAACTTAAACTATACTCCAAGGTTCAATAATAAGATAAAAAACAGGTTGTCCCAAAATTGCTGGGAAATAAAACTACCACTTATTGTAGAGGTCAAAATAAGTCGATTGGGCCCAATTTATGTAGTAAAAAAAAAGTACCGTTTGTCCGGGAGGAGAGTTCAAAGTTCACTTAAAAATCACCTTTTTGTGCGTTATCCACAATTACTGTTATAACTTAATTACTATTGCTGTTATTGTTGCTTTTAATTGGTGTAATAACGAATCCTTCTCTGGTACACTTCGCTTACTAAAGGTTATCAACTTCACTTATTTTATCAAATTCATTTTTATATATCATTTGCCTCGATTAACTAATATCAATATAACTTGCAGTACGTGTGTCGATAACCAGGAAGTGACCCACATCACGTGTCTCTCATTAACTAGGAAAATCAGGCAACAATACGGTCAATAGATATATGTAATAGTCACTCTTCTATGGTTGAGACACTAACACATTAATTAAGCACTGTGTCATCGAGGGTAGTTTATAAATTACGCTAAGTAGAAAAACTCTCAATCAAAACAAATATAAAATATAATAATAATAAAGAAATAAATAATTATAGAAATTTATTAAAAGTTAAAAGATTAAGTATAACTAAAGTATTAATGAAGAAATTATGTTAAATTTAGAAAACAATTAATCAATCCTTAAACATATAACTGATTTTAGTATGGTGAGTTTGGTTTTTGTAACGTTGGATAACCACTCCTATTCTAGTAATATGTTTGGGGGTAGTAACTTTTATCCAATAAGAGAGAGACTTGTTCCAGTCTAGTGAGCTGAATATAAAAGAACTGTTCTATTTTTGTTGACAGGAACCTTGATTTTATGACCTTATTTAGACTTTCTTGAATTTAGGTATGAATGAAAACTATGTCAACTCAAAATTCTTATTACATGTTTAATAAGCGTCCTGCAGGTCTTATGTTATGGTTAAGTGAATAGATTATAGCTTCAAAGAAAAAAACAGGGTAAAAACCTTTGTTTGAACCATAGCAAGGGATCAACTTGCTCTTTCGAATTAGATCATAAAAATGTATCTTAACTTTCAATATACTGTAAAACATTTGTTCTCTTCAGAACCATTTCTGTTAACTTCGTAATTTATGATTTCCTCTTGAAACTGTGAGGAACCTCTTCGACCTTGTCGATATTTTACTAATTATAATGACCCTTCCTTGACAAGGATTCAGAGACTGTACATTTCGTTTCTGTTCCACAGATACAAAGAACAAACTGTATTAGTTTATGATTGGATAGTCATACTCAGAAATGGGCAACAAAGAATATCCTATTTCTATTAACGTTAATGGGTGTTCTCAAAATCAGCTTGAATTTTAGCAACATGTTTGATATCTGAATGAATTGTAAATGATAATTAATAAAGCAGGTTTACTACATTGGCAGCTATTAAATATGGATTTCCCTTTTAATGAGCAGGTCTACATGCTTTTAGCTCTTGGATTCTGTCAAAGTAACTGCTTCGACTCTGTCCCCGTCTATCATCCAAATCAAAAATCAAATCAAAATCCATATCACAAAACTTTTGCCCGAATTGAAAGACGTCTTCGAGAAACAGGGAGGTTGAAGCCAGTCAGAATCAACGCTGGAAGACCTCGAAAAGCCCGAACACCCATTGAGGAAGACTCTGTTCTTCAAATGATTGATACCATTCCTGAGAGTAGTACCAGAACATTGCAACGAGAGATTGGGATTCCAGAAAGCACTGTAAGTCGAATGTTGAGCGATCAATTAATTCGTTTATTCCACATCCAGGCAGTGAAAGAATTATTGCCACTTGACCACGGATCACGTTTAAATTTTGCACAAATTATTCTGGAGCGCAGAGTAGTCGACAACAGATTTCACACTAATATCTTGTTTACTGATGAGTCTTGTTTTACACGTCGTTGCATGACGAACCTACACAATGAGCACAATGAGATGAAAATCAACGAGAATTTAAAATTAATGTCTTGGTCGGAATTATTGGCAATTTTATGGTTGGACCGTTCCGATTGCCTGCTGGTTTGGATGGCGCTAATTCCTTAGTTTCCGTCAACAAATTTTGCCAGAATTATTAGAAGACTTGCCCCTTCATTCGCGTCGAAACATGTTCTTCATGCACGATGGTGCACCACCTCATTTTGCACGTGCCGTAAGAGAATATCATGATGAACAATTTGCTGATAGATGGTTCGGCAGAGGACAAGAAGCACCTATTCAGTGGCCTCCGCGGTCTCCAGACTTGAATCCTTGCGACTTCTTCATCTGGGGAGCGTTGAAAACACAAGTATACAAGGTTCAAATTCCGAACAACTGTGGAACAGAATTCAAAATGCTGTAAACGCAATACGAGAAAGGAGGGTGCATTTCAATATTTTACGCCGAATTGATTTTTGCATTAATGAAGGTGAAGGTCACATTGACCACCTGTTATAAAAAAGATTTGTCTTTGTGTTCACTAAATTTTGTACTACAATTTTATTAAACTTGTTCTAAGAATATCAGTTATCAGTGTAAACATTTTTTTCCTTCTAAACTATGCGAAATGCGGAATTTTCACAAGAGATAAAAAATGAAGATAATGAGTAAGCCTTTCTGTTGAAAAAATCTTAGAACCATGTTACCACTCCTAACAAAATTATAAACAAATATCAGAGGGTTGAGGGTGGTTTTACCCTTCTACAGTTTCCTTTGAATTTCTTTGGTTACAGAGAGTAGGGTAACTTTCTACAATCCATTTTAGCAAGATTTCATCAAATTTTTTCCACGCTTATGTGAATGGCGCACAAAAATGTAGGTTTTTAAGTGAACTTTGAACTCTCCTCACAGACAAACGGTAATTTTTTCAACCATATAAATTGGGTTCAATCGACTTATTTTGATATCTACAATAAGTGGTAGTTTTATTTCCCAGCTATTTTAGAACACCGAACGGTTTAATTCTACCTTCTCAAAACTGTATAATTAGGGTTGCAGGTAAATAAAATTTGTTCTCCGAATCTGCCTGAAAATATGATAAATGTGAGTTGTTGTTGCAGTCGGAAGGTCTACAACATTCACTCAACAACAATACCAGCACGAAAAAAATTGGCGTCAGGGTTAATTACTTCTGAAACATACATATGAGATTTTTTCTTTATTTTTCACAGTAAACTGTCTTTCCGTTTCATAAATGTTTTCATTCATTTGTATAACTAATTTTTCAAAGAGTATTATTTGGGAGCGGGCGTCATGATTGGAAAATGGTGTTTGTCCACTCGATTATAAGAGCGCCAAGCGAAGCCGAGAAACCGTCGTTGACTTCTCTCATTACTCGAGATGACGCATAATTATATGCGCAAACTTCATTTCTATCGATTTTTCCTGTAACGCACACCATCTCCGCATATTCTGCAAGTTCGATATTCAACCCTCGCCCCCCATCCCTTACCCCTTACCCTCACTGTCCCAGTCACTCTGACAGTCCAACTCTGTAAGGTACACGTGCGCACAATACCTATCGCAATTAAACAAATTAATTTTTATTTGACCATAAATCATCGACAAGATAAGTTCAAACCACCTCCAGTTCGTGATAATAGAACGTACATGGTGAGGCATATGATTAAAGATAGAATACGCCCAAATTAATTGGTAGTCTTCGACATCCTGAGACTTCAATAAACAAGTGTTACAAACTGGTATTATAACAATGTTTGTGAAGGACATTTTTACCGGCAATAAGCAGCACTGGCGTTTTTGTTTATCTTCGTAAACGTAAATGAACAATATAAACAGTTGAACGTTGACAAGCGGGGATGCAGTGTCAGTGTAGTCGTTTGTTTTGCTACGATACCTGAGTACCTCGAACTTTCTTCGGTCATTGTTCTTGGTTGTGTGTGTTTTATGACTGATTTCTATAATATCGCATAATAGTCTGCATGTGGAATTAGTGAAAATGAAGTTGATACCTGTGCTCTATTATGGGTTCACGGGTATGGATAGTCGTTTCTCGACACCCATGCTGCCTTGGATAGTTTCCGAAATCAGGAAGAGAGACTATTGCGAAAAGGTAATTTAAACTCTACGAACTATTTTTTTTGCAGTTTAGGAGGTCTACTGCCAAACATTAAAATTTGAATCAAATATTAAGCATGATACAACCAATTATTTTATATTATAGCCCTGTCGAATCGCTATTTAGATATGGAATTATTACTTGGGGTGGTGCATACAACTATCAAATAAACCACTTAGAAGTTATACAGAAATGACTTCTCAAAATCAATTTAAAAAAACCGAAAATGTATCCATCAAATATATTATTTGAAGAGGCAAAAATGCTGGATATGAAACAACTTTTTTGCTTAGCTTTACTTTGCCTATAGAATCAACAATACTCACAATACCCAGTATAGTAAAAATGATTCCAAAAACCGCAAAAAAAAATCGGTTGAAGCTGTTTCATATTCCGGGCTCCTGGAATATGCAACAACTTATTAGGTACCTAAGATAAAAATTGCAATTCTATCAACCTCTTAAAAAAAATCATTACAGTCATTGAATAAATTATAAATACACCTTAGGCTGTGCCAAAATAAATCGATATTTTTTTATTTCGCTCTTCTTCGTGTATATCATTCCCCGTTCAAATTCAATCAGGTTCCTCAAATTTGAAACAAATCGGTTAATATTTAGAAGTGCATCAAGCACAAAGTTTTAAGTTTTTCCTCAATTTTTGAGAGGTTTCATAACACTGTTCTACAATAACGGAATGTTTGACACTTTGGAGACATTATTACATTCAAACACAAAGTATTTAATGCATTTCAATGGCCACATCCACTTTCCCACAGATATATTGGCGAAAAGAACCATTTTTTTAAGGCCTAAAAACTGTAATTTCAACTTTCAACTTCAATAACTTCATATTTTTAGGTTCGTGATGCGACATATGCTCTTTTAACGTAGTCTAGTATCGCGTAGCATTGATTGAATTGATAATTTCAGAGAAAATCGCCCATCAGTTATGATAATCTACACCAGAGTGAAAAACGCACCACTTGAAAATGCACCAAAAATGGCAAGAATGTTTTAGGAAGCATTTGTTTTGTAACAAAGCAATGTTGAATTGTCAAGCTTGACGCATGAAGATTTTATTTTTGGCGTTTTCCCATACGGTTTTCGAACGTTCGAAAGAGAAAAAGTAAAGTGTAAAATGATGAGTGATGATTACTTCCATTTGTGGAACCCCCCCATGTTTGGCAACATGGTCGCGAAAATCTTGATCCCTTCCTCAATCATTTAAAGTCATTAGATCCCAATATCCTTTTCACCATGTAAGTTGAATCGAAAGGTTCACTCCCGATCCTTGATGTATTAGTTAGTCGACTGACTGACGGTACTTTAGCACATTCTGTCTATCAAAAATCCACTCACACCGATAGATACCTCAATGGCCTTTCCTGCCACCACCCTGCCCAAAAGTCAAAAACTTCTTGGTCCACAGGGCTGTTAACTTGTCACAACCCCAATCCTTGAAATCAGAATTAAAACATGTATCATCTGTCTTATTATCAAATAATTTCTCCCATTTCAACATTCAAAATTCCTACAATAAATACGGCTACAGAAACCATCAGTAGAATCAGTTTCACTTCAAGCCTGCCCTGAAGATGTCACCTGTAATGGTTGCCGAAACGTCAGCATCAAGTCGTGCTTTTGAGACGCGGAATTCATCCGGAAGCCAAGATTTTTCAAGATGAGCTATCCGCGGAAGACTACTATTCACGAACTATTGAATGTTTATAAATACCGGTAAGGAAATAATATTTTCTTACAGTAAAAAAAAAAAGAATGAGTATAGAAGATATGAAATCTGCATACAAAACAGAAAGGTCTATATTATAAGAAGGCAAATTGTCTTGTATTGGATGGAGGATGTATTCCAAAATCTAGTTGAATACAGCTTCATTATAGTTCGCAACTGACAACTATTTTCCTTAGGATGTTCTTAGGAATTCTAATCGCAACGGCGGAGCTGACGCCGTCTTCTACGGGTATTAGCTATTCTTGCAGGTGTAGTACGCGGACAACAGCTAGTCGGTGCCGTTTTACCCAATAAATCTACTAGGCAATGGCCTAGGGCCCGCTTTAAATAATGGCTCGTAAACACTAAAAAAATATTTAAAATTTGAAAAAAAATATATTTGTTTGCTTATGATAATTAATCGACAAATTTAATGTTTATTAATCGATGTGTAAACATGGAAAAGTTGATTGAAAATTATAAAAGAAATATGATTTCGCGTTATGATTATGTAAAAGTTATATTACAAACCTATTTCTAAAGTGTATCACTTATTTGATACATAATAAAACTGTGGTTTATAATCAATTTTTATAATTCTAGTATTTTTCTTAATAAATAATATGCGAGCGCTTTCCTATACCTTCGCGCAATTCGGTCTTCGTAAAATTTCGTTCCGTCGAGCAATTCGTGGGCCTATGTTTGGAGCATGATAATTATTAATAGCTTTCTCTCACTCAGGTAACAGAAGGGATTCGCTGAAGAATTACGCCCGCCAAGGTGAATGATACACTTCAAAAATCTAGTTGATTAAAAGATAAATACAGCTTTCCCAAATTCCTCATATCATGCAACTGGCAACTATTTCCTTCAGGAGTCCCAAACTATTTGGCGTTAATAATGATCAAATTATTTTCTTAAACATATTTTCTATACAGCTGCTTCAATATGGATTTCAGTTGAGCACTCACATAATTTTTCTAAATGTTTTATTGTCGTTATCTAATCTATTAGATTTTGTTGTTTGTACAATCTATGACTCTTCGTTCTTACAAATTATAATTCACCGGAAAACCACACCGGATACATTTTAGTTTTGTATCGGAATAAATTAGGTCATTTCAAGTGTTAATGGCATCATTGATCTGTAGATGATACAATATCAAGTCACAATAAATATCACCGAAGAAAATGATCATCTCTTCATAATTGGCAATTTTGGCAACATTCATGAAATCAAAACAAAAGCTCTTTTCAGGAATACATGATGTACAAAATCCGATGTGCAACAGTCCCCTGGTTATTTTTACTGAATCAGGCAGCCTATCAAAACCTTGACACTTTTGTTGAGAACATTTTTCCGCTCGAAGCATATTTCTCGAGATATTACTGAGGATTATTCAAAATGAATCACGCGGTATAATAGATATGGATTAAGATAATGGAAGATTGAATGTAATGCTATAGTTCATTTGATCTATGTTTTTTTTCTTCTATACTTTGACTACCCGAGAGAAAAACCTTAAATGTTCGAAGATCATCGTGTGAGCCAGCGGTGGTATGTTGGGAGGCATTCGAATTTTTCTTGAAGGTTTGGAGGAAAGACCTCACTAGGCAAAAATGAAGTCTGGGGTATGAAGAAGTTCGGCAGGTTTCGAGCTTAACAATGAAGGGTGGACTAGTTTGAGCTCATCTTGACCGTGGTGGAACAACAGACGAGATTTTCCGATTGGACACCGACCGTGGAAATATCTATGGAAAAGGGGAGAGATCGCCCACCTTTCTACGATGTTCTACAGAGGACAATGAATTTGTAAGTGTGAGATGAATAACTCTCTTGCGGATAGAATCTAAGATCTTGAGCGTATGTTTGGAAGCTCCAGGACAGGTCGAATATGTGCTTTGTAGATTATGAGGAGCTGCTGGGATGTAAAGTAGCTCTTGGCACGGAATAGAAAATCGTTTTTGTGAAGCGGTTTTCGCAATGGACCTGAAATGCTCATCCCAGGAGAGGGTGTTGTTGGTGGTGATTCCGAGCATGGATATGGAAGACTTGATAGGAATAGTTGCACCTGACATCATATTAGGAATCATGGAATCCGCCTTCCTAGAGAAGACACAAGCTTGAGTATTGGTTGCTTTAAACTGTACTAGGTTGTCAGATGCCCTTTTCAAAATCATTGCCAGATCTCCATTAATTGCGTCAACTTGTCTCTATCTTGCTCCTCAGAATTCATTAGATGAGAAACCGGTATGAAATGTACCATCATCTGCAAAGCCGTGGAGCAGATCGTTTATATGGAGCAGAAACAAAGTTGGTGCCAAGACAGATCCCTGTGGAACACCAGAGTTGATAGCCATTGTGTCGGAGAACACTCCGTCAACCACCACATGGAGTGATCTATCTGAGAGAAAAATCGATAGTAAGCGACACAGTTGAGGCGGCAAACCATATAATATGACATCCCTTTAGAGATTACAGATAGTAAAGAATAGATGTTTGACTCATTTATTTACAATAAAAAACTTGTCCCTATCCTATGTATAGATTAATATTTTACATAAATAAAATATATACCTACTATAAAAAAGTGTACATTTGGTCTACTTGAAACATTTACTAAGCTATAAAATAAATGTTATTAAAATAATCATTCCGAGAACATGGGACTTTTTTCATAATCATGCAGTATACGTCTTATCAAATTTGGGTGGGCATACATCGGCAGCTCCATCGTATTTTCTTCTACGAATTCAACTACCTTCTGTTCAATCTCATGTCGTAGGTCAGTTGCATTGAATGATTCTATTAATTCGGTTTTTTGACTTTCGTTCAACTGAAAATGATGTACAGTTCGATTGAAGTTAAATATAAAAATACTATATTAAAATGTTCTACTCGTATTGTAAGCTAGCAATGTCAATATTAATTTATTTCGTGATGATGAAAAGTTCAAAGCAGAGTGCTCTTTATCGTCAAAAACAGCCACCTTAATTATGTGTCAATAAAAACATAGTCGAAGGTGAACTACTTACATCGTATCCAAATTCAATTTGGTATTAAATTCGCTTATTAAATGACGGAAAGAAGTGAATGGCAAAATGAAGTTTCTGATGTGACAAAATGCTTAAATTTTTTTTTTGGAGAGCTTATTTAAATCAAAGATCGAAAACTAAAACTGTTCCGCTAACCGATAACTAAAAGTTTCAAATGCAGGGATGAAAATTACAACCTGCATTCTTGCAACCCGAAATACATAAATAAGCTAGTTCAATTTTCGGATAGAACCCAGGAGTGATCCAGTTAATCATTCGTGTTAAGCTACGTGTATGTACATTATGAGATTCGAGTGCATTGCTCCAATGCACTGAATCAGTTTCTTTGACAGTCTTTCAGCGATCACACGTTGCTTATATTCAACCTCGGCGAGGATAAAGCGATCGCAATGGAGGCATATTCGGTAGAATATGTTTCGCTCACACAGTAGGTTCTTCAAACAAATATTAAAAATGTGTAATATTTGTTCGAAGAAGCTACTGTGTTAGCCAAACTTTTACTAAACTAAACATTTATTTATTGAACTAGTGAAAATCTAACTTTTAATAGTTATTTTATCTAAGTTTGTCTTGATATCATAAGCGTTATTTTTAGCAATATCTGTGATGATAATTTATTCTAAATGGATATGTTATACAGGCTCTGCTTCAATTTAGTTCAAATATAGAGCATTTCAAATCCACAGTCCAGATTACAAATATTATATTAATTTGGTGGAAAATAATAAAAGTAAAAACTCTCCTCAAAGAGCAACTATTAAGGAACATTTTCTAGGAACCTATAGTCAAAGGTAACTTGGAGGATTATTCGAAAATCAAGTTTTTAACAAATTCTTTTATTGGTTAGATACGTGGAAGTTCTAGTCCGGCATTGAATAAAATAACATTAGAAGACAGCAAATGGTGTGCAACTTAGGACTCAGTTCACGTCTGACAACCCCGTTTAAACAGGAAGTCCTCATTTATATCCTAAAATATAAATAAAAGTTATGTATTATTGTCCGTATTGCAGCATTATGCATTATAGTGACGTCACGATCGAGCACTTGGGCCTTGGTATCTAGAGGGTATTTCTCTTCCCTGCAGGAGATCTACTATCCGTGCTCAGCATTGTTCAACATCAGATATCGAATGAAATCATCGTTAAACTTGATGAGCTGTGTCAAATATAATATAAAACGTATGATAGTGGGTGTCTCTCAGGCGTTAAACTTACATGATTCCATTCGTTTTCTAAATGATATCCGAGGACCTTCTCAACAACTGTCGTATCGTTTTCCACCTAAAAGTTAGATAAAATAATTATTGGTGAAGGTTAGGGAAAATGCACCTTGTAATGGAGGCAAAATAATGCAAATATTTAATGAAAAGCGTTGTCTTGAACCGAAAAATTGAATGAAAAAATATATCTTATACAGTTTAAATAAGTTACACCAGAATTTGGTGTTTCAACGGAAACTGACGGTATTAAATTAACCACACAATCTACATTGACGTTTGAGGTTATGTATATGTATTTTAGAGATACAGGAAATTAATCACGGAACTTAGTACGATATAATAACGAGTGACAATCATGAATACATATGTGAATCTTGGTTTGTATGCAATTGTGCCTCACTCTCTGAAGGCGGATAAGTTGGCGAGGGGCCGAGGGGGGCATTCATTTATATGGAAAACCGCTCTTGTTTTTTCCCAAGGTATCCCCTCGTGACATTCATATAATGAATCAAATAACTTTAGATCGATCAGTGAGACCATCCCCTGAATAGCTCCAGACAGTTGTTTCGCCTCCTCTGGGTCATCACGACGAGTGGAGCTATAGTGCCACTTTTCTGATGTAGACATAAACGAACAACAGAAACGGCTAGAGAGGTCCGGTATTTCTGGATTTTTGATATGTTGTATAGGTCTATAGAAGTTTTCGTCACTCCATCCCCTGTGCTTCCTCCGCCACTGGCTATTTTCAACTTTTCTCATAACTACTTTTTAGTGCATATCAGCGCAAAACATGTTTTATGCAATTTTGTAGAAGACAACATTTTATACAAATTCAAGGTTAGGAGTTTTTTCAACGATCACAGAAAACGCCCAAGAACGGCTAGACATTACATAACAATAGTTTCGCAGAATGTTCTCATGTGAATTGTACTCCAAAAGTGTGACCTCTTAGCCATATAAAAAATGATAGTTTGCATGATAATTTTTTTTTCTTTCACTCGCTCTAGATTTTTTTCAATGATGGCTGGGAGGTCACACTTTTGGATTTAGATAGAGAAGGTAATCTACTTTCCATTGAATTTTGTTTTTTACGCTACAGGCCCAAACACGTTTACATGAATATCTAAACTTCTACTGAAGCAAAATTGATCTACAATAGCTCAAAATACGCGTATTAAAGAGCTCTAGCAGTATTTGGAATTTGTTTTTTTTTTTCGAATATTCTGACGTCAAAATTTCTTCAATTTTCGAAGGTCAAAAATTCGTCATTTATAGCAAAATGTGATTTGATGGTTATTTTAGGTAATCAGTGGCGGCTCGTGAATTTTTGAGAGAGGAGGCTGGATATAAAACGTTTTTGTAAAAATATACTCTATTCACAGCCTTTTAACCTTTGCACAGCGACCGTACCAGCTACTTCAGTGACAAAATTAATTGTTGCCAAGCAATAACCAACGTGGAGGTGTAGAGTTTCTCTTGGCAAAACATTTTTTTGTTCGTTTTTTATCTTTTATTTTTTTTGGATTTTTAATATTTTTTCTTATTTTTTGGAATTTTTCATATTTTGTTTTTTTTTATTAATTTTATTATTTTTTTAAATATATTAACGGAATTCTACGGTCTTTAGTTTGCGAAAAATGATGAATAATATTATCAAAAAATGTATCATTTTGTTTTAAGTGTTTCACTAAATCTTTTTCAATAGATATTAAACTAACATCGTATAAACGATTTTGGCCCATTGTATTTGGTTTGTAAGTTTTAATTCGTTTGAGAGTAGAAAATGATCTCTCCACCGATGCCGACGTGACAGAAATGGTGACTGTCAAACAAAGTAGTTTATAAAACTGAGGTAAAACTTGTTGCAAATCATTGTCTATCATATATTTTATCATATCGGCGTGACTGTCATACTGGCCTAAAATATTTTTATCCGAGTATATAACGCATAATTCATTGTGCAGTGCTATTTTATCAAAAAATTTATATTTTAGAACTAAGTTATCTTAAAGTGTATTGGGGAACTCTTTTGAAAAAGATTCGAAAAATCTTCTATTCGTCAAGTCAAAAAACTTCGATTCATGTAAATCGGAAAATCGAATCTCAATTTGACCTTTAATAGTATCTAAAATTTCATAAAAAAGTTGTTTATAATGTAGTTTCTTGTCTACCAAATTATATGTTTTCCTCCTTTTCGCGGAGGAGCCTCATCAGTTGAAAAATTTTCAAATAAAATATTAAAATGAAATTCTGTATTATGGAAATTTGAAATTTTTCCAATGAGATGTTTCAAACGATCTCTTGAATAATGAATAAATTATATCAGTGAATTTATGTTGTAAAATTTGAAAAATAAGATCAGTTTGTTCAAATATTAATTTTAAATTATCAAGAAAAAACAAAAATTCTTCATTTTCTAAATAAGATTTTAACCAACAGCAGCATTTAATGAAACCTGATCTGTTGAATAGTCATCACTGTTTAATACAAAATCAAATGTTTCAACTAATTTGTCTTTATTTTTATGGATGGTAAATACTGCACGTCATGTAAAATTCCATCGAGTTGGAGCATTACAGGGAAATCAACTTTTTTTTTTAAACTTCGTCTTGTCAGTACTACATACTATTAGTATTAACAATGATCGATTTTGATAGTTACCTGACACTACTAATCTTTTCAAATCCGGTAAAGGCTGTTTATTTAAAAGAAAGACTTTTATCAAATGTTAATTCACTAAATGGATTTTCTAAAAGGCAGCAACTAACTCACTAACACTCATTTTAAATTTACAACAGACAACAATCTAACCTTACTTCGCGTGGCGTGACAACACATAAACAAGCACTGACTGACCTACTCAGCAGTCGGCAGAACGCTCGTCTCGTATTTCATAGATTGCTAGCGGCTGCCACAGGCTAGCCTCCAGAGGGTGTTGCCATTTTCGCTGATTTACCCAGTTGGCGTTCGAACTGGTCGGAAAAACGGCAACTGCGTTGAACAACACATGCTCAGCGTTTGAGATATATAGAGAGTCTAGCCTCAGGGCACTGTTGCCAGATCAAAAATGACTACTGAGAACGGGGAATTAATTGTAAAATTTTATAAATTATCAGAGAAACAGGAAATAAAATGGAGAATGATCATCAAGATAAATTGGTGAGGAGGCTGAGCTTCCTTAGCCTCCTTCGAGGAGCCGCCACTGTAGGTAATATGTGTCAAAATCTACAAAATGCATTTTGTTTTGAATCAAAATATGCATTTTTCAGCATGCAATCGATTTTACGGTTTTTCGCGAAATTAAAATTTTGGCGACTCAGTGAAAAGTAGAATAAAAATGCCAACTTTCCCAGGCAAACTGAATATTTCTAAAACCTTTTTTGTAAAAAAAAATAAATTTTGTAAACTCAGAAAACGTCACAAAATGGGCTTTATCTCGGGCCTATAACCTTCAAATGACTTCTACTTTGGCTCATTTGACGCGTATTCAAATTATCTATGACTTTGATCGCAAGTATTTATTTGATTAGAGGGCTTATTACAAAATTAATTTAAACAAATGAAAAAACCAGGAAAATTTCCAGTTTTTTTCCGACAAGATGGCCATAACTATTCTAGCGGCATTTTCTGATAAAATAAAAGTGCTTTTTATTCATTAATCTGTAAAAAAAGGATTTGATCACATTGCAGCCATATCAAATTTTGCCAGATTCTCAGGGGATTCGGTGACTGGACTATATTTGTTTATAGTTATCTACACGATGTTCTATGAATAGGTACGATTATCCCAATTTTTATTTCAACCTGTTTCGTAACTATCTTGTAATCTTACCGGATTATCTAACACAACGTCATTTACTGTTTCCAGCAATTTAGGGAATCTGTCGTAATATATGGCACAAGTCCAAGGTTCCTTGAAAAACTCGAACAAATCCGGAATCATCATCAGTTCGAACCTCAATTGCAAGTTGTTCAATAATTTCTCGTGCTTGCCCCAGAGATGCATCAAATTATCCACCTGGATTTCCTGTAACACGAATTCGCTTAGTTGAGAAAATATTAATATTCTGCTGGTTAGCGAGATCGATTATAAATTGGCCTTGATCAAATATACGCTGGAGCTTGTAAAAACCGCTAATTGAATGTTACGTTTGTGACGTGTGTTGCAATACAATAAGAAACCGATAAATGACTAATACGTAATTTTGTGATAATTGAACTTATAAATAGATTTCGATTGGCAACCATAACGAATTAAAATAATTTTGCACTTTAGGTTGTTGTTGTTTCCTTTGGGCCTAGTTTTCAACTGGATGAGAACCTTGATAGTTGATCCGTGACACTCAGAGGCAGTGTGAGTGATTTAAAATCAATTACCGTAACACACTCTGATTATATGCTTATTCTTGTAAGGATTTTGTAAACAACATTTACGTAACGTATCATTTTCATGATACAACAAAGCAATGTAGGGGAGATCAAAATGGCTTATCTACTGCAAAAATGAATCATAGCATGCTAGTCCAGTCGATGTAGCCGAAAAAAACTAAAAAGTTATTAATTTTTCCCAGTAAATGGTTTTTTATGAAATTTGGTGAAGGATCCAAGATAGTAGGTGTAAGTTATTGATTGAACTGTTGAAACCTAAAA
This sequence comes from Endomychus coccineus, assembly GCA_958510875.1. NCBI lineage: Eukaryota > Metazoa > Arthropoda > Insecta > Coleoptera > Endomychidae > Endomychus > Endomychus coccineus. The sequence continues at coordinate 10,636,951 of OY294070.1, forward strand.
AAATGGTATACATGCATTTTGGGTCCATAATGAAACTTTTTCGGGCCTATATATTTTTTTGAAAAATGTTTCAGCCTTCACGAATTATAGCCCTTTTAGAGCGAAGAGAGGTTGAAGAACTATATACAAAGGCAACTATATGCAAAAAATTTATTTCAAAATAATTAGACATCATTTGTTGCCGCAAAATAGAAATTTTATGTTTCGATAACTTTTCTCCAATAAATATATTCCGACTGTTCAGTGAAGTTTTGAGGGGGGTACGAAACGAAAGGAAGGGTGAATCCTGGACCTTTGAAAATGCCTGGAGCATCTAACTTAGTGCCAAATAAAAATATTTCGTTAGAAAATGCGTGCCCTCCGAGTCAAAGCTCTTATCAAAATCATTTTAAATTGATTTTACTTCATAATTCTCCTAAAATAATCGTTTAAAAGAAAAAGAGTATAAACCAATAGTATTCATTCAACGTCCAATCATTTTAAAATATTTTACGGCACTTTTTACCTAAGGTTGGAGTGGAGCTATTTTTAAATAATTAGACACCATTTTTTGCCGAGAAATACACATTTTTTGTTTCTATAACTTTTCTCCAAAATTAAATATTTTCCTCAAAAAAACGTAGTTAAGTTTGAGGGGGGGGGGAGTATGAAAGGAAGGGTGAATCCTGGACCTTTGAAAATGCCTGGAGCATCTAGCCTAGTGCCAAATAAATATATTTCGTTAGAAAATGCATGCCCGAGTTACAGCCCTTATCAGAATCGTTTCAAATTGATTTTTACTCATAATTCTCCTAAAATAATCGTTTAAAAAAAAGTATAAACCAAAAGTATACATTCAACGTCCAATCATTTGAAAAGATTTTACGTAACTGTTTACCTAAGGTAAGGGCAAAAATCCAATATGGTGCTTGTATGAAAAAATAAAGCTGATGATGTTTTGAGAAAAACGAAACGTCAAATTAACTTCATGTTACTAAAATCTTCTATGCTTACAAATTTCTTTATGCTTTGAAATTCTCTATGTTTCAAGTTAACCTCAATTTTCTTAAAATTAATACATAATTACAATAACAATTTAACATTCAGATACTACTATACAATGATGAAATTTTAAATAGACTCACTTTTATATTCTACAAATATTAGAATAAATGTTGGTAACGTTCCGTAGGTTTTGATATCTTTTATTTTATTTGGTAATTCACTTTTAAAACATTTACTCTGCTATACATTCACAGGTAAAACTTGTTGATTCTTCTTCTTATTCAGGAACTTGTTGATATTTTGTTGATAATTGTTTTATTCTTTTTTAAGATATAAAACGTTGTTGTTTATTACAAACTGGAACTGCAATCGGAGTTTGGTTACTCTCCGATGCCACTTAATTAAATAACTTCGGTTATGTTAACCTTTACTGACGTTGAAATGAAGATTTATGAATACTATTTGCTGCCTCGTAGGAATTACTAATAGACTTTGGTTATATAAACTTTGCGTAGCTGCAGAGACACTTTCAGTTCTCCGATGTTACTACAAACTTAGGTTATGGAAACTAAATGAGTTGCCAGAGGAGCACAGCCTCTTTCTAGATGTTGATGCAAACTCACTAGCTTTCCTTTGATTTTGCCTTTTATAGGTCCCACCAAAAAGAAGCTTGTTTTATAACTTTCAGCCAATCAGGTAATACTTCTTAATATCTAGTTAGCTATTTCCATTGTTGAGACTCACAGTTCTTCAGTATTGTTGAATTTTGCACATCTTAATTGTTGTATTGACCAATAGGAATTAAGTATTTTGAAATTTTTTATATATGGAAAATTTTCAAATTAATTAAAGTTATTGTTCATTCTACTATTTGAATTCATGTTACCAACCTTTTTTCCCATATTTTGATATATAATAACCTATGATTAGGTTCCAATTAACTTAATAATTCTGATTATTATGTCTATTTTGACGGTTGTCATTGCTTAAATTTAATACATGATTTTAAATATAAATAAAACTTATACAACTTTGTAGAACAGAAATGTCTTAATACTATCTTACATCTATTACTTATTCTTAACCTATTCTAACAGTTTGCTATCTTCAGATAGTCTTTAAATCATTTTAATTATGATTTTCCCCTTCCGTATCACTGCACGTCTATCCACTTTTCACTGTTTCTTCTTTACACTCCTATAAACTACTTTACATTTTGGTTTTTGTTATTATACAATCTTTAATATATTATTCTACTTATATATTTAACTTTAAATAATGCTTTTAATTCCATATTATATATACTTTTTAAACTTTTCTATTTTTAATGTTTCGGTAAATCCTAATTCTACCATTTTATTTTATATCGGAAATGAAATCAACAGTATTTCTAGATCATTTCTTGCCTTCGAAAAAACTTCTAAAACAATAAAAAATTACAGCATTTGCTCTCTGGTGACAACAAGCGCGACCGTGTTACAACGTCAAAGGACTGTTTGGCGATGTTCAAGCGCTATAAGAAGGACTTTTTGCGTCGTTTCATAACCGTGGGCGAAACATGGATCTATTACAATACACCAGAGACCAAAGACGTTTCGCCAACCATTACAGGTGGCATATTCAGGGCAGGCTCGAAACTTGAACATATTGGAGATTGTGGGATCCGCCTTCCTGGAGAAACGTCATACGGTTCGCTCTGAATTAAAATATGTTCGAATGTTGAAAGCTTGTTTGCACTCTTGATCCACATGCTCATATTGTGACATTCCAACAAAAGAAGATCATCATCATGACTTACAACGAAACAGTTCGATTTCAATGAAGACGAGCGTAAATAATTCACCAGTAATCTGTCGCATTTCATAACTTACCACTTTGGACAAGCACGTTATCGTTTCCACTCTTTTGAACTCATTAATATGTATTCTGAAATAACCTTGGCGATCCAAATTATCGAAGTCACCGGTAACGAAAAGGAGACCCTGAAAATAGATATTAAACACTTTTTAATAAACACAATTCGTTAATAGCTATTTCAAATAATCCGTATTTACCTATCGTATGGAAAAAATTGATTTGGTATTCGAGTAACGTTTGTTATAAAAAAAATACAAGATGATATTATATGGGGTCATAATAATGATTATAATATAACACAGTCAGGTGCGTTTTTATCCGATTTGGAATAACAAATCAATCACCTAGTCAATTGTAAATTAATCACTTGTTTTTAGTTGAATTGGGACTATCCTGGATATTATTAGCCATAATCGATGACCACTAATGAGATGATGATGTGCATCACATAATCAATTAGTGGCCCTCAACATTAAAGTTACTAAATATTAGCTGAACTAAATTCAAGTTTATTGTCTCTACAGTAAAATCATAGAATAATGCTTTAAGAACCTCTAGTTGTATATCATTTGATTATCAGACAATTTGCGAGTCACATGAATTGCGTACAAACATACAGAATTTTTAACAAACTGGAAGAAACAATAATATACAATAAGGTATCGAGACATTATGATATTTTATCGATCCAAATCAATTGACTCTTCAAGAAAATCACAGAACAATTCTTTAAATACCGTTAGTTTTATACAAGTTGATTATCAGATACTCTGAGAGTCACGTGATTGGCGTACAAACATACAGAATGTTTTTCAATAGCCTACAGATTTGTAATAAACTGGGACAAACATTATGATATAATAATGTAACGAATAAACTAGCAAAGAGATTACACTGTGGATACACCTTACCACTATCATCTTTATCCACTGAAAATACTGACTGGGGACCTTTCAGCTATCAAGTAGCCATCATCAAAGTGAACAGGACATTAAGTTGATATTACACAAAGTAAAATTTCTTGTTTTTATCTGTAAAAATGCCGGGCCTGGCACCAAAACCCTCTTGGGAAACTTCATATGGTTTGCCGCCTCAACTTTGTCGCTTTACTATCGAGTTTTCCCCAGATTGATCACTCCGATACAATGGCTATCAACGCTGGTGTTCCACAGGGATCTGTCTTGGCACCGACTTTGTTTCTGCTCCATATAAACGATCTGCTGGAAGTGACCTGTCCTGTCCACACCTTTGCTGATGATGGGACATTTCATCCCTCTTTCTCATCTAGAGCCCCTATACCATCCAATGAAGCCAGAGGAACGAGAGATCTGGCAACGGTTTCGAAATGGGGATCTGATAATCTAGTATGGTTCAATGGAACGAAAACTCAAGCTTGTATATTCTCCAGTAGCCGGATCTCCACCACCAACAGCACCTTCTCATGAGATGATCATTGCGAAAACCGCTTCACAAAAACTTGGCTGTCTATTCCGTGCCAAAAGATAGTATACATTGCAGCAGCTCCTCACAATCTACAAAGCACATATTCGAACTGTCCTGGAGTACTGCTCACATGTTTGGAGTTTGGCTCCCAACCATACGCTGAAGCTCTTGGATTTTATCCAGAGGAGAGCTATCCGTTTGATTAATGTCGCACGAATTCATTGACCTTTCTAGAACATGCCAGAAAGGTGGGGATCCCTCCCTTTTCTATAGATATTTCCATGGTCGGGGTTCATCAGAAATCTTGTCTGTTGTTCCACCATGAGAGAATTCAGATACTTGGACTAGACGAGCTCAAGCTAGTCACTCCTTCATTGTCCAGCTCGAGACCTGCCGAACTTGACTCTACCAAACTAGTGAGGTCCTTTCTTATGCCTATTGCAACGAAGTGCCCTCGTTACTTAAAATCAATGTACTCCTCTGATGAAAAAGAAATAACACCGACGAGGCTGAGATTCTAACGCATCAAAGTTTTGAACAACCTATGTAGAAAAAGTTGAAGCTACTATCAGATAAGAAATTTGTTATTCAAATCACCGCTGACTGCCATAATCTCAGACCACCTCTGACGTTTTATTTCTTTTGGCCCAAAAACCAGTATAAAAGGAGAACGGATTTCACACGAAAGGGATTGAAGAATCAGCCGTCCGACCGCTAAGTCACTACGATTCAGATACATTATTACCGACCGTTTAATTAATTCAACTCCGTTAATTTCCTAGAATTTATTTTTATTTTTCATTATAAACATCGTCCGCGCTCCGTAGGATCCACTCATATACTTTGACAAAGTGCGAAGGTAAATATCGTACAACTAACTCCAGTACTAACTTCACTTACCGAAAACCAAATAAGTTATTATTTGTGTTGAGGAAAAATAAATCACCTGCCTTCCGACTCACTGTACCGAAAACCAAATAATTTATTATTTGCTTTGAGAAAAATGAATCACTGGCCTACTGACTTCCCGTGCCGAATACCAAATAATTTATTATTTGTGTTGAGGAATTGTCCCGATTATTGAAGAACTCAAATATTATTATCGAACACGTAAATTTCCACGATTCGAAATAGATTAAGCCACCTGTGTCGACAGTGCTCTAGATACTGACTAACTCTTGACTTATTTCTGCTAGTTTCTTATTAAGGGCGAACGTTCCAAACATACATCACTTGGCGTTTAAGTTTTTTTGCCGAAGACCATCTGTTCGAGGTAAACAACTGTATCACGCGAATAGACATTCTTATTTGAATTATTTTCTAAAACTTCCGATTGTTTAATTGCTGTAAACTATCTCGACTAGGCCAAATACTTGACTTAATTAGTTAGATTGATTTATTGAAATTATTGTTTATTTAGACTAGGTGTAAATATTTATTTTCTTTTGTACAAATATTTTCTAGAATCACTCATTTCATTTAATAAACTGTATATATAAACATCTGCGTTTTACTGGTGAGGAATCAATCCATTCATACCTGTCAGATTCCATTCAACGGGAAATATACAACCCTGGACCACCCATCCTGGTGGTGACACCTTTAAAATATTCCGCTTAACAAAAAAACTTATCTTTTCCCGAGAAAGGCGGTCACACTATAACCTCCAAACCTTCAAGAAAAACTCCTCTCGCAACATTCCACCGCTGGCTCACATGATGTTTTCCTCTCGTGTAGTCAAAGTATAGGAAAAAAATTAATCTGTTCAAATCTCTTAGTTTCTACATTTTCTCTAATCCGAATGATCAAATCAAATTTATTCCATCCGATATTGATCCAATAGAGATGTAAGAGTTAAATAAATCAAGGAATGTACTCACATATTCAGGTCTGGTGACTTCCAGTTCGACCGGCGTTTGTTTGCCAGGCTTAGCGATGTTCAAATAGTGCAGACCTCCTGGTACCTTACAAGATTTCATGATCGGTCTGTTGAAATTCGGCAACATGGACTCTTCCACTTTGATCGGGAATCTGGGTATCTTATGAAGCTCCATCTTGGACGCCTCCGGCAAAAGCATATTCCGTATGAACATCCCGAGTCTGCCGCCTACCTCTTCCGAATTGTAATAGAGATGGGCCTTGTGATCGGCATGGTATCTTCGAGAGTACTTTGTTACTGGTCCGGCCGCGTAAATGTTGGGGTCGTTGGTGCGAAAGTCGGCATCGATCACCAGGCGACCTAGGATCATAACCCAAGATAGTCAAGTGGCCTTACCACTCATAAGTAAAAAAATATTAAAATAATAAATATAAATATATTTCTTTTAAACTAAGACCAGACATTTAAAAAATAATTTTTCATAGTTTAATAATAAATAATTTACTTATTTATTTAATTAATAAAATGAAAATTGATAATAATTTCCTGGAGAGAAAATTTTTAAATATATTTCTCAATTATAAATAAAAATAAATTTGTTATGTTCAAAAACCTTTTATGGTTTCATTTCATCTAAAAAACGATAAAGATTAAAAATTTGTACATATATTTTATTTACTAATAAGAAACGAATAGAAATATATTTATTCATTTTAAAATTTAAATTATACTAGTAAATATGAAAAAAAAATCATAATTTAAATAAAATTTTGAACTAAATTTATTGAAAAATAAGCACATTTAAAATTTCACCAAAAAAAATGTTGGAAAAGACAATAACTTAAATTAACAAAACTTCATTTATTAAAGTCATATTTATTTATCAAAATTCTTTTTCAATACTAATAAAATATATTGAACTAATTTTTCTCTTAAAAATAATAATAATAAAAGAATATTTCTCTAAAATTTAAATCAAAAAATGTTTCAAATAATTTTTTATATTTCAAAAATGAATAACTATTTTGTTCAAACTTTTTATTTATTTAATTAACAAAACAAAAATTAGTAATAACTCCTTGCAAATTATTTTAAAATTCAATTCTTAGTTATAAATACGCATAAATTGGTTAAATCATAAAAAAAATTTAAATTGATAATTGAAGAGAAAAAATAGAATATTACCAAACTATTTTTTTTCAAATTCGTTTAAAAAACAATAATGGTGGAATTTTACTTGAATAAAACTGTTCAATAACAAATGGATAAACGTATATTTCATATATTTTAAAATTTAAATTATACTAGGGAATAGAAAAAATTAATATTTCAATGAATTTATTTATAAATTTAAAGTTAAAAGTTCAAGAAAAAAAGCACTTTTAAAATTTCACCTATAAAATGCTGAAAAGGCAATTCTTAGTAAACGCTGTTCACGTTAAATAAGAAAGAAATAACGTCATGGTTCAAGGTCAGCCATTGTTGACAAGTTGAGCCGCTTTCGCTTCAAATAGGCGTCGAATCGATCCAACAGTTCTGCATAATATACGCCGGTGATCGTTTTCCCAAAAAACTGTCGGCGTGACTTTGTTGGCGTCTAAACCCACTTTGGCCTTTTTAGGCTTCGAGTCCACTGTTTCGACTGTTCTTTGGTCTCTGGTGTGTTGTGATGGATCCATGTTTCGTCCACTATTACGAAACTTTTTAAATTTTTTTCAACAACAGACTTGTAAACTGATTTAACTGAACTTTTCCTGATTGCTGATTCATCGTGTATATTGAAATAGCAATTGTTTTGCAAAAATGATTCAAACTGTACGTTATTTAATTTTTTTAGTGGTATATTAGCAGAAACTAAAGCTTGGCATAAATGTTCATTAAACAGACTCTGACCGCTCTTTTCAAGGCCCTTTCCAATAGACTCCCTTAGTGACGTCTGAACAGGTATTGATTTCATGTTCCGCACTTTCGCGACGTGCGAAAGAGTTCTGGCATGTTGATCGACTTGAAATTTCTTTTCGCATCTGATCTGCAATAAAAATATATTGCTTATATTAAGGCCAGACTGAAATGATTACCGATGTATCGGATTTGGATTTTTTCATTAGGTATGATTTAAGCAAAAAAAAAAATTAAAAAATTTTTATTAATGAAATAAATTAGTACTTATTATTTTGGAACAGGCCTGGCAGAATATACGATCGCCATCCATAATGACAATTCTAGAATACCCAACTACAGTACACTCTTTATAGTATCAAACAATAATTTGTACTGATGAAAAGTTGTCAACACGAGTGTAACCTATCCTGGGATTATCCCAATCTTCCCTTCCAAGAATATGCTAGTCGTAAGTCGGTACTTCCCCGACCCATTCTTAGACCTTTCTGAGAATTTGTGAATGGTGTAATCGGTCAGATGTTCGTTATTTATAATAATACCTTTATTTTGTAAATGATAAAGTTAGTTAGTTGTATGATGCTCGGCCTTAAAGTAAGAAAATGATATCTGAATTACCATCGAAAACCAATCCGGCATTGATGATGGCTTGGAATGTTCTAGCGCTTATACACTTTTCAGTGTAGATGAAAATGCATTTACAGGGTATGTCTATCATTCGGTATTCGCATTCGAACTTGGCGAGGACGGCCATGTTTTCTTCATCGTGGAGAACCCAATCGTTGAAGAAAGCCTGATAAAGCGTGATTCCTTCCTTCTTTAAAATGTTGACTATGGCGATATCGATGTCCGGATCGCTGTAAATCAAGTGATCGTAACTGATCAGTCTGTCCACATCCATCGTGGGGCTGATGGGGTTCACGTATACGAGCAGGTCTTTGGGCACTCCGTATTCTATGAGACCCGCCAGACAGCAGTGGGCAAGAAGATTGTGACCATAGACGATGACCTTACCTGAAAAACAAACATTTTTCATTTGAAAGCCGCTGCCGTAGAAAACTTCTGTCACTCGTAGGAACCAAAAATTGACCAATTTTCTGTCTAATTATTGGGAAAATTTAGTCGGAGGTTTTCGGGGTCGCTGATTACGATTCTGAACTCAGATTGGCCAAAATCGAACTCCCCAGCTGGTAATTGGCCAGTTTAATTGGACAACATTGATCATTTTTTCTTAATTTCATCGCAAATAGATAGGAAAAATTACTCGGGGGTTTTCGGAGTCGCTGATTACGAATATGGGGTTTGATTGGCCAAAATCGATCTTCCCAGCTGGTAATTGGCCAGTTTAATTGGACAACATTGATCATTTTTTCTTAATTTCATCGCAAATAGATAGGAAAAATTACTCGGGGGTTTTCGGAGTCGCTGATTACGAATATGGGGTTTGATTGGCCAAAATCGATCTTCCCAGCTGGTAATTGGCCAGTTTAATTGGACAAAATTGATCATTTTTTCTTAATTTCATCGCAAATAGATAGGAAAAATTACTCGGGGGTTTTCGGAGTCGCTGATTACGAATATGGGGTTTGATTGGCCAAAATCGATCTTCCCAGCTGGTAATTGGCCAGTTTAATTGGACAAAATTGATCATTTTTTCTTAATTTCATTGCAAATAGACAGGAAAAATTACTCGGGGGTTTTCGGAGTCGCTGATTACGATTCTGAAGTCAAATTGTCCAAAATCGAACTCCTCAGCTGGTAATTGGCAGCATATACATATTTACAATATTTTTAATCAATTGAATATTATTTACAAAATGCATATTTCAGTAAGTACAAGTAAAATCAATCATAATCACTATCATAATCATAATAATTGTCATTGCGTGTTTGAATATTTACAATGCCTTCTTCTTCATTGGTATTATCTACTTCATCATCGTCATCGTCTTCGTCGTCATCTCCAGGTGAAATTGTTACTACAATTTCCCATACAATTTGCACAAGCAACAGTACATAGTCCATAGTATATGTGAAAGATGCTGTGTGGAATATAAAAAGACTGAGTAGAGAAGATAGAACAATTTTTTAGATGAGTGGGAATTTATTTCAAATAAAAAAATTAAAAAATTAGAATTCGATTTTGTTTATGATTTAAATTAGTAACGACCACCTTTTAACAAATTTTTAAACATTTAACATAAAACAACAACCTCCACAACCCCTAACTGAGGATTTCCGGTTAGTTTTGATGAAATTTTGGAGATTGGTCAATTTTGTTCAATTAAACCTGCCAATTACCAGCTGAGGAGTTCGATTTCGGACAATTTGACTTCAGAATCGTACTCAGCGACTCCGAAAACCCCGAGTAATTTTTCCTGTCTATTTGCGATGAAATTAAGAAAAAATGATCAATTTTGTCCAATTAAACTGGCCAATTACCTGCTGGGAAGATCGATTTTGGCCAATCTGAATTCAGAATCGTAATCAGCGACCCCAAAAACCCCCGAGTGATTTTTCCTGGCTATTTTTGATTACATTTGAAAAAATGGTCACTTTGTCCAATTAAAGTGGCCAATTACCAGCTGGGAAGATCGATTTTGGCCAATCTGAGTTCAGAATCGTAATCAGCGACCCCAAAAACCCCCGAGTGATTTTTCCTGGCTATTTTTGATTACATTTAAAAAAATGGTCACTTTGTCCAATTAAAGTGGCCAATTACCAGCTGGGAAGATCGATTTTGGCCAATCTGAGTTCAGAATCGTAATCAGCGACCCCAAAAACCCCCGAGTGATTTTTCCTGGCTATTTTTGATTACATTTAAAAAAATGGTCACTTTGTCCAATTAAAGTGGCCAATTACCAGCTGGGAAGATCGATTTTGGCCAATCTGAGTTCAGAATCGTAATCAGCGACCCCAAAAACCCCCGAGTGATTTTTCCTGGCTATTTTTGATTACATTTGAAAAAATGGTCACTTTGTCCAATTAAAGTGGCCAATTACCAGCTGGGAAGATCGATTTTGGCCAATCTGAATTCAGAATCGTAATCAGCGACCCCAAAAACCCCCGAGTGATTTTTCCTGGCTATTTTTGATTACATTTGAAAAAATGGTCACTTTGTCCAATTAAAGTGGCCAATTACCAGCTGGGAAGATCGATTTTGGCCAATCTGAGTTCAGAATCGTAATCAGCGACCCCAAAAACCCCCGAGTGATTTTTCCTGGCTATTTTTGATTACATTTGAAAAAATGGTCACTTTGTCCAATTAAAGTGGCCAATTACCAGCTGGGAAGATCGATTTTGGCCAATCTGAGTTCAGAATCGTAATCAGCGACCCCAAAAACCCCCGAGTGATTTTTCCTGGCTATTTTTGATTACATTTAAAAAAATGGTCACTTTGTCCAATTAAAGTGGCCAATTACCAGCTGGGAAGATCGATTTTGGCCAATCTGAGTTCAGAATCGTAATCAGCGACCCCAAAAACCCCCGAGTGATTTTTCCTGGCTATTTTTGATTACATTTGAAAAAATGGTCACTTTGTCCAATTAAAGTGGCCAATTACCAGCTGGGAAGATCGATTTTGGCCAATCTGAGTTCAGAATCGTAATCAGCGACCCCAAAAACCCCCGAGTGATTTTTCCTGGCTATTTTTGATTACATTTAAAAAAATGGTCACTTTGTCCAATTAAAGTGGCCAATTACCAGCTGGGAAGATCGATTTTGGCCAATCTGAGTTCAGAATCGTAATCAGCGACCCCAAAAACCCCCGAGTGATTTTTCCTGGCTATTTTTGATTACATTTAAAAAAATGGTCACTTTGTCCAATTAAAGTGGCCAATTACCAGCTGGGAAGATCGATTTTGGCCAATCTGAGTTCAGAATCGTAATCAGCGACCCCAAAAACCCCCGAGTGATTTTTCCTGGCTATTTTTGATTACATTTGAAAAAATGGTCACTTTGTCCAATTAAAGTGGCCAATTACCAGCTGGGAAGATCGATTTTGGCCAATCTGAGTTCAGAATCGTAATCAGCGACCCCAAAAACCCCCGAGTGATTTTTCCTGGCTATTTTTGATTACATTTAAAAAAATGGTCACTTTGTCCAATTAAAGTGGCCAATTACCAGCTGGGGAGTTCGATTTTGGCCAATCTGAGTTCAGAATCGTAATCAGCGACCCCGAAAACCCCCGAGTGATTTTTCCTGGCTATTTTTGATTACATTTAAAAAAATGGTCACTTTGTCCAATTAAAGTGGCCAATTACCAGCTGGGAAGATCGATTTTGGCCAATCTGAGTTCAGAATCGTAATCAGCGACCCCAAAAACCCCCGAGTGATTTTTCCTGGCTATTTTTGATTACATTTAAAAAAATGGTCACTTTGACCAATTAAAGTGGCCAATTACCAGCTGGGAAGATCGATTTTGGCCAATCTGAGTTCAGAATCGTAATCAGCGACCCCAAAAACCCCCGAGTGATTTTTCCTGGCTATTTTTGATTACATTTAAAAAAATGGTCACTTTGTCCAATTAAAGTGGCCAATTACCAGCTGGGAAGATCGATTTTGGCCAATCTGAGTTCAGAATCGTAATCAGCGACCCCAAAAACCCCCGAGTGATTTTTCCTGGCTATTTTTGATTACATTTAAAAAAATGGTCACTTTGTCCAATTAAAGTGGCCAATTACCAGCTGGGAAGATTGATTTTGGCCAATCTGAGTTCAGAATCGTAATCAGCGACCCCAAAAACCCCCGAGTGATTTTTCCTGGCTATTTTTGATTACATTTAAAAAAATGGTCACTTTGTCCAATTAAAGTGGCCAATTACCAGCTGGGAAGATCGATTTTGGCCAATCTGAGTTCAGAATCGTAATCAGCGACCCCAAAAACCCCCGAGTGATTTTTCCTGGCTATTTTTGATTACATTTAAAAAAATGGTCACTTTGTCCAATTAAAGTGGCCAATTACCAGCTGGGAAGATCGATTTTGGCCAATCTGAGTTCAGAATCGTAATCAGCGACCCCAAAAACCACCGAGTGATTTTTCCTGGCTATTTTTGATTACATTTAAAAAAATGGTCACTTTGTCCAATTAAAGTGGCCAATTACCAGCTGGGGAGTTCGATTTTGGCCAATCTGAGTTCAGAATCGTAATCAGCGACCCCAAAAACCCCCGAGTGATTTTTCCTGGCTATTTTTGATTACATTTAAAAAAATGGTCACTTTGTCCAATTAAAGTGGCCAATTACCAGCTGGGAAGATCGATTTTGGCCAATCTGAGTTCAGAATCGTAATCAGCGACCCCAAAAACCCCCGAGTGATTTTTCCTGGCTATTTTTGATTACATTTAAAAAAATGGTCACTTTGTCCAATTAAAGTGGCCAATTACCAGCTGGGAAGATCGATTTTGGCCAATCTGAGTTCAGAATCGTAATCAGCGACCCCAAAAACCCCCGAGTGATTTTTCCTGGCTATTTTTGATTACATTTAAAAAAATGGTCACTTTGTCCAATTAAAGTGGCCAATTACCAGCTGGGGAGTTCGATTTTGGCCAATCTGAGTTCAGAATCGTAATCAGCGACCCCGAAAACCCCCGAGTGATTTTTCCTGGCTATTTTTGATTACATTTAAAAAAATGGTCACTTTGTCCAATTAAAGTGGCCAATTACCAGCTGGGAAGATCGATTTTGGCCAATCTGAGTTCAGAATCGTAATCAGCGACCCCAAAAACCCCCGAGTGATTTTTCCTGGCTATTTTTGATTACATTTAAAAAAATGGTCACTTTGTCCAATTAAAGTGGCCAATTACCAGCTGGGAAGATCGATTTTGGCCAATCTGAGTTCAGAATCGTAATCAGCGACCCCAAAAACCCCCGAGTGATTTTTCCTGGCTATTTTTGATTACATTTAAAAAAATGGTCACTTTGTCCAATTAAAGTGGCCAATTACCAGCTGGGAAGATCGATTTTGGCCAATCTGAGTTCAGAATCGTAATCAGCGACCCCAAAAACCCCCGAGTGATTTTTCCTGGCTATTTTTGATTACATTTAAAAAAATGGTCACTTTGTCCAATTAAAGTGGCCAATTACCAGCTGGGAAGATCGATTTTGGCCAATCTGAGTTCAGAATCGTAATCAGCGACCCCAAAAACCCCCGAGTGATTTTTCCTGGCTATTTTTGATTACATTTAAAAAAATGGTCACTTTGTCCAATTAAAGTGGCCAATTACCAGCTGGGAAGATCGATTTTGGCCAATCTGAGTTCAGAATCGTAATCAGCGACCCCAAAAACCCCCGAGTGATTTTTCCTGGCTATTTTTGATTACATTTAAAAAAATGGTCACTTTGTCCAATTAAAGTGGCCAATTACCAGCTGGGAAGATCGATTTTGGCCAATCTGAGTTCAGAATCGTAATCAGCGACCCCAAAAACCCCCGAGTGATTTTTCCTGGCTATTTTTGATTACATTTAAAAAAATGGTCACTTTGTCCAATTAAAGTGGCCAATTACCAGCTGGGGAGTTCGATTTTGGCCAATCTGAGTTCAGAATCGTAATCAGCGACCCCGAATATCCCCGACTAAATTTTCCCAATAATTAGCCAGAAAATTGGTCAATTTTTCGTTTAAAAAAAAAATAACAAATTTGCACAAAAAACTAACCGGTAAGCTTTTTTTTAGACGTCATCCCGATTCGAATGCACTTTGTTTCATCAAAATCGGTCCATATCTTTCGATTTTCGTAATGAAATACCTATTTGACTCGACTAATATTGCAAATAATTAGAAACAGATAAAGTCGTGTGAAGACGTCAAATTGCATTAAACATTTATCCGAATTGGCAACATGTGATTTACACGGTAAATACTAGGATCTTTATCTTTAAATATATCTTCAAGGTATCTTTTTGTTATTATAATACAGTAATAACCAATAACTCAATAAAATTTCAGTATCGACCAACTCAACCTTAACCGATTGGGATCGAATTTTGAACATTGGCACGACAACCAAATATCTACCGCCTAACGAATGTGCATATTACCTCCGGGATTGAAATCGTCAACCAAAATTTCCTTGACCTTCTCTAACGCGATATTCGCGTCCGTTTCCTCGTTGATGATGAAAACGTTGTCGGGAAAGGTTTGGTTCTTCTCGTCTTTTCTCTTCTTCTTGTCATTACTCGTCGGTATTTGGAATTGCTCGCCGCATAACATTACCAGCGTATCGTAAGGCAAAAACTTGCCGTCTTGTAAAATGATTCTTTTGTCTTTGCGATTTATCTCTACCACCAGGCCTTTAACGAAACTGAGATGAGTGGAGAGCGCAGTCATCAGCATATATCTGTGACAGTAACGGCCTTTGTAGATGAAGAAGGCATCACGGGCAGCGTGTGGAGTCAAATGATAGCCCATGCCGTGGGGAGATACGGCAACCACGTTCGTGCAGATTAACTGTGAAGAATAAAACATTGTTACCAAACCATGATATTTTATCATAAGTATTGAGGGGCAAGACTAGTCTTGTCTTGGTTCGTTAAAACCAGATCAAGACAAGAACTAAATTTTAAGGTACGCAAAAATTAAAACCAAGAACTGGATCAGCATTTGTAGGTATTATTGAAAATTGTTTTATATACATTTTATTGACGTGACAACGTCTTATAATTCGATGAAGCCGGCTGCACGCACGAGAAAACATGACTCATGAGGCGTTCCATTAAAGCATGCGGCGTTACCTCGCTCTAAGGCGTATCCATTTAAGGCTTGAAGTGCAAGCGAGAGCGTCTCCTACTTGAGTGAGCGATGCGTCCGCGTGGACAGCTGCTATACAAAATAATATATTTACATGTTTTCGTCAAGTATGAAGTGTAGTGAAAAGTGAATGTGGTGTCAATTGTTTATAGCAACGATAATTGCGGCGATAAAGGTAATGATTCTTTCGATATTGAATATATGTTCAGTAATATATTGTCGAATATTCGTGCTTTCATCATTAAAATAAATAGCATCGGTCCGCTAGTGCAGCGATTGTAGGTTATGCTATAATTGACAAAACTATAACAATAAGTTAACAGAACTATTTCACGATGAGTAAAAAATCAATTGCTTTACTATTCGATCGAAATAATTATCGAGCGTAGCTATGATTTCAAAAAATTAAAACATAAATGTTAAATCTTCCACATATCATAACAACGTGTCTAAAATGACAGGTTGGACCAGCCAGCCGTCCATTCCATCAGTATTTTCTTATGACGTTGTCACGTTCAACTATCGTCAGTAAACCGACTTTACAGACAACCGATTTTTTTTTTTTTGATTAATTTTTACTATTTATAATAGAATAATGTATAATAGGAAAAAACCGAAGGAATTTATCGATTTTCTAATAAATAATTTAAAACATTTTCCTTCATGAAATTTTTTAATATTTAAGAGATCGTCATATGATGCCTACATATCCTCCAGAAATTTTAACAATAATTATAAACGCTTTTAACTCTAAAAATTCTATAATAGTGTATAGTTTTATATATTAATTCTGGGAAAATAGGTGACATTAACACTTATGCTTTATATTTTTTTGTCTTTACGTACGTTTCGGTCTCACGACCATCATCAGAAGACGTATTATGTCTAAAACTTGATTTCTTAAAACTAATTGTATTACAGAAAGCGTCCTTATCGCACCAATTTCAATTAAAATGCCCACGTCGCCGAAACGAACAGAAACACGAATAATCGAAATTGTAACACTTCAATGTTATAAGTATAATATATCAAGAATCCACTGTTAAGCAGAACTTTCAATAAATGCGTGTTCATGTCAACAAAGTCTATGAACGATTAGAAACGAGACCATTAAGTTTAAATATTCACTTTCAAACCAGATGTTAGATTTATGAACTAATAGAAAAAGGACTTATACTGGAATCTCTGAACAATATTTACAAAAAAGAATGTATGGCCATAAGTATAGCACAAGAAATAAAAACTTTGAAAATTCCACCACCCTTGCTAAACACTGCTTTGATTATAACCATCAATTCGATTGCAATAATGTTAATATTTTAACTAAGGAAACCAATTATTATAAAAGATCTATTTTGGAGATGATTCACGTAAAACGTGACTCCAAATCTGTAAATCATAGCGCAGAGTCTGAATGACTCGTAAGTCAGATTTATACTAACTTAATTAAATAAAAACTCTTGCGAATTCCTACATGCCTCTTTATAATGTTAAAAGTATATTTTAGGTAGAATGTCAAGTATATCTCCAATAACTGACAAATCTTTTTCTGTTAGCTCATAAATCTAACATCTGGTTTGAAAGTGAATACTTAAACTTTATGGTCTCGTTTCTAGTCGTTCATAGATTTTGTTGACATGAACTCGCATTTATTAAGAGTACTGCTTAACAGTGGATTCTTGATATATTATACTTATAACATCGAGGTGTTACAATTTCGATTATTCGTGTTGCTGTTCGTTTAAGGACGCTTTGTGTTATACAATAAGTTTTAAGTAATCCAGTTTTAGACATAATAAGTCTTCTGATGATGGTCGTGAGACTGAAACGTACGTAAAGACAAAAAATATAAAGCATAAGTGTTAATGTGACCTATTTCCCGAGAATTTATATATAATTCATACCTGGATCAAGAATCTTTATTATAGTATATAGTCCAGAAGTACAGTTTTCAAAATCGAAGATTTTGGGAATTTCATATGTAATTTATCTAAGGTGACTATTATTATGCAAATAGACTATCGTCTAAAAACTATGGCGACATTACTTTTGGGCCAAACCCTGTGCTTCATGCCATAACCTAACTTTTTATGTAAAAAAACTAAATGAGGGGTCCATAATCGTCATTTTGAAGCTATCGACTCCTAATTTTTGGTGGTGATAGACAACACTAAACTACAAAATCATTTGCAAAAAATACCACCTCTCTCCGGTCGCGTGGTATGAGGAAAATAATTTTTTTTTCATTCCTCTTCTACAGCACGTCAAGAATTACATTTTAGTTCTAGAATATACCCAAATTCAATTCAATTCAAATTCAAAAGGTGGCGCCCAAATCTCACTTTAATTTTTTTACTTCCTTCAGAACCTTCTGCTGTCTCAGGTTCGTCTGAACGACTTCTAATTGGGCTTTTTCTCTTTGGGGGACTTTATTCTATATTACCTATATGGTGTAGGAATTTTTTTTCCATATTTTTGCTCCGAGCGGCCATTATAGATTAGAGTAGAAATTTGAACGCGAATATCTCGATTCTCTAAAGTCGCATCGAGTCATGGTTTAGACCATTCGAACACATTTATTTTTCCCTCTAATTTAAGCCCAAGCAGACCTTGGCACGATATGTATATTCGGAGGGGCAGCTTTTTTGATTTGGGCCCTACATTGGGCCCCTTCTATTTTTTGGACGCAAAACGTGTTCACATAGGACCTTGAGTTTCAACGTCAGTATCACTCCTCTCATAAGAGGTGGGTGGTTTTCCGATTTGGCCGAAATATCCACCACAATTTATAAAGAAATATTAAATAAAGAGTGTGTGTAAGTTGATTGCTAAAATTAAATTTTAATCAAACAAAGTTCAATAACTCCGTTGTTCTTGCTTTTATCGCAAAACTTATAAGAAAACAAATATTTTTCTGAGCACGAATTCATATTTCAGTTTTCCATTTTTCATTATTTTACCTGGGAAATTTGAAAACTCGATGCATCGCATATATAAATGAACTACTGTTGGCAACAAATTGTGTTATAACTCCGTTGTTTTTGCGTTTATCGCAAAACTTGTAAGAACAAAAAGAAGTACGAATTCAGTTTCGTACCCATTTCGTTCCCATTTTTCATTATTTTACCTGGGAAATTCGGAGAACTGGATTTTGTTTGCACAGGATTGCGTGTTTTAGTGTTGCGTACCACCACCAAAAATTTGAAGTCGATATCTTCAACGGCGTCGGTTTGAGACCCCATAATGCGTTTTTTTTAACACGAGAAGTGAGGTTATAGCATGAAACACTGGGTGTGGCCTAAAAATAATATCATCATCGTTTTTAGACGGCAGATTTGCATAATAATAGCCACCTTATAAAAATTATGTATGAAATTCCTGACCAAAAGCTATTGCTAATGGACTAGTATCTTCTTACAGCTAGATGGCGCTAAATTGCAGGCAATCTGTGTATAACCTGATTTACGTATATACATAAAGAATGTATTCCAATATCATATTATATATAAATATAATCCCCAATTAGTTTAGTTGAATTTCATCAAATTTAGTCATAATTTTGCACTTTCATTATTTCAATGGAAACGAGTACCAAGAGATCAGAGGAACTTGTACAGAGCAGAGTTTCCAAAAATTCGGCACATGTGTCTCCACATCCTACCACCACTATACGATCGTTAGCCTCGACCCTTTTGACGCCGGCCAGCCTAGTCATTGATAGGTACAAAGAAAATGGTGCATCCGTACGTGTTACAGCAGATTTCGGCATACAGACTCCTGCAAAAAAAAACACGTTTTATTCGAACATCTTGATCAGCGCTCTCGACGATAACAATAATGAATATATACTGGGTTCCCCATAATAGACTACCCATTTTAATATTTGAATTAAAATTTTTTTTAGTTAATAAAACAAATTTTTTATTTTACTAAATTACAGCTAACTCTTTGGGATTTATGATAACTTATAAATATTTGGCTAATCTAATTTTAACTTTTAAAAATCACGTCTTCTAAATGACCTCCACCAACTTCAACACATTTTTCAATATTAGATAAAAAGTGGTTCATTACACGGCGTAGCAAACCTTCGTCTATTCCTTCAACTTCTTCACGAATTTTGACTTTCAGTTCCTCGATTGTACCTGGACAACTCGCAAACACTTTGGCTTTTAGATATCCCCACAGGAAAAATGGGGGCCGTTAAGTCGGGGAACCTCGAAGGCCAAGGCAAATCTCCGAATCGAGAAATGAGTCGGCCATTAAACATTTCTCGCAGGACCCTCATTGAGTTTCTGGCGGTATAAGCTGCTGCCCCATCTTCTTGGAATAGTAAGGCATTGTTTAGTAATCCTCGTCTATTTAATTCTGGAATGAGGAATGTCTCTAGCATATTAACGTAGCGCTCGGATGTTACTGTTACAGCGCGGTTATTTTCATCCTCAAAAAAATAAGGACCAATAATACCAAAAGATCCTACTCCACACCACACAACAACTTTTGGATTATGGAGGTTCTGTGTAAAGATTTCACGAGGATTTTCATTTGACCAGTATCTAAAATTCTGTTTATTGACCATGCCGTTCAAATAAAAATTTGCTTCGTCGATCATTAGGAGACTGTGAATTGCTCCTTGATGTAAATCCAAAAATTCTTGACAAAATGCTAACCTTACTTCTTTATCTTGATTGCTAAGGTGCTGTGCCATTTGATATTTATAGGGATGAAATTTTAAATCCCTTTGAAGAATTCGATCTAAGCTTTCCTTCGATATTCCTAGGATAAGGATTTGTCGATTAGCAGACCTTTTAGGACTTCTCGTAAACGCAATTCTAACTCGTTCAATATTTTCTGGTGTACGAACTGTTCTTCGACGTCCAGGCTTCTTCAAATTTTGTACAGAACCATTTTCACGCCAATGACGAACCCATAACTTAACAGTTTTACGATTTGGCGCGTGACCCCTTATTGTTGTTAGCAAACTGACGCCGGAATGCACGCCTAACTGCTTCTATCGAATTGCTTCTTATGTAAGTTTCTACACAGAACACACGTTGTTGAACTGAGTAATCCATCAGAGTTCAAACGGATGTTGAAATAATGTCTCAAAGCAAAAAAATTAAATAATTATTGATGAAAACTAACAAACTTCTCGTAGAAAAATGGCGTTCCACGAAATTATTAATTTAAAATTTATTTGTGACAGGCGCCTACTTGATTAATAATTTACTTAAATCCCAAAGACTACAGAAGATAATCCCACAGAGAACAACCTATTTAGTTATCTCGTAGGGAATTTATTAATAATACAAAATGGATAGTCTATTATGGGGAACCCAGTATATATGATCGATTTAAAACTCGTTACATAAGCAAGCAGGTCTCATGCTGGTGCAATGGATCTATAATCATCAAGAAGAGTCACCTTTCCTTTTCTTGGGATTGGTTGGACTCGAGCTGCCTTCCAGCTGGAAGGGTAAACAAACTTCGAAGAACTGGTGTTGATACTGAGGCACA
Organism: Endomychus coccineus; assembly: GCA_958510875.1. Classification (NCBI taxonomy): domain Eukaryota; kingdom Metazoa; phylum Arthropoda; class Insecta; order Coleoptera; family Endomychidae; genus Endomychus; species Endomychus coccineus. Next base: position 10,658,274 of record OY294070.1, read on the forward strand.
TTTCTTGAGAACAATAAGTGGATTTCTCTCTGGCACATACCCTTTGTGGTATTGAGATCAAGCAGAACGCTTCTACTAATTGTTCACTGACGAAAGACAATTTCAGGCATACGGTTCTCCATGGTAGCTATATGGGAAGGGTCTTCCAAAGTGCTGCTAACACGTCATCAAAAATGTTTGCTCCTTCTTATTGTGATGTAGTACCCAGTGTTCCATCATCATTGGTTAGGGGAGTGAATGCGCTGGAAGTGATATTTCTTCCAGTTGCTTTGGCGAAAGTCCAAAACGAACGGGGACCATTTGGACATTCGAAAAGCTTTGATCTTATTTGTAAGTTATATGCCTCTTTCGATGTGTCCATTGTGTGATTGCTGTTTGTTTTGAAGCGATGACCCCAGAACAGATTTTATTGAATCATGGGATTCTAAATGATTGTGATTTGTTGGTAAGGGGCATGTAAGTTTTCGTTTCCAGCATAATGATCTCCGAAATCTCTTCGGCACATTGTGTCTCCATATTCAAAATATACTCTTCCCCAACAAAAATCGGAAAAAAAATATGCTAAGACCATTCCAGTCGGCTGAGTTATAATGCCAAACTGCGCGTGGAAGTGTTGGATTGATTCGTGGAGTGATATAGAGACATGTCATGGAGATCTGGAAAAGATTTTGAAATGGCGGACCCGACAATCCTTAATATGATGATGTCAGGTACAACTAATCCTATGAAGTCTTCCATAACCATGCTCAGGAGCAACACCAACAGTACTCTCTCATGGAACGATCTTGTGAGGTCCTTTGCGTTCATAGATCAGGTGCTTGAGACCACAGATATTGGCGGAGGCGGTCGCTCTGCGTCATCCGTCTTGTTTGAGAACTAAAGCCAAGCCGAGTTGTGAACATTGAAATCTTCCATGGTGGATAGTTGTACTGAATGTCGTTCTTTCGAAATTGTTGAACTTCTACCAAATATAATTGAAACCAATCTGGAGACAACTTTAGAAGTAAAACAATGTTGGCTACTTATAACCTGAAATTATGACTTTAGAATTTTACAATTATATTGCAGCTTACATATCCTAAGATCTATAATCGGATCATAAAAACTGATATTTTTTGGGGGAATGCTGGGTGCTGGGCCTGTAATATCAGTACCTATCTCCTCTTTCTGAACCCTTCCCTTCGCCACCTATACTATACATCCTTCCAGTGTGGCAGAAAGGGACCTGGAAGCCTCAAACAGCCCGCTTCTCTAAGAAGAGAAGAACGAAATAAGAACCTTTGAATTTTTCGAATGCATCTTAAAAAAATTTCAGGAATTTTGACTACAAATTTTGGAAGGTATTAAAAAAAGTGGAAATAATTTTAATGGAATATTAACCACTTTTGAAGGTTATATTTTGATGAGGATACAGCCGGCCTGCCGACGTTGGCTGATTACATGAATGGGTTAGGTTTGGCTGTCAACAGTACAAGCTTAATCAAAAGTTTCCGACGAATAACTCGAGAATCTTACAAATACTTGATAAGTTCAACTCAAATCTCAAAAGGATGTGAAGAAAGTTGCTCAGTCTCTTCACAAGTTGGAAGTTGTTTTGAGGTATATATTGTTAACTAATCTCTTTTGAGCTTATTATTTAATTATGAATTATTATTATTTTTAATTTGATTCTTTCAATGTTTTGAATTCTACCGGCTAGCTTTTTTATTGTATTTTGATTTATTTTGAATCTTATGTTTGTTTTGAATTGAATAATGAACTTTTACCTTTTTTATTCTTATATGGAATTATATATGGAATTAAACACAATGTTCTTTGAATGTTAAAACTTTTATATTTAAATTTCTATGACTCTAATTTATCTCGGGTATCAATTTTACAACGTTATGTTCAAATAGATCTATGATCTAACTTAAAAATTATTTACTATTAATCTTTGTTTACAAAGTTATAATCTACAATCTTTCTTTCAGATTTACAGACAGATAATAATACAATGGAGAAATAATAAATAAACTTACGTTTAGTTTATATCCAAGAATATGTTTTAAAATGTAGGCAAAGTTCAATTGGCTTGATCTTCTTATTAATTTTATAATTCACTTTAACCGTACACAATTTCTATGCTATTCACAATAAACACAGGTAAACTATTTTGGTTACTTCTTTTGAAATCAGGAACTGTTGAAAATTGTTAACTTAGTTTTATTCTTTTATTAAAGATATGAAATTATTCAATGATGGATTGGAACTTTATCGAAGGCTGCCTATCGTTCGATGATACTTATGAATTGTAGGTTATTGTAACCTTTAAACTTTGTTCGGAGACTTGGAACACTACTTGACTTGTAGAAATTATTTACTAACTTCGGTTACTTTGAACTTTTCGAAGATTGGAACACTTGGGTTCACCGATGTTTATCCAATAAACTATGGTTATGGAAAATTTTATGAGTTGCAGGAGTACCTTCACTCCACAGATGTAATGGCTAACTGATTTGGCTTGTCTTCAGATGCCTTTTATAGGCCTTCAAAACCGACTCTACTTGATGTCATATTCAACCTATGAGGTGCTTTCTTTACCTATCAAGAATGCTTTGATGATTGTTGCAAACTGACATAAGTTTTACATTGTTACCAGTCTGACGTTTATAATCCGTCTCGACCAATCAGAATTTAGTATTCTATAAATTTTGAATTATTGGAGATTTTCAACTTATTTTAAATGATGATGATTCCTTCTTTTTAAATTAATATTGCCTACATTTTTCCACACACTTTGGTATAAGATAACCTATGATAAGGTTATTATTAATATGATTATTCCAATAATTATTATAAATTTGACAGTTGTGATTCTTAAAAACTGATACATAATATAATATATCAATAACATTCCTTTAACATTATATAACTCAAATTTACTAATCCTAACTTATATCTATAATATTTTTCAATAGTTTGTGCTATCTCATGATAGTTTTTGTAATCATTTTAATTATGATTTCTGCCTTCGTAACACTGTACGTTTATTCACTTTCACTGAAGTTCTTGTTTTACACTTCTAATTCTAATTACATTGTTGTTTATTATGTTTTACATTGTTTATTATATTATACTAACTATTATTTAACTTTTAATATTGTTTTTAATTCCATATAATATCTTTTTATTAATCTTTTCTGATTTTCGGTAAGTTCTAATTTTTATCATCTTTGTTGTTTAGGAAATGAAATCATAACAATATAGATACATACCTTCCAGATATTTGGGATTATATTCTTGGACGAACCGCGGCATTATCGGTATGACGGTTTGCAAAGCGTTGTTCAGAGGGCGTTTGCGATTGATCGAAAACATCCGCCATCCCGAATCTTCGGGCGTCAACACGGAAAAGAACGCCTTGTAATCGGCCAGTCTGTGCAACTGGGCCAAAAAAAAAGCGCCGTACTTGTTGAACACCGGATACATCAGTATGTTCTCCAAAACGGCTATACTGCCAACCTTTTGTTGCTCCGTGTCCACCCAGTTGTACAATAAATAGTGGGCTTGCACGTATTCCAAGTCGATATTTTCACTCAAAGCTGTAAGGAAAAGTCAGGAAATCAGTTACATAACCGGAGTGTGAAGTGAAGCAGAAAGCTTTAAATGAGCGAGGCAAGTTAGAAACCAAAAGTTAATGAGGTCTTGGAAATTGTGATCAATACAACAATACCAGAAAGCCACTTGCATGCCAACGCAGCTGCTATTACAGCTCTTGGTGAACGGGTTAGGTATCATTATGACCCAGCATGGTGAAGTGACGCTTGTGGAAACAAGGATTTAAGATTTAAATCTGGCGAGTATCTTGTCCTTTGCCGATTCATCTGTCTAGATATTGAGCATTCAGAAAAGGGTGCACCTTCTCCGTTTTGGGCCTCAGATCATTCCGGCATAGCCACGAATATAGTAGGTGAGACATTTGAGATATTCACCAGCATTTATACCGGAAAGGGAAGCTTGATATAGCACCGAGGAAAAATAGGCCAGTACGTGGACCGAAAATGTAGACTATGCGAGAAGTGGGAAGAAACCCTGCCCATATCCTAATGGATTCATTACGAGGCTCTAATAAGCCTCAGGTGGAACAGATTTCGAGCATCAATCTTGGACTCGGATACCATAATAGATTTCTCTGTTGTTACGGTGCTGGGATTTTGGACGAAGCCTGGCATCGTGGAGTGAAGAGTTATATGAAAACGGGGGATCGAAAGACGTCTGGTTGGTTCCCTTAGGGTACCTGATTCGCTATATTAATCATTAGTTATTAGATACATATTGCGACAGCAAAAGCTTCGTAGAATCTTTTGAAAGTTTTCCCGTTGTCCAGTGAGCGCCAGTCGAGCGGTACATACACTTGAAACTCTGGGCAAACCGTCCAACATTGAATTTTGTTCATAGAGCTTATTCTCATTCTGATCAAACTGTATACCTTTCAAGCTATACAATTCCAGATTGTTTCACAGGTTATGAATTTTTAGCTCGACTCTTATTGATAAAAAATTAGCGAAATGATCTCTACATCAAATACAAATATTCCGGCGTCTTTGCACTTAATTTTTTCCCATACCTCCTGAAAAGCCAGCATTCTGAAAGAATTAGAGACCATAAGAAGCAACGCATTGAAAAACGGCTTCCCAGAATCCATAATTGATAGATTAATACTAAAAATCATTTATTCATTGCTCCGTCTTGCACCTCCGGCTTCATTGGATCATATAGGGGCTCTAGAAGAGAAAATGGGAATTCAGCTCAGGACGGGACAGGAGTTCGTTTCCATCAGTTCATCCCTAAGAAGTAGAAACAAAGTTGAAACACATCCCTGTGGAACACCAGAGTTGGTAGCCATTGTAACGTAGGATACTCCGAATACCATTATAAAGAGTGCTATCTGAGGGAAAACTCGATAGTAAAATATAAACATGGGGCAGCAAACCATATGAAGTTTACCAAGAAGATCTTGGTGTAGTGTAGGAATCATATATTCATATACTTAATATTTTATAATATACGTACTTTGTACATTCTTACTATATTGATATCTGTAATATATCTGACCATATCAAAACAGTGGCCGCGGGTACGGCGTTTCGGCTGGCTGGTCTGGGTCGGTGCGTCTGTGTCTCGCGTTCATGGCCAATTTGGGATTAAGCAGCCGAGAACTGCCCGATCCTCCGATTGACACAGGATGCGATAGCGCCTGCTGTCAGGTTTCAAACATCAGACGGCCTCAGAACACAGATGATGGACTTGGAGAACAAGAACTCCGAACCACTTCCCCCAGGCAGACTCGTGTGGATCACCGACGGCGACGGGTCTAAGACTGGCGAGTCTAGCGGAGCCGGAGTCTACTCGTGTACACCTTGAAGGGAGATTTCAGTTCCCCTAGGTGCCCATGCAATAGTTTCCCAGGCTGAGGTCTGTGCAATACGGACCAGTGCCCTGGAAAACCTTAGAATTTACATCACAGAGTGACTTCTAGGCTTGTCTTGGAGTGCAAGGAAACTCTGGCTGAATTAGCCAGAAGGAACAAACTCCAGCTAGTGTGCGCCTACACTGGCGTGAAGGGAAACGAAGTGGCCAAACGGGGTTCCTCGCGCCTGGTCCCGATTCAACGCTCTCAAGGAGCTACTGGATAGACAATAGCTCTCGGTTTGGCTTGGTGCCCTAGGCATGAGGCAGGCCTAGCTCCAGATTAGGGAGTTCTCGCCTAAACTCTCTAAAACTCTACTCTCTATGAGCAGGAGAGGCATAAAACTGGTGACAAGACTCCTCACAGGACGCAGTCATCTGAATAAACATATACACACAATGTGTATTGTTGATGACCCAGCTTGTAGTAGATGTGGAGAGGCTGACGAAACTACCTCTCATATCCTAGCAGAATGTCCAGCAACCGGCTTCTCTTAGGCACTCCTTTAGACCTGCTGGACTGATTCTTGTATCACAATGGACCGAATCAAGCTGTCTAAGTGCTCCGGACTTTTTTTTTTTTTTAAGTTGAATTATGATTAATTGAAGAACCGTTAATATTATTAACAATTCTTCAATCAATCATAATTCAATTGGTTTGGCATTGACCAGGTCATTTGCCACGTAGTTTTGAAATTAATATATACCTCTTCTACGGGCCATCGGAAAAATTCCGCAGTCGCAGGATTCGAACCCGCGACCAGCAGCCACAGTGATTATAAGATTGATTGCTTATACCACTGAGCCACCAGCCCCGATTGCTCCGGACTTGTCTGCCCCCGTTTTGATTGATTGATTGGTTGAATATACTGACTGTCATAAGATTACCTACCGATGTCAATGATGGTATAATATAACCCATTGCCGGTCATTGTTTATACTGGGAAGTCCTTGCTCCTATGATATATCTGGGCAACCTTTCAAAGGGGGGTCAGTGATAAGTTATGTTTAGTGTACAGGGTGTCCCATTTTGGGTACTCCTTTATTTTCAAAGATACAGAGTTGCGGTTTTCGCGACACTGTGCTACTTTTTCGTAAAACTCAAGATGCCGTCAACAGAATTTTCATAGCCCTTTTAGCTTTTAAGATACAGGGCATTTCTGAAAATGTTGCATTTTGTGACCCCTTCGTATCTCCGTTATCCTTCAACTTATCGAAAAGGTAAAATAACATTGTAATAGATTTTTTTTTCGTAGAATGCAGTGGTGTAGATAATTTTTGTTACATATTTACTGTTTTTGATTTATAAAGTAAACTTATGTTTTTTTTAATGGAATACCCTGTATATTTATAGACTATAAAATTTGTCTTTTTTTTATCTTTTCAAAAATATATGATAGTATAAACTTTTTTTCAGAAACACGCAAATAATTGAAAATTTTCAGAAATTAAATACATATTTTAATAGTAGGCTATGGATAACAATAATAAACAAGTGCAACTTACATGTTACTAACAAATAATTGGATACCTTGTATATAGGTATCTATTAAAAAAAATTCCCATAGATCTTTTTTCTAACAGTAAGTTTGTAACAACAGTTTTGTGGCGTAAAGTGACAATATAACAAAAACACTAAAAATAACATTATCAAAAAAAATTAAATGTGATGTTCAAATTGACCACCATTTTCTCTAATGCAAAATTGGCACATCTTTGAGATTCTTTAAATAGCGTTCAAAAGAACCATTGTTCTCATTCGCAGATTTCGAAAAGCCAAATGAATTGCCTCTCGAAGTTCTGCAATGCCGTCATATCGAGTTTTATATACTTCATTTTGTATATAGCCCCATAAAAAAAATCTAAAATTGAGAGATCTGGTGATCGTTGAGGCCATCTAACAGGTCCGTTGGTACCTATCCATCTTTGAGGAAAGTTATTATTAAGAAAGGCCCTTAAGAGCCATCTTGCTGTAAGTAAACAGCATTATACTGGGCTAATGGAATGTTTTCGAGCAGTTCTGGAATAACTTCCTCAAGAATTTCTAGGTATCTACATGCTGTAAGACCTCCTTCAAAAATCCTAAAAACTATATGTCTACCCAAAATAAAACATGAAACCCCAACTCCAAAGCGTCCTTTCAAACATTAAATGCTGATTTTCACTATGCCAGTTCCTGGTATTGTGACGATTGAAAATGCCAGCACTTGAAATAAAGCATTCGTCTGACAGATAACAAGTCTGCCAAATAAATCGTTAGCATCGATTTGTTGCAAATACCACTGGCAAAACAGTGCCATTGCCAGGATGCAAATGTTGTAGTATATTAAATTTGTATGGATGATACTTATATTTCTTCAAGATCATGTGAGCGTTAGTTTTTGGCACACCAATTTCCTTCTCAATTTCTACATGAGGACGAAGGTGTTGCTTCTATATATCCTAAAGTATGTATCTCTTTTATTTCCCTATTCTCTTTGTTGCATGTTTTAGGGCGCGGGTGAACAAATGATCCGTGCTCAACTTTCTTTCTGGATATCTAACAAACAAAAATTAAAATGATAATAGAGATTTTCATAGCCATAATAGCTTACTCACCTTTGGAAATATAATTCCGAAGCTTCTTCAGAATTTTCATTACTCTGTATAAAACATACCATCATATCATATTTCTCATAATTTTCGTAAACTGCCATTATTCGAAAAAATTGATAAATATCTATTGAATAATGATACCAAAAGAACTAAAATAAACAGCTTAAATGCGATAGAGATTTGACGTTTATTTCTGTTTCTTGTCATAAACAATATCACTTCTATTAAAATATGTATTTAATTTTTGAAAATTGTCAATTATTTGCGTGTTTCTGAAAAAAAGTTTATACTATCATATATTTTTGAAAAGGTAAAAAAAAGACAAATCTTATAGTCTATAAATATACAGGTTGTTCCATTTAAAAAAACATAAGTTCCCTTTATAACTCAAAAACAGTAAATATGTAACAAAAGTTATCTACACCACTGCATTCTACGGAAAAAAAAACTATTAGAATGTTTCACAAAATGCAACATTTTCAGAAATGCCCTGTATCTTAAAAACTAAAAGGGCTATGAAAATTCTGTTGACGGCATCTTGAGTTTTACGAAAAAGTAGCACAGTGTCGCCAAAACCGCAACTCTCTATCTTTAAAAATAAAGGAGATAACCCGCAAAAGTACCTAAAATGGGACACCCTGTACAGTAAGTGTATAGCTCTCATACCGTTTTAATATAGATAGATGATAGTGCAATGTGGTAAATATTGATATTATCAAAGATACATCACATTTTCTAATCGTGTGTGTGTGTGTGATTCTCCGTGACGATCCTGGACCTAGTTATCTCCAAAGATGATACTATTTGACCAAATCTACAACTAAACCCTTGAACGACCCTCAATAATCAGATACCTTGGGCCAGTCTTTGATTATCATATTGGCGGCAGACTTGGTCAAATGCTTTGGAGACATCCAATGCTACAGCTACAAATTCCCATGTTTCTCAATGGAGACCTGCCATATATGTGTTGCATAGGGAAGCAAGTTTCCTGTCGATCTCTCGGGATGAAAGTCATATTGTCGGCCTGTTTGCAGATATTCCATAATTATCAGTTTCAGAGCAATAAAGGTATGATTTGATTTGATCTACTTACTTGCTAAACCCACCAGCTGCATGTCTGCAATCAACAAATAGCACAGATGACTGGAATTGTCCAGACTAGGATCGGTCGAAATGGCGAAATCGAACTGTTCCAGCACGTTGCCCGGATTGAGCATATTACTCAGGAACTCGACTACTTGAGGTCTGTCTTTTTTCACGGCCATACGTACGAAAAGCTCCGCTTGTACGGCACTCCTGTGCAACAGGAATAGCTCCTGCGGGAAATAACCGGTCGGTTTAAGCGGAACCCGGATGAAATTTTTCAGGAACAACGTCTGTGGATCAGTCGACGGCATACAGATGACGCAGTAGTTGTAGAGGGGGAAACATTCGAAGGCGGCTTCCAACAGGAGTTCCAGCGAATGAGCGTGTCCGTCTTTGGCCGCGATCACCTCGATTACGAAAGTGTTATCTTCGCCGTAGAAGTTGACTTTTATAGGAGGGGGTTCAGAGGCTGGAATGAATTGAGAATTTCTATTGTACAGTTCGAACAAAATATAATCTTGCCGAAAAGAACTAATTTTTTAAATTGTATCAGATAAATTTTGATAATTCATTTGTTGGGATAAATAATTTTTTCGCATGGAACGATAATATTGAACATGTTTACATATAAACACGTGAAAAACAGTGTCAGTAGTTACAAATAAAAGTTTATATGTTTCTATACCATCCAAACCAAGATAAGATCTTATAGTTCCGTCAAAAGTGTGACAAAATAGGGGTCATTACAAAATTTTTATAGACCGCACGAAAATGCAAAATTCTTTTTGGATCATGTTCAGGATGGCTTAAACATCGTTAGTCAGAAAAAAAGGAAGCTCCTTATTATTACCATGAAAAATTAACAAATGAAATGTCTCTTGTAACAAATAGAATATCACGGGCTCTTTTGATCCAAAGTTTCTGAAATTTGATAAAAGGGGATTTTTTGGTTCGCTGAACCCGAATCTAAAGGAAAACAAAAAATCTGGCCCGTTTGCTGGAAAACCCGGAAAATTTCACCAAATCTTAACAACAAACAGAATTATTTCTCGGACTATGGTATTGGAATAATAGCCACACGACAACCTTCAAATATTTTGTTTTTCGAAAAATTTTAGTCAGTGTTATTGGAATAATAAGGTACCATGAGGTCAAGACTTCTCTGAAGTAGATAACAATCAAAAGTGAACATTTTAAAATCATCGGCATATAAAAGACTGAGTACACTCAGACCTATTGAAATCTATTGTCAAAGATGTTAAGAAATAGTGGCCCCAAAATTGATCCTTGGGGGACTCCTGAAGAAGTAAGATATTCCTCATTTACCACGACAAATTGCCGCATATCACTTAGATATGAGGCGATGAAAGATAAGAGTTCCACAGAGAAACCAATTCCATCAAGTTTACCTAGCAGACGTCTGTGGTCAAGCCTGTCGAAGGCCTTGGATTGATCGGTATATATGAAATCTACTTGGAAGCCGGAATCCATATTTTTAGCGATGTATTGTGTGACATATGCCAGGTTGGTGGATGTGGAACGACCCCTTACAAAATCGTGTTGTATATTAATGGACTTTGACATATATTCTATCGTAGATAAGAATCTCCAACGTCTTAGCAAAATTTGAAAAGATGTTTATATGTCTATCATTATGCACATCTGGGTTTTTCAGCAAACGGGCCGGATTTTCTATTTCTAGACTTCAGATTTCGGTTCAGCAAACCAAAAAACCCCCTGATACCAAATTTCATAAACTTTGGTTTATGTTTATTAATAGTAATAATAACGAGCCCTTTTTTTTCCTGAACACGTTGCAAAAAGAATTTTTCATTCTCGTGCGGGCACTTTTGATTGGACTAGTGAAAAACAGTGTCAGTAGTTACAAAAAAAAGTTTATATATTTCTATACCATCCAAACCAAGTTAAGATCTTATAGTACAGTCAAAAGTGTGAAAAAATAGGGGTCATTACAAAATTTTTGTAGACCGCACGAAAATGCAAAATTCTTTTTGGATCATGTTCAGGATGGCTTAAACATCGTTAGTCAGAAAAAAAGGAAGCTCCTTATTATTACCATTAATAAACAATGAAAATCCATTCTCAAATTAACAAATGAAATGTCTTTTGTAACAAATAGAATATCTCGGGCTCTTTTGATCCAAAGTTTCTGAAATTTGGTAAAAGGGGATTTTTTGGTTCGCTGAACCCGAATCTAAAGGAAAACAAAAAAGCTGGCCCGTTTGCTGGAAAACCCGGAAAATTTCACCAAATCTTAGCAACAAACAGAATTATTTCTCGGACTATGGTATTGGAATAATAGCCACACGACAACCTTCAATTATTTTGTTTTTCGAAAAATTTTAGTCAGTGTTATTGGAATAATAAGGTACCATGATGTCAAGACTTCTCTGAAGTAGATAACAATCAAAAGTGAACATTTTAAAATCATCGGCATATAAAAGACTGAGTACACTCAGACCTATTGAAATATATTGACAAAGATGTTAAGAAATAGTGGTCTCAAAATTGATCCTTGGGGGACTCCTGAAGAAGCAAGATATTCAACCGATCTCTCCTCATTCACCACGACAAATTGCCGCATATCACTTAGATATGAGGCGATGAAAGATAAGAGTTCCACAGAGAAACCAATTCCATCAAGTTTACCTAGCAGACGTCTGTGCTCAAGCCTGTCGAAGGCCTTGGATAGATCGGTATATATGAAATCTACTTGGAAGCCGGAATCCATATTTTTAGCGATGTATTGTGTGACAGATGCCAGGTTGGTGGATGTGGAACGGCCCCTTACAAAATCGTGTTGTATATTAATGGACTTTGACATATACTCTATCGTAGATAAGAATCTCCAACGCCTTAGCAAAATTTGAAAAGATGCTTATATGTCTATCAGTAGTAGTAGTAGTAGTGTTTATTGATATCTTATACATAGTATATATATACGTCAGAGAACAAAATTACTTTTTAATAACATAATATATATAAAATTAGACTAAAAACAATTAAATTCAAGATTCAAGAAGTCTTCAGAATTATAAATACAGTTTTTTAGTAAAAATGATTTTATCACAGTTTTAAATTTTTTACCAGGTAAATTTCTTAGAGAAGGCGAAGTTTATTAAAATATTTAAAACAAATGAAATTTGGTGCCTTTTGTGACCTACTCAATCTAAAAAATTCTAGATGGATATTATCCTTGGTTCGGGTGTTATAGGAATGGACATTACTATTTAGTTCCGCCGCACTCTGATTTTTATGTGCATATAATAAGCACTCAAGAATAAAAATAGCAGGTAATGTGAGAATCCCTAAATTACCAAAAACATGTTTGCAGCAGTCACGGTACTTGACACCACCAAGAATACGAATTGCCCTCCTCTGCAGTCCAAAGATTCTATTAAATTCACTGCAATTCCCCCACACTAAAATGCCGTATCGTATGACTGACTCACACAAAGAAAAATATGCAGTTTTTAATACCTTTGGAGAAACCGAGCACGACAATCTGCGTAATAAAAATATATTTCTACTGATCTGCTTTGCAACAAAGTTTATTTGGACATTCCAGGTAAGTCTAGAATCGAGGTAGACACCAAGGAACTTTACGCTAGAGATATCAGAGTGTCTCAGACTAAATATCATCTTCTTTGTTTTTTCTCTATTCATACCTAACCCGCATCCCGAGAACCACTCCGCTGCCCTCTCTTGCATGCAGTCAAACGCCACCCCTGCACAAGCCAGGTCAGCACAATCATCAGAAACCGTCGAGTCATCTGCAAAAGGTATAGTGAGGCAGTCAGCCAAATATTCAGGAAAATCATTTATAAATATTAGGAACAACAAGGGCCCCATAATAGAGCCCTGCGGCACACCAATATTTACTGCTACCTCCTCTGACCAACCACCATTCACATATACAGTTTGCTTGCGGTTTGTCAGATACGATAAAATAAGAGCTCTACCAGTTTCATCGAAATTGTACTTCTCTAGCTTGCCCAGAAGAAGCGAATGAGACACACAATCGAAGGCTTTGGTTAGGTCCAAGAATAGGGAGAGACAGTACAACCCGGATTCAAAGCAACGAATTACGTTGTTAATGAATTCAACGATTGCATCTGTTGTGTTCCGTTTTTTCCTGAAACCATACTGATGTTTAGTAAACAGCCCATTTTTTTCAAAATAATCAATAATCTGTGTACACATAACTTTTTCAAGTATTTTTGAGAAAATGGGTACTAAAGAAATCGGGCGATAATTCGAAACATCATTAATATCACCCTTTTTAAACAAGGGTATTGTTTTAGAAACCTTCAAACAATCGGGAAAAATTACTTTCCTAAGACACCCATTTATTAAGTGTGTTAGAGGATAAACGATACTATGAATGTTCTTTTTTAAGAGAGATACACAGAGGCCATAAAAATCCTTAGATGAACTATTTTTCAAACCCCTGACTATGTCCCTTACTTGATTATAGCTCACTTCAGAATCATTATCATTATGCACATCTGGGTTTTTCAGCAAACGGACCGGATTTTCTATTTCTAGACTTCAGATTTCGGTTCAGCAAACCAAAAAACCCCCTGATACCATATTTCATAAACTTTGGTTTATATTTATTAATAGTAATAATGACGAGCCCCTTTTTTTCCTGAACACGTTGCAAAAAGAATTTTCCATTCTCGTGCGGGCACTTTTGATTGGACTAGTGAAAAACAGTGTCAGTAGTTACAAAAAAAAGATTTACATGTTTCTATACGATCCAAACCATGGTAAGATCTAGATTTGTAACCAAGACAATACCTTAAAATTGTAAAATTTTCAAGACCAAGACAAGATTCACCTCTAAACTTGACTTGTCTTGGTCTCGTCCATCACTATCACTGAAGCATCTGACATGATCATGATTGATATGAAATAATGAAAAGTGGTTAAATAATCACCCAAGACTTTTTTCTTATCGATTTTCATTGTGCTTTTCTTGAGACTCGCTTCAGTGTACAGTCGACTCTCGTATTCGTCGTAGTTCAACAATACAGCCGAGAAGGTACTCTCTAAGGAACTTTTCTTCGTCGCCAGACTCTCCTTACTAGAGCGGCCGCTGAAGTCGAGCGCACGTTTCGCCAAATCCTTTCCCGAAGGCGTCAACTCCCACATCTGTTCGCCCAAACTGAACTCGGACTCTTCATCCTCACCCTTATCTGCCGAGCCGCTCTTCCATGGTGGTAAATTCAACTCTTTGTCCCTAAATCACAAGTTATAGTGAGCATGATGTTACTAATGTTACCGTTCACCTTTACTACAATACACCAACTAGCTAATTAAATCCCATTGTGTTGGTCCCAACGTCTTTAAACCGCAAGAAATGGGTGCAGGGTCGGCTTGAAAATGTAGCTACATATTTTTTTTTTGATTAAAAAATCATTTTACACTGAAGGAAAATATTGATCGATTGAAAATTTTTTTATTTTTTATTTTTTTACAGAAAAAAATTACAATAATCAATTTTAACTACTTAATTATATTTTACATTGAATTTGGTTCACTATTATCTTCATCTAAACCTACCTGAAAGATCTCGTTATCTGTAAGTTTTTTTTAAATATATATTATTAACTATCATAAAATTTTGAAGGTCTGCTTTCGTGCTATTGGATCTAGGTTACATTTTTACTTGACGACTATGATAGCTATTATTGTCCATTATAATTGAGCGAAGGCAAGGTGAAAGTCCCTGAAAAATAAAACCGATGGCGCCACAATCGAAAATCCCATTTTACATTTGTGATGTACCATCTTTAACTAGAACCCATTAAAATTTTCAGACTGATATGTCATCAAGTTCTGTTTTGCTAACAATCGAAAGCAATCAACCTTGACGATTTTTGTAAGCATGGAGAAAAGTGATATCGCGTCTTGATTAAACATTATTTCTAGCGTGGAAAAAACTACGTCAGAGGCTAGAGCAGACATTCCCCAAAGGCAAATTCCATATGCTAATCTGGACGCAACATGTCCAAAATATATAGCTAGCAGATGATTTAAATTTAAAACGTGTTTAATATTTCTAAACAGGTAATTAATTGAGCTCAATTTAGTCATTAGATCTTGGCAGTGCAATTTCCAGTTTAAATTCGTATATATGGTAAGACCTAGAAATTTTATATTATCCGCGCAGTGTAAGATATTATTATCAATGCTTAAGTTTAATATTAAGTCATTTTTATTCTTGTAAGAATGAAATTGGATGTAGTGTGTCTTAGATACGTTTAGGTGCAATAATTTTTACGTAAACCAATTGGACAGCGCGAATAGCTTCCTTACAATTATTTTTTCTGATTTCTCACCCGTGATTATCACGGATGTGTCATCAGCATATATAGATGGACGTGCTGTAGGTGGTAGAGGATTTTCTAAATCGTTTATGTAGAGTAAGAATAGTTTAGGTCCCATAATTGTGCCCTGTGGTATTCCTATATCTGTTTCTAAACAAGTGGAATTCACGGATGTTCTTACATTCCCTGTTTGATATACAGTCAGGCTGCACTTGAGGCAATGAGAAGTCAGGCGGTGACATACATGCAAAGAAGAACTTGAAATACTGGCATATCGAAACCGCGTTGAGCTGATTTGGATGCTGGGACATCAGGGAACAACAGGCAAAGAAAAAGCCGACGAACTTGCAAGAAGAGGGTCGGAAAACGCTCCAGATCCAGAACAGACCACGGGGGTACCAAAACGTACAGCACAAACATCTGTAGAAAACTGGATCATGAAAAACCACAAAGAATACTGGGAAAAAATCCCAGGAAACGAACATGGGAAGAAATACATCAAAGCCCCGTGTAACAAAAGGACGAGGGATCTATTAGCACTAAACAGGGAAAAAATAAAAGTCGTAACAGGGCAATGTACCAGTAAAAGGCCACCTAAATTATGAGGGACTGTACAATGGCGACCTGACATGCAGACTTTGCGGTAAGGATACAGAAACAGTGATACACATATTGTGTGAATGCGAGGTACTGGATCGCAAAAGACAGTTAATTTTTGGAAAGCCTAACGGTGAACCAGAATTATACAGTTCCGATAAAGGACTTGTACAAACTCGTACAAAGTACAAAAATAGTCGAGTGGATACCGTAAAGAAACAAAACATAGGCGAGATACAATGGGCCAGTAGGCCTAAGTGTCACTGGAGGCAATAGCCAGACAAACCTACAAAGGGGGTGAACTGAAAGCTTCCTTTTGGGTGTGCACGAGTAGACTCCGGATGTACTAGACCCGCTAGTCTTGAACCGTCTGTGAACCATACGACTCCCCCTGGCGGAAATGGTCCTTGCTCTCCCATGCCGTCGTCTGTGTATTCTTTTAGTTTATTAAGAAAATGTCTACCAAGAGGGTTAATGGTGATCCCAAAACTAACCCAGTGTTTTGTGTGAATATTTATCATTAAATATTAATTTTTGCTAAAGCAAAGATCAATAGCCATTCTATTTTGGGTTTTATTACTGAATTGATATGTAATTTTTCTAGAAAATTAAATTTAATTGTTCCTACGTACAATAGAATCTCCAGGTTGGCTTCTTCGCTCTGTGCGATGTGGCTAGCATATACGACGCCGATATCGTCACGTACGTCCGGTTTCTTCAAACCGTGATAGCAGGTGAGTTCGAACTCTTCCTGAAACACTTCGTAGTTAACTTTACTGTTCAATACCAACACGGCGACGGCGTAACCGTCGTATTCGGCCACGATAATCTGCCGTTCGGAATCTTTAATACGCGTCAACAGTTCGGCTATGTAGTATTCGCCATAGAATTCCTGTAGTCGTTCCGAGTATTGCGCAATTAAAGGCACGATGTCGTCGTTGTCTTCTTCGACTGCCCTGCGAGCTTTGTATTTGGTGATGAAGTGCTGCTTGGCCAGTAGACCCAGAGAACTGACGGTCATAGGATTTATCATTCCTGGAACAGTGAATCAGTTGAGATGAGTTTTACTATTGATAAGAAGTAATCGTTAAGTTAAAGTTACCTTTCGGCAAAATTCTCGTAGCTGACTCGGTCAGAAAAGGTATTTTCTTTATGCCAGGCGGTATAGCTAATATGATGTAATGCATCAGGAACGAACTCTTGAAGTAGACTTGAAGAATCGGCTTGAGAAATACCAAGGTATATTTCTTATCCCACACCAGTAAATGTATCCAGATGGAGTTGTTGTGATTGACGGCACCAACGCCGAAATGATGTTTCATCCAGTGGTTCCACGACCACGGGGCAATGGTTGGCATGTTCGGATAATCGTTCAGGCACATCGCTCCAGCCAGCTTACCTGCGTCGTCCAAAATTCCCAATGATATGTAAGCGCTGTATCTGTAAATGAACAGGAGTACAACTCCAAGTACAGGAAGGATGTAACCAAGAGGGTTGAGAGTTGACAGTTGGGTCTGATAGGGACTATCCACCTTAACTGTAAATTACTTATTTAGCCCTCGACAGATCACTCAACCATCATCTACCCTAAAATAAACTATGAAGCAGCCCCTAGACGGTCAATATTATTATGGCAATATTTTTGATATATGTCCCAGATGGTTTACTATTTCAAACCAATGATTTATTTGGTAATGATACCAGCGGTACCTATGGTCATTGCCATTGAAGAAAATGGATATTGATGGTCATTAAATGATTAATACCATCATAGTGGAGTAAATCTGGCAAATGGTTGTCGAAAATTTTACGATGCATAGCGACCCGGTGAAAAAGTTTTTTTAGGGTACCAACAACAACCTCCTGAAATTTTTATTTCCCAAAGTGGGTGCAACCCTTTTTTTTTGACCAAAAAAGTTTTTTTTTTACATTTTTAAGGGTAGTTTAGCAACAAAAAATTAATATCTCTGGTTGTATTGAAAATTAAGAAACCAAAGTAGTACCCTTTTATTGTCAATGTCCAAGGAACTTCCAGTCCTAATTTCAAGTTGATCCGACCTCCCCCCTCCCCGTAATAGATATATATATATATATATATATATATATATATATTGTTATGATTTCATTTCATAGACAATAAAAATTTAAAAATAATAACTTACCGAACTATGAAAATCAGAAAAGATCAAATAAAAAATATTTTATGGAATTAAAAACAATAATAAAAGCTAAATAATAGTTAGGATATTAATATTAACAATGTAAAACATAATAAACAACGATGTAATAGTATAAGATGTGATAAACAAGAACTTCAGTGAAAGTGAAGAAACGTTCAGTGTAACGAAATCATAAATCATAAGTAAAATGATTACAAAACTATCATGAGATAGTACAAAACATTGAATAATGTTATAGATGTAAGTTAGGATTAGTAAATTTGAGTTATGTAATGTTAAAAGAATGTTATTGATATAATATGGTATGTATTAGATTTAAGAATAAGTAACTGTCAAGAAAACCATAAATATGGGAATAATCATATTAATAATAACCCAATCATAGGTTAAATTATACCAAAGTGTGGGGAAAAATGTAGGCAATATTAATTTAAAAAGAAGGAATCACTAACAATTAAAATAAGTTGAAAATCTCAAATAATTCAAAAAGTAAAGAATACTAAATTCTGATTGGTCAATAGGAATTTCCAATGTCAATCTGGTAACAATGAAGACTTGTGTCAGTTTTACAACAATTAACTTGGCATCCTTGATTTGAAAAGCAATCATCTCATAGGTTGATTATGACATAAAGTAGCGTCGGTTTTGGAGGCCTATAAAAACGAATCTGAAAGTAAAGAAGTTGAGTTTGCCATTACATCTGTAGACTGAAAGTACTACTGCAACTCACCAAAATTTTATAACCTATAATAACCTCCAATTGAACGAAAGTGTTCCAAACTTCGATAGGTTCAAAGAAACCAAAGTTAATAAATTTTATATAAAGTCAACGATTATCCAAGTATCTGAATCCAGTAAAAAGGCTGTAATAACCTCCAATTAAGAAGAAATTTCCAACGATTGCCATTCATCAATAATTTAAATAAAGCATCGAAAAGTTTCATGTTTTATCTAAAAGGATAAAACAAAGTATTATCAACAGTTCCTGAGTCTCAAGAAGAAGTAATCCAAATTAGTTACCTGTGATTATTGTGAAAAAGCATAGTATTGTGTAAAAGTGAATCATCAACGAAATTATAAAAGAATTAAATTGAAAATTGCCAACATAGTTAAACACACTTTTGGATATAAACTAAAAGTAAGTTTGTTTATTATATTTCCATTGTAGTGTTATTTGTAAATCTGAAAGAAAGATTGTCGTTTGTAATTTTGTAAACAACTATTAATATTGAATAGTTTTGAGGTTAAAGCTAGTTCTATGCTTAGAACATAAAATAAAATTGTAAATTAGAAACCCAAGATAAATAGAGTCATAGAGATTTAAATATAGAAACTTTTTAACATTCAAAGAATATTGTGTTTAATTCCATAAAATAATATAAAAAAGAAAAGGATCATTATTATTCAAAATAAATAAATAAAAAAGCTAGCCGGAAGCATTAATAATAATTCATAATCAATAAATTAAAAGAAACTAAAAAAGAAGTTTTTTAGTTAATAATTGGCGCCCAACGTGGGGCCATATAAACTCATAAGAGTTTAGTTAATAATTGTCGCTCAAACGTGAGGCCATTTGAAAAAGGGAAATAAAAAGTCATTCTGAAAAGGAAATTCAAATAGAACCGCGTAATCAAAGTAAATTAGAAAACTAGATTAATTAATAAGAAAGTAAAAATGGAAGGAGATAGACAGAGGACTCCAGAATTGATAGGATTTGATCAAGAGGGTGAAATGATTAGTGCAGAAAGACCACCAATAATAGATAGTCAATCACAAATAATGAGATTGCTTGAAAGTTTAAATTTAAAAGCTAATGAAACGAAGGAAACAAATGCTAAAATTGAACAAGGTATGAATGAAATAAGAGATGAACTTAAGAGAGTGAATGATAAATTTGATAAAAGAACTGAGGAAATTATGAGAATAGTTGAAACTGAGAAAAAGGAAATAAGACAACATGTTGAAGAAAGTATAGATAATAAATTAGAAGAATATAATAGCTTTGTAAATAGAAAGTTTAATAATGTAGAGAAAGAAATTGATATTATTGAAAATCGAATGAATGATATGGGGAAGAATATTGAAGAGAATGTAAATGTGAATGTACAAAGTATGAAAGAAAATCAGAAAAAAATGATAAATGAACAAGATGAAAGAATAAAAAGAATTGAGAATAGATCCGAAGAGAGAATGAATATAGAATACAGAAATGTAGGTCATGAGAATACAATAAAATTTAATGGAAACATAAAATTATTACATCCATGCATTTTTGTTAAAGATTTGAAAAATGAAATACAGTATGAAAGGAATATAGAGAGAATGAAAAAATTAATAAGAGAACGATTGGTTGATGAACCATTGTTGTGGTTCAATTGCAAAGAAAGGGAATTAAATAGTTTAGATGAGTTTATAGATGAGTTTTTAAATAATTTTTGGGGTGAAAATGAGCAGTCGAAATGTCGAGAAAGGTTATATTTTAGGAAGTATATAGAAGGGACTAGAAAAAGCATGAATGCTTATGCACTTAGCCTATATAATGAAGCGCAATATTTAGAACCTAAAATGAGAGAGGAAGAGATAGTTTTATACATTTCAAGACAGTATCGAAGTCAAATATCTGAGGCAATAGCCATTGCAAATATTAAAAACATGAATCAACTACTATCATACTTAAATAGAATTGATAATAAGAATAACATAGGAACTAGGCAACAAAATGGACATAATGATAACAGGAACAATTACAGGGGAAATCAAAATTATAATAATAGATTCCAAAATAATAATTATCAAAACAATTTTAGAAATAGGGATAATAGAAACCAAAATTATTATAATAGGGAAAATAGATATAATGGAAATAATGCTAATCAAAATAGAAATAGATATAGGGATAATAGAAGTCAAAATAATAATAATAATAGAAATAATAGTAGAAATGAAAACAATCAAAGGGAAGTAAACTGTAGTAGGATAGAAAGTAATATGGAAAGGGAAGACTCTTCAAGTCAAAATAATCAACAAAATCAGGATTTTTAAGAAAGCACGAATACCACGTTAATGTATTATATGAACATCAGAGGGAATACATTGACTACGAACAGCAAAGGGAAGAAAATGAAAGTATAGGTTTAATTAAATTAAAAGGTTTTTTAAAAGGGAAAGAAGTAGAAATTATGTGTGATACAGGATCAGAACTATCTTTAATAAGGGAAGAACTATTGTCTGAAATAAAATTAACAAATCAATTGAAAATACCAAAAGTAGAATTAGTAAATATTAGTGGAAAGAAAATTACTGAAGTATCAAAAATGATTACTGAGCATATTATAATAGGGAAGTCAAGTCTAGAGATGCAATTATTTGTAGTGCCGAATATGAAATTGGATATTGTTATGGGAACTGATGAATTAGAAAAGCATGGAATTATTATAGATTACGAGGAAAAGGAAATAAAGTTGTTAGATGAAATTATAAAGATAGGGAAAGGGGAAAATGAAAATATTGACAGACCAAATGAAGGTTGCAATATAATAAATGCGGTCGAAAGAAAAGACTCAAGCAGAAATTTAAATGAAATAATCTCGCAGATGAAGATATCCGAGAAATATAGGGGAATAATATCAGAAATAATTTCACAACATAAAGGTTTAATAATTGATGAAACTCGTATAGCTAGTAATTATATTCATAAATTCCAAGTCAAAGAAATTGAAAATTTTAAATCCAAGAACTATCCAATCCCATACAAGTACATAGAAGATGTTAGGAAAAAAATCGGTGAAATGCTAGAACAAGACATAATAGAAAGAAGTAAAACAAAATATATAAACCCTATTGTTATAGCAAAAAAGTCAAATGGTGATATTAGGTTATGTTTAGATGCTCGAACATTGAATAGATTGTCAGTACCACAATATGAAGCTCCTAAAAATATAGAGTCAATTTTTGGTAGAATAATAAAGGCACAAATTTTTAGTAAAGTTGATTTAAGACATAGTTTCTGGTTGATTCCTTTACATGAAAGTTGTAGAGATTACACTGGTTTTATGATAGATGGAGAAGTGTATCGTTTTAAAGTTACGCCTTTTGGTATTCAAAGTGCATGCAGTGCGTTAGTTAGAAGTATGAATCAAATATTAAATAAATTTGAAATTTTTGTAGTTCATTATATCGATGACATATTAATATTTTCTAGAACAGTAGAAGAACATAAAGATCACATAAAATTAGTTTTGAACGAATTAGATATAGCAGGTTTAAAAATAAATATTGAGAAATGTGAATTCTATAAAACAGAAATTAAATTTTTGGGTTATAAATTAACGAGGGAAGGTTTAGAAATGGATGAAGATAGATTAGATGTAATTAAAAATTTCAAAAGACCCACCAATCTTAAAACTTTGAGGGGATTCTTAGGTCTAATAAATTATTTCAAAAGGCTCATTCCTGATTTAAGTCAGAAGGAGATTCCATTAGTAGAATTACTGAAGAAAGGGGTAAAATGGAAATGGGATAATGAAAGACACGAAGCTTTCCAAAATTTAAAAGATATTTTCATTAAAAAATTAAAAGTCTATCATGCACAATATGATAAACCTTTCATATTAAGAACAGATGCTTCTAAACAAAGATTCAGTGGTGTTTTATTACAAAAACAAAATAATGAAGAAGTGCCCATAAGTTTTGTGTCAAGAATGACAAAAGTTCATGAAAAAAATTACAGCGTTACTGAATTAGAATTAGCAAGTATAGTTTTTTGTGTAAAGAAATTAAGATTTTATTTGTTAGGGAATAAAGTAAGGGTAGAAACTGATCATAGTGCATTAACAAGTATATTTAAAAACAAATTTGTAAACAGTAGGATTCAAAGATGGATTTTGTTATTACAGGAATATGATTTTGAAATAAAACATATTCCAGGAAAATTAAATATAATAGCTGATACTTTAACAAGAGAAGAGGGAAATTTAAAAATTGATAAAAGGAAATATAAAGTAGGAGCAAATATTTTATTAGAAGTAAGGGGTTTATTTTCATTAGAGAGCATTAAAAACAATCAAAGTACTTTATCAGAGAAGGATAAAAAGAAATGTAAAATCAAAGAGGGAGTTTATTTACAAGATATAGGTAGGAAAGAATTATACAGAATAAATCAAGACCTAACTTTAAAAATTTTAAATCATTTACATAGTGAATTCAATCACATAGGAGCAAGGAAAATGTGGCTCATATTCAGAGAAAATTATATAGGTAAAGGAGATTACCAAATTGCAAAAGAAATCACAAAGAAATGTGACATATGTCAAAGAGCAAAGCCTAAAAATATAATTAACCACAATTTAGCAAAGAGTATTATAGTAAAGGAATGTTTAGAAATAGTAGCAATAGATTTTTTAAGTGAGTTAATAGTAACAGAAAAAGGAAATAGACATATTTTGGTTGTAGTAGATTTATTTTCTAAATATATAAAATTATATGCTTGCAAAACGACAAAAAGTAGAGAAGTAATGCATAAGTTAGAAAACTATTTTGAAGAAATTGGTAGGCCAAGAAAGTTAATTACAGATAACGCAACATATTTCAAAAACATACGTTTCAAGTATTTTTGCAAAAGGAATTTAATTTTTCATCAATTAACAAGCATCAGACATCCTCAATCCAATCCATCAGAGCGATATATACAGGAAGTAATAAAATATCTGAGAATATCTTGTGAGGGTAAACATCGTCAATGGGATGAATCAATATCCAGAGTAGAAAAATGTTTAAATCATTGTCCAAATACTACAACAGAGAAAACACCTGTATTAATAATGAAAGGCGAAGAACCAGATAGAAAATGGTTAGATGAAAATTCAGTAGAGCGAAATGAAATTTTGAAAGATATCAGTAATAGGTTAGAAAGAAATGCAAGAAAGTATATGAATAGGGAAATGAGAAAAAGAGGAAGGTTAATTAAATTTGAAATAGGTGAATTAGTAATAGTAAGAGCAATGAAAGTAACTAATAATAAAAAGAATATATGTGGAAAAATATGTTTTGCTTTTGAAGGTCCATATGTAGTTATGAATGAAAATGCTGAAAATAGTTATGAATTAATGAATCCTGAAAATGGAAAGATAAGGGGAATATTTAATATTGATCAAATATACAAGTATAATTATTAATAAATTTAGTTCATGAAAATAAAATCAAAAGATAAATAAATTTTAAATATTAATGTGATTAATATGTTAAAATTGATTTAGGGGAATTTGTTATGATTTCATTTCATAGACAATAAAAATTTAAAAATAATAACTTACCGAACTATGAAAATCAGAAAAGATCAAATAAAAAATATTTTATGGAATTAAAAACAATAATAAAAGCTAAATAATAGTTAGGATATTAATATTAACAATGTAAAACATAATAAACAACGATGTAATAGTATAAGATGTGATAAACAAGAACTTCAGTGAAAGTGAAGAAACGTTCAGTGTAACGAAATCATAAATCATAAGTAAAATGATTACAAAACTATCATGAGATAGTACAAAACATTGAATAATGTTATAGATGTAAGTTAGGATTAGTAAATTTGAGTTATGTAATGTTAAAAGAATGTTATTGATATAATATGGTATGTATTAGATTTAAGAATAAGTAACTGTCAAGAAAACCATAAATATGGGAATAATCATATTAATAATAACCCAATCATAGGTTAAATTATACCAAAGTGTGGGGAAAAATGTAGGCAATATTAATTTAAAAAGAAGGAATCACTAACAATTAAAATAAGTTGAAAATCTCAAATAATTCAAAAAGTAAAGAATACTAAATTCTGATTGGTCAATAGGAATTTCCAATGTCAATCTGGTAACAATGAAGACTTGTGTCAGTTTTACAACAATTAACTTGGCATCCTTGATTTGAAAAGCAATCATCTCATAGGTTGATTATGACATAAAGTAGCGTCGGTTTTGGAGGCCTATAAAAACGAATCTGAAAGTAAAGAAGTTGAGTTTGCCATTACATCTGTAGACTGAAAGTACTACTGCAACTCACCAAAATTTTATAACCTATAATAACCTCCAATTGAACGAAAGTGTTCCAAACTTCGATAGGTTCAAAGAAACCAAAGTTAATAAATTTTATATAAAGTCAACGATTATCCAAGTATCTGAATCCAGTAAAAAGGCTGTAATAACCTCCAATTAAGAAGAAATTTCCAACGATTGCCATTCATCAATAATTTAAATAAAGCATCGAAAAGTTTCATGTTTTATCTAAAAGGATAAAACAAAGTATTATCAACAGTTCCTGAGTCTCAAGAAGAAGTAATCCAAATTAGTTACCTGTGATTATTGTGAAAAAGCATAGTATTGTGTAAAAGTGAATCATCAACGAAATTATAAAAGAATTAAATTGAAAATTGCCAACATAGTTAAACACACTTTTGGATATAAACTAAAAGTAAGTTTGTTTATTATATTTCCATTGTAGTGTTATTTGTAAATCTGAAAGAAAGATTGTCGTTTGTAATTTTGTAAACAACTATTAATATTGAATAGTTTTGAGGTTAAAGCTAGTTCTATGCTTAGAACATAAAATAAAATTGTAAATTAGAAACCCAAGATAAATAGAGTCATAGAGATTTAAATATAGAAACTTTTTAACATTCAAAGAATATTGTGTTTAATTCCATAAAATAATATAAAAAAGAAAAGGATCATTATTATTCAAAATAAATAAATAAAAAAGCTAGCCGGAAGCATTAATAATAATTCATAATCAATAAATTAAAAGAAACTAAAAAAGAAGTTTTTTAGTTAATAATATATATAACTTAAGAGATATAGAATTAAATTTTCTGAATTATGAAGATAACTTAGATAATTTAACATAGGATTAATTCTATATCTCTTAAGTTACATACACGATAGTGGCCAATTAGGCAAAGAAACTTTAAACTTGTTTATATATATATATATATATAACTTAAGAGATATAGAATTAAATTTTCTGAATTATGAAGATAACTTAGATAATTTAACATAGGATTATAAAGATGAATAAACGTAAAAGATTGAACCATAGGCGGGATTCGAACCCACATTTCTGGATTTCTAGTCCAGGGTGTTTACCAATTACACCACTTCGGTCCTGTTAGATTTTTATATTTTTGTAAATATAAACCTCTGAAAGGATAGTAGATCATTGATGAACACAATGCGATTCGATGCCCTACCATAGATCAACTATTCACGCACATTCATCTGAAGTTCAGTCGTTTTTTTGAAGTAAGGATTGTAGGTTAGTACTGCTATGGTTGGCAGT
The DNA here is from genome assembly GCA_958510875.1 of Endomychus coccineus. NCBI lineage: Eukaryota > Metazoa > Arthropoda > Insecta > Coleoptera > Endomychidae > Endomychus > Endomychus coccineus. The sequence goes on from OY294070.1 coordinate 10,684,873, forward strand.
TACTTGACAGTTCTTATTCAAATGACAGCATCCCGGTTCTTATATATTTCAATAGAACTGACTGAGAATTGTTCTGGTTAATTATAAACAAGTTTAAAGTTTCTTTGCCTAATTGGCCACTATCGTGTATGTAACTTAAGAGATATAGAATTAAATTTTCTGAATTATGAAGATAACTTAGATAATTTAACATAGGATTATAAAGATGAATAAACGTAAAAGATTGAACCATAGGCGGGATTCGAACCCACATTTCTGGATTTCTAGTCCAGGGTGTTTACCAATTACACCACTTCGGTCCTGTTAGATTTTTATATATATATATATATATATATATATATATATATATATATATATATATATATATATATATATATATATATATATATATATTATATATATATACACTCATATATGCAAGGAATCTTGCGTAACAGCTAACTCGGTCATTTTTCAACCGATTTAGCTGAAATTCGGACTGAAGATAGGTGTTATGGTCTCAAAACCACCATTCAAATTTCAAGTGAAAATATTGAATAGTTTTTCAGAAATTCGAATTTAAGTCAATTTTTTAGTTATTTTTCAAATTAAGATATCTCATGTCATTAACATCCGATCGGGATATGCTTTGCGAGAAAATGTAGGTATTCGCATATAGTTTTATGTCATGGAACTCATTTTTTAATTATTTTTTCTCCGGTCTGTATTGGCCATTTTGGTTAAATTGAGATAAATCGAATGACGTTCACGTGAGGAGCGCGTAGCTGGCGAGTTAGAAAAGTGCATACTGGTTGTACCTAATACGGCTTTACGGCGACTTTTAGCGTGCCGTTTTCGCTTCATGTAGTTGAATTAGGTATCGGTCTGTGCCCGACGGCCCTTCTTTTTTCGATAAATGTCTATTAAACAGGAAACTTTAATTAAAATAGAAACAGGTACTCTCAGGTCTCAGCTACGTGCGTCTAACGTGCGACGTGCCAAAGGAATTTTCTAGCTACTAAAATATACCCAAAGCGGGTGAAAGGTAGCGGCCCACAGCCGAAAATACTTTATCACAACTGGCGCTGCCCTCACGGGGCACGAAACGGCCCCAACATAACAAGACAGAGGTAAAATGTATAAACTCTAACTGATGCGTAGCGAGCTTCTCGAGGGAAACGTCAAAATGATTACGTTCGTAGCTAATTACATAGGACGTCTGGCGTTCATGTAATTATGTTTTTATACAATTTGAACCTTCTAATTTCGATAGGCCACGTGTAAATCTCGGAGCCTAAAGCGCTATCAACTTCTGAGCCTCACAATATTCGTATAAAATTGCGAAATTTCGCACTTTTAGAAACTTCAAATTAATTAATTTGACACAAGTTTTGGGAATATTAATACCGAAAATAAGAAGAAATAAATAAAAAATTAGTTCCTTGACATGAAACTATATGCAAATACCTATATTTTCCCGCAAAGCAGATCCCGATCGGATGTAAATGACATGAGATATCTTAATTTGAAAAATAACTAAAAAATTGACTTAAATTTGAATTTCTGGAAAACTATTCAATATTTTCACTTGAAATTTGGATGGTAGTTTTGAGACCATAACACCTATCTTCAGTTCAAATTTCAGCTAAATCGGATGAAAAATGACCGAGTTGGCAGCTACGCAACATTCCTTGCATATATGAGTACAAGAGTACCTATTACGGGAAGGGGGGAGGTCCGATCAACTTGAAATTTGGACTGGAAGTTCCTTGGACATTGACAATAAAAGGGTACTACTTTGGTTTCTTAATTTTTAATACAACCAGAGATATTGATTTTTTTTTTGCTAAACTACCCTTAAAAATGTAAAAAAAAAATGGTTCCACCCACCTTGGGAAATAAAAATTTCAGGAGGTTGTTGTTGGTACCCTAAAAAAACTTTTCCATCGGGTCGCTATGCATCGTAAAATTTTCGCTAACCTTGCTCATTTTCTCGCCAGATTTACTCCACTATCAATGGACGTTTTAAAATTTGATGAACACTTAAAAATGATTACGCCTCATATTCAAAGAGATTAATGTTGTCCACACACGATTTAATTTATTCCACATTGTCACAATCAACTATTTTTGATTTACTCGCTCGTATTGTGTATAATCCATTGAGGGTCAATGTGCAATATGAAATATAGCACAATATATTAATCTATTCACAGGCCGCAAGTTAACACTTACACAATATCGTGGATGTTGATTTCGCCAAAAATTTTCTCCGTATCTTCGGAAACAAGAGCTTCAATATCAGGTACGTGTTCCATTGTGAGAACTATGACATGTCCTTCCGTTAGCGTAGGTAATCTGCTATCCACATAAGTGAATTTGAATTTGGTTGCGCCTGCCATGTTGAAGTGAAAACTGAATAGACAGATCAGTGTCACATGTCATGACGATGGACAGTGGCGATCGTATCGCGGTCGCGGTAGTGCTTTCAATCAAACAGCGATGAACTACTATTTCGCCACACGGATGAATCTATGAAATGCCAAATAAAATGAAATTGGACACTATTACACTGAGATGAAAATGGATACTTATTAAAATAGAATGAATGATACCGCCATCCGGGATGAACTCGAACAGTAGTGGCGATTTCGGGCACACAGCCGTTTCGTGCAAGTTTGTTCTTGTTATAGAGATCAAGATTAGAGTATTCGAAGCCCATAAGCGCATTGCTATTGCGTTGACCGACTCTTCAAGTACTCCATTCTTGATCTCTATGGTTCTTGTCGGTGGGCAGATTTTCGAGTTGGTAGGCAACTAGATACGACCAAAGATAGTTGTAGGTTATGTGTTGAGTGTAAACAAGTTATCTGAGCAGTAAATATTTCTTTCATGGCTCTGATGAATTGCTGATGTTTCACGTTTTCTCAATGAAAAGTAACTTCTGTGTATAAAATTGAGACGTATTTCTCTGTCCCGTTTCAGTCTTTGTTTGAAAACTATTCTGTATCTATAAACAGTTTAGCATCAGAATATTGTGAATTTTGACCTTGTTTTTTGGTGTAGAGGATTGATTCAGAAATATGTTTCAAGTTGGGTTGAACTCGGACAGTCATGCCTCGTAAGTATGCGAAGACCTTAGAAGGGAAGTGCGCAGGTTACTTAATAAAGCCAAAACTAACCAAGACTGGGCTGAATATAAAGCTACATTTACGCAGTACAACAAAGAGATCAGAAAAGCAAAAAGGCAATCGTGGAAGAAGTTCTGTGAAAAGGTGATGGATACCCCCACATGTTCTAGAACCAACAAAGTACTGGCTAAGGAAGGTACTGTAGGTTTACTAAAAAAGGACACAACAACTTTTGAGGAAAGCATACAGATGCATAGGCACACTTTCCGGCCGAAAATATTGTAAATTAACAGTCAAACAAAAAGGCGGCAAGCCAAAAATGCCAAGTGCCTTGGACTGGAGGATAGCTACGGAGATAACAAGGCCAAATAGAATTAGGTGGGCTATAAATAAATTCCAACCATACAAATATCTTGGAGAGGATGGGATATAGCCCATCTTACTCCAAAAGGGGCAGGGAATTCTAATTCCATTCCTATGTAGAATAATTAAGGCTTGTAAGCTATTCGACACATACCTACTGAGTGGCAAAAAGGGCGAGTCATTTATATATCCAAGGTGTGTGTCTAAATGACATGACGCCCAAGTCATACCGACCAATCAGTCTAGTGTCCTTCCTGCTTGAAACACTGGAAAGACTAATAGACAGATTCATGAGCGAAGGGGTTTTATCAACAAACCCCCTCAAGGAACGCCAATACGCGTATCAGCCAGGTAATTCAACAGATTTGGCATCGCATGATCTTAACAGGCTACTAACAAAATCCCTCGAGGATAAAGATATAGCCATGCCGACGTTTGCCGACGTCGAAGGTGCCTTCAACAATGTCAATTACCAAGCCTCTAGGAAGAAAAGGGGTTCCATCCCTCCTGTGCCAGTGGATAAACGCCAGTCTGGAAAAAAAGGTAATAATATCATCAATCGGCGAAACCACAGTCGCAGCTAGGGCTCATAGGGGATGCCCGCAAAGAGGAGTGTTATCACTGTTTGTGTGGGGTATCCTGGTGGATGAACTATTGAAAAGGCTAGCATCCAAAGACATTTACTGCTTGGGTTATGCCGACGTCCTTGCGAGTATCGCAATAGGCAAATTCGCAGGAACAGTATCGAAGCTCACACAAACGGCTCTAAACATAATAAACAAGTAGGAGGAACTTACCGTAAATCCTTTTAAAACCACTGTAGTTGTCTTTACCAGAAAGTACTGAGAGGACTAAAGTCACCAGTTCTGAATGGGGTAGAAATTCCAATTGCAATAATAATATTTTGCTGACTGTTCGTTATTTAGATAGCTGATGTACAAGGCGACTGAAGTTGGACCTATTAAAATCATTGGAAATTTGGAAAAATCTCACTAAGCCTTAAAATATAAAGCATATTCTGTAAATACTACATCACAATTATAAAATAATGGGTAGTTAATCCTTGGTTTTTGTTTGGTGATGATGGTGAACATCACTACAGTTACAATAATTATTATGGTTCCAATACAGAGAGTTGTAGTCGAGGAAATATAACATTTTAGGTCCAAAATTTGGGCAGTAAAATGGATCGAAATGCGTTTTTTGCATCCGATTCCTTGATGCATTTACTCCATTTGCCCACTTTTTAAATCTTATTCAAAAGAGAAACTGCATTTCTGCATCGAAAAAATGCATTTTTTCATGTGCAATTTTTGAAGCAACTAAAAAAAATCATTATTCGGTAATACATTGTGGAAATCGACCCAAATTTGTTACTCGGGGGTTTTTGGGGTCGCTGAACACTGATATGATTTCAGAAAAACCATATAATGTACCTGGCGACCAGGAACTCTTGGTTGTGAGGGTCATCCACGAGGTTTTCTCGAAATTTGCTTGGAAGTTGAACCAAAATGTTTACTCGGGGTTATCGAGGTCGCTGAACACGATTCTGATATTCTGAAAATTTCCCAGTACACCTGGACATTTACGCAAAATACTTGGCAGTTATTTTTCATCACAAGCTGACATGGAATCAACATCTACAGAAAACAATCCAAAAGAGCACGATAGCTCTCAACCTATGCAGAATAATGTGGGAAAAACTGGGGGCCACAAACTAAAATGGTCACATGGCTATACACCAGGCTCATTAAACCCATGATAGCACATGGTTCGGTGATATGGTGGTCAAAGGCTCATCATTATATCGGAATCGATGAGATCGACCAAATTTGCTTTTTTTCCATACTTACCCCTTATGAAATTGAGGAAAATACGAAAGTTTGAAACTGTATATAACTATAATACCTTTGTACTTGTAAATTTAACCATTTGTTCACCTGAAAAAGCACCGTGTGCACTTTTATAATAAAAGTTTGTTTGGGAATTTTTCCACAGTTATTCAGCTTAGTGTTAGTTTGTATTAATTATATCATGATGAATTTTGTCATTGTTTTGTTATTTTTCAAGCAGGAATTTTATTTTTTGTTGGATTTTATGAATAATGTGCAATAAAATGTTTATATTCATTTATATAGCTCGTGCTGTTTAGTTTTGCTGCACCCTACGAAAAATTCTGCTGGCGTTTATGAAGAAAAGTAGTAAAATCAAACGTAACGGTATGTTTATTAGTTTGATCCCTGGGGACCTTGGGCAGTTTTTAGGCCTTATCTGAACGATGAATTCCATTGTTCACGCAATATATTTGCAGTGATAGTTGACGAAATAAACCTTAGTTTTATAGTTACATTTTCATTTTCAGTTGAGCCTCGGTGTGGAATATGGCATACTACAAGCATACAATCCAGACTTCGAACTACAATTTTCCCATAGAATTTTGCAGATGATACGCTTCTCACAGGCCGACTTGGATCCATCAACTTTTCTCTATTTATTGAAGGATGATGCAGAGAAGACGCTATACTGTTACATGTACCAAGCTCCATCTGTGGCTGAGGTAAGCACATTCCTTTTAATTATTCAGAAGTAATTTTTGTTTCTTGAACATTTTGTAAATCTTATTTTACGAGTTACAGTGGGATGTTCGTGACGTATTATAAAAAAAGGGTAGTTTTCAATTTTTTCAAAATCATTATACCGAAAAAGTTTTTTTCTGGGAAAAAGTTATTGATAAAAAAGTATTATTATTATTTTAACTGTCTGTATCACTTTTCACACTTTTATCAATGGAAAATAAAAAATGTGACAAAATGTTCTACTATTTAAGTTTGAAAATTAATTTTAACATTTAAAAATGTTAATTTAGGAATTTATTAATATTTTTTAACGTACTAAAAAAAATGTCGTTGTGAAAAACTGTCTTGAACTCGGAAAACATGCATGTTACATTTTTTTTTTCAATTAAATGATTGAAGCGCTACAATGTGGAAGAGAGTAGTTGTATTTCATGTTTCCCAGAATGACCCGGACAAAATGCACTTGAGGAAAAAGTTGCAAATAAAAAACTTTTATTTAGATAATACATTCAATTTAATTTTATATATATTTTTTATTTTGTTCCAAAATATTGAATAAAATAATCAAATTAAAATATTAAATAAAATAATAAATATAACGTAAAGTGATAAATAAAATATTTTCATTGATATAAAATGTAATATCCTTCAAACTGTGAGCAGCTTGTTTGGAGAAATTGCCTCGATAATTCATATTGACTGCGCTTACAGAGTGATACTCTTCCATTCTTTGACGAAACGTATGAACAAAGAAATAGTTATCTTGTGCGTGAAATCTGTGTTTTTTAAATGTCATATGACAGGGTTCAGGTCGAGGCAAAAAATTGTCTCGAATGTTTCATTAAAACACGAATTTCACAAACGAAATACAAACAACATTTTTTTTAAAACTGTAAGTTTGGATTAATCGTTGGAACTACTATGTTCAATATAATACAATTTTACAGCATTAAGATTAACTTTATCTGTCGCTGCTATAGAAACGGTTAGTTGCAGTGAAAAAAAGAATAGGTTCACGTACGATAAAGATGAAAAAATAACAACTTTTTTTGATAGTTGTACAAAAAATAATTTATAGTACAAATCATTGTTTTTCAAGAAGCTATATTTCTTGAATTTTACAAATCCCAACAATTTGACAGGTACATTGTTGAACAATATTGAATGGGGCTATTTGGAAAATGTCCAAAGCTATAAATTAAAATAGGAACAAGTTAATTGAGAAACATGAACGCGAAAAATGTTGAGTAACTTTGTTTATAGGGTACAGATAGCTTGAGGACTCGAAAGTAACTTTTGTCGTGAAAAATTTTAATAAATTTGCGTATTTATGTTTTAATTTAGTATTCTTTCTGACTACATTTTATTTTCATCTTCAGTTCCGAAATATTCCAAACTGATAGATCGAATTTAGAATGGCGTAATCTAAGTTCAAAATATTCAAACATATTCTTTGAAATGAAAATACCCGATAATGAAACGAACAAACCAAGATCATTTGTGATAAACGAAACTTATATGCCATTGAAAGCCATTTTGAAAGTTACCGCTTTTTCTTTAAATATTCAAATGGGATAGTTTGCCGGCAAGTATTGGGAATACATCAGTTTGGCAAAATGCCTCAAATTGTCGCAAATTTTTTTAATTTGCCATATGCACATGAATACACAGGACATTGTTTCCGTCGGTCCTCTGCGACAATTTTGGTTAATGCTGGGGCAGATTTAATTGCTTTAAAGATGCATGGGGGATGGAAATCATCAACCGTTGCCGAGGGATATAATATAGGGGAATCTTTTACAAATAAAGTAGACATAGCAGATAAAATATTTAGAGGGGAAAGTGTCAAAGAGAAATCTGCTAATACTATTAATATTATTGCCGAAGAAGAAAACAGCAATAACGTCGCTGACTAATCAGGAAAAATAACAGATAAATTTAGAGGGGGAAGTGTCAAAGGAAAAACCTTTCAGGTAGAGTTCAGCCTCTGTTTAATAATTGTACAAACTGCAACAACTATGAATATACAAAAATAGTTATAATAAACGTTCCATATGTGGAATAATATATTCAATAAATGTTCTTAATGTGAGTTGGTTGTTTGCGTGTATTTATTTACTGTCTTAAATATATATATAAAAAACCGGTAGGGACCGATTTTGACGGCCTAGGTCGGCAAAAATTTCCCCGGGAAAGTTCGTTGCTTAGCAACATACTGAAATACTAGGGGTCTGAAGTTGGTCCGAGAAAGTACGCATTTTTGAGCGATTTCAGAAAAATTTATTATACAATTATGTATATATATTTTTTTCATTTTCACCCAAATTCAACAAGTTATGGAACCCGTGATAAAATTGATGTCTAATCCGTTCCGATCATCTCCCCATTTAATTTTTTCTTCACCTTTTCTATTGACGTCATTACTAAGCCATTGCACAAGCTTCCATCGAAATTCATTTTGTAGAACTCAACTAGGAGATTTTGTTCATTTTGGCGCTTCGTTGACTGACGACCATCATTACATGACGAGATCTTTCAACCACCTCCAAAAATTGTAGCCGACGCCGTTCTCCTCTTTAGTAATTTTTTCGTAACGTTCTATATTCTCGTCTAATCCCCAAAAAGCTTCATCGATGATATGAATTATACCGTCGGTGCACACGTAATCCGGTCTCGAAACTTTGATATACCTGTGTTGATAAATCACAAAGAACGTATCACGATTCTTGATAACGCTAACGTTGATTTCACCGCTCAGCGAGTTCAAAGTCACTTGCCCCTCTTTACTGAGCGTTACCAGTTTTTTCATCGTATATTGCACATCGGAAATGATCAAATGCCTCCCCAACATTCTCTTTTCAGATTCCGTAATCACGGAGTTTGCCCTGAAATGACCTTCCCAAGCTTTGTTCCTCGCTACGAAATACGTCAACGATTGTTTGTTTTTCGTCAAGTTGTCGTTGACGTTCGTCACATTCCCTAAACGGTACGTTATATCCAGTTCGGGATCTTGGGAAAGCTTGTCCAGTATCGGAAGAAACGGAAACGGTTTCAGTTCGGCGTCGAAAACACCCAATGGTTGCGAAATGAAGTGAACCACGCCGTTTGAAACTGGGATATTGCTGACCACCAACTCTGCCAAAATTTCGCCGCGCTTATGGTCGGTATCGCCGAGCACTGTGTTGCTTTTGACGAAGAGTTTGTCGCCAATTTCGACGAACGATAGGAGAATGTAAATATAATCTCCGTTTGAGTTACTCTCCACAAAGAAATTTTTGACGGCAGGTCTGGTGAATAAAACCTGATTAGGAACAATGTGTCCACCTATCATGTATTTGTCTAGTGTCTTGTAACGGTGATCGTCGAAACCTTTATCAATTGGTACGAAATAGGTATTGAAGCCGGGTTTCGTGAACAGTTGCTCTTGGTTGTTTTGTTGTATCTTCAGTTTAAAGTTGAGCGTCCTGTAGTGTCCTTCCTTTTGACTGTAATTGGAGATGACCTCGTACGCCGTGGGATTCGTGGAGTAAACGTCGTGTGGGTCGAGTACTTCATCGATGACGTGCATTACCTAGAATTTCAGCAGAATAAATTTATTTAGATGATGTGTGAACAGTTTAGTAAATATGTAAAATTTTGGGTAAAAAATGAACAAAGCTTTTTCATTTATAAATCATTAGCGAGGTTTGAAACTCAAAAGTTGTGATCCCGCTTGGGGCATTTTTGGGAATATCAAAATGTTTTTGAATATGATTTTCGCGAGAACGGTAGGACTTAGGGAAAAGTGTTTGAACATAAATTGTAGATAGAAGTTTTTTCTCTTGCAAATGCTGCGCTACAAAATGCGCCAAAGTTGCCAAAAATGACTTTCTTCTTTTTCGAAAAGATTCAGATTTAAATTAAAATCGTGTACAGCTATAATCCCCGATAATTTAAAATACAAACTAAGACCTAATCTTAATCTTCCTAAACTGTATTGCTTACCTAAGATTCCTAAACCGGGTAATCATTTCAAACATTAATTGTCATACGTATAACATACGCAAAATGGTTAGTGAAGGAATTTAGCAACTTCCAAGCCGCACCAAGTTTTCTGTGAAAAATTCTTTGGAACTTATTGCAAAATTGAAAACTTTCAAACTCAAACCTGGTGATAATTTCGTTTCATTTGATGTTTCACTATTTACAAATACTCCAATCCCTGAGTCGATAAACATTCTGAAGAAATGGCTTTCAAATATTAATATCCCCGATATAAACTGCACAGAATACGTGATCCTTACATCTTTATGTATGTAGCAAAATTATTTCACATTTAACAAAAATTACTATGAAAAAAAGAGGGGTTATGCAATGAGCAATCCACGCTCTCCTTTTTTGGTAACATGTTGGCATATGTGTTATGTTTTAGCAATTATTAATCTGAGTATTTTATCCTATGTGAGTTGGACCTCGCCCCATTTTGAGTTAGCCGCCCCAGAAAATGTTCAATTTTGGAACGTGTTTTAACACTTTTGTGTTTGTTGCTAGTCGAAAAGGTTCCTTCTTTGGCGATCAATATTCAATAAATGACAACAGTTTTTTTCCATGCAGTTGGCAGCACTGGCAGCTTTAGTTATGACCATGCTTGGCCATGTTTCGATCTTTTTGCCAACTCGTCTGAAATTGGAAAAAAAAATGTTGGCACCTCCATCAACTTGTAGTTTTTATGTAAAAGAAAAGCTTGTGTGAGTGCCAACATTTTCTTTCATGTTTAACCACTGGTGAGGGGATATAAAATGATGAATATTTTGAGGGGGGTTAAAACATGAAAGAAAATGTTGGCACTCACACAAGCTTTTCTTTTACATAAAAACTACAAGTTGATGGAGGTGAAACATTTTTTTTTCCAATTTCACACGATTTGACCACATTTTGGCAAAACACCAAATTCTTGAAAATGGACCTGTAGAAAATGTTGGCGTGTGGTTTTTGGCCTGGTCAGAAAGTGTTATGCCACGTTCCAATTTTGGTGATAACTAAAGCTGCCAGTGTTGCCAACTGCCTAGAAAAATTATATGTTCAGGACGCCCAAAGCCATTTTCTAACAGAGTTATCACCTTATCTACATTTTGAGGTAATATCAACAAATACTGGACTATCTTCCTTGCGTCTCCTTTCAAACATTTCTGCAATCTACATTGTGTTTTCTTCATTGGAAAATCCACAAAGAGTTGTTGAATTCTTGAATTGAAAAATAAAATTTGGCCATTCAGTAGGGTCTCCACTAAAAATAGGTAAATCCTTAGGAATTGATTGTCGCGTTAAAATTTTTCTTAAGTTTGAACCTGTCTGACATCTATCGAAGTGATTTCGATATGGAATTGAATTTAATTCCTGATTGCAATGATTGGAATCATGCCATAGACTTTCACCTGTTACCAGCTATTAATATTTAGGGTCTCACTTAACACTGACTCATTTACAACCGACTTACTCATTTGCTCATCATGTTCAGCGAAATGTAAGTTCAACATTTCCTGTTGCTTCTTCAACATCTCTTGTTCTAACTCTACCTTCTTAATTTTCATTCCCATTAATATTTGTCTTCTGCTAGAAACTTTGCTGGTTCTTGTATTGTCAGAACTTGACTTGTTCGAACAATTTTCTTTCACGGATGTGATCTTCCTGCTGTCTGCATTCAAGGATACCTCGGAACCGTCAAAATTTTGTTCCATATTCTTGGATCCTTTGGAAGCTGTTTCCCGCTTGACTTCTTTGGATATATTCGACGTCTCCCCTCTTCTGTTTGCCAGTCGTTGGCTTCGTCTAATTCCAGACATTCTTTACTGTATTCCAAAGTTCTCGATTGTTTATTAGCGATGAAGGACCAGATTGTTAACACTTTATTGTCAATGTCAACATTCAAAATTACCGGGATATCAAAAATTATCTTGGTCAAGGGTGGTTGTGGAATCTAAAACATGTCTTACTTTACGTTTGAAATAATTATGTCACTGTCACACTGACATCATCAATAACCTACAAATTTCATACCTATTTATTTCAGTTGTAAGACAATAATGAACTACAAATTAAAAATTATCTTGATCAAGGGTGGTTGTGGAATGTAAAACGAAATGTTAACTTTGAACCTTTTACAAGGTCGCAATAGCCACAAACGGGGTCGAAAACTGTTTTAAATTGGTTAATTTTCGATAAATCGAATGACGTTCACGTGAGGAGCGCGTAGCTCGCAAGTTAGAAAAGTGCAAATCTTCGGAACATAGAACGTCTTTACGAGGACTTTTCGCATGCGGTTTTCGCTCCATGTCGTTAGTTTATGAACGAGGCCAACTAAATAGCATAGTCTCGGGCCCCAAAATGTCGATTAAATAGGAAAATTTAATTAAAATAGAAACAGCTACTCTCAGGTCTCAGCTACACGCGTGTAACGTGCGACGTACCAAAGGAAATTTTCAAGCTACTAAAATGTACCCAAAAGCGGTTAAAAGCTAGCGGCCTATAGCCGAAAACACTTTATTACAACTGGCGCCGGCCGCACGTGGCATAAAACGGCCCCGAATTAACAAGATCGAGGTAAAAAGTATAAACTCTAACTGACGCGTAGCGAGCTCCTCGAGGCATATGTCAAAATGATTACGTTCGTAGCTAATTACATAGGACGTCTGGCGTTCATGCAATTGTGTTTTTATACAATTCGAACCTTCTAATTTCGATAGGCCACGTGAATATCCCGGAGTCTAAAGCGCTAGAGACTTCTGAGTGTTATAACATTCGTATAAAATTGCGAAATTTCTCACTTTTAGAAACTTCAAATTAATTAATTTGACACAAGTTTTGATAACGTAAAGTAAGACACACGTTTTAGATTCCACAACCAGCCTTGACCAAGATAATTTTTGATATCCCGGTATTATATTTTCATAGACAACTACATTATAATATAAATAACAAAAAATTAAATAAGACAATAAATTTTAAAATATATCTTTAACAGAACCTCTTCGACTAGCACCAAACACCAAAGCGTTATAACACGTTCCAAAATTGAATATTTTCTGGGGCGGCTACTCAGATTAATAATTGCTAAAACATAACACATATGCCAACATGTTATATCTCAGGCCTAAAATATGTATCTATCTCCTAAACTAAAACCCATTATTTACATTGTTATCCCCAAATACTATTCAAACAGGGACATTTTGATTTATAATTTAGTTTACTCTGATGATGGCTACTTGGTAGCCGAAAGGTCCTCAGTACTATTTTTAGTTTATAATTATTTCTTATCAAGAGTAGGTTTATCCAATTTACCTGATCATAACGATGGTCATCTAGCATCGTATTTGAGAAGTAATTCGACTTAGCATTGACAATCTTCGCGTTGTTGACGTATATATCGTCCCCCCGTTTTGTGATCCACAATGGCGGAAATTCATCATTCAACGTGTACAGGCTGCTCGTCGGCGACAGGTTTTTCAGCGACTTGATTTCTACGCTAATGTGATAATAGGTCAGTTCCTTTTTGAACACTCCGTTGTATTTTTCGAAAGCATCGTTTTCCGGCACGAAAACGGTCACATTCGAATAGAGTACGGCTCGTTTTATTACGCTGTTGTTCTGAATCAGTCCGGCGAAGGTGGAAAATGCAGGTTCTTGGTTGATTTTCTGGTATACTGATTTATATCTGACGTAACAGTGTGTGACAACGAACAGAGTCGCTAATTGCAGGTTAAACAAGTTTAATAATTTGATGTACATGTTCGATTTAATTAAAGAACTAAATATTGACTTGTTGTTTTGGAATTCACATGATTTCGTTTGGACAAGGTCAGTCGTAACGAAATAGCGATTAGACTGCGAGTTCAAGATTTTGTTTATTTTTCGTCCTATTTAATAGCAGATAATTCAATAACTCAGTCACCTTTTCCTCGACAAACATCTGTAATTTATTCTCGGCTGGCGGATACCTGAGTATTTGTTTACGTCTTGGGTAATAAATAAATTGTAATTTATTCGAAGCCATCATTCTATTATTAAGTAATTATTTTTTCTTATCCTGCTGCGTCAATAATTCAATGGATAGCGATGTAATAATAAATTAGTAATTCAAATTTATTCTATATTTTGATTATTGTATGTACAAATTGTAAATTACATCACAAATGAACACTACACTTGAAAGTACCCTGTAAAAAAATTCCAAAATAATCTTTCATTATAAAAACATGTTTGGCCACACAATTGCTTCTTCCGGTGTACAATGGTAGTTACACTTAAGCAAGGTGAAAAGTCCCCGAAAAATGAAACAAGAAATGATTTATTTGGTTAAAACTTATTTTTTCCACTACTAGCTGTGAAGTAGACAATTATTGCGTCTCCTAGTCTGCTGAGAAGTTGAATTTCTCTAGTAGTGGTTAATAATTTTTTCTATTGTTGACCTAGGTTAATAATGAACAAACTCAAATGTTTTGAGAATCCAGGGATAGTTGTTTAACAAAAACTTGTGCAACGTGATTTTGTATACCCAGGAGATTGTCTTTAATGTATTTGCTGCTTGAAATTACCTAACACGATAAAATTATTTGAATAAAAAAATGCCATTAGTTTTAAATTCGCGCTCAACATGAATGACTGATGACATTTGTGAATCGTGACCGTAACCTACAACGAGTGCCGGACAGAGCCGAACTTGGTTATGTTACAAAACTATTTAAACAAAAAAATGAAACGTGTGGCACTCGGGGACTGCAGCGGTAAAGCTATTGCATAGCACTACGCCACTGGAAAAAGTTGGGCAGAAAAACATCCACTACCCCTTCAAAATCTTCACGAATTATGAGTACAAAAATTTTTTGATCGCATAAAACATAGCTTGCTATGAATAGAAAATGTTCGCAAAAGAACACGTAAATTGCAAAATAACATATGGGGGTGCAAAATTGGCCAATTTCGTCGATTTTACCACCCCTACGATGGATTACAAGTAAATCTGGCTATGGATTCGCGTTCAACGACCCAAAAAACCTCCTAGGTGCACTCTAAATGCCAAAATACCTTTTTTGTAGAAAATACAATTCAAGACTTGGAGATTTCGGGCCATTTTAGCCCCCAATGGGTGGGGTTGGGGTTCCCAAGAGGTTTTAAGGTGTATGAATGATCCTGAGAACCTCCTGAAGCTAATGCTAATGCGTCTTGAATTGTATTTTCTACATTGCATTTCCAGTGCACCTAGAAGGTTTTTTGGGTCGCTGAACACGAATCCGTAGCCAGATTTACTTGCAATTCATCGTAGGGGTGGTCAAATCGACAATATTGGCCAATTTCGCACCCCTAATATGTTATTTTGCAATTTACGTGTTTTAGGCATTTCGAATGCATCAAGGAGGTTTTTTGGATCGCTGATCAGGAATCCGTAGCCACATTTACTTGCAATCCATCGTAGGGGTGGCAAAATCGAAAAAATTTGCCAATTTCGCACCCCTAATATGTTATTTTGCAATTCACGTGTTTTAGACATTCCGAAGGCACCAAGGGGGTTTTTTAGGTTGCTGATCACGAATTCGTAGCCAGATTTACTTGCAATCCATCGTAGGGGTGGTCAAATTGACAAAATTGGCTCATTTCGCACCTATATATGCTATTTTGCAATTTACGTGTTTTTGGCATTTCGAATGCACCAAGTACATTTTTTGGGCCGCTGATCACGAATCCGTAGCCACATTTACTTGCAATTCATCGTAGAGGTGGTAAAATCGACGAAATTGGCAAATTTTGCACCCCTATATGTTATTTTGCAATTTACGACTTTTTGACATTTCGAATGCACCAAGGTTTTTTTTTGGGTCGCTGAATACGATTCCGAAGCCAGATTTACTCCGAAGTAATTTTAAAATGCAAAAATAATAAATATTTAGAAGCGTGTCAAATTAGCTATTTTTGTAAATTTCCCACCCCTACGATGATATTCAAGTAAATCTGGCTTCGGAATCGTATTCAGCGACCCAAAAAACCTACTTGGTGCATTCGAAATGCCTAAAACACGTAAATTGCAAAATAACATATAGGGGTGCCAAATTAACCAATTTAGTCGATTTTACCACCCCTACGATGGATTACAAGTAAATCTAGCTATGGATTCGCGTTCAGCGACCCAAAAAAACCCCTAGGTGCACTCTAAATGCCAAAATACCTTTTTTGTAGAAAATTCAATTCAAGACTTGGAGATTTCGGCCCATTTTAGCCCCCAATGGGTGGGGTTGGGGTTCCCAAGAAGTTTTAAGGTGTATGAATGATCCTGAGAACCTCCTGAAGCTAATGCAAAAAAAAAATCGATTCGAACTTACTTGCTTTTTTTTTTCCAGTTCATAGCCTGGACTACTAGTTCCAGTTCCTACTTAAGTTGGCTCTACTATTAGCGCTTTATGAGTTCGCAGTTCCAATGCTGAAGAGAAATAACAGACATTCTTCAATGTATAAAGCTGGTACTGTTTGTATCCTATTTTTCTTGAAATAATCCCTACGTGACTCTTTGTTCTTCAAATTTAACGTCATTCTCAATGCTCATTTCTGAATCAAGAACACATTTTCAATATCTCGACTACTGCCAAAACATATCAAAATATATCGTATTCTTGTTTCAACATTTGGATAATACACAACTTTCAGTGTTTGAAAGTTTGCATATTTTTTAATTACTCTGAGTGACTAACAGATTTGACTCAGTTTCTTACAGAGTTGCTCAACATGGATGTCTTAGCATAAACTATCTATATAGACCCCCAAGATCTACTACTAAGTATAAAGTTCTTATTACCTAAACTAACATTAGAAGGCATGTCAGTGCGGGCATAATTTGTTTTGAACAGTACGAGATTTGTTTTATTTTCATTGAGAACTAGTTTATTTTGTATGAACCAAGATTTGGCTCTTTCAAAGTCTAAATCTGCTTTGGAAATCAGACTGATCATATCAGGAGCCGTTACTAGCATATTTGTGTCGTCAGCATAATTAATCAACTTACAAGCCTCATTAAGTTTCATGAAATTATTCAAATCATTTACGTAAACTATAAAAAGCAATGGCCCCGTTATGTCGCCTTGTGGAATACCGATGTTTCAGCTTCATTTTTCGTGATCAACACCATTTGTTTCCTATCCTTTAAGCATGATCTAAACCATATGGTCCCCTTATTCCGCAATCTTGCAACTTATTTAACAATATCTCATGATTGATTGAGATGATGGTGTAACTTTTGTGTACTCATTAATTTTGCGGATGATGTTGAATTAGTTTATCATATCACAGAATCTGAATGTATCTATTGTTTCCTCTTTTATATTGATGTTGAAGTCACCAGCAATTACAACATCTCCTCTCTCAAATTTAGAGAAAGATATTTCAACGTTTGCACCTGAAGGTCTGTAAATAGAAACTATAAGCAGTTTTTTTTTTCAAAAATCTCTTCATACGCTGCACACTCAATTTAAATCCCTCTTTTTCGGTATATTGCTGTCCCACCATGCTCATTATCATTTTGTCTACAGAAAGAAATCTTTTAGACTAAATGTTTTAATTCTTCCTCTGTTTTCCAGTGTTCTGTAATACATAGAATTTCGTAGTTTGCATTATATGAATCAACTCGTCTACAGTTACCTATTCATTGGACATTTTGATGTATAATACTAATTTCACAATTTTTCTGAGCCACTGCTTGTTTGTATATCAAAAATTGCCTCCATTATCTTGTCTAATTTGCTCAAGAAATTGCTTGTGTTTGTCAAAATCAAATCTTTTAATGCCAACTCCACTTCGCCAAAAACAAGAGTCGTTTCTTTCTTCTGCAGAGGAGCAGTAACAACATATCTGTAGTAGTATACACTTGGTTATTGAATTGAAAATAATTCTGAGAAAGACATAATTCGAGAGTGTCTAATATTCCTATAATCTTAATTTTAAAATTTAAGGAATAAACCGTAGTTTGTAAAAGTATGTTTGATAAAGCCACCGTGTGATGAAACATGTCACGTTTTGTTTGTAGTAACCTATATCTTAATATTATTAATATATTTTGGTGGCAGTAGTAGGATGATCTAACTCCGTTGAATTTTTCTCCCGATATGATATTTGCAGATCAAATTTGTTTGTTTGTGACAATAGACAGCATTTCACCTCGAAGCTCCGAGCCGATTATGTACTAATTTCCTCCGTAACCTGTATTTAACCTTTTCGCGGAACTGAAGACGTTAACCATTCTTTCAATCAAGTAATTGTAGTCTGTATGATTCATGACTTGATTAACTAAATTTGAGAGACGTCTACTTTGGAATCCCTTTCTTTTGTTACCACTAACGGGTTGGAAACATCTGTTCCATTAATTTCAGGTCACGTTCAATTACGGTTTCCGCAAGGTGGGTCGGAGGATTTGAGTTTGGTGGGCCCATATACAGAAACTAGTTCAATAAATGTCTATAATAACTTCATAAAGTTCAAAGAGTTTTTACCCAGCAGGTAATTGCGCAGAAATTCAAAGAACATATGTTTATAAATAAAAGTTGTACAATGAAAATTTCGTAATTGTGATTGTACGAAATTCTTCGTCACAGCATTCAGTTCCAGTGGCGGCTGGTACTAAATGGCGCAAGGGCACGTACCCACCACCACCAACATGCCAATCCAACTACCAAGATGAACACAGAAAGAAATCTGCATATAATTCAGTGCATTATTTTATTCCGCACGTCAAGCGCATGCATTGTTAACGGCTGACTACCGTTATCTTCGCTATACGCGCTTATACCGTCGGTTTGGGGCACAAAGCATCTTATCTCCAGTAAACGTCTTGCCTTCATAGTGTACAGTGTGTGAATTCAATTCGAAAACGTGAAGTCTGAAGTGAGCCTTTGAATTAGCGTTACGAGGCCATGATGAGACATTGACGTCGGAAAATCCAGACTTGATCAACTTTGAGCTGAATACATAAGAAAGGTTCTGGTTCACAAATGTTTAAAGGCGTCTCAAAAACTATTTAGAACGAATTGCTACTACATGCAATGTTGCAAATTTACGAGCAGGAAATATTAAAAGAAATTAAATCTGCTAATTCCATTGCTTTGGAGGCCGATGAAACTACAGACACCTTCAATCATCAGCAAATGGTTGTTATTAATCGATACGTGGACAAATTTTTGAACGTTTTTGGTCTTTTCTTAAGCTGGAGGGACATAATGCTGATGTATTAGCAAAATCATTGTTGAATGAATTGCAAACTATTTTAAATTCTCTTTCTGGGTCTGATAACAATATACTAATCTCTCAAAGATAAGATGGGGCGGGCGTCCTTGATGAGTGGTAAGACAAATGGAGTCCAAGTCATTATCGAAAGAACAATTCCACATGCACATTGTATACACTGTTACGCGCATCAATTTAATTTAATTATTGAACGAGTGGCACAGTGAAATAAAAAATTAAAAATTTTCTTTGCAAATTTGCAGTCTTTTTCAAGCTTTTTTTTCGATCGCCAAATCGAACGGTAATTCTTGATGAAATAGTCAAACGTAGATTACCAAGCGCGGTTCCTACATGCTGGATTGTCAAAAGTCGAACTGTGAACATATTATTTGAACACCAGGATTCTTTCAAAGAATGTTTAGACAAAATTATTGACGAAGATGGGATGGATTCAGTTACTATTAGTGAAGCAAAGTGGTTTATTGAAACATTTGAATTGCCCGGCATTTCTCTACTGGTTGAAAATATTTTATTTCGTCATGCCACATGTTGAAATAGTATTTAATCAGACTCAAATGCACGGGATTGACAGTGCTCAACTGCAAAAAGCAATTGAACAATTCCAACAACAAATTATTCGAATTAGAAATTCTACTGACAATGACAATCAAGAATGCAATAATGAAGAACCGGCTAGGAAAAGACAAAAAACGACAGCTGGAGATAACAGAGCTGTTATTGCAAAGGAAGTATGTGACACTATTTTAAGCCAAATTAGGGATCGATTTGATTTTTGGGATCACAGCAAATGCTGCTGATTGTCAAAATTTTAAAACTTATAGACATGCATTTCCACAAAAACATTTTGATGAAACTGTGAAATCGTATCTATGTTGGACAGTGTAAAATTAAAAAGTGAACTTTCAGCAATTTATGAGCGCGATGACATGTATGACGAAGGTGGTATTATGCCACTGTTAATGTCCATAAGAGATAACAACCTAAAAAAACGTTGGATATTATTTGTACAAGGCCCATGTCGACAGCAGAATATCAACGATGTTTTTCCACCCTCAAACGCAATAAAACTTTTCTGAGAAGCACAATGTCAGAAGATCAACCGAACGCATTGGCGGTCCTATCAATAGAAAAGAAGTTCGTCCAGTCTATCCCGGATTTTAACAACAAAGTCATAGATGTTTTTTCCAGTATGAAAAATAGGAGAATGGATTTTATGTACAAAAAATAGGTAATCTTTTTCTTGTGCCCACCCTCTTTCATAACTCATGAGCCGTCACTGCTCAGTTCATTGTTTATAAATTGCATTGTTTGGCTATTGATAATTTCCTTCAATTTCTTAGATCGTCATTTTTTTTCATTTGACACCATTGTGTAACAGTGGAACGATGAATTTTATACAGTTCTCGCACGTGGAGTCCAACTTCTGCTGTGATAAAAAGGCATCTTTTTTTGAATTCTAGACTAGTGCGGAACAACGAAGTGATGCACTGTTATGTCACGAATTGTCGAATTGTTATTGCAACAATCATGATCACGAAGTGTAACAATACTGATAATTAATGCTGATTATTCTCTACTGTAATAATCGGAATTAAATTGTCCACTTCCTCCACAAATAATGGAATGGCATTGTTGTTCAATTAAATGTACAGATGAATTAAGAAAATATTCAATTCAAACTGTTATTTATATTGATGTCAAATAAGCCATTTGCTTAATTTTTAGGGATACGTTAAAAACGTGTATATCCAATTTTTTCTCCACCTTTCAACTAAAAAAAAAATATTTGTGCGTTTGGGAAACTTATAACTAATTTGTTTGTGAGGTGCCATGACCACAGCGTTTTGTTGGTGTGGGGGTATGTAAGGGGTCGTAAACATCATTAACTAAGGGGGTTCGTATGTACTACACTCTGATTTTGAAGAAAGAACTCTGTAATAGCTAATTTACACAAATATGCGCAGCAAGGGAAATAGGAAAAAGAAGAGAGTTTGATCAAGAACAACATGGAATTCGGTAATGTTGAGAGCACCTGAGTAGAGAGGAACAAGATTGGGAGATATGAAAGAAAATATCAGAAAACTCAATTCCAATATAATCTGACATTTAACGAACAGGATTAGGGATTAAGTGAAGTGTCTTCGGATACGCTATTCATCGACACTTGCTTTTCCTCTTGATGCGGGACTGGTAACTCGTGTTACCAATTGATCAGTAAGGTTTTATTAAGTGATTATGATCTAAGTGCGTATGCAACCAAGGTTATTGCGAGTATGGGAAATATTTTACATTCGATCATGTCGATAGTACATCACAATAACACGTCCTTCATTTCGACGTTTCACATTTTACGGCTTTTTAACGTTTTGCCGTAAACTGTTTTATTACGTTCTGTTGCAGAAGGTAGATTGTAGATAAGTGTGTTTGTATTTTGTCTTGTCAAGTTATTGTATGTTTTGTTTAGATGACGAACAATCCAGGCAAGGCAAGGACGTAATAATTGTTTGGCAATTTCTCTTATCTCCGCTATTTCAATGTTGTTTGTTTTTTGGATGGATAAATTACTACAAGACTGCATTTACAAGTAGATATTGGTAAGGATATGTGTTCGGTTTAGTTCCCTTCATAACGTAGAACGACTTTACTAGATAGAACTGGAGAAAATATTACACATATACAGGTTGTTCCAGAAACAATGGTACAAATTGGCATGCGGGGATAGAGGACACAAAATTAGAGCTACAGACTGTTAGAATTGAAATGTTGTTAATTTTAATATTTTTTGCAATTTCTGGAAATATTGTTTCTAAATTTTACACCAAGGGTAAATCAATATCTCTTGAAGGTTTGCCCTCAGTTCCCCTGAGACCAATTGTCAGCACTATCGGATCCCCTACTTAATTCTCTCGTTATCTGTCATCTATTCTCAAACCCCTTGTAGGTGATTCCAATAGTTTTATCCTAAATTCCTTCCATTTCGTTAAAAAACTTCAAACGCTAAAAGTTGACCCAGGCGATTTGCTCGTCAGCTTCGACGTCGAATCACTGTTTACCAATGTTCCCATTCCAGACACCCTTTCCATAATTTCTCAATTGTTACCTGCCAAAAACATTCCAACGGAATTGCTACCGTTAATTGATTTTTGTCTATCCTCCACATATTTTCTATATGATGGCAAGTTTTACGAGCAGTCCTCGGGAGCTGCCATGGGTTCCCCACTTTCTCCGATAATGGCTAATATGTTCATGGAAGCTTTTGAACAAGATGCCATTGACTCATCTGTTCTCAAGCCGAAATGTTAGTTTAGATATGTCGACGATACTTTTGTTGTTTGGCAATATGGTCGCGAAAAGCTTATTCCATTCCTCAATCATTTAAATTCATTACATCCCAATATCCTTTTCACCATGGAAGTCGAATCGCAAGGTTCACTCCCGTTCCTGGATGTATTGGTTAGACGACAGACTGACGGTACTTCAGGACATTCTGTGTATCGAAAATTCACTCATACCGATAGATACCTCAATGGTCTGTCCCACCACCACCCTGCCCAAAAGCAATCTGTCATAAACTCCCTGGTCCACAGAGCTGTCAACTCATCTCAACCTCAATACTTAAAATCAGAATTAAAACATCTTTCATCTGCCTTATTATCAAACAATTTCGCCCATTACAACATTCAAAAAGCCATAAAGAAATACACTTCAAAATTTCAAATCGACCTGAGCCAGAAACCCGCCGCCTGCTTTATCCACGGCCTATCTTCCATATATTGAAAATATAACAGATCGAATTTCCAAAATCCTCAAAAAACATAATATTTCTACCCGTTTTTCCACACTTCCAAAATTATCTCAGTTTTACAAACCAATCAAGATACCGTTCCTCCTCTTCACTTAGAAGGTGTTCATAGCATTCCCTGTTCTTGCGGTAAAGTCTTCATTGGTGAAACAGGTCGTACAGTAGCTACTCGTGTGAAACAACATGAGCGCTGTACAAGGCTTCGTGACACCAGTAGATCTGCACTTGCGGAACACAAGTTTGACACTAATCATCAAATCCTTTTTGAAGATACTAAAATCCTAGCCCGAGCCCCAAACTTCTATCAGCGAAAAACCCTTGAAGCTATAGAAATCATAAAACATCCGAATAATCTGAACCATGACTCAGGATATTACCTTCCCAACATTTGGAAACCCATCCTCGAAAATTCCACTTTGCACATGATCACACAACGGCAGGGTCAGGTGCCGGAACGGAGTTAACCGCCGGAATAAAGGCAATGAACTGTGTAGTGTGAAGGATTTTTCCTACAATGAATACGGCTACAGAAACCAGTAGAACCAGTTTCAGTTGAAGCCTCAAGATTGCCCTGAAGATGCCCTGTAATGGTTGGCGAAACGTCGGCATCAAGTCGAGCCATTGTGACGCGGAATCTATTCTACTATTCAATATCTCTTGATATCCATACTATAGCGCTAGTAAAGTTGATATTTTTTTCTGCTTCTTCGTAAGAATTTTCGCTGTTATAGAAACCCAGGAGTCCTCTCAACAGCCATTTCCTATTTGCCACCTATTTTAAACTATGGATAATCGCTTGGTCTAGTGGTTGGCAGTGTGGGGTTGTATTTGGAGGCAGGAACACGATGTTCACATTTTGTAATTGCAGTTTGCGATCAGACGTGGTATTAGCCAAAAACTAATACGACGTTTCTATTTTCTTAACCATGAGGTCATTATTTCTGTCGTCATCCAGGCTCTTTTATTTGACAATCATTCTGAAGGCAGTTTGTTTATATGGGCTCCTTTATTTACTTTTCCCAATTATCAACAGGTTTTCTTTTCCACCTTCCATGATGGCTCAAAATATACTGTACCTCGTTGTTTTGCAGTTTTCTTACCGGTACATTGATCACTTTTCAATGCCAACGTCTTGTTAGACATTGCAAGATAAAATAGGCCAGTTTCGTCTGCATTGTCTGGTGGAGAATAATCCTCATCCCGATCGGCTGATTCACCACAAACTGTTTTGAAAGTTATATTGTGTCGTTCACAGCATTTTTCTAGCCATCCACTTGAAGCGTCAAAATCTGCAACTTTGAAACTTATGGCTACTTCCAAAGCTTTTTCTGTTATTGAAGGTCCAGATATGGGTAGGTTTTTATCTTGCTTTACAAAACCCATTGTAAACAACTTCGTCTATCGCAAATCCTTCATTATTGGGTATTCTTCACAGTTTCCTTAACTCATGTTTATTGTTTATGATGTCTTTAACTTGTGTCCTTCCAACACCAAATTTTTCACCTAGTTTTCTCGCAGCTATACTGAACATTTCACTTTCAATAAACGTATAAATGGTACCATCTTAGTGACACCAATAAAAATATCTCAGTAAATTCCATTATGGGACAAAAGATTCCTGCACCGACAACTAATACTCTTTTTTTACGAGCAGCCCTTTTATTGTCATAATCTGTTTTCTGACCGGTAATAGCAGGTGTAATAGCAAGTATTTTTTCTAAGAAATACTGGCTTTGGTGACCGTGACCGCATTATGGGGGTGCCGGTATTAGGAGGGTCATTATAATGGGTATTCCCATATAACCCGAATTAGGAATTCGAAAACTGATCGTTTTTAGAGGTGACCGCTTTTAAGAGGTGACCGAAAATAGAGATTTTACTGTACCAAAGTCTTTATTACATCTACCACTCAATTAATCAAAATGGGGGCGGTTAAGTCCTATGCTGCGAAGTGTTGCAGCCTGAAAGAAGCTATTGCGTGACATTCTAGTAGGATATGAGAGGCAGTTTCGTCTTCCTTTCTGCATCCATTACAACCTGGATCATAAACTATACCCATCAGATATAGATGTAGATGATATGCCTGTTGAGGACATGGAAATATAGGGCTTCAGCGATGACTTCATCGTTCAAATTTCTTTCCGCCGAGACATTTCTTCAAGTTTAGAAATAAATAAAAATCTCATGGTGCCAAATCTGGAGAATTTGGTGGATGACGAACTAATTCGTAGCGCAATTCATGCAATTTTGCTATTGTGAATGTGGACTTGTGCGCCGGTGCGTAGTCCATGTGGAAGAGCACTTTTTTCTTTCCAAAATGCCCTTTTCAAGGTAATCGATATGGACGATACCGTGTTCATCTCAAAAAACTGTCGCCATTACTTCACAAAGCGATGCTTTGGCTTGCGTAATGTTTTTTCCACGCAAGAAATAATGTTTTAATCAAGACGCGAAATTCACTTTTTTCCAACCTTCAAGGTTGCTTACTTTCGATGGGCGTCAAAACAGAACTGAATGACACATCAGTCTGAAAATTTTAATGCCTTCTAGTTAAAGATGGTACATCACAAATGGTACATGATATTTTCGATTGTGGCGTCATCTGTTTTATTTTTCAGGTACTTTTCACTTTGCATTCGTATTGTTAAACTTGGTCAGTAATGAGTTGTAGTCACATTTAAATGAGTGTGAAAAATTTTACTTCGAGACACTACAATGTAAAAAGAAACTGTCATATTATGACATCCTGTAGAAACATTTTTTCACTATTATTATTAGGTGATGAAGAGGCAGATCCGAACCTGCTATCGACACAATATGAAGTAGATCATTAATTATCGAATGTTGCAAATTACAATCGACTGTTTGATTGATCAATAAAGTTGTTGTTCGCAAAATGTTATATATCATTGTCATCGTGTGAAGCTTGATAAATATGCAATACTAATTTATTGATAAAGTGTTAAATAATGAACAAACTTGAGCGTGTAAACAATTCTAATAAATCCATTTGTATTCTTCAAACATGTGGCATTAATTATTAATGAATCTTCACCCAAGAATGAATTTTATTGGGAAATATGTCACACTAACACATATGTTTAATATTTTCCTCTTTACGTACGTTTCAGTCTCACGACCATTATCAGAAGACGAATCGATGTCTAAAACGGGATTTCTTGAAATTAATTAAATCAAGCACAAAGCGTCCTTATCGCATTAATTTCAAATAAAAATGTCCACGTCGCCGAAACGAACAGAAACACGACTAATCGAAATTGTAACGCATTCATGTTGTAAGTATATGAATATGTATCAAGAAACCACTGCATAGCAATCTACTTCTAATTATCGAAGTCATCTCATGCAATGTTTGAATTAGACTGAAACCAAACTATAATAGTCTTTCATTTCCGCAACCACTTGCCCAATCTGAGGCTATGGTAATATGTTCTAACAGTTCAATAGTAATAGCCTATAATATCTTTTTGACATCTTTGTGATAGAGATTCCTCTAAAATGTAACTTTTTAATAATGCATAGTTTTGTGGAAAAACCAGATCAGGAAATAAACGGCTTTTTTTTGTAAAAATATATCCAGCCTCCGAAGACTTAACGTTGCCATCCACTAAGGCATCCGTATAGACCACTCTTCTTCCATAAAAAAAACGGTCAGAGAAGGAGGTGAAATACAAATAATCCCTGATATCAGCGATCACTTATCCAATCTGAGACTATGGAAATATGTTCTAACAGTTCCTATGATATCTTTTTGACATCTTTGTGATTGAGATTCCTCTTAAATCTAACTTATTCATAATGAATAGTTTTGACTGGATAAACCAGTTCAGGAAATGGAGGGGATAATGTTTTTTTTTTTGTGATAATATATCCAGCCCCAGTCTTAACGTTGCCATCCAATAAGGCATCGGTATAGATCACTCTTCTTCCATAGAAAAAGGTGGTGAATTGCAATACATTGCTGATGACGTTCTTTTATATCTGCAATCACTCGCCCAATCTAAGACTATGGAAATATGCTATAACACTTCAATTCTAATAATCTAATGTCTTTTTGGCTTGGTGATAATGATTCCTCTTAGATCTAACTTATTGTTCCTATTTAGGATTACAAATACATTCTTTTTGATTGCAAAAAACAGATCAGAAAATGAAGTGGATAATTTATACATTTTGTATAATTTTTATTTTTTTTATTACTTTTATTTTATTATTCTTAAAATATATCCAGACCACTCTTCTTCCATGAAAAACGGACAGAGAAGGGAGTGAAATGCTAAACGTTCATTCACTTCATTTCCTTTTACGCCAGAGTGGGCGGGTACCAATACTGGCTGAAGTTCATTCCTTCTGGCTAATCCTAAAGGGTCTCGCTGCACCCCAAAACAAGCATATAAGTCACTCTATGTGCTTGAAGTGCGCCCAGGGCCACTCATCTGTCAGTGCACATATAAAACCGTATACCTCGGAAGTTTAGTCTCAGGTTTTCCAGACCAGAGGTCGGAATTGCACAGACCTTGACCTGGAAAACGGTCACGTCAGCATCCAGGGGAACTGAAATCGACCTTCTGGGTGTACACGAGTAGACTCCTGCGGCTCTCCACTTGACTCGCCAGCCTTGGACCCGTCTGTGAACTACACGAGTCCCCCTGGCGGAAATAGTCCGAGGTCCTTATTCCCCCAGTTTATACTCTGAGTTGTGAGGAGGTCCGGGGTTTGGAACCTGACAGCAGGCTCTATCGCATTCTGTTTCAGTCGGAGGATTGGGCAGCTTCCAAAGACCGCGTGGCATGGACGCACCCACCCACTGACCCAGACCAGCAAGCCGATTCGCAGTACCCGCAGTCACTGATTTCATAAAGACCCATTAGAAGACAGGTTTATTACATTGGGGTGCAACTAAGGACTCAATTCCCGTCTTGGCAACTATCCTTCAAGCAGAAAGTCCGTATATATGTACTAAAAAATGAATAGAACTTTTGTTTTACTGTCGATATTGCTGCATTGTGCCTTAACGTATAGGTCATCAGCTTTTACGTAGCCTCTGACTTGTGAAACAGTACCGTGAGGGGGTATGCAAAATAGTCTTTGAACAATGCGGTAAGAACACGCCCATAATAATTCAATCTAACCTGACCTAATACTTCAACTTGGACAGAAACGAAATTAACATCATTTCTGCCAGATATAACATTTTGCTATGTTATTTATATATCACCTAAATGTGTCTGATAAACGATAGAAATAATTCATTGATGCCAACTCACTTTGGCCGTATGCCAGATTCTAAAGTAAACGATGTTTTGATTCACGTCTCATCCTTGAATAAATTTGTCGAACCAGGAACGTGCTATCTTTCAGTTTTTCAGGTAGTAACGCATCAGTTGGTCACGTGAGCTATTTTGAGAGGTTATTATTTCCCAGTTCAGTTTGGAAGGAACGACGGAAGATAATCCAGTCATCGAAAAGGACATAATACTTGATTCAAAATGATGAGTTGATATTAACCTCTTCTGCCCTCGCCGATTTGTTCCAAAAATCGTAATAGAACTTGTCACACACAAATAATCAGAATTAAGTGCAATTGAACATATTCGAGGTGGGGGAATATGGAGGGTTGGGAGGTTTATCACCATCGTTTGAGGGGAGGAGGCTAAGCCTCCAAATGCACTCAGGCAACTTAGCTGGGTCCATTGTGCGCTCTGTGGTCAGAAGCCTATTCTATCAGGTTTGTGCCCCTCCAGAAACCCAGAATATTGCCAGTGCTGGCTTCCATAAGTTCTTATGGGAGCAGTTTTGCCTCACCGAAGCGTCGGTGCCTGAGGGATGCTATTGCTGGGCGTCCCAACAGGATGTGAGACGCAGTTTCTTCCGCCTCTTTGCATTTCCTTGATATGACTCTGGGTGATTCGAGAGCTCCTAGAGTCGACCGGCAGTCTGTATAAATATATATGCGCCTATTTATATAGTTTCATCGCAGGTCATAAGCGGGAAATGTACGTAACAAACAAGTCCATTCAAACATGAAGTATTGCACATATAGTGATTACGCTTCTTTGTCTATAGTTGATCGCCTTTGTGGTGATTTATAATAATGTTTTGCCGACCAAACATATTGTGACTTGTGATTGAGATAGACGGCCAAAGATGGGCCGCCTAGTGAACACGTAGCTCTGTTCTGTGTTCTCATTTCTCGGTATGCTTCGTGTCTCTACGGCAGTGCTTCGTCGACTGTGTGATGTTTCACCGGACCTTGAATTATTACAAATTATACAAGGCAACATTAAGATGAGAAGTGAAAGAAAAAATCTGTGTTCTATCTCAAATTGCTTCGCAATAAAAAAATAGGTTTTCCAAGGCACAACTCAATATTGCGTAGACCTCCGCCTGAAAAACCGTGCAGCAAGTGCCTAGAGTCACGGGTGGAGGCTTAAGCGACTATGAAAATAGTCAACCCCTACCAAAAACAGAATTTGTATCTTGAAATTCTCCTCTGAAACCAAAAGCTTGGCTGCAAATTGCAATTTCATATATGCGAAGTGGGGAGCATTGAATTGGGTTATCCATAAACAAAAATGAATTCTAAACACTTTAGGACTCTTGATATTTTTCTCAAAGATCAATTGTTAGGCTTCAAAATGCGTTTTTATATTGAAACCCGCCATTTTGAATTTTCAAATTTTCTCATCTGATACATAGCGAGATATAAGATAGGGGCTATCAACCCCTGTAGCAATTATAGGGGGTGCGACCGGCAAAATCTAAAGGTTTGCAAACTTTATTGGTCCAAAAATGAAGCGAATGCAGAATCCATCCCGTTTCAAAAAGATAAGAGGTTGATGCATTCAGTTCCTCTACTTTGCGTTAAGTGTTAAATCCCTATATTATTCAGTTGGGTTTTTTTTTAAATAGGCTTTGAACAAAAACAATTATAGCAGTTTCTCATTCGTGTTTTTGTGCATTCAGTGTTATTCGTACCTAAATAAAATTATCTCTTAGAGACAGAATGCCTAGGCATAATTTATATTCGTTTGCGTTTGTGCAGAATAAGATTTTGTTGGGCATAGAGTTATAAATCGAGAACGGATGGACATATCGTGATGCGATTTCCATCAAAATCAAGCTAAGTTTATGATGGCTAAGGGTCTGTCAAGAGAATAGTACCGTTCCATTAACATTTTTTTCAAAAATCACAAAAATGTGTAATCGCTGCATATAACGCCATCTAGTTTATTTGTTTTCAACTAAACGGTTCAACAAACTTTTTTTAAGAGACCATAAAATGCTCTTTCAAACGAGATCAAAAATATATCGGTTGAATGGTTCAGGAGATATTGCAATTTAAATATTGAAAAATGCATTGACCTCCCCCACCCTTATTATGCCATATATTAAAAAATGTCGCAAAGCAAAATGATACGGTATTATGTATCTAAGCTGTCAAATGATGTTTTCAAAGTTATAGCTCATCGTCCAACTTTCCGAGATAGCGTGAATGTTATCTTTCTTCATAGCAGTTACGCCTCCTAGCGGTAGTATTACGAACTTCAAAATAATTTCCAGACTTTTATCTTGTCCATTTTAATTTAGATGATTTTTTTCCCAAACCTCTAGGCCTTATCATTGTCGAGATACAGTCACTCCGTATCTTTATCCGGACACCCGGTATACATTTGGTAGGTTTTTTCGGCTCTTCAACGTTTATATTCCCACTGTGATGCAAAAAAAATTTCGCGTCGAAAAATAGGAGAAAAAATCATTTTTGGCAACTTTGTGGAAAATCAAATCACATGCTTCGCGAACGATTTATAAAAAAGCTTTTTTTCCAAAAATTTTCACAGAATTACTGTACTAATTATAGACTTTTTTCTCGTGTAGTCAAAATTTAAAAAAAAGGAACACAATCACATTTTTATGACGGGAAGACAAAGTTCATACAAAACAAAATTTCCTTCCAAATCGCAGCATGCAATATGTTAGCGATTTCAAGGTAGTACCACAATAGGCGGCGAAATATTGAACGTAGAAAAAAAAACACGTCAATTTTTCTTATCGTTTCAATAATAACTACCAATTCAGTTACAATTCATCGTTTTATGAATCTCAATCTTTCGTGGAAAAAGTAGCGAAACGTACTTGTTCTATTTCAAAAACAAACCACTAATCAAACGAATGATTGCGATAAAAATAGATTCAACGTCAATTTCCTTACAGATGGCTCAGTTTCAACAGCTGAAACTAGACTGAAACAAGTAGTTGACACATACTGCTGTTCAAAAAACGTTAAATTACTTTTGTAACATGGTGTTAATTGAAGTTCGGTTCGAGACATATGGACAAGTTACATGTATTTGATACCGTTTTACAATGACTATTTTGTGTTGAATATTGTTTCTAAGTGTTAATTTTACTGTGTTAAAAATGATTGGATCATCGTCACTATATACTCCTTACACATCTTTAAGTGATGCTTCGATAACCATTCGTAAGAAACAGGTATGTAACCAAGTGGCGTAGGTAGCTACTAGATACCACTAAAGGTGGTATAATCCGCATGAAATTTGTTGATTAGTTTCGGCTACGTATAAATTCATAATTCACTTATTGAGTTTATAATAAACTGCGATCACAATCTTCCCTCTCTCGTAGGAACCGAGAGTGTATTGTAAATGATTAGAAACAGGTAAGGTCGTGGGAAAACTTTATGTCATTGCTTTGAAAGTTTATTTGAATTACAACATAATGTGTTTTACGATACTAAACGCTGTTCACCTTAAGAAAGATATGACTCTTACAAGCAATTCACGTCAACTATTTGTCTAAGTAAGTGCCGAGGTTCAAATAAGGTATATTTTATTTTTACAGTTGGGAACACATTAAAGAGTTGCCGATCTGAATTGTGGATTTATGATTTGACTTCACAGTTCATAATTTGCTTGTGAATTAATAATGATTCTTGAGCCAGGTATGAATTATACAGGGTGAGTTAGTTTTTTGTAGACAAACTGCAACAGGAGATAGAACAAGTGTTTTCAAGAAGAAAAGTCTCTATAAACATATGTCGTAGAAGGCTTCGTTTTCGAGATACAGGGTGTTGAAATTGAAAAAAATTTAGTTTTTTGCGAATATCTCCGGAACCGTTTATTGTACAAAAGACAGCTTTTGTAAGCATTTTCTACTCATAGTAAGCTATTTTCTGTGCGATACAAAATTTTTTTTTACTCCTAATTGGTGAAGATTTTAAAGGGGTAGTGGATGTTTTTCTCCCCAACTTCTACGCCACTTGAAGAAGTACGGTTTTGAGACAACCATTTGAACCGCCAATGTTTTCTACACAAAAAAGGTACTCTTGGTCATAAGCTCTAAAGTTGACTGTTTTCGAGAAAAATCAACTTTTATGTTGAAAAACATGGTCAATTCTTTGGTTTTGTTACTTGTTCTAACGTTTGAATAAATTTTGTTTAGTTAGTAAGAATTGACCATGTTTTTCAACATAAAAGTTGATTTTTCTCGAAAACGGTCAACTTTAGAGCTTATGACCAGGAGTACTTTTTTTGTGTAAAAAACATTGGCGGTTCAAATGGTTGTCTCAAAACCGTACTTTTTTCAGTGGGGTAGAAGTTGGGGAGAAAAACACCCATTACCCCTTCAAAATCTTCACCGATTATGACTAAAAAAAAATTTTTACCGCACAGAACATAGCTTACTATAAGTAGAAAATGCTCACAAAAGCTGTTTTCTGTACGATAAACGGTTCCGGAGATATTCGCAAAAAACGAAATTTTTTTTCAATATATCGAAAACGAAGCCTTCTACGACATATGTTTATGGGAACTTTTCTTCTTAAAAACATCTGTTCTATCTCCTGTTGAAGTTTGTCTGCAAAAAACTGACTCACCCTGTATATGGGCAATTCGCAATTAAAAGAGACGGTCAAGGGGGGGGGGGGTCTGCGGAACTTGCCGGGGCAATTTTTTTTCTTTTCTACATCGTATTTGATCTCGTTTACCGGCATATAGAGATTAAAATACCCTTTAAAACAGTTTTTTAAAATTTTTCAAATTTTTTGGTTTGTTTTTCAACGAGAATATCAAAATTTTATAATAAATAAACGTCCAAGAAGTTATTTCCGATCGGAAATTGGCCGCCGAATCTAAAAATGGTGTCTATCCATTGGCTGATTTTCGGCAAAATACCCTTTTTTTTACGGCGTCATATCGGTGTGAGCAGCCTCTTAAATTTTTTTTTGCGAAATTGCGTGTTTTTACCTCAGCATTACGATAAAATGAGAACTCTTCTGACTAAAGGGATTTTAGAGGTCGAAAAATCGAAAAAACGAAAAATAACCGATATTACTGAACAAAAATCTGTCGTCAGGTCGCTGACAGGTCTTTTTTTTTGGACATATGACCCCGGAATCGGATTCTGTGGGAAATTCTACGATAAGAAAACAGTTCTCGAAAGTCAGACAGTTTTTACACCCCAGTATACCATTAATTTTACTCCAAAAACCAGGTAAACGTAATTTTCTTCCTGTTTTTGACCTTTTTCGACCTCAAAGTTGCAGAATTTAGAATAGTAAGTAGGATATTTGGATTACTTGAACAATTTTCGAACGAAAACATGCTATTACATTATTTTTTTGAATATTATGGAGCTTTGGAAAATCAGTTTGTTTTCGGTAGCTGCAAATCTAGAGACTTCGTTTTTTTGTAATGTTTGAAATGTGTTTCTTTAAACTTTAAATCGACTGAAATCGTGATCAAAATGATTGATTTTGATGTAAAATTTCCCAAGCATTCTGATTTTGACAATTTTTCAATCCCACTTGATGACCCAGAGCCACAAAATTACTAAATTACACTAATTCATATTCAGTTTCGTTGTTTTGCCTCCTAGTTTTTGCGCTTTGTTGAATTTTGTGGCTCTGGGTCATCATGTGGGTTTGAAAAATTGTCAGAATCAGATTGCTTGGGAAATTTTACATCAAAATCAGTCAATTTTGATCACGTTTTAGTAGATTTCAAGTTTTAAGAAACCAACTTCAAAAATTACAACAAAACGAAGTCTCTAGATTTGCAGCTACGAACAAGTTTTTTTTCAAACTGCTTTTCCAAAGTACCAGAATATTTAAAAAAATAATGTAATAAAATGTTTTCGATCGAAAATTGTCCAAGGAATCCAAATATCCTACTTACGATTATAAATTCTGAAACTTTGAGATCGAAAAATTTACTTTATATACTGTCCATTATAGATTTGCTTTAATGATGGGGTTCATTTCTAGTGTATTACGAACAATTTTTTAAATTTTTGGTACGGTCCTCTGGGTGGGGCAATTCAACTGCGCGCTCTGTAAGACTTTTTATAACTTGTTGGTGCAACTGAATTAAAGTTAATATATCGTTCAGATCAAACTTCTTAAGTAAACCACGATGTTTTTTATTTTTCCATCTGAATCATGCCTAACGTTCATATCTAGGAAATTTATGTTTTTGTTCTCTTCGATCTCACGAGTAAATTGAAGTTTACAGTGGAAATAATTAAATTTGTTGCCATTATTATGATTACATATTATTATTATAATTAAATTTCGTTATTTTTTGTTGCAGGTGGCTGAACTGTATAAACAAATGAAAGATCAGTCTACTCTAACGCCATCTAGAACCACAAGTAGCGCCGCAAACTTGACTTCTCTATGTGTAGACATTTCTCCAAGTTTGAGCAATTTTTTCGAGGTGAGTAAAAGCTGACAATTTCAATATTTTTTATTATGGTTGTATAGAGAATAACAACAAAAACAGTGTGTAACTATAATGATTGATATATTGAGATAAATAACACATTATGAATTCATTCTCCAGTGTGATTTTTATGATTATGTCAGTACAGAGTTACTTTTTATATGTACGAGGACAAAGTGAAAAGTTCCTGAAAAATAAAACAGATGGCGTCACAATCGAAAATTCCATGTGAAATTTGTGATGTACCATCTTTAATTATAGTCTAGGAGCCACAGCGATATTGATGGGGTCTGAACATTTACCCGATGACACTATGGTTTATCGTTAAAGGACGGTTCAATGATCAATTCATCTCACAGACCGAATTCTCCCCGGCTGCTAGATCTCAAAATACAGCATCCGCATTTTTCCTTTTTTTGACTGGAGGTTAACCCTTTCCAAGTTGCGGTTACTTGAGAAGCATGCCATTCTTATACACTTCCACCTTGTGCCATCATTTTTTATCGTGTCCGTTTATCAGACCAACCAGTTAAAATTGAACCGAAAATGAACTGCAAGTTAACCCCCCCCCCAAACCTGGTGGAAGATGTTCATTGGTATTGGCAATTGTTAACATACACTATGCCATCAAAAGTTATCGATCCGTTTCCGAGTAATTGGCCATTATTTGGACCGAAAATGCTTCTTTTTTTCATTTTATGGATAAAACTTTAGCCCCCTTACGATTTCCAAACTTGGAGAAATTGCTCGGCGGAAAGAGATTTGGCTCCAAGGATTGCCGAAATTGTATGTTGTTGTACAACGAGATTATGTTGAGAAATAAAATAAGTTTCTTGTTTTATTTTTCAAGGACTTTTTTCGCTCTCGTATACGAGCTATACTAAGGGTGATTGTTTCTTATTTGAAGTGTATCCACTTCCATAGTGTGAACTCTTTTATAGTTTATTGATGCTTCCTGTGTAACAACAGTGTATTATTCAATTATTTTAAAATGTGCTATTTCTTAGAATTCCAATTAAAACTATCAAATTTTGGGATCAGTTCTTTCACTTATGCCAAAGTTATATAAATCTGGAAGTGAATTATAGACAATGTAGAAACCAAACGAATAAGCTTCGATATTTTAAGTGTTTAAAAATGCCCATGATTTTAAATAAGGGATTACAATCAGCGAGTGATAAACTCTTGTTTCCCAGACTTTGATTTGTTAACAGGATATTTCTTTTTATAGGTTTTATACATCGGCAAAATAAAGGTGTGGAATAAGAAAGTACCGGACACTTTTATAGATGATGCCTTAGAAAAATTTAAAGCATACGAATTAGAGAAGAAACACAAGGCAAAATTATTAGGTAATATAGGAAGACTAAGGAGTGAAGACAATATACGAAGAGGATCATCATCGGTGAGTGTTTAAATATTAGTATTAGTATTAAAGATTTATAATAAGCGTAAAATGTTCTCTCTGAAGAGGCTAAATTTAGACACGCTTAATAAATTATTTCTTTCGAGCAATTACATGAAGTAGAAGTACACTTTATTTAGAATTTATCGAATTATTCATCATCAGCCGCCACGAGTGAAGCATAATGTGCTAGATCATTCAACACTTTTATCAACTGGAATTTTATTAGTAAAATATGTTATGAAAAGCATCAGAATGGAGAGTATTTTGTTATCTTCTGGCAACTTTTTGGGATGCTTAAACTCTTTCGCTTCCTCTGAGGAGCCCCTACCGACTATCTGATCCGAGGGGTAAACCGCGAAGCATTTCCCTTGTACACTAATTCCTCTAATTCTAATTCCTTAGCAATAATTCTAATTCCCAGTAATTCTTTACTAATTCTCATAATTTAAAACCAAACAATAAGTAAAATAATTCACGTTCAAAAAACATTGCAATAATAGTACAGTAAATTTGTCAGGAAAAACATGACCGAAGTTAGTGGGGCATGTGACGAGCTTAAAACCAAAATGTTGTGACCACCCACACATTTTTGTATCCTCGGAGTATCTTTCGATACAATGGGTATCAACGCTGGTGTTCCACAGGGATCTGTCTTGGCACCAACGTTGTTTCTGCTCCATATCCTGTTGCAATAAAAAGAGGTTGATGCATTAATTTCCTCTAGTATTAATCTAAATTACAAATTGTTAGCAAATTTCAAACAGATTCTTCAAAAGACAGGTTTTTTACAATAAAAAAAGCAAATGGTGAGCATCTTAGGACATTGTTCACGTCTGACAACCCCGTTTAATCTGTTAGTCCTTACATATGTCCTAAAAAATAAATAAAACGTAACATAACCTCTGGACCTTGCATATTGTTAAGAAAAGGTCTTTTGGTTTATATTACCCCACGTTGTGGTGACAATTGATATAAACTCTTATGAGTTTATTTTGCCCCACGTTGTGGTGACAATTTGATATAAAAATTCTTTACAATTTATTTTGCCCCACGTTGTGGTGACAATTGCTATAAAATCTCTTTACTGAGTTTTATTCTTTAATTATGATTTGAATTAATTTGAATATTTCAATGTTTTGAATTCTACCGGCTAGCTTTTATTTGTATTTTAAATCTTATGTTTGTTTTGATTTGAATAATGAACTTTTACCTTTTTATTTTATATCTATGGAATTAAACACAATGTTCTTTGAATGCTAACTTTTAATATTTAAATTTCTATTACTCTAATTTATCTCGGGTATTAACTTCTACAATGTTGTGTTCAAATAGATCTATGATCTTACCTCAAAATGATTATTTCGATTTATCTTTGTTTACAAAGTTATAATCTACAATCTTTCTTTCAGATTTACAGACAGATAATAATACAATGGAGAAATAATAAATTAACTTACGTTTAGTTTATATCCAAGAATATGTTTTTAAAAATGTAGGCAATGTTCACTTGGCTTGATTTTCTTATTAATTTGATAATTCACTTTATCAGAACACAATTACTTTGCTATACACAAAACACAGGTAAACAATGTTGTTACTTCTTTAGAAATCAGGAACTGTTGATAATTGTTAACTTGTCTTATTCTTTTTCAAAAGATATGAAACCTTAAATGATGTTACTTGTGAATTATGGTTATAATAACTTTTAAAAACTTTGTTCGAAGACTGGGAATACTACTTGATTTGTATAAATTACTTATTTGCTTCGGTTACTTTCAACCTTACGAAGCTACTGGAACACTTGGGTTCACCGATGTTTATCCAATAATCTAAGGTTATGGAAATCTTTTGAGTAGCTTGAGTATCTTGACTCTTCAGATGTTGATGGCTAACTGCTTTGGCTTGTCTTCAGATGCCTTTTATAGGCCTTCAAAACCGACGCTAAGTATTTTCAAAATTAACCAATGAGGTGCTTAGTTTACCTATCAAGAATGCTTTGTTGATTGTTGAAAACTGACAGAACTATTACATTGTTACTAATCTGACGTCTATAAAATTGCATCGACCAATCAGAATTTAGTATTCTTTAAATTTTTAATTATTGGAAATTTTCCACTCATTTTAAATGATGATGATTCCTTCTTTTTAAATTAATATTGCCTACATTTTTCCACACACTTTGGTATAAGATAACCTATGATTAGGTTAGTTTGTGCTATCTCATGATAGTTTTTGTAATCATTTTAATTATGATTTCTGTCTTCGTAACACTGTACGTTTATTCACTTTCACTGAAGTTCTTGTTTTACACTTTTATTCTAATTACATTGTTGTTTATTATGTTTTACATTGTTCATTATATTATACTAACTATTATTTAACTTTTAACATTGTATTTAATTCCATATAATATCTTTTTATTAATCTTTTCTGATTTTCAATGTTCGGTAAGTTCTAATTTTATCATTTTATTGTTTAGGAAATGAAATCATAACAATATATAAATGGTATTGACCAAACCTCCTTCTCACTTGTCGCTATTGCGTTGCCTCTTCCTTAGTGCAGACTTTTGGTTACGTTTCACGAGAGGGATATGCATATAGAGCTTCTTCGACGATAGCCAAATTCCCATTTTTCTTCTCATTCCTTCAATTTCCTTCTAATTTCTTCTAGTTCCTGAACTTGAACACCAAATTTCCCCCGCGGAATAACTCTCGTTACGATCGTATAAAATCTTCGAATGCGTTATGTGCTTCATACAAGAAGCTTATCCCTGCTTTCCATAGAAAAGTGACTATGTTTTCCTCTATTGTCCGATAGGATTCGATCAGTTCCAATGACAGTTACACAACTCACCAGAGGCCGCACCTCCAGCGGTCGTTGTCGACGTCGTCCAACTTGGTGGCGCGCACGTCCGATATCCAGTTGGCAGACCAAGCGGAAATTAGCAAAGCCTTACGAGTCGAACGAGTAAAGAGTATCGAGGAGCATACGAACGAAAATCAGGCGCAACCTGTTGACGACGAAAAGGACGAAGAAGCGTCACCGAAGACCGCCGTTCCGGAAAATATCGACGACCACAATCGAACCATGGTGTTGCAAATCGATCGGACGGATTTGCGACTCATCAGCCCAGATCGGAAAGTTATTCTGTTGCATAAACACCATAAAGATGTGGCGGCATGTGTACAGGTAAGTTTGTGGAACATTTGTTTTGCCAATCGAGATTGTTACTATTTTCACCACTGAAACGATTTTGAATTTTCAAAATCGTACGACCAATGGGAACGGCGAATTCGCCCCATAGTGGTTTACGCGCGCGCACACGTAGTCCAGTCAATGCAGCCGAGAAAAAATATAAAAAAGTATCAATTTTTTTCTTATAAATAGGTTTTTATGAAATGTGGTGTGCGAGATTGTGAAGGGTCCCCACCAAAATAGATGTTTCAAATCAGAACGCCCAACTCAAAGACGTCTTCTAGTTCCAGGCAGCTGTTTCGCTTTTCTCATGAGCTCGTCAGTGAGACGAGGCAGACGTCAAGTAACTGATCAATTTTGGAACATCTAGATTTGCCAAATATTTTCGAGGGTGTTAATTATATCATATTATAAATGATATATTTAATACCCTTGATGTTCCAACACCATCTGCCGGGATGCAGATGTCTCACTGATAATTACTGAAAAATACATCCCTTCTCCGAGTTATAGAGAGCCTTTTTAGAACGAAAAGAGTGTGGGTTAATAAACTATATAAAAAGGCAAATATGCAAAAATCGTATTTTGAAATAATTGGACATTTTTAAACTACAGAAGGGCATTTACTTAAAAAAATTTCAAAACTTGCCCTTCAGTAGAGATGGAAATGTATCAATCAAACAATCAAAACGGGGGCGGACAAGTCCGGTGCTCTCAGACGGCTTTATTGGGTTCATTGTGCGCCCCTTGATCCAAAAGCATTCCAGCAGGTATAAAGCAATGTCGAAGGCTAAGATTTTGCATGGAGTGATATCTCTTATGGCTTCAAGCGGCATACGTGTGCCACCGAGGTGTTGTAGCCTAAGAGAAGCCAGTGCTGTACCTTTTGTATGTAAAACTAAGTGTATAATTAGTTCAGTCAAAAATTACATACAGTGTGACCCAAAAAAGTTATGGTTATTTCAATCTAGGTACAACACACAATATGTGGCGCCCTCTAACATTAAACAAACAACCAAATAAATATTTGAATTTCATCCATAACACTCCCAGTATCCCGAATTTCGTCAAGTTGCCATGTTTTTGAACAAAACTATAATCAAAAAATGAGATAAAAACTTTTTCTTGGACGTCCTGTATTCCAAGAACCAAGCCGTTACGGACACCCATGTTTATATGAACTTTTTATCTTAAAATTAGTCAAAGATTCTGCCTTTAAAGTTTGTACAAGTACTCAATAAACATCCTGTATATCCACATTTTGTTTTTAAATTTAGTTTACTCTGATGATGGCTACTTGGTAAAGGAAGCTCCTCAGTACTTTAACAGTATTTTTAGAGGATAGGTTGATTATTTCTTATTTATATAGTCAGATCCAAGCTGTTACTTTATCTGCGACGTTCATAAGTCTAGGGAAAGAATTATTTAAACTATAACGTCTATCTTATGCATTAGTTTGATTCTTAGAGATATATGAAGTCTATATTCAGTAAAAAGAACTGTAGATGATATTATATTAGATAACGCTAACATATTAATTTCATCGTAACGAGTTGCGAGCCACACGTACAAACATAATGTCTTTATGAGTAATAAAGAGTAAATGGAATTATTTGTTCATCATGAATAATTCGTAGTTACTTTTTTCATCTTCACTTAATTGTTTTTTTTTCACATGGTGACAATAATTAACATTGGTAATGTTAGTTTCACATAATAATAATTATACCTTGACGACGCTTGAGATTATCATACAATATATCCTGAATATTTGGAATGTGGTTGTGGAACAATTGAAGTTCATAATTAAACTTCGGATTTTCCTAATGAAAGTTATTGATAATAACCCCATTGCTTAATATAATTATCCATATGTCATTTTACATTTATCACACCTCAGCCTCCAAAGTAATGGCGCCATGAAACGCAATAAACTGCTTACGGGATGTTAACGTTAAGAAAGAATTGACGTCATAGCAGCTTGTGATATACAGTGTTGTCACGTTGAGCATGTTTTTAATGTTTTTGAATACTACAATCCATTGGAGTGAATAAAATTATTTGTAATTTTAAATGTAATTCACAGGCTGTTGTATCAACGTGATACATCTAGGCTTTATATAATAATATAAATGAAAAAAAATAACAGAAACACTAGTAATCGAAATTGTAACACATTAGTGTTTTAATTATATGAATATGTATCGAAAAGCCACTGCATAACAATCTACTTCTAATAATCGAAGACTGAAACCAAACAATAACGTTCAAGTATCCACTTTCGAATCAGACTAAAGATTTATGAGGTAATAGGAAAAGGAAATATTGCTTTTTCAGCATTCTACCTAAAATGTATTTTTAACATTATGAAGACGCATGTAGGAATTTGCAAGGGTCTTAATTGATTGAATTAGTATAAATTTGACTTAATGATTGAACTTCTGTTCTATGATTTACAGACAAGAATCGTTATTAATTTAGTCATTCATTTATTCATTCATATTACTATACGTAGTACCGGGATATCAAAAATTATCTTGGTCAAGGGTGGTTGTGGAATCTAAAACGTGTGTCTTACTTTACGTTTAAAATAATTATGTCATAATTAATTTGAAGTTTCTAAAAGTGCGAAATTTCGCAATTTTATACGAATATTGTAACACTCAGAAGTCTTTAGCGCTTTGGACTCCGGGATTTTCACGTGGCCTATCGAAATTAGAACGTTCGAATTATCTAGAAACATAATTGCATGAACGCCAGACGTCCTATGTAATTAGCTATGAACGAAATCAGTTTGACATATGCCTCGAGGAGCTCGCTGCGCGTAAGCTAGAGTTTATACATTTTACCTCGGTCTTGTTAATTTGGGGCCGTTTCTTGCCCCGTGCGACCGGCGCCAGTTGTAATAAAGTGTTTTTGGCTATGGGCCGCT
The DNA here is from genome assembly GCA_958510875.1 of Endomychus coccineus. Lineage (NCBI taxonomy): Eukaryota > Metazoa > Arthropoda > Insecta > Coleoptera > Endomychidae > Endomychus > Endomychus coccineus. The sequence continues at coordinate 10,727,287 of OY294070.1, forward strand.
AGCTTTTACCCGCTTCCTGTATATTTTAGTCGCGAGAAAATTCCCTTTGGTACGTCGCACGTTAGACGCGCGTAGCTGAGATCTGAGAATAGCTCAAACTGTTTTAATAAAATTTTCCTACTATTATAATAAATATAAAATTATTTGTAATCTTGAACGGTTCCGTTACGTGTAGGAAGAACATTCAATGGCGATATTTTCTATGCAAATGTTATCGCTAATATATTCTTATAGTCAGGATGAAAATGTTGAAAATAACATGATACTTTTATTTGATGAGAACTATAATAATAAAATATTTTCTTGTAATTTTACGATACCTGTAATTCCGTAGGGGCAATTGAATGGAGAACATTTTGGATTCGTGAGCAAAGAAACCAGCAATACTCAGAATTATATCGGTTATATCTTCAAATGCGAATCGCCGAATATAGCGAATGACGCTGTGGCTGGTACGTTCACATACGTTTCGATAAAGAATGGGCGTTATTTGTTGTTTTTTTCTTGCAGCCATAAATCAAGCGTTCTCGAGTGCCGAAACCCGACCAAAACCTATGATAACTTCCTGCGACCATTGCCCTATGATTTGGTTTCACAGACTCTGCACAGAAATCGAACATTTATCAGATAGAAAGACGCAAGCGGCTATATTAAGAAGGTACAATACTTTAAAGGAAACTATATTTTGTTTAATACATTTTATATGAAACGTGCTTGGCAAAGCATCTAATTGAAATTTGGTACAAAAATTGTTATTTTACATGAATGTATAAACATTATAAGTCTATAACATTTAGAGTTGGTTGGGGATAGGTCAAATAACTAAAACTACTCTGTTGCCGACGTTTCGACTTTTATAAAGTCATCTTCGGGGCATTACAATAAAGATTGTGATTACTACTAGTTTCTTTTTTCATTCCACAGGATAGAACAATTAGATGATGAAGAGCAAACTATAATTATGACGAAATTCAGAGGAGCAGAAACTAATTCAATGATCGAGCAGAACGAGTTTCTTATGATGCTGCTACGTGCGCATTGTGAGAGCAAACAAAGCAGACATGCCCACGACACTGCGGAAAATAGGTAGGGTAGCGTTAAAATTTCAATTGTCCGTAGTTTTAGACATTTTTAATTTGCAGATCGGAATTTCTGAACCAGTATCTCGGTGGAGGTACCATTTTTATGAAAGCCAAAAGGTCTCTGAGTAATTCCTTCGAAATGTTGAAGAAGAGAGCTAGTCGAGATGACTTCAGTTCGACATTGAAAGAAATGAATCTACCCCTCACCCACTCTCTCAATAGGGTGAGTCTCATTTTGTATTGGAACCTCGTCGTATTTAGGATATTGGATTCTTTGGATTTTGTGGGTTTCGCCTCATGAAATTGGTTGTACTGGAAACAATAACGCGTAACATAAAATGATGAACTGTTGAGACCTATTTCAAAGGCGCGCAGTGTAGTTTCGAAATATTAAACGATTAGTTAATTGGATATTTTTAAATGGAGACTTCAATCAATTTTGCGAATGAATTTATTAATAATACATCATTTAAAAAGTACTACAAGTTTGAAATATATTTACCATTTTGGAATTTTTCATATTTTGTTTTTTTTTAATTAATTTTATTAACTTTTTTATATATTAACGGAATTCTACGATCTTTAATTTGCGAAAAATGATCAATAATATTATCAAAAAATGTATCTTTTGTTTTAAGTGTTTTACTAAATCTTTTTCAATAGATATTAAACTAACATTGTATAAACGATTTTGGCCCATTGTATTTGGCATGTAAGTTTTAATTCGTTTGAGAGTAGAAAATGATCTCTCCACCGATGCCGACGTGACAGAAATGGTGACTGTCAAACAAAGTAGTTTATAAAACAGAGGTAAAACTTGTTGCAAATCATTGTCTATCATATATTTTATCATATCGGCGTGACTGTCATACTGGCCTAAAATACCTTTATCCGAGTATATAACGCATAAGTCATTGAGCCGTGCTATTTTATCAAAAAATTTATTTTATAACTAAGTTATCTTAAAGTGTATTGGGGAACTCTTTTGAAAAAGATTCGAAAAATCTTCTATTCGTCAAGTCAAAAAACTTCAATTCATGTAAATCGGAAAATCGAATCTCATTTTGACTTTTAATAGTATCTAAAATTTCATAAAAAAGTTGTTTATAATGTTTCTTGTCTACCAAATTATATGTTTTCCTCCTTTTCGCGGGAGGAGCCTCATCAGTTGAAAAATTTTCAAATAAAATATTAAAATGAAATTCTGTATTACGGAAACTTGAAATTTTTCCAATGAGATGTTTCAAACGATCTCTTGAATAAATTATATCAGTGAATTTATGTTGTAAAATTTGAAAAATAAGATCAGTTTGTTCAAATATTAATTTAAAATTATCAAGAAAAAACAAAAATTCTTCATTTTCTAAATAAGATTTTAAACCAACAGCAGCATTTAATGAAACCTGATCTGTTGAAAAGTCATCACTGTTTAATACAAAATCAAATGTTTCAATTAATTTGTCTTTATTTTTATGGATGGTAAATACTGCACGTGATGTAAAATTCCATCGAGTTGGAGCATTACAGGAAAATCTATGATTTTTTTTTAAACTTCGTCTTGTCAATACTACTATTTGTATTAACAATGATCGATTTTGATAGTTACCTGACATTACTAATCCTTTCAAATCCGGTAAAGGCCGTTTATTTAAAAGAAACACTTCTATCATATGTTAATTCACTAAATGGATTTTCTAAAAGGCAGCAACTAACTCACTAACACTCATTTTAAATTCACAACAGACAACAATCTAACTTTACTTCGCGTGACGTGACAACACATAAACAAGCACTGCACTGACTGACCTGCTCAGCAGTCGGCAGAACGCACGTCTCGTATTTCATAGATTGCTAGCGGCTGCCGCAGGCTAGCCTCCAGAGGGTGTTGCCATTTTCGCTGATTTACCCAGTTGGCGTTCGAACTGGTCGGAAAAACGGCAACTGCGTTGAACAACACATGCTCAGCGTTTGAGATATATAGAGAGTCTATTCTCAGGGCACTGTTGAGAGATTAAAAATAACTACTGAGAACGGGGAATTAATTGTAAAATTTTAAAAATTATCAGAGAAACAGGAAATAAAATAGAGAATGATCATTAAGATAAATTGGTGAGGAGGCTGAGCCTCCTTAGCCTCCTTCGAGGAGCCGCCACTGCTCACTACGTTGAAAATGAATCGGAAAATGTATACTGCGCGCCCTTGAAAAAGTAAATTCTTGACAACCATTTAATATTATATTTATAATGTCACATATTTTGTTTTATTATCCAATTTTTTATCGCAGTATCACGAAATGGGTCATGTATGATCATTTAGAAATTATTCCCGAATTAGTTGATTTTTCAAGAGAAGTATATTTCAAGGGGACTTATTAGTTCAATTGACAGATGGAAAATGATGTTATTCCATCATTTTGGCTATACCAGAAATGCTTCCAGCTTTATGACTTTTTATTCCAGGAAACCTCCCCCCACTCGCCAACAATGAGCGTGAACAATGACCAATCGGATAAGGAATCGGAAGGAATGAGATCAAGATCGTCAACTATCGGATCGCAAAGTGACTTGCATTTGTCCGTCAGAGATAACACGAATAAAAGTTCCGTTTCGCCAGATAGAATCAGCATGGGATCAGAAAAAATGCCCAAGTCTCCTATGATGGATATGTAAGTAGACATGACACACCAAAATTATAAGTTTTCTTAAAAATTATCCATAGACAGTAGTCCAACGGAGCTAAATCTGGAAATATTGCATGATGCCATAAGGGTTTTACGATAAAAAATATTGGAAAGATCGTAATTTAACTGCTGTCATTTTGAAGTACGACAAATATATAATTTTTTTAATTTTTTTTGTTTTTTTTTGTTACACTTTCCTGTATCGATGGAATATTTTGCAGATTTATGAAAGTCGGAAGTCCAAAATCGAATTCTGCGGAGGAAGGCACAACGGCGAAAACGGAAGCGGGATCGTGGCGACATGCTATTTTCAAGAAAGTGTTAACGCCGAATAAGCTAGAGGAGGATTTGGCCAGGAAAAGGACCAACGACGAGTTGAAAGATTTATGGAAAAAGTCCATACATCAGGCGGTTCTGTTGGTGCGAATGGAGAAAGAAAATGCAAGGCTGAAAGGTAAAAAAATGTTATCTAGGGAAAAGGCGATTACTTAAAATATTCAAACAGAAAGGGGAGAAACGAGGCTACCGCGCAAAAACTATACAGTTCCTATTTTCACAAGTTGGAAGCGATCAGTAAAAATTCAATTCCATACGACCAACAGAAACGCGTGAACATCTCCACATACAGACAACATCTGAAAACACAGTTTAGATGGATTCAGAAATGTTCGAAACGGATATATCCGAGAAAATCCGGAAATTTTTATTAGATCGATTTACTGATTCGATGATTCTGATGCAAAATGGCGCAAACCGCAAGTTGATATCTGTTTCCGTTCAAAATTTGCGATATTCGATGGTTGACCATTAAATAGTCATATTTTCGGCAAATATTATTGCCTGTTTTGGAGTTTTTTCTAGTACAAAATATAACTCCATACTAATTCGATGATTCTAAAGCGAATGGCGCAAACCGCAAGTCGATATCTTTTTCCGTTCAAAAGTTACGAAATTCGATGGTTGACGATTAAATAGTCATACTTCAATCGTCAACCATCGAATTTTGTAACATTTGAACGGAAAAAGATACCGACTTGCGGTTTGTGCCATTCGCTTTAGAATCATCGAATTAGTTTGAGAATATTTTTTTTCATAGCAAAAACTCCAAAGACGGGGAAAAAATGTTCCTGAAGTATGACTATTTAATCGTCAACCATTGTATTTAGTAACTTTAGAACGGAAAAAGATATCGACTTGCGGTTTGTGCCATTCGCTTTAGAAACATCGAATTAGTTTGAAAAATTTTTTTTTCAGCAAAAACTCCAAATACGGGAAATAAAATGTTCCGGAAGTATGACTATTTAATCGTCAACCATCGAATTTTGTAACTTTTGAACGGAAAAATATATCGACTTGGTTTGTGCCATTCGCTTTAGAATCATCGAATTAGTTTGAAAATACTTTTTTTCAGCAAAAACTCCAAAGACGGGAAATAAAATGTTCCGGAAGTATGACTATTTAATCGTCAACCATCGAATTTTGTAACTTTTGAACGGAAAAATATATCGACTTGCGGTTTGTGCCATTCGCTTTAGAATCATCGAATTAGTTTGAATATATATATTTTTTATATCAAAAACTCCAAAGACGGGAAATAAAATGCTCCATAAGTATGACTATTTAATCGTCAACCATCGAATTTAGTAACTTTTGAACGGAAAAATATATCGACTTGCGGTTTGTGCCATTCGCTTTAGAATCATCGAATTAGTTTGAATATATTATTAAGAAAACTCTTACTGAGTTTTTATTTATTTAATAATTATAATTTATTCTTCCGGCTAGCTTTTTATTTTGTTTATTTTGAATAATAATGATCCTTTTCTTTTTATATATTTTTATTTTATGGAATTAAACACAATATTCTTTGAATGTTAAAAAAATTTCTATATTTAAATCTCTATGACTCTATTTATCTCGGGTTTCTAATTTACAATTTTTTTTTATGTTCTAAGCATAGAACTAGCTTTAACCTCAAAACTATTCAATATTAATAGTTGTTTACAAAATTACAAACGACAATCTTTCTTTCAGATTTACAAATAACACTACAATGGAAATATAATAAACAAACTTACTTTTAGTTTATATCCAAAAGTGTGTTTAACTATGTTGGCAATTTTCGATTTAATTCTTTTATAATTTCGTTGATGATTCACTTTTACACAATACTATGCTTTTTCACAATAATCACAGGTAACTAATTTGGATTACTTCTTCTTGAGACTCAGGAACTGTTGATAATACTTTGTTTTATCCTTTTAGATAAAACATGAAACTTTTCGATGATTTATTGAAATTATTGATGATTGGCAATCGTTGGAGACTTCTTCTTAATTGAAGGTTATTACAGCCTTTTTACTGGATTCAGATACATGGAATAATCGTTGACTTTTAATAAAACTTATTAACTTTGGTTTCTTTGAACCTATCGAAGTTTGGAACACTTTCGTTCAATTGGAGGTTATTATAGGTTATAAAATTTTGGTGAGTTGCAGTAGTACTTTCAGTCTACAGATGTAATGGCAAACTGAACTTCTTTACTTCCAGATTCGTTTTTATAGGCCTCCAAAACCGACGCAACTTTATGTCATAAACAACCTATGAGATGATTGCTTTTCAAATCAAGGATGCCAAGTTAATTGTTGTGAAACTGACACAAGTCTTCATTGTTACCAGATTGACATTAGAAATTCCTATTGACCAATCAGAATTTAGTATTCTTTACTTTTTGAATTATTTGAGATTTTCAACTTATTTTAATTGTTAGTGATTCCTTCTTTTTAAATTAATATTGCCTACATTTTTCCCCACACTTTGGTATAATTTAACCTATGATTGGGTTATTATTAATATGATTATTCCCATATTTATGGTTTTCTTGACAGTTACTTATTCTTAAATCTAATACATATCATATTATATCAATAACATTCTTTTAACATTACATAACTCAAATTTACTAATCCTAACTTACATCTATAACATTATTCAATGTTTTGTACTATCTCATGATAGTTTTGTAATCATTTTACTTATGATTTATGATTTCGTTACACTGAACGTTTCTTCACTTTCACTGAAGTTCTTGTTTATCACATCTTATACTATTACATCGTTGTTTATTATGTTTTACATTGTTAATATTAATATCCTAACTATTATTTAGCTTTTATTATTGTTTTTAATTCCATAAAATATTTTTTATTTGATCTTTTCTTATTTTCATAGTTCGGTAAGTTATTATTTTTAAATTTTTATTGTCTATGAAATGAAATCATAACAAATTCCCCTAAATCAATTTTAACATTTTAATCACATTAATATTTAAAATTTATTTATCTTTTGATTTTATTTTCATGAACTAAATTTATTAATAATTATACTTGTATATTTGATCAATATTAAATATTCCCCTTATCTTTCCGTTTTCAGGATTCATTAATTCATAACTATTTTCAGCATTTTCATTCATGACTACATACGGACCTTCAAAAGCAAAACATAATTTTCCACATATATTCTTTTTATTATTAGTTACTCTCATTGCTCTTACTATTACTAATTCACCTATTTCAAATTTAATTAACCTTCCTCTTTTTCTCATTTCCCTATTCATATACTTTCTTGCATTTCTTTCTAACCTATTACTGATATCTTTCAAAATTTCATTTTGCTCTACTGAATTTTCATCTAACCATTTTCTATCTGGTTCTTCGCCTTTCATTATTAATACAGGTGTTTTCTCTGTTGTAGTATTTGGACAATGATTTAAACATTTTTCTACTCTGGATATTGATTCATCCCATTGACGATGTTTATCCTCACAAGATATTCTCAGATATTTTATTACTTCCTGTATATATCGTTCTGATGGATTGGATTGAGGATGTCTGATGCTTGTTAATTGATGAAAAATTAAATTCCTTTTGCAAAAATACTTGAAACGTATGTTTTTGAAATATGTTGCGTTATCTGTAATTAACTTTCTTGGCCTACCAATTTCTTCAAAATAGTTTTCTAACTTATGCATTACTTCTCTACATTTTGTCGTTTTGCAAGCATATAATTTTATATATTTAGAAAATAAATCTACTACAACCAAAATATGTCTATTTCCTTTTTCTGTTACTATTAACTCACTTAAAAAATCTATTGCTACTATTTCTAAACATTCCTTTACTATAATACTCTTTGCTAAATTGTGATTAATTATATTTTTAGGCTTTGCTCTTTGACATATGTCACATTTCTTTGTGATTTCTTTTGCAATTTGGTAATCTCCTTTACCTATATAATTTTCTCTGAATATGAGCCACATTTTCCTTGCTCCTATGTGATTGAATTCACTATGTAAATGATTTAAAATTTTTAAAGTTAGGTCTTGATTTATTCTGTATAATTCTTTCCTACCTATATCTTGTAAATAAACTCCCTCTTTGATTTTACATTTCTTTTTATCCTTCTCTGATAAAGTACTTTGATTGTTTTTAATGCTCTCTAATGAAAATAAACCCCTTACTTCTAATAAAATATTTGCTCCTACTTTATATTTCCTTTTATCAATTTTTAAATTCCCCTCTTCTCTTGTTAAAGTATCAGCTATTATATTTAATTTTCCTGGAATATGTTTTATTTCAAAATCATATTCCTGCAATAACAAAATCCATCTTTGAATCCTACTGTTTACAAATTTGTTTTTAAATATACTTGTTAATGCACTATGATCAGTTTCTACCCTTACTTTATTCCCTAACAAATAAAATCTTAATTTCTTTACACAAAAAACTATACTTGCTAATTCTAATTCAGTAACGCTGTAATTTTTTTCATGAACTTTTGTCATTCTTGACACAAAACTTATGGGCACTTCTTCATTATTTTGTTTTTGTAATAAAACACCACTGAATCTTTGTTTAGAAGCATCTGTTCTTAATATGAAAGGTTTGTCATATTGTGCATGATAGACTTTTAATTTTTTTAATGAAAATATCTTTTAAATTTTGGAAAGCTTCGTGTCTTTCATTATCCCATTTCCATTTTACCCCTTTCTTAAGTAATTCTACTAATGGAATCTCCTTCTGACTTAAATCAGGAATGAGCCTTTTGAAATAATTTATTAGACCTAAGAATCCCCTCAAAGTTTTAAGATTGGTGGGTCTTTTGAAATTTTTAATTACATCTAATCTATCTTCATCCATTTCTAAACCTTCTCTCGTTAATTTATAACCCAAAAATTTAATTTCTGTTTTATAGAATTCACATTTCTCAATATTTATTTTTAAACCTGCTATATCTAATTCGTTCAAAACTAATTTTATGTGATCTTTATGTTCTTCTACTGTTCTAGAAAATATTAATATGTCATCGATATAATGAACTACAAAAATTTCAAATTTATTTAATATTTGATTCATACTTCTAACTAACGCACTGCATGCACTTTGAATACCAAAAGGCGTAACTTTAAAACGATACACTTCTCCATCTATCATAAAACCAGTGTAATCTCTACAACTTTCATGTAAAGGAATCAACCAGAAACTATGTCTTAAATCAACTTTACTAAAAATTTGTGCCTTTATTATTCTACCAAAAATTGACTCTATATTTTTAGGAGCTTCATATTGTGGTACTGACAATCTATTCAATGTTCGAGCATCTAAACATAACCTAATATCACCATTTGACTTTTTTGCTATAACAATAGGGTTTATATATTTTGTTTTACTTCTTTCTATTATGTCTTGTTCTAGCATTTCACCGATTTTTTTCCTAACATCTTCTATGTACTTGTATGGGATTGGATAGTTCTTGGATTTAAAATTTTCAATTTCTTTGACTTGGAATTTATGAATATAATTACTAGCTATACGAGTTTCATCAATTATTAAACCTTTATGTTGTGAAATTATTTCTGATATTATTCCCCTATACTTCTCGGATATTTTCATCTGCGAGATTATTTCATTTAAATTTCTGCTTGAGTCTTTTCTTTCGACCGCATTTATTATATTGCAACCTTCATTTGGTCTGTCAATATTTTCATTTTCCCCTTTCCCTATCTTTATAATTTCATCTAACAACTTTATTTCCTTTTCCTCGTAATCTATAATAATTCCATGCTTTTCTAATTCATCAGTTCCCATAACAATATCCAATTTCATATTCGGCACTACAAATAATTGCATCTCTAGACTTGACTTCCCTATTATAACATGCTCAGTAATCATTTTTGATACTTCAGTAATTTTCTTTCCACTAATATTTACTAATTCTACTTTTGGTATTTTCAATTGATTTGTTAATTTTATTTCAGACAATAGTTCTTCCCTTATTAAAGATAGTTCTGATCCTGTATCACACATAATTTCTACTTCTTTCCTTTTTAAAAAACCTTTTAATTTAATTAAACCTATACTTTCATTTTCTTCCCTTTGCTGTTCGTAGTCAATGTATTCCCTCTGATGTTCATATAATACATTAACGTGGTATTCGTGCTTTCTTAAAAATCCTGATTTTGTTGATTATTTTGACTTGAAGAGTCTTCCCTTTCCCTATTACTTTCAATCCTACTACAGTTTACTTCCCTTTGATTGTTTTCATTTCTACTATTATTTCTATTATTATTATTATTTTGACTTCTATAATCCCTATATCTATTTCTATTTTGATTAGCATTATTTCCATTATATCTATTTTCCCTATTATAATAATTTTGGTTTCTATTATCTCTATTTCTAAAATTGTTTTGATAATTATTATTTTGGAATCTATTATTATAATTTTGATTTCCCCTGTAATTGTTCCTGTTATCATTATGTCCATTTTGTTGCCTAGTTCCTATGTTATTCTTATTATCAATTCTATTTAAGTATGATAGTAGTTGATTCATGTTTTTAATATTTGCAATAGCTATTGCCTCAGATATTTGACTTCGATATTGTCTTGAAATGTATAAAACTATCTCTTCCTCTCTCATTTTAGGTTCTAAATATTGCGCTTCATTATATAGGCTAAGTGCATAAGCACTCATGCTTTTTCTAGTCCCTTCTATATACTTCCTAAAATATAACCTTTCTCGACATTTCGACTGCTCATTTTCACCCCAAAAATTATTTAAAAATTCATCTATAAACTCATCTAAACTATTTAATTCCCTTTCTTTGCAATTGAACCACAACAAAGGTTCATCAACCAATCGTTCTCTTATTAATTTTTTCATTCTCTCTATATTCCTTTCATACTGTATTTCATTTTTCAAATCTTTAACAAAAATGCATGGATGTAATAATTTTATGTTTCCATTAAATTTTATTGTATTCTCATGACCTACATTTCTGTATTCTATATTCATTCTCTCTTCGGATCTATTCTCAATTCTTTTTATTCTTTCATCTTGTTCATTTATCATTTTTTTCTGATTTTCTCTTATACTTTGTACATTCACGTTCACATTCTCTTCAATATTCTTCCCCATATCATTCATTCTATTTTCCATAATATCTATTTCTTTCTCTACATTATTAAACTTTCTATTTACAAAGCTATTATATTCTTCTAATTTATTATCTATACTTTCTTCAACATGTTGTCTTATTTCCTTTTTTTCAGTTTCAACTATTCTCATAATTTCCTCAGTTCTTTTATCAAATTTATCATTCACTCTCTTAATTTCATCTCTTATATCACTCATACCTTGTTCAATTCTAGCATTAGTTTCATTCTTACATTGTTCAATTTTTTTATTTGTTTCATTAGCTTTTAAATTTAAACTTTCAAGCAATATCATTATTTGTGATTGACTATCTATTATTGGTGGTCTTTCTGCACTAATCATTTCACCCTCAAATCCTATCAATTCTGGAGTCCTTTGTCTATCTCCTTCCATTTTTACTTTCTTATTAATTAATCTAGTTCTTCAAATTATTTTGATACGCGGTTCTATTTCTTTTTTCAAATGGCCCCACGTTTGAGCGACAATTTTTATTAAAAAACTTATGAGTTTATTTTGCACCACGTTGTGGTGACAATTATTAACTAATAAACTTCTTTTTTAGTTTCTTCTTTTAATTTATTGATTATGAATAATAATGAACTTTCTCTTTTTATATATTTTTATTTTATGGAATTAAACACAATATTCTTTGAATGTTAAAAAAATTTCTATATTTAAATCTCTATGACTCTATTTATCTCGGGTTTCTAATTTACAATTTTTTTTTATGTTCTAAGCATAGAACTAGCTTTAACCTCAAAACTATTCAATATTAATAGTTGTTTACAAAATTACAAACGACAATCTTTCTTTCAGATTTACAAATAACACTACAATGGAAATATAATAAACAAACTTACTTTTAGTTTATATCCAAAAGTGTGTTTAACTATGTTGGCAATTTTCGATTTAATTCTTTTATAATTTCGTTGATGATTCACTTTTACACAATACTATGCTTTTTCACAATAATCACAGGTAACTAATTTGGATTACTTCTTCTTGAGACTCAGGAACTGTTGATAATACTTTGTTTTATCCTTTTAGATAAAACATGAAACTTTTCGATGATTTATTGAAATTATTGATGATTGGCAATCGTTGGAGACTTCTTCTTAATTGAAGGTTATTACAGCCTTTTTACTGGATTCAGATACATGGAATAATCGTTGACTTTTAATAAAACTTATTAACTTTGGTTTCTTTGAACCTATCGAAGTTTGGAACACTTTCGTTCAATTGGAGGTTATTATAGGTTATAAAATTTTGGTGAGTTGCAGTAGTACTTTCAGTCTACAGATGTAATGGCAAACTGAACTTCTTTACTTCCAGATTCGTTTTTATAGGCCTCCAAAACCGACGCAACTTTATGTCATAAACAACCTATGAGATGATTGCTTTTCAAATCAAGGATGCCAAGTTAATTGTTGTGAAACTGACACAAGTCTTCATTGTTACCAGATTGACATTAGAAATTCCTATTGACCAATCAGAATTTAGTATTCTTTACTTTTTGAATTATTTGAGATTTTCAACTTATTTTAATTGTTAGTGATTCCTTCTTTTTAAATTAATATTGCCTACATTTTTCCCCACACTTTGGTATAATTTAACCTATGATTGGGTTATTATTAATATGATTATTCCCATATTTATGGTTTTCTTGACAGTTACTTATTCTTAAATCTAATACATATCATATTATATCAATAACATTCTTTTAACATTACATAACTCAAATTTACTAATCCTAACTTACATCTATAACATTATTCAATGTTTTGTACTATCTCATGATAGTTTTGTAATCATTTTACTTATGATTTATGATTTCGTTACACTGAACGTTTCTTCACTTTCACTGAAGTTCTTGTTTATCACATCTTATACTATTACATCGTTGTTTATTATGTTTTACATTGTTAATATTAATATCCTAACTATTATTTAGCTTTTATTATTGTTTTTAATTCCATAAAATATTTTTTATTTGATCTTTTCTTATTTTCATAGTTCGGTAAGTTATTATTTTTAAATTTTTATTGTCTATGAAATGAAATCATAACAATATATATTTTTTATAGCAAAAACTCCAAAGACGGGAAATAAAATGCTCCATAAGTATGACTATTTAATCGTCAACCATCGAATTTAGTAACTTTTGAACGGAAAAATATATCGACTTGCGGTTTGTGCCATTCGCTTTAGAATCATCGAATTAGTTTGAAAATACTTTTTTTCAGCAAAAACTCCAAAGACGGGAAATAAAATGTTCCGGAAGTATGACTATTTAATCGTCAACCATCGAATTTTGTAACTTTTGAACGGAAAAATATATCGACTTGCGGTTTGTGCCATTCGCTTTAGAATCATCGAATTAGTTTGAATATATATATTTTTTATAGCAAAAACTCCAAAGACGGGAAATAAAATGCTCCATAAGTATGACTATTTAATCGTCAACCATCGAATTTTGTAACTTTTGAACGGAAAAATATATCGACTTGCGGTTTGTGCCATTCGCTTTAGAATCATCGAATTAGTTTGAATATATATATTTTTTATAGCAAAAACTCCAAAGACGGGAAATAAAATGCTCCATAAGTATGACTATTTAATCGTCAACCATCGAATTTTGTAACTTTTGAACGGAAAAATATATCGACTTGCGGTTTGTGCCATTCGCTTTAGAATCATCGAATTAGTTTGAATATATATATTTTTTATAGCAAAAACTCCAAAGACGGGAAATAAAATGCTCCATAAGTATGACTATTTAATCGTCAACCATCGAATTTAGTAACTTTTGAACGGAAAAATATATCGACTTGCGGTTTGTGCCATTCGCTTTAGAATCATCGAATTAGTTTGAAAATACTTTTTTTCAGCAAAAACTCCAAAGACGGGAAATAAAATGTTCCGGAAGTATGACTATTTAATCGTCAACCATCGAATTTTGTAACTTTTGAACGGAAAAATATATCGACTTGCGGTTTGTGCCATTCGCTTTAGAATCATCGAATTAGTTTGAATATATATATTTTTTATAGCAAAAACTCCAAAGACGGGAAATAAAATGCTCCATAAGTATGACTATTTAATCGTCAACCATCGAATTTTGTAACTTTTGAACGGAAAAATATATCGACTTGCGGTTTGTGCCATTCGCTTTAGAATCATCGAATTAGTTTGAATATATATATTTTTTATAGCAAAAACTCCAAAGACGGGAAATAAAATGCTCCATAAGTATGACTATTTAATCGTCAACCATCGAATTTTGTAACTTTTGAACGGAAAAATATATCGACTTGCGGTTTGTGCCATTCGCTTTAGAATCATCGAATTAGTTTGAATATATATATTTTTTATAGCAAAAACTCCAAAGACGGGAAATAAAATGCTCCATAAGTATGACTATTTAATCGTCAACCATCGAATTTAGTAACTTTTGAACGGAAAAATATATCGACTTGCGGTTTGTGCCATTCGCTTTAGAATCATCGAATTAGTTTGAATATATTGTTATGATTTCATTTCATAGACAATAAAAATTTAAAAATAATAACTTACCGAACTATGAAAATAAGAAAAGATCAAATAAAAAATATTTTATGGAATTAAAAACAATAATAAAAGCTAAATAATAGTTAGGATATTAATATTAACAATGTAAAACATAATAAACAACGATGTAATAGTATAAGATGTGATAAACAAGAACTTCAGTGAAAGTGAAGAAACGTTCAGTGTAACGAAATCATAAATCATAAGTAAAATGATTACAAAACTATCATGAGATAGTACAAAACATTGAATAATGTTATAGATGTAAGTTAGGATTAGTAAATTTGAGTTATGTAATGTTAAAAGAATGTTATTGATATAATATGATATGTATTAGATTTAAGAATAAGTAACTGTCAAGAAAACCATAAATATGGGAATAATCATATTAATAATAACCCAATCATAGGTTATATTATACCAAAGTGTGGGGAAAAATGTAGGCAATATTAATTTAAAAAGAAGGAATCACTAACAATTAAAATAAGTTGAAAATCTCAAATAATTAAAAAAGTAAAGAATACTAAATTCTGATTGGTCAATAGGAATTTCCAATGTCAATCTGGTAACAATGAAGACTTGTGTCAGTTTTACAACAATTAACTTGGCATCCTTGATTTGAAAAGAAAGCATCTCATAAGTTGATTATGACATCTAGTAGCGTCGGTTTTGGAGGCCTATAAAAACGAATCTGAAAGTAAAGAAGTGGAGTTTGCCATTACATCTGTAGACTGAAAGTACTACTGCAACTCACCAAAATTTTATAACCTATAATAACCTCCAATTGAACGAAAGTATTCCAAACTTCGATAGGTTCAAAGAAACCAAAGTTAATAAGTTTTATATAAAGTCAACGATTATCCAAGTATCTGAATCCAGTAAAAAGGCTGTAATAACCTCCAATTAAGAAGAAATTTCCAACGATTGCCATTCATCAATAATTTAAATAAAGCATCGAAAAGTTTCATGTTTTATCTAAAAGGATAAAGCAAAGTATTATCAACAGTTCCTGAGTCTCAAGAAGAAGTAATC
This sequence comes from Endomychus coccineus, assembly GCA_958510875.1. NCBI lineage: Eukaryota > Metazoa > Arthropoda > Insecta > Coleoptera > Endomychidae > Endomychus > Endomychus coccineus. The sequence continues at coordinate 10,743,146 of OY294070.1, forward strand.
CAAATTAGTTACCTGTGATTATTGTGAAAAAGCATAGTATTGTGTAAAAGTGAATCATCAACGAAATTATAAAAGAATTAAATTGAAAATTGCCAACATAGTTAAACAAACTTTTGGATATAAACTAAAAGTAAGTTTGTTTATTATTATATCTCCATTGTAGTGTTATTTGTAAATCTGAAAGAAAGATTGTCGTTTGTAATTTTGTAAACAACTATTAATATTGAATAGTTTTGAGGTTAAAGCTAGTTCTATGCTTAGAACATAAAATAAAATTGTAAATTAGAAACCCGAGATAAATAGAGTCATAGAGATTTAAATATAGAAATTTTTTAACATTCAAAGAATATTGTGTTTAATTCCATAAAATAATATAAAAAGAGAAGGATCATTATTATTCAAAATAAACAAAATAAAAAGCTAGCCGGAAGCATTAATAATAATTCATAATCAATAAATTAAAAGAAACTAAAAAAGAAGTTTTTTAGTAATAATTGTCACCACAACGTGGGGCAAAATAAACTCATAAGATTTTTAGTAATAATTGGCGCCCAACGTGGGGCCATTTGAAAAAAGGAATAGAACCGCGTATCAAAATAATTTAAAGAACTAGATTAATTAATAAGAAAGTAAAAATGGAAGGAGATAGACAAAGTACTCCAGAATTAATAGGATTTGATCAAGAGGGTGAAATGATTAGTGCAGAAAGACCACCAATAATAGATAGTCAATCACAAATAATGATATTGCTTGAAAGTTTAAATTTAAAAGCTAATGAAACAAATAAAAAAATTGAACAATGTAAGAATGAAACTAATGCTAGAATTGAACAAGGTATGAGTGATATAAGAGATGAAATTAAGAGAGTGAATGATAAATTTGATAAAAGAACTGAGGAAATAATGAGAATAGTTGAAACTGAAAAAAAGGAAATAAGACAACATGTTGAAGAAAGTATAGATAATAAATTAGAAGAATATAATAGCTTTGTAAATAGAAAGTTTAATAATGTAGAGAAAGAAATAGATATTATGGAAAATAGAATGAATGATATGGGGAAGAATATTGAAGAGAATGTGAACGTGAATGTACAAAGTATGAAAGAAAATCAGGAAAAAATGATAAATGAACAAGATGAAAGAATAAAAAGAATTGAGAATAGATCCGAAGAGAGAATGAATATAGAATACAGAAATGTAGGTCATGAGAATACAATAAAATTTAATGGAAACATAAAATTATTACATCCATGCATTTTTGTTAAAGATTTGAAAAATGAAATACAGTATGAAAGGAATATAGAGAGAATGAAAAAATTAATAAGAGAACGATTGGTTGATGAACCTTTGTTGTGGTTCAATTGCAAAGAAAGGGAATTAAATAGTTTAGATGAGTTTATAGATGAGTTTTTAAATAATTTTTGGGGTGAAAATGAGCAGTCGAAATGTCGAGAAAGGTTATATTTTAGGAAGTATATAGAAGGGACTAGAAAAAGCATGAGTGCTTATGCACTTAGCCTATATAATGAAGCACAATATTTAGAACCTAAAATGAGAGAGGAAGAGATAGTTTTATACATTTCAAGACAGTATCGAAGTCAAATATCTGAGGCAATAGCCATTGCAAATATTAAAAACATGAATCAACTACTATCATACTTAAATAGAATTGATAATAAGAATAACATTGGAACTAGGCAACAAAATGGATATAATGATAACAGGAACAATTACAGGGGAAATCAAAATTATAATAATAGATTACAAAATAATAATTATCAAAACAATTTTAGAAATAGAGATAATAGAAACCAAAATTATTATAATAGGGAAAATAGATATAATGGAAATAATGCTAATAAAAATAGAAATAGATATAGGGATAATAGAAGTCAAAATAATAATCAATAAATAAAAATAAACTCATAAGAGTTTTTAGTAATAATTGGCGCCCAACGTGGGGCAAAATAAACTCATAAGATTTTTAGTAATAATATATATTTTTTATAGCAAAAACTCCAAAGACGGGAAATAAAATGCTCCATAAGTATGACTATTTAATCGTCAACCATCGAATTTTGTAACTTTTGAACGGAAAAATATATCGACTTGCGGTTTGTGCCATTCGCTTTAGAATCATCGAATTAGTTTGAATATATATATTTTTTATAGCAAAAACTCCAAAGACGGGAAATAAAATGCTCCATAAGTATGACTATTTAATCGTCAACCATCGAATTTTGTAACTTTTGAACGGAAAAATATATCGACTTGCGGTTTGTGCCATTCGCTTTAGAATCATCGAATTAGTTTGAAAATACTTTTTTTCAGCAAAAACTCCAAAGACGGGAAATAAAATGTTCCGGAAGTATGACTATTTAATCGTCAACCATCGAATTTTGTAACTTTTGAACGGAAAAATATATCGACTTGCGGTTTGTGCCATTCGCTTTAGAATCATCGAATTAGTTTGAATATATATATTTTTTATAGCAAAAACTCCAAAGACGGGAAATAAAATGCTCCATAAGTATGACTATTTAATCGTCAACCATCGAATTTTGTAACTTTTGAACGGAAAAATATATCGACTTGCGGTTTGTGCCATTCGCTTTAGAATCATCGAATTAGTTTGAATATATATATTTTTTATAGCAAAAACTCCAAAGACGGGAAATAAAATGCTCCATAAGTATGACTATTTAATCGTCAACCATCGAATTTTGTAACTTTTGAACGGAAAAATATATCGACTTGCGGTTTGTGCCATTCGCTTTAGAATCATCGAATTAGTTTGAATATATATATTTTTTATAGCAAAAACTCCAAAGACGGGAAATAAAATGCTCCATAAGTATGACTATTTAATCGTCAACCATCGAATTTAGTAACTTTTGAACGGAAAAATATATCGACTTGCGGTTTGTGCCATTCGCTTTAGAATCATCGAATTAGTTTGAATATATATATTTTTTATAGCAAAAACTCCAAAGACGGGAAATAAAATGCTCCATAAGTATGACTATTTAATCGTCAACCATCGAATTTTGTAACTTTTGAACGGAAAAATATATCGACTTGCGGTTTGTGCCATTCGCTTTAGAATCATCGAATTAGTTTGAATATATATATTTTTTATAGCAAAAACTCCAAAGACGGGAAATAAAATGCTCCATAAGTATGACTATTTAATCGTCAACCATCGAATTTTGTAACTTTTGAACGGAAAAATATATCGACTTGCGGTTTGTGCCATTCGCTTTAGAATCATCGAATTAGTTTGAATATATATATTTTTTATAGCAAAAACTCCAAAGACGGGAAATAAAATGCTCCATAAGTATGACTATTTAATCGTCAACCATCGAATTTAGTAACTTTTGAACGGAAAAATATATCGACTTGCGGTTTGTGCCATTCGCTTTAGAATCATCGTAGTTTGAATATATATATTTTTTATAGCAAAAACTCCAAAGACGGGAAATAAAATGCTCCATAAGTATGACTATTTAATCGTCAACCATCGAATTTTGTAACTTTTGAACGGAAAAATATATCGACTTGCGGTTTGTGCCATTCGCTTTAGAATCATCGAATTAGTTTGAATATATATATTTTTTATAGCAAAAACTCCAAAGACGGGAAATAAAATGCTCCATAAGTATGACTATTTAATCGTCAACCATCGAATTTAGTAACTTTTGAACGGAAAAATATATCGACTTGCGGTTTGTGCCATTCGCTTTAGAATCATCGAATTAGTTTGAATATATATATTTTTTATAGCAAAAACTCCAAAGACGGGAAATAAAATGCTCCATAAGTATGACTATTTAATCGTCAACCATCGAATTTTGTAACTTTTGAACGGAAAAATATATCGACTTGCGGTTTGTGCCATTCGCTTTAGAATCATCGAATTAGTTTGAATATATATATTTTTTATAGCAAAAACTCCAAAGACGGGAAATAAAATGCTCCATAAGTATGACTATTTAATCGTCAACCATCGAATTTTGTAACTTTTGAACGGAAAAATATATCGACTTGCGGTTTGTGCCATTCGCTTTAGAATCATCGAATTAGTTTGAATATATATATTTTTTATAGCAAAAACTCCAAAGACGGGAAATAAAATGCTCCATAAGTATGACTATTTAATCGTCAACCATCGAATTTAGTAACTTTTGAATGGAAAAAGGTATCGCCTTGCGGTTTGTGCCTTTCGCTTTACAATCATCGAATTAGTTTGAAAAATTTTTTTTTATAGCAAAAACTCCAAAGACGGGAAATAAAATGCTCCGGAAGTGTGACTATTTAATCGTCAACCATCGAAATGCGTAACTTTTGAATGAAAAAAGATATCGACTTGCCTTTTGTGCCATTCGCTTTAGAGTCATCAAATCAGTTTGAAAATATTTTTTTTTATAGCAAAAACTTCAAAGACTGGAGATAAAATGCTCCGGAAGTAAAACTATTTAATCGTCAACCATCGAATTCGATGATTCTAAAGCGAATGACACAAACCACAATCTCTTTCTGTTCAAAAGTTACAAAATTCGATGGTTGACGATTAAATAGTCGTACTTTTTTGTTCAATGCCAAGTGTCGAGACACATTTTGGTCATGGAACCGATAGCAATTATGGTAACTTTAGACACAATATTTTTTCATATATCACCGAAGTACTACCCTTTTAAGGGGGTAAATCGAAGCGAAAGGTGAACAATAATTTTCGTGCCACTTTTTTGAACCGACTTGTCCAGTTCGTAGTTAATGTCTGATTGTCGTTATTTTGCAGCAAAACAGGAAGAGTCCGCTGTGAAAAGAATCAAGTTGGAATACGACGAAATGAAGCCCAGTCAACGGGCGGTTATGGAAGTGTGGGATCTGATTACGTCTAAATCGAATACAAGAGTGAAAACCGACAGACCTATGTTACTTGAAGCCGTTAAGCAAGGTAACTTATATCAGATTTTTTATGTAATTCATTACATATTGCGGAAACATGACATTTCAGGAGTTCCTCGGGGAAAACGTGGCGAAGTTTGGCAGTTCCTAGCCGAGCAATATAGTATGACGATTCCTCCAGTCGATACAGAAAAGTATCCAAATTACAATGTACCTTACGAAACGCTTTTGAAACAATTGACAGCTCATCAGCACGCTATACTTATAGATTTGGGTAAGTGCAACACAATCGCTATGTACAAGATGATTCGAAATTGGCGCCCAAAGCCTACTACGGTAAAAGTAAAGAAGATAATTAAATTCTGAACCTAGGATCGCAAATATGTCTTTAGGTACATTTTTAGCTCAAAGAGAAAAAATGGCCGTAGTGACGCCGTCGGAATTTTTTGTCCCAGGAATATACTCATATATATCACAGTCGGGAAACCCTTTGGTATTATAAATAACTTTTATGAAAAACATTTTTTTCTATCTATTTTTGTTACAAAGTCGAAAAATGCCTCATTCATGAAATCACGCCAAACGGGGATTAAATAAACAATTGACAATCAGTAGGACCAACTGTAAAAGTGTAATGTAAATCTATAAAAGGTTTCCTTCAACTTCCATACTTATTTTCAATCACGTTCTAACCACCAGAACCAGCTTTTTCCAGAACTTCTCTGGAGATAATTCTACAGGCTGGTGGTATTTTATTCCTTTGGGTATGTCTACTTGTCGAAAAAGTTCTATAAACTTTATTTTGAGAGTTCTGTGATTGGTATGTGGGTTTTTTTTGCTCGGAGATCATGATTTTTTAATCAAAAGTCAAAAATTCAATATGGAGGTTAAGATGGCGGATGAGTTTTGTGATTATGGTCCGACTTTTCTCAAAATTAGTATGTGGGGGTTTTTGGGGTCATACATCAAGATTTGTTAGTCAAAATTCAATATGGTGGCTAAGATGGCGGACGAATTTTGAGATCATAGTCCAATTCTATTCAAAATTGGTATGTGGAGGTTTAGGGGTCATAAATCATGATTTGTTAGTCAAAATTCAAAAATTCGATATGGTGGCTAAGATGGCAGACGAATTTCGTGATTATGGTCCAATTCTTTTCAAAATTGGTATGTGGAGGTTAAAATTGGTATGTGGAGGTTTTTGGGGTCATAAATAATGATTAGTTAGTCAAAATTCAGAAATTCAAGATGGTGGCTAACATGAGGACAAATTTTGGGATTATGGTCCAAATCTTTTCAAAATTGGTATGTGGAGGTTTTTGGGGTCATAAATAATGATTAGTTAGTCAAAATTCAAAAATTCAAGATGGTGGCTAAGATGGCGGACAAATTTTGTGATTATGGTTCAAATCTTTTCAAAGTTGGTATGTGTAGGTTTTTGGGGTCATAAATAATGATTAGTTAGTCAAAATTCAGAAATTCAAGATGGTGGCTAAGATGGCGGACAAATTTTGTGATTATGGTCCAAATCTTTTCAAAATTGGTATGTGGAGGTTTTTGGGGTCATAAATAATGATTAGTTAGTCAAAATTCAAAAATTCAAGATGGTGGCTAAGATGGCGGACAAATTTTGTGATTATGGTTCAAATCTTTTCAAAGTTGGTATGTGTAGGTTTTTGGGGTCATAAATAATGATTAGTTAGTCAAAATTCAAAAATTCAAGATGGTGGCTAAGATGGCGGACGAAGTTTTGTGATTATGGTCCGATTCTGTTCAAAATTGATATGGGGGCGCTTTTGGGGTTGGAGATCATGATTTTTCATTTGTTTTTAGTGCACTTTGAAATAGAAGGTTGTATTTAAAAAAAAATTCACTTTCAACTTCATTTTCCGATATGTTTTCAGTTCCTACAATCATATACATTTGATCCGCAGGAGTGGCCGAAAGCTAGTTCCAGTTGGCTAACAAAAGTGAGGAAAGTCACGTGATCAATTGATCTGACCTTTTTTATTTTGGCCGTAGTAGGGATTGAGCGCTATTGTAGCACATTTCATAACATCATTGGCATCCATATCTTTCATTTTGTAACCGATCGAACAACGGGCTGAGATGTTGGTAATATTTCATTATAGGACGAACTTTTCCCAGTCATTCGTACTTCAGCAGTCCGTTAGGACCAGGACAATTGGCGTTGTTCAACCTGCTGAAGGCTTATTCTTTGTTGGATCCGGAAGTAGGTTACTGTCAAGGTGTCAGCTTCATCGTAGGGGTATTACTTCTTCACGTAAGTATTCCAAATACTTACTAAGGTAAAAATAAAATAAAAGTAAATGTAAACTTATTAATCATTTTCAATATAAGAACCAAACAAATACACTTCAATTTTACATAGTCTCCCGTTCTATATTCATTTTTTCCAAAAAATTGGCCACACGTAGGCCATATGTCAGCATGAATGTCCTCCAAACATTTTTCATTTGATTTAAATATAAAAAGTAGAAACCATAGTTACGAACATTTTCAACGAGACTGAGTATACATTTGTTAAATTGTAGTTTTTAAAATTGGGTATTATACGCTGCTCGTCGTTGAAATAGAAACTCAAGTTACCCTGAAACACAGTCGGTTATCTAGAGCCTAGACCTTTTTGTAGGTGAAGCCTTGTACTGTCCTATTAATACACTACTATCACCATTATACCTCACAATAAAAAAAAATTTCGATTCGATGAATAGGTTAAAGTACACGCATACAATTTATTGTACGAATTACAAAAACATTACATAAACTCGAAATATTGATAATTAAAATAAGAAATATTCGACAATATTAGTGATTAAAAAAAAACTAAAGCAAAGCGATAAAATTAATAAACACGTGAGGATTTTTCGATAAAGATCATGATAAAGAAAACACTACTTTCAAGAACTATTTCAATGGAGGTGAGTATAGATGTCTGGAAGCTGACATTACATGTTTACGCTGCACACCTTTGAAATAGTGACTGGAGATATAAAAATTACGATACGGGTGTTCCGGTCTTGCAATTTTATTCAATTTTAAGGGTGATTTGAATTCAGAATTCATCATTATAAAGAGTGTATTTCATATCAACGTTCGATCAAGCAATACTTGTTGTTCCTGATTCCTTTCCTTTTTTACAGATGGAAGAATCCCAAGCTTTCTATCTTTTGACACATTTGATGTTCAGAAGGGGACTAAGGAAACAGTACTTACCCGACATGACAGGTCTACAAGTGCGACTTTACCAGCTGTCTAGATTATTACACGACAAGCTACCAGATCTGTACGAACATTTCAACGATTACGATATAGCGCCTACATTATACGCTGCACCTTGGCTGCTCACAATTTTCGCTTCCCAATTTCCCCTAGGGTTCGTGACGAGAGTATTCGGTAAGTGCAATTGAACAGTGCCAGTTTTAACATAGAATATGTTTTTACGGAGAACCTAATTGATGGAAAGCGTTACGCGAGAAGCGTAAAACATGGAAATTAACATTCTGCATGTCAAGACTTTTCATTTGATACCCATAAAGCTATGGTTGCATCAAAATTGACTTTTTTCCCCTTTATCTCAACCATATTGAATGTTTCTCAACGTAAATCATAAAATTCATACTCTACTTGTCAAGACCTTTCATTCGATACCTATAACGCTATTTTTATATAAATAGTATATTCTTGTTCGATACATCATGTATATTCAGAATATGCAATAAAATAATCACTTCCGGTGTGACAATGTGTCGACTATATAACTCACTTCCGGTTTCACCCTGATAATGATGCTTAAGTCAATAAAAACATATTTGACAGACATCATTCATAGATGGTGTGCCGCTATCTAGATATCTCTTGACAGCTGACGTACACCATGACAGTTCACGTGACAGACGTTATGACACACACGTGACAGCCGCGAATGACAGAACCACCAAGACAGTTCACGTACGCCATGACACACACACACACGCTATGACAGTTCACGTGACAGACGCCATGATAGTTCACGTGACAGACACTTCATAGATCCACCCGGTCACAACCGCCATGACAACTCGTGGAAAGTTCACGTGACAGACGTCATGACACACGCTATAAGAGATTCACACGTGACAGACGCCATGACACCTCCTTGAAGACCTACATGACAGACGTCATGGCACCTCGTTGAAGACCCACGTGACAGACGCCATGACATACACCATGAGAGATCTACACGTGACCGACGCCATGACACCTCGTTGAAGACCCACGTGACAGACGTCATGACACTTCGTTGAAGACCCACGTGATAGCCCATGACAGCTACGTGGATCCGTAACAGGTCTAATTGGTGGAGACCACCAATATGCTCCTCCTTCTCTTAAATCAGAGCCGAGTGAGCTCGAAAACAGCCGAGGGAGAGGAGCGTATGACCTTGTTCAGAATTATCAATTTATTCTTTTTTATTTGTTAGGAAGAAAGAATATTAAACATGTTCTATGTCATTCGTTTTTATCTAATGAAAACTGTACCTTTTTTCCCTTCTAGAACGGCTAATTAACGTGTAATTAATTGAACCAAGCCTTCTGAAACAATTCGATTGGTTGTCTTCAAAGTTGCAAAACAGAAGATCTTACGATTTTTAACTTTGTCCTCGTATATTGGTCGCCACATGATGTTCAGAAAACCGGGATGAAATATCTGAGGTGTTGTCCACGACATCCCAACCCCGAGTTTAATGATAGTAGTACAATAAATTCCCTAGTATTGACACTTGTAAAACACATAAGTTGTCAATTCGAACAAACGTTCAATGCAATGACGTCTTCCCACGCCACAAAATAACGAACAAATCAATTCGGTTCAATGATTTGTATGTGATTTTCTATATTCTTACGATGATTTTTCCTATAGATCTGGTATTTTTGGAAGGCGTAGATGTAGTTTTCCGTGTCGCTTTGTCCATGTTGGTGTATCACAAAGATAAGCTGATGGCATGCGATGGATTTGAAGAAATAATGAATTACTTGAAGAACACGGTGACCACGATCGATAAACCAGTGTTGGAAAAAATCATGAAATTCGTAAGTTTATTTAAATTAATTTCATATTAAATACGTACCGTCAAACGAGATTGCTTTGAAACTGCAAATATAAATAAAATCGGTTGTCTGTAAAGTCGGTTTACTGACGATAGTTGAACGTGACAACGCCATAAGAAAATACTGATGGAATGGTTTAATTTTTCAAAACAAAATTTTAATTATATTTGTTTGATAGATATTTTGTATGGATATAGAGAAGGAGGTAAATGGAAAGCACAATTGAATTGATCAAGTTACATTTATTTGTACGCATAAATACAATTATGTCAATTTAGCTTTTAAAAAGCTCGCCTCAATATGTTTGATATAGGAGAAAATTGTTCCCTTCGACGGGTGGCTGGTCCTACCTATCATTTCAGACACGTTGTTATGATAGGTGGAAGATTTAACATTTATGTTTTAATTTTTTGAAATCATAGCTACGCTCGATAATTATTTCGATCGAATAGTAAAGCAATTGATTTTTTACTCATCGTGAAATAGTTCTGTTAACTTATTGTTATAGTTTTGTCAATTATAGCATAACCTACAATCGCTGCACTAGCGGACCGATGCTATTTATTTTAATGATGAAAGCACGAATATTCGACAATATATCACTGAACATATATTTAATATCGAAAGAATCATTACCTTTATCGCCGCAATTATCGTTGCTATAAACAATTGACACCACATTCACTTTTCACTGCACTTACGAAAACATGTAATAGCTATTTGTGTATTAAGAGCGCAAAGTGATATATTGTCGCTCGACAAAGAGAGTTACCGCGCGACGCAAAGCGGAGCGCGGTAATCTTTGGAGAGCGACAATGACACTTTGTGCTCGAAATACACACAAGATTTTTTCTACAAACGCAGTTTTCAGAAAAAAAAAAAGGAAAAACACCAGATGCTTTATTCAACAAAAGTACATCAAGTACAGTTTATAAATTCCTGATTAATGTTGATTTAATTTATCATTGACTTTACTAAAATTGAATGTACAATTGTGACACTCTTTAATTATTATTCCTGAACCTGATGGACGATCAGTAGATTTATCTAACATTAATTCCCCCGAATATTGGAAATCTACAGAACGAGATGTAGATGGTCTTGAGAATATTCTCTTGGTAGTTTCAATCTTATTGTTGATTGAATCATCTATGTAGCCTTCTGCTACATTGTTACTTTTCCATCCACCATGTTTTTTCAGTTGTATTAGGTCACCTCCACCATTCACCAATAAAGTAGCAGAGGTTCGTCGGAGACAGTGTCCAGTATATAAATTATGCTCGGGCAATTTCAAATATTCAGCAATGTCACTGGGAGTCTTGCCGATTGTATTCATACCCACAACTTGTTTCATACATCTGCCCTTTTCATAACGTAAAAATAGACGTTGGACAGTATTGTTATTCAGACAATGTTTTCTGAGTGCAATATATTTTTTACAAATTGAAAGATAATCAACTGAATTCTCTCCATTATGACCAACAATCGTAAAAACACGGCTTATTCTCGTTTTTGAATCGGGAATTCGGACTATTAAAATAGAATCCTTATCTTCTATGTCACCAATCTCCATTTTGACCAACTCATCGCGCCTGCAGGCACCAGCAATACCCATAATTAGAATAACCTATAAAAAAAACTGCAATTAATAGCTATTCCAAATGTCTATGCTAACCAAATTGCACTAAATTCAAAAAAATACTAACCGCTTCTCAAACTACTAAGAGCATGAAATATTAAAATTTACCTTTTTTAGTAGATATTCTTCATCGGGCGCTTCTTGTAAAAATTTGTGAATATCTTCAGTGGTGAATGTTTTGGATTTTTTCGCTTTATATCCAACAGACTGTTTCTTCAGAAATGCGATAAGTTTAGGATACTTATTGATTTCGATGTTATTTTTAACATTCAAGCATGTCCGTATCATCGAATACGTAGACCAAAGAGTTGATGACTTACAAATCAATGATTTTTCTCCAAAATAAGCCAGTAATACGTTTTCTGAATACTTATTCACCTTCTTCGACTGGCACCACGTCATGAATTTACCGTATTGTAATTCATATTTCTTCCTTGATTTCTCTGGTAGGAGATTCAAAGTAACAATTTTTGCACTTTCTGCTACATCAGGAGGAGTGTTTGATAATTCACTGTCACTATCATCAATCATCATGCAGAAATACGTTGGAGAAGCGAGCGTTTTCGAAATATTTCCGCTTTAGAGCGCAAATGCTGTCAACTTGCGTTGAAATCTGAAAGCGTCAAAGGCTACTTTGTTAAGCGTTTGTAGAAAAATGTATTATTGTATAGCAGCTGTCCACGCGCATCGCATCGGTCACTCAAGTAGGAGAGCTCGCTTGCACTTCAAGCCTTAAATGGAACGCCTCAGAGCGAGGTAACGCACAGTCGGTCAGAGCGAGGTAACGGCAAATGAGTCATGTTTTCTCGTGCGTGCAGCCGGCTCCATCGAATTATAAGACGTTGTCATATCTATTAATATATGACAACTTGTTTCCTCTGTTTTTAATCGGAAGTGCCCTTATATTTTGGTCAAAATGTGATTCACTTACATCATTGAGTAAACTGAACCACTATTTAAAAAAAAAAAACCTCAAAAAGTAAAAAAAAACTAAAAAGTTATAGTGTAGTTCATATTATATCGTTATCCGTTTCTCCAATAAACCAACTAGCTGATTAAACCCCGTTGCGTTGGTGCCAACATCTTCAAACCGCAAGAAATGGACGCAGGGTCGGCTTCAAAATTAACCTACATACTGATTTATTTTCATTTTGAATTAAAAAGGCATTTTACACTAAAGGAAAATAATGATCAATTGAAAATAATATTTTATTTTATTACTAAAGACATAATAAGTACAATAAAAATTCATGTGGGCACCCAATAATCAATTTTAACAAGTTTATCTATTTTACATTGAATTTAGTTGTCACTATCACTATTATCTTGAATCTGATGACACAAGCAATGTGCCACAGAGTCGTATATGCTCCGGCTCTGCCAGAAAAGGTGGTCCATTTGGTGCCGTATATGGCCAGAGGGATGATTAGGGTTTTATTGCAGTCAAAAGGTCTACTGTTCGTTATAAGTTTATCAAAATAAATTGAACTATGGACGTTGCGACTTTGTTTTCGTAGGTCCACAGCCAACTCACATTAATCGATAAAATGGAACTCGTTTGCTGTCAAATTTAGACCACCAGTGCATGTGAACTTAATTAATAGTTGTACGATTTTGTTTTTATATAATGTTCCATTGAACAAAAAGTCATATTTACGATATTCAATTGTTTTTTCTACTATTTTGTTTATTTAAACGACTTCGTAGTCCAGTCGCACGGCCACAACAGTTGATTTGAAAATGTGATATGGCTAATTTGTATGTTCTCTTATGTTTTTGGGTGCTCTAAAAACGGAAAAAATATTTAAAAATTCCTAGAGTGCCGCTAGAAAAGTTATGTCCATTTTCTTGCGGAAAAACTGGAAATGTTCCGGATTTTCTCATTTATTTAAATTAATTTTGAAATAAACCCTCCAATCAAAAAAACACAAAAGATCAAAAGTCATAGATAATTTGAATACGCTTCGAATGAGCCAAGGTAAAAGTAATTTGAAGGTTATCGGCCCGAGATGAGGCCCATTTTGTGATTTTTTACGAAAATTGGAAAATTGGCATTTTTATTCTACTTTTCACTGGATTTTTTTATCGGCAAAATTTGAATTTCGCGAAAAACCGTAACATTGCGATTGCACGCTGAAAAATGCATATTTTGGCTCAAAACGAAATGCATTTTGTAGATTTTGACAAATATTACCTAAAATAACCATCAAATCACATTTTGTTATGAATCCCGACTTTTGGCCGGTTTTGGAAAACTTTTGACTTCAGAAAATTGGAGAATTTTTGAGGTTACAAAATTCGAAAAATAAACAAATTCCAGATATTGCTATAGCTCTCTAATACGCGAATTTTGAGCTATTTTAGATCAATTTTGCTTAAATAGAATTGTAGATATTCATGTAAACGTGTTTGAGCCTGTAGCGGGCCCAATTTTGGGCTCATCGTTGAAATTTAAAATTCAATGGAAAGTAGATGACTTTCTTTACCTAAATCAAAAAGTGTGACCTCTGAGCCACATAAAAAATGATAGTTTGCATGATCATTTTTTTTTTACTCACTCTAGGTATTTTTCAATGATTGGTAGGAGGTCACACTTTTGTATTTAGATAGAGAAAGGTCATCTACTTTCCATTGAATTTTGTTTTTTCACGCTGGGCTCAAACTTGGGGCCGCTACAGGTCCTAACACGTTTACATTACCCTTTGTATAGTTTGTTGATTTAAACGACTTTGTAGCTTCAATGATAGTGCACACTGGACTTGAATCATCCAGTATTGTCCATGTTATTGTCTATTGCTATTTCGAAATTGTAGGTTTATGTCAACGACATCTCCAAACAACTGGAAGAATACAGGGTAGAATATCAGGTGTTACAAGAAGAAATGATAGCCGTTCAACCCCAAGTCGAATCCGTCCATAGACTAGAACAATCCAACAAACGTCTAACCGATCAAAACAAAGCGCTCACGTTACAATTGGAACTAGCTCTGACGAATGTCCAACGTTTGGAAAAGCACCGAACTCTCCAGCAATCACAAGTCAACAAACTCGAAATGCACACCCGCGGTCTCGAAGTCACGATCGCCACGATGGGCAACTTCATCAACAATCTGGTCGAAACGAAGGCCAACGTCGAAATTCCGGACGAAGTCCGTCGCATCATTTCGCAGATTACTTTCTCCGAACGGCGCAAAACTGAACTAAAAGGTCAGAATAACCTGATGAAGATGTTCCAGACGCCGACGCCGGTGCATCCGAATCGGTTGATGGTCAAGTCGCTCAGCACCGGTAAAATTCAACTCGACACGATCACGGATCAAAACGAACTGAGATCGAACAGTCTCAACGCCCACACGAAACCGAAATTGACGTTCGACGAAACGGTCGCCATACGGAAAAATTCCCAATTCTTTTCGAACACGCATAACAATATCTTGCAACAAAATAAGGTGCACAACAATTCGACAACATACACCGGCTCCAACGCAAAAATCGACATTACGATACAGGAATTCGAGAACGAATTGAACACGAAAAACAACAACATGCCTTCCAGTCCGATTTCGATAAATAACATAATGTCGCCGATTGACGACTTGAAGATATCGCCTACAAATTCCGTGGATAGCGGCGTTATCAGTCCATCTAGTCCGAAAAATTTGGACAATCATCCGTTGAGTAATTGCGACGTTAATTTCACGTTTAACGGCACGAAAGAGTTGAAAACGATAAAGAGTCTCAAGTCGCTGTCGCGAAATTCTAGTCCGGAATTGTTGCGGAAATAATATCGCGAAACGACGACGCAATCAGGGAGGAATTGTACACTGCGCACCGTAGAAACGGTAACGATGAGGACGGGATTTTTTCAACGGGACTGAGTGTAGTTTCGAAATATTATTGATATGGCGAATTGTTCGATAATACGGCACAATTAGAACAGAATATTGGTATTTGAAGTTTTTATCTGGCTCAAAATGGTGAAAAAAAATTCGTGGATATATTTGATATTTGTGGGATGGTATTGAATGTTTTTCTGAGTTAGGGTGAGTTAGTGCATTTTTACTGCCGTATAAAATTGCGCGGGGACTCCACCTTTGGAAAATGTTAGTTGATTTTTTATGTTTTCCACCTTTTTTCATGATTATTTAAGATTTTTTCCTAATGCAACGGTAAATATTAGAAAAATTCTAGTTTATTGCTTCCAGTATAATAAAATAATAATTCTAGTTGACCCATGTATGAATTATACGTAAATTCTTGGAAAATAGGTCACTTTAACTAGTATATTTTCGTCTTTACGTACGTTTCGGTCTCACGACCATCATCAGAAGATGATTCACATCAACTAAAGCACGGAATTTCTCAAATTAATTCTACTAAGCAAAGCATAAGATGAAAATTAATCACCCTGGCTTTACATGTATATTCTAATTTTGTTGCGTGAATTGGAAACTAAATTATATCTCATTGTTGTAATTATGTCGTGATTATGGTTCCAGTATTGTGTGATATTGTAATTTTAGTTCATTTAGTCATATTTTAAATTTGTACATATTTATCAGTTAATCTTGCTCCATGCAACTGTTCATAATTATTATTAATAGAGTATTAATTACTATATAAGCATAAAGTCACGTAGCTTGATATTTGGTAGAAAGATAGTTCTAGGATACAATGCAATTGTGAAATTGGGGAATTAATTACATAGTTTATGTAAATATTGCATAATTTTTATATTAAATCTTAGCTGGGTGTATTGTATGTAAATTATTGCTATTTGTAAAAGTATTAATAAAATATTGTTTGATAGTTTATTTTTCATTCTCTCTTATCCTATTTTCGTATAAGTAGCAAAAATATACCTCTCGCAGATCAATTTACCTTGTACAATTCGGTAGGTGATGCAACCAATCATACATGGAGGTGTATTTTGGGCTGCATACATCGGTGAACGAATACTGTTAGTCTGGGAATGTATCCAAAAAACAGTTCATTCTCATACAACTTATAATACATGGAGGTGTATATTGCGTTGCTCACATTGCTGCTCGTGATACTTTACTATATGTGAAATTTGAATATTTGGAATAAATTCTCTAAAACAAAGATTGATTTATTACCTAACTAATAATACATGAATGTGTATTACAACATTGCTGGCCCTGATACTAATTATTCCTCCTCGCTTTAATGCTCTCCTGATAGGTAATTTCAATTTCTCGGACAAAATCATGAAAATTAAAGCTATGGTGCAGTAGGAAATCATTACATTATTATGCAACCAATAATACATGAAGATGTATTATGTGTTGCCTAAATTGCTGCTCCTGATACCTCCTCGCTCGTATGTTATCCTGGTAGGAAATTCTAATTTTTCGGAGAAAATCATGAATTTTGAAGCAAAAATACCGCACAAAATTTTTACATTATTATGCAACCAATAATACATGGAGATGTATTATGTGTTGCCTAAATTGCTGCTCCTGATACCTCCTCGCTCGTATGCTCTCCTGGTAGGAAATTCCAATTTCTCGTGAAAAATCATGAATTTTGAAGCAAAAATCACCCACAAAATTATTACATTATTATGCAACCAATAATACACGGAGATGTATTTTGTGTTGCCTAAATTGCTGCTCCTGATATTGAATATACCTCTTCGCTCGTATGCTTTCCTGGTAGGAAATTTCAATTTGTCGAACTAAATCATGAACTGTAGAACAATAATTTTGCAGAGAAAATTGGTGCATGACCATACAACCAATACATGGATATGTATTTTGTGTACCTTCTCGCTCTTATATTCTCCTGGTAGGAAAATTCAATTTGTCGAACTAAATCACAATAATTCTGCACAAAATTAGTACAATATCATGCAACCAATAATACATAGAGATGTATTATGTGTTGCCTACATTACTGATCCTGATTCTAAATATTATGATAGGAAATTTCAATTGCTCGTATCAAAATGACGAAGTTTTAAAATATAATTTCGGACAAATTTAGTACATTATCATGCAACTAATGATACATGGAGGTGTATCTTGTGTTGCCTACATTGCTAATGCTATTACGCTCTCTTTACAGGATATTTCAATTACTACATGAGTACATTATAGTGCAACTATCAATACATGGAGGTGTATTTTGTGTTGCCTACATTTTAAATATAAAGTCAGGAAATTATTTCAGTATCAACTAATAATGCATATTGCTGCTACTGATTATACTAAATAATTATGGAGCAATTATCATGAATAAGTAGCAGGCACTTTTCTGCAGTTGGAAAAAATAAATAAAACAAAAGTTTATGTCAAATGATACTTATTTATTCAAACCTCTGAAATCAATACAAAAATTATACAATATTTTTCGTTTATCAACTATAAATTCACGATCAGTTCCCTAAGAGAAACGATGGAATCCGTTCCATTTTCAGTGAATACCACTTTAACTGGTACTTCACTACAGTCAATAAGATTAATCAGAAACGAAACCAACTGTCCTTGTTTAGAAAACCTGAAATATAGTTGTTTTGAACCCACCGTCTAATATAGTTTAATCTTAATATTTTTTAACGAAGACGTTCATGCAACAAATAAATCATATTATACCAATAATATATTAATTTTTTGTGACGGTCAAATAAAACAGGATATTTCCCATCAATGACAAGCAACCAATAATCATATTTAAAGAAATAAAACAGAACAAAAGGACAGCTGATTGAATTACATCCTTAGGATCCGCAATATCTGAATAACTTATTCCTTTCACGATCTGAACAAAAACACTCATAATGATAATATAACTCAGAAGCTCCGGAACAAGTGTTGTCATTTTAATATGGATAATTTTGTTTAACATTCAGATTGTAAAGTCAAACACTTCATCACAAAAATGCATTGTTCATTCCTTAATGTCTCAGAACAAGATTTCTGGTTCTGATATGACGGAGGTATTGACTTATTGTACCTATCTTACATAAGCATCACGTATTTGATAAGCACATACTTCAGATCTAGCCTAGTATACAGTGTTTATTTAATAAAACATGTGCATTAACAAATACAAAATAGAATAGAATGTGATAATGATTAAAAAATCAAACTATATCCATCAGTGATTAGATTGGATTGATATCAACATAATCTTTGTTGATGGAGCTTGGAGAAGGCAATGGCGGCTCGGGAAGCCGACAGAAAGGGTCAAGGATTGAAACAATTAATTCTAAAAATGATGTTTCATATCCTGGCAGGTAGCAGATATGGAATAGAATAGAACTTATGTATGACTAGCCATATAGAAGGTATGATAACACAGGCCCTGTCTAGCAATCATGCCCCCATATGTGATTTTCCTATCTTTGAATGATACCAATGTAACACAATACTTATATAAATAAATAAATTGGAAAACATTCTGTATGTTAATTTGCAAATCAAGTGGTTCACAGATTGCCTGTAGTTTAGTGGAATCTGGTGATAGGTAATGTTACCGAAGAAGAAAAAAACTGTTTCAAATATCAATATTCTCCAAACCAACTGACTTGGTTTTGATATTTTCCGATAGATGACACTAATACACATATAAGTTGAGAAAATAATCATTGCCTATAGATATAGTTGAACCTTTTTGATGATAATTAGAATAAGAATTATTTCTGAAACATGTATTTGGCGTTTGAACTTCGCCGCATATTAATTTACAAATAAATAATTATTGCATCGTAAAAACACAATAGCCTATGTCCTAGTTATTACTAATAAAAGTTCGGTTTTACTCTCTAATATATGAATGTATGAGAATAAAGGAATTATCAAAGTAATAAATTCTTGAAAAGCACCATTTCGTGGAACTAATCTGCGCAATTGCAAATCATCCGATAAGTGCTCGTTAAATAAGTAGACAAGTGGATATAACAAAATGTTTTGGGCAATAAAAAATGGCTAGTTATAGACGATTTTGTCTGTGAATAGAATTTTAAAAAAGCGGAATACATCCAATGTTTTTCCCTAAGGTGTTGCTACAGTTTGTGTAGATACAACTGGAACAAGTGAGTGGACCATTATTTTTTAAGAGCGTTCAAACCCACTTCTGAAGAATGCCTCAGTATGTTAAATTAACTTATCCTCTGTTGAAACATAGTAATGACAAATATCTAGGCAATTTAGAAGGGATGGAAATGTATAAGCAAAAATAAAAGCCCTACTAATTCCAAATAGTATTTGAACAGTTACATTTTGTTTCCTAATATAGTTTACTCTGATGATGAATACATGGTAGCTGAAAGGTCCTCACTTTTTTCAGTGGATAAAAGTGACAGTTTCTTATTTATAATGCAAAGTTAATAAACTACAAAAGAGTTCACACTATACATACACTATACACTATAAATAAGAAACAATCGGCCTTATCAACTGAAAAAAGACCTTTCAGCTATTCAGTGGCTATCATCAGAGTTTACTAGTGTGTCCAGTAGGAGCTGAGCTCTTTTCTTCCCACTCTATGTAAGCCACCATCTGGTTTCATTGATGCCGTTGCGTTATTGAATTTTGGTTTTAAAATTATATTGAAAGGCGTATTAAGTATTTATCAATAACTTTGCGCCATTTCCATTGTCCTATTAGCTAATTTATTACAAATTCTACTCCTGGTTAACTACACCACTGCTGTAAATATTAATATTCGACAAACATTGTATTATTTATGAGTGTAGACATTTATTTCATTTTAAAATTGTCGTGATTCATACTGTACTTCCCATCGTCTCGCTATTGAAATATGTTTAGGATTTAAGATTGTCAGTTAGTTTCTTGTTAAACGTCTTATAGTGATGCAGAAATTCATTTGAACATAGTTCTGATATGTCCCAAACAGGTAAGTCAAGCGATAAAATATAATTTGTATGATAATAAATATTTTACTAGGAACGTCGACAAATATTACTAGGAAAAAAATTACATAACAATATGTTGACAACTGGTAAACCACAAAGTGATATCCTGGGAATTTGTTATTGCCACCCAGTTGTAATTTTTTTAAATAATATTGCATAGGTGTTAAATAATAAGGGAAGGGGTGGACATAACAAATATTGTGATTGAGATAAGCTTCCAGATATTTATTGACACAATCATTGATAGTTATTTAGATCATTCTGTTCCATGATCTAAGTTTTCTAATGATTTCAATATACAGGTGTCCACAAATACAACCAACGATATTTGAAGAGACAAAAAATATTTCAGATTTGAAATTTCCACTTCTGTTCGGTCGTGCTTGTATAGAAACTAATTCGAGCCATATTAATTGTTTTGAAATGTCAAGTATGTGGAACTTCACAAACAAGTGTGTTCTTCTGTAAGAGATATGGAAAAATGTTCTGCCCACTTTCATATTCTGCCCTATTTTGTGTATTCTTTGAAATAAATTAGTTGCTATGTTATGAAATTTGAAAATGGTGTTATGGAAAGTTGTTCTAAAACGACGTAGGTAGTAGGTACACGCTAAGAACGGGTTTTGCGAAAGGAATTAATTTGATGTTTTGACGTTTTCATCAGATAATGTAATCACTATGGCAGACAACACATAACCCATCAACAAGTCAGGTAACGTTTACATGACAGACAGCTGTCACATAATGTCCGTGACAGACCATTTCATAACATAAATATCGCTTATACACTTAAAGAGTTCACAACCTTGGATCATCAACATTTGAGATACACTTAGGCCACTCAGTTGGACCCATTGTGCATCCCGTGGTCGGAAACTTATTGTATTCTAGTAGGTTTGTGGCCCGCCCGAAACCCAGAATATTGCTAGTTCTGGTTTCCATAAGTTCTGCTGGAAGCAGTTTTGCTTCGCCGAAGTAACGATGCTTGAGGGATGTCAAAGCAGGGCATTCCAACAGGATGTGAGACAGTTTGTTCCGCCTCTCTGCATTTCCTAAATATAGGATTATCTGCGATGCCCATAGTATGAAGGTGTTTGCTAAGACGACAGTTAGGTTTCCAGTCATCTCTCTCATGTCCCTTCTATTTAGAGAAAGTAGTTCCTTTGAAAGCCTAGACACAGACTCTTATAATGGTGATTCTCGCCATAGGTCAGACCACTATTTGTTCAGTTGTCCCAGAAGGGCGAGAGTTTCGTTGCTGCTCTATCAAGGATGAGGATTTTGGGAGGAGTGACATATAGCCGAAATCATGCTATCTTGCCTCATTTCTAGTATAAGACATTTAGATATTGCCTCACTCAAAATCGGTGAGTGTCCACGGAAGTAGTGCATTTTGGTTCAGTCCCCTAGGCCCTTTAACCTATACGCCGTTCATGGCTTCAGCTTTTATATATAAGTGAAGAGGTGGTAGCCTGACGAGAGCTTCAAGAGCCTTTGTTGGAGCCGACTCCATACCACTCAATGCAAGCCGCTGCAGTCGGTCCAAGGGTCATACTGGGACATACCAGTTCTTGTCCCCAACCATCTCACTACCGCAGCATAGCTGATCACAG
Organism: Endomychus coccineus; assembly: GCA_958510875.1. NCBI lineage: Eukaryota > Metazoa > Arthropoda > Insecta > Coleoptera > Endomychidae > Endomychus > Endomychus coccineus. The sequence goes on from OY294070.1 coordinate 10,765,321, forward strand.
CGGTATAGATCCAGTAAAGGATCTTTGAATGTGCTGGTGAGAGCTCTCCTGCAAGCCCAGAAGGACGCAGAGGCCTTCCTCACTCGATATTCGAACCAGGTCAGTTAAGTGTCTAGGATTACTCAAAGAAACTTCACAGACTTTTTGAGGTGCAGAACCTTCCCAGAGAAAGTAATCTCTGGCAGTGTGCCCTGCTTACGTTTCCCGGTAAGCAGTACAATTTCCGTTTTGCCAGAGTTGAGCCTGAGCCCTTTGGTGTGGCACCAGCAATATGTTTGGCAGCTCGAACAGTGTCCCCCAAATGCCGCTCAAAGATGACGCCAACCAAGTCATCGGCATAGGCTTCGCCATAAAACCCTGCCTCGTCCAACTTCTCCAAGAGTCCATCGACTACAAGACACCACAGAAGCGGAGATAGGGCACCTTCATGTGGTCTTTTGTAGCGGTGCTTTGTACAACGCACGCCTAGATAGCATGGCTCGTATCCACCGGACTAGTGTTGGACAGATTCCATGCTTCTCAGCTGCTGAGCAGATAGACTCAACTGACCTGTTATCAAACGCCCCTTCGATGTGACTAGATGATGCAAGGGCGTTTCAGTCGAGGCCAGCTTGGTATGCGTGTTGACGACAGTGTGAGGGATATTCTTTCAATAGGCCATCTCTTAAGTGTATGTCAATCTAACAACCTTGGATTTGGATACATTATAACACTAATAAGTAAGAAATTATCAAGAATAATATAACAAGACCTTGATAAATAGTCGACTACTTTGATTGTCTTTAAATATATTAAATATTTAAAGTTGATAATGGATTTTCATCACGTAATGGCTGATTCTATTCAATTTCTACTTTGGTTGTATCTAAATTTCGAGAACATTTTTTATAATAATAGACATAATTTTGGCATTAATAATCTGATCAAAGCCCGAGAGCAAAGCTCGAGGTCTTTCATCTCTGATTATTAATAGCAAAATTATGTCGAGTCAAATTAATAAGTTTAATACAAGAGAAATTTAGCAGCAATTAAAATAGTATCTAATTAAACAAGATCATTTATATTTATGACGATTGTTTCTTGAATCTAATTAATTCAATCCGTGTTGATTGGTCGTTTCAAACAGTAAACAAAAGATTGATTGATTGAAGCACAGCCTTTAGTCTTTCATGCTCACGCCGCGAGGGTGTCCCTAGATCCTTGTATCCTTAACAAGAGCATAGTCATTAGATTATAATTTTACGTCTTTCCACGCTTCTTGAAATATACATTGAGTCTTGAAACTTGGATAATGACTCAATTGTACCGATATTAGTTATTCATGATTGCGTAGTCCGCGGAAGAAAGTATTGTAATAGGCCTAAAAAAGTTCCCGGAAATAACAATTTTGAGTATTTCTGAATCCATCTAGATTCTACACTATTTTTAAAGCAAATATGCTTGCTTGTGTACGTAAATAAGAATTGTATTCAAATGGAAACTATAGTACTTTTTATACCATAATAACTAGGGTTTTTCCGGTAATCAATATACATCAACAAACATATAAAAGTGGCTGTTTTAAAATATTTTCTAGCCTGATGCCGGCAGCCATTACTAACTGCAATATCATTTTCAACCAATAGATACAATTTCAATACAATCTTGTTTTTGATATCCACATTGATAATTCATTGAAAATTTTCCCAAAATTCAAGGAATAAAAAAACTTCAATATTTTTTCAATTGAAATGAAATGATGAAAATTTAATAGACTTTAATAGAGTACCTAGTTCAATTTTCCATTATTTTTGTTCCTTTAAACCAATAGTCCAGGCAACGAACCGGGAAAAAAATATATCAAGCTAGAATTTCAATTTTTTTTTTACATTTTGTTCCTAATACCCCATAGATCATTCATGACTATCAAGACGACCGCGGGGGTCGATCTTTCTACCCCCCCCCCCCATTTCAACCCCTCAGAGGAGCATTCTTATAAAAAACAATCCAAAAGTTTAGAAAATTTATGAATTAAGAGCCGAAAATGACTCCTAGTATAATTTTTGGGTCGCTGATCACGATTCCGCAGTTCCAAAAAACTCTCTCCAGATGGAAAATTCGGGAAATTTGAGATTTTCCTGAGACGATTATGAATAATAAAGTATAATTTTGTTGAAAATGACTAGGATATGAATAATAAAGTATGACTAGACGTCATTTTTACGACAAAATTAGAGTTTTCCAAGAAAACTAGCTGCGGAATCGTGATCAGCGACCCAAAAAACAAACTAGGGGTAATTTTCGGCTCTTAATCCATTAATTTTCTAAACTTTTGGATTGTTTTTATAAGAATGCTCCTCTGAGGGGTTGAAACCCCGTTTTGAGGGGGTTGAAAGGTCAACCCCCGCACTCTTGATAGTCATGAATGATCTATGGGATATTGGGAACAAAATCAAAAAAAAGATTTGAAATTCTAGCTTACTATGTATTTTTTTTTATGGCCTTTTTCCCGGCTTATTGCCCGGACTACAATACAAAACGGCGACGCTACACAAAGTTGGTATCAAAGCTGTTTTGACACAATCCCGGTAGATGGCAGACACGTTATGTTAGCAGCCTATAAATCTACATGAGAATCACAGAAGTATGTAAGAAATAATTAATTCCTATGCAATTTAGATTGGAACATGAATTGTCAAATTATGAATGTCAAAGTCAGCTGTCTCAATTACAGATTACGATCTGTAATAGATTAATTGAATCCGAGATGAGTTATTAAAAATATAAATTTTTGCGCAGAACCCCCAACAACTTATGTATGAACGAACACGTTGATAGTATTTGAACTTAAACCTTTTTCTTTTTATGATGACACCGCGATCTATAGGTTCCGTAAACATCGTCTTATCTTTAGTGATTCCGTAATAATAATTTGAATCATAATCGACCTTTTAACTGTTCAGTTGCAGATGTTTAGGTGAAATTTAGGAACATTTTCTACCAATATTGCAGTGACAACGTAATCTTCGATAACAAGGTAAAGTATTTGAACAAATGAAGATATTTAGCAAATATATTGAGCATATAAACAACTGAAGCAAATTGATAGAGAAAATATTTGTTTATGTTAGACAAATGTTGATTAAAAGGTAGCAGACTTGGTAGCAATTAAGATTGTCATGCTACCTGTTATCTCAAGCTATGAAATTTGAATGATATCCAACTATCAATGAGACATGTATTCTTCACACTATTTCCACTGATTATATGACCCTTATGATTGTTTCAGATAATCAGACATTTTTTCATTGAATATTCCTGATTCTGATGCTTTATCTCAGAGATAGTTGTCAAATTAATTTGAAAAATGTATCATCTTTTTGTCCTTTCAATTAATTTTGCACTAAACCGATTATCCTATGCACGAAGTCCATAGTTATTATTGCACTCTTAACATTAAACGATGAACCATTGTAGATGGCCAAGAAAGAAGGTGAATTGGAAGCGGGTGATGCTTCCATCAATAAAATACAACCATCCGCATCAGGAATTCTGCCAGTATTACAAGAAGCTCCTGATGAATCGACTTTACTAACGAACCACCAAACCTACTTTGCTGATCAGAAAATAACAATACCAGAAACCAGTTCGGTAAAAATAACTGCTTTTTATGCTTTTAGTATGTCATCACGTTCTGCAATTTCTTTCACATTCATTAATAGTTAATATTTACCTTATTAGTAACGCATAATTGTAGAAAATTTGTAAACAATCCAACTTAATGTTCCACTAGAATATTATCATCAAAAACGGGTATAATTATTAAAACGAGTTCTATAGCATTGATTTTTCGAAATAGCATCACCATCGTAAAAGCTTTCAACAATAGAAGGTATTGTTACTAATAACAGATTATGAATTAGGTAACTAATACATAATGAGGCATTACAACATTACGTTTTATCGTTGCTTAACTTGTTTCAGTTACGCGATTTCGAGTATAACGCGAATAAAAAGCGTCAATAAACTGTAAATCAATTAAACTAATATGCTCACCAGAGTGATAACCCAATACAACTATTATATTTGGCAAAATATCTACTCAAATTGTCACACGGCTTCATGCCTTTCACTACTTCAATTTTCAATTTGAATTGAACTAAAATAAAAACAAAATTGAACTGAATTCAATTATTGGAAATTGAAGAACATAGAAACCTAAACGGCATCATTCGCTCCGCCAAATAATTGCCTTCTATGATTCTGAACTAAATATGAATGCTCCACGAAATATAAATACAATAATTATTAATGCTTACCGGTTCTTTCTAGGACGGGTTCAGTTTTAGGAAATTATGGGCATTTACGGGACCAGGTTTTCTTATGTCTATCGCTTATTTAGATCCAGGAAATATAGAAAGTGACTTACAAAGTGGTACTTCAGCTCAATATAAATTACTATGGATTCTTCTAGCTGCAACTCTGTTAGGTTTACTAATGCAGAGGTTATCAGCTCGGTTAGGTGAGTAATTTTAAAAATATGACACGAGCGTACCTACCATTCAACACTGTTTTTCGTCTCCAAAACAAAAGAGCTTCGCTTCAGCGGAATAAATCGCTATAAGTGGTGCTAAGATGCGATTGCGCCCCTGGCGGTTAATACGCTAACTATACTTATCTAGATCAGCATTTTCTTCCAGTAAAATAATTTTTTGCGATATTCATTACGTTATTTTGATGGAACTGGACAGTATTTTCTACTATATTTATTATTAGATTATTTTAGGGGTCGTCACAGGTCTACATTTAGCGGAAATGTGTTACCGACAGTATCGTAAAATTCCTAGGTTGATGTTATGGATAATGATCGAAATAGCTATCATCGGGTCTGATATGCAAGAAGTTATAGGAACAGCGATAGCCCTATATTTACTTTCGAACAAAGCGTAAGTGTAATTTGCTTTATATAAATTTTGTTTGATTTTTAGCTTAAAATAGATATACCTACAGTCATCACCAAAAATAGATTCATTAATTGAAGTTAAGAAAGCATTTCAGAAACAGGGCGTTAAAATAAGAATATTACTTTTATGTTTATTGACTTCCTAAAGACTGTTTATGCCCCTTGAATGATCTAAAATTATTCTTCAAACTGGTTTAAAGAATTTATTGTTAATAATCTAATTTGAATAACCCACAAACTAGAAAGAAAGTAATATTTCATATTAAATTAATAATGAAAGAGTTGGATGAAGGTTAACCACCTTTAAGAAGAAAACAAATTTGCTTTGAAGGTCAATCATACAAATTTTTATATCAGAATTTATTTCATTATGAATTCCACCCAAATATACGTCATATTTTAAAGATCAGGAAAAATATTACATCATTTTTAGAAGGTTGAATTACTAATTAGTAACATACATGAAATTATCATATCATTATGGAATCAAAATAGAATTTATTTTTCCGAAACTTATAAATTGGCGATAAGAATTTTGATATCCTTACAATTCATAATGCAACATTCTTAAATATACTGTATTGAATAAACAGTCAAAGATAATTTATACATTGATCTGTATTTATGTCAATAAATGAAATATTGATAATGAATTTAAAAATATAATTTGTGATGAATAAGAAGAAATGATTTACTTAAATTAATGCAGATGCAATATTAAATAAGATTAATTATTTATAATACATGATATAGGGGAACGTGTCTAAATCTTATATCTTTATGTTAGAACTTCCTATTAGAATTGGATATAAAATAACAACCTCAACAAAAATTATATTCAATCACGTGAATATTCAAAATTATCGCTTGGAAATGGGCAATATTTCCACGGTTTTTCATTATTATTTATTTAATATTGTACAATAACTTACGATCCCTTAATGTATGAATTCTAAATTTAAAGGAAATTTTAAAAAATCAACATTAGTCAAGTTTATTATTTATTTATCCTGTCAATCAATGGTGCTGTAAATACAAAAATCTGGCTTCGATTAGGCCCCCCACTGTCTTTTAGTTAATTAATTTTCATATAGTATTTATTTTCATTATTTAAATAATATCAAATTAGATCGAAAAAGCTAAATGTTGTCCAGAAATGGTCACTTTTCCCACCTAAAGAAATTGATAATACTTTGCAGTATACCAATCTGGGCTGGCGTGTTGATAACAATTATTGACACCTTTACCTTTTTATTTATGGATAAATATGGTCTTCGTAAATTGGAATTGTTTTTCGCATTCCTAATTACAATTATGGGAGTAACTTTCGGCTTCGAATACATTACATCGAAACCGGATCAGTTGGAAGTCTTGGAAGGAATGTTTATTCCATGGTGCACAGATTGTGATTCGAAAGCTCTTCTGCAAGCCGTTGGTATTATTGGTAAGATCATTTTGTCTCATTTTCTGATTTTTAGTGATTGCTTTAATTTCGATGTCCTGATGATTGAAATATATTCGTCAATTTTTCATTGCATTTAAACAAAATTACGGAAAAATTAACTTATCATTGACCAGGCCAAATTGCGTATAGATTCATTTGGGAAAATATGCAACGAAAATTTACAAAAAACTTACTTATTCCGTTTCCCTATTTTATCTCTATGTCAAAAATAGATTTGAAAAAATATTTTTTCAAATAAGTAGTTCAGCGATTTTGAATATTTAAAATTCATTTATTCTTAATTTTTGAATTTATTCATCAAAAACATTAATTCTGTTGACTTTTTTCTTTCAGTTATAATCTTTTTACTGGATCTCGACGTAAAATATTACATTAATAATTGTCAATATTTCTGCGATTTTTAATACTTCGCATTTGGCTACCCATTTTTTAGATTTTATTTGGCAAAATCAATTTTTTTCAAACATTTTCATGGTCATTTCATATTTTTTTCTTTCAATTATGATCTGTTTCTATATTTTATTTCGATGTAAAATATTAATGAGATTATTTTAAATATTTCTGTGATTTCAAATTCTGTTGAAGCATGACTTTATTTGAACATTTTTTTTTCAACTTTTTCTTCTCTAATCTACATTTTCCATTTTGTAAAATTAAACACTACAATGTTGATGTTACTTTTAGTTGAAACTTCAGTTACTCGAGTTTCAGTATTCAAATTTTTTTTTAACACCGTCTGACGCTGGCATAATAACGCAGAAGTGTTTAATTTTGAATATGTATAACATTTCATATCACATAGTAAAGAGTGAAACTATAGAATATTCAAAATAATTATAATTAATAATTTTATCAAATAGCATTTCCTGTATAAACACGCTTTATTTGTTTCCTTAACTAGAAGAAATACATACATAATGAAAACGATCTCAATTATCAAGTTAGATCAATAATTTGTTCTTAATTTTTATTATGTTGTAACTAATCAAAGCAATTAGCATAAATTATGTATAAAAATGTTGATTGTTTAATCATTATCGTTTCCTTTTAGGAGCCGTTATTATGCCGCATAATTTATATCTACACTCTGCGCTTGTGAAATCGAGAGATATAGACAGGACGAAGCCTGCTAAAATTCGCGATGCCAATTTATATTACTTCGTAGAAGCTTCCATAGCTTTGTTGGTTAGTTTTATAATCAACGTGTTTGTGGTCGCCGTTTTCGCTCACGGTTTATATAAAACTACCAACCAAGAAGTTGTAAGTAGTTCAACAAAGCAAGATATTTTCGAATTTGTTATTTGATTTGATTTTCAGCGTCAAAAATGTGCAGCATATCCTTCTATCAATGCCACGGTCTTCCCGGTAAGTACAAAGAGATTCCGTGAAACTTCGGACGTTTTGTGAGTAAAAAAATGTAACAATTAGTACATCGTATTATATCAAACGTCAAACGGGGGGATCTTAAGATCTTGGCCCCTATTCCGCGTAAGACAAACAAGATAATTGAAGAAGAATCGAAGAATGTGCTCAAAAAACAGTACGAAAGCCTGTGAAAAGGTTACTGGATAATGTTATACATTATAAGTTGCTTTTTGTATTCGATCGTAAGGATTAATAGAATACAGCAAATGAGACAACCGGTTGGCAACACTTTCATAGAGGGCTCTGTACTCACTATCTTTCAAGCTGTCTAACTGACCGACTATATCTCAACGCTTGCGAGGCGTTCTTTCATACTAAACGAGGTGCGAGTCAGGTCACCTCCAGCAGTTCTTGCAAACACCTTTTTTACTCATTTCGCGCGAATGATGCTCCACCAATTCCTCAATTCAGTGCCGTGGTTTTTATGCTTACATCTGTTTCGTTATCTTATGTTGACACGAAATTGATTCCCATTAAATAATTATTGAATATTTTTGAGCTTCGTTACAACGTTATTCACACCAAAATGTAAACTGACGCCTATATATTTTGAATTTAGTGATGAAGAGAAAATGTCTTATTAAAATTAAGATTATTTTAGGATGACACAGAGTTCGTAAACGCCGATTTATTCAAAGGTGGTATATTCTTAGGCTGCACTTATGGACTGGCAGCAATGTACATTTGGGCAGTAGGTATTTTGGCGGCGGGTCAGAGCTCTACAATGACAGGTGAGGCATGAAACAAAATTGATATTTTGCGTTATTTATAATGTTTCTCGCTACCTCCGGAATAGGCCCTTGTGGAACTCCATGACATTTGAATCAATGTTATGTTTATTTATTTATTGTAATACGTTTCAAGCTGCTTTTATGATGGACCTTTATGAAACCCCTAAACATTTGATAAGACCTTTCTAGTCCAGATTGATGAGCAACGTCACAAACTTGTAGTTCCAGAGAGCTGTTTCGCTCTTTTCGTAGAGCTCATCAGTGGAACGAAGAATTACTGAACGATCTCTGTTGAAGGTAGTCATAACCGGCCACAACATGTTAAAAGGACCAAAATATCTCACGTCATCTATGAATAGATGTCCCACACTGGCAAATTATAACTACCTTGAACAGAGATCGTTCTGCAAAAAAGAGAGTAGCAGCTGCCTGTAACTATTAAGTTTGTGACGTTACTAACCGGTCTGAACTAGAATTATCTTACATCCTAAACATTTGATTCAATGTTATATGGCTTAGAACTATATCCAGGACAGATCCTTGTGACATCCCAAATCATTTGTTACCCAAGTAATACGTCAATTTGAATTCATACAGAATGACAGAGGCGGCTCTAAAGAAATTAGTTTAATTCCATATGCAATCACATGCTCGTACAACATTTTCGTCGTTTCAGGTACTTACGCAGGACAATTTGCGATGGAAGGCTTCTTGAATCTGCAGTGGGCTCGATGGAAGAGGGTCCTATTCACCAGAACGATCGCCATCGTTCCCACATTTTGTTTAGCGTTTTTCAGTAACATCGACGACGTAACTAGCATGAATGATATTCTGAATGCCATCATGAGCTTACAGTTGCCATTTGCCATCATCCCCACCATCGCTTTCACCAGTAATCCGAACATAATGGGCGAATTTGTCAACGGATGGTGAGTTCATTTTTTTTCGATTCCCTTTTGGCCAAAAGATCATAGTTCATGGTGTCATTTCCTGCGACAATTGTTCTCACAGGATTTTCTCTATAGAGCTCCAAAAAAAAAACAAAAATTTTGATTTTGAAAAGTGTTGAACCAAAAACTTTGTCTATTGACTTTGTAATACACGAATTGTGTTAGTAATTTCACTATGCATTGTTGAGGAACCGTCACCTGGCGGCAATATTTCCAACTATTTCCCCGTCGATTCTTTGAATCGCGAGAAATCTTCTTTATCAATGCGTAGCATTGTGAATTGCTTTCTCAGTGGGGCATCTGCTTTCCGGCAGACGGTGTTGGAACTTCTGGTTCGCCAAACACTTTGAATGTAATTTATTAAAATCACTTTCGGAGTTGGTTGATCAGTGACTTCACGTCTGCCTCGTCTCACTGATGAGCCTAATGAGAAGGGCGAAACAGCTGTCTGAGACTATAGGACGTGTTGTCACTGTTGTCTAATAAGCATGTGTTAGTGTGACCTATTTTCCGAGAATTTATATATAATTCGTACCTTGGTCAAGAATCACTCTTAATAATTTAGGTTGTCGTGAGGTTTAAATCTTGCTTTGCAGGGCCAACAAAGTCGCAGCTATTCTATTGAGTATTTTGGTCATCGCTATCAACATCTACTTTGTGACGCAGACAGTTCACGATAGAACCTTAACATGGTTTTGGTTCACCATTGTGGTTCTCGTTGGAATATGTTATCTGTTATTTTGTGTGTATCTGGTTATACATATGGTCGTATCTATGGGTTCTACAGCTTTACTAAGATACGACTTCATCAATAAATACGTGATGGGACCAAATACTTCCGAACTTTCCATCACCACCATAAACTATTCGAGGTAAGTTCGCTGTTAATTATTGTCGGGGCATACGAAATTACTCGCTTTTTATGTGAAATTCAAGTGTCTAATGATGGCTATATGTGGTGAAAGAAAACCGAAATTTAGGCTTTGTTAAAATGCAACATGGGTATTGTCGCTTTAGAGAAATTATGAAATTAACACTGAAGATCTGAGATTTCGTCACCTCTGAAAAAGCCCAGTATAAAAATACCAGGTGAACTCCTGGAACATTGCATTTAACAATAGACCCCATTTTTTTCACTGGCTGTATTTATTCAGCTGTACATAATTCCTGAATTTCATCGAATCAGGTTTTTAGAACATTTGATTAATTCTTGATAATCAGGTAAATTTTTTCAAAAATTTCGTTTCTCCGCAATTAAGTTATTGACTTAAAAGCTCATTTGATTTTTCGAATGAACTTATGCTTTACTCAAATCTGACCAGCCAATGAAATATTCGTATCAGATTTCAAAAAAATATCAGTTTTAATCATTTATGAAATGATCTACAAAATACAATCACAGTTCGTTAACACGAAATCGTGGTTTTGAAAAGAATGTCTCGGATATTGAAGATCAAAAAAAAAAATTGTGATGTTTGAAAATTGTATAAAAATTCTTATATCCTCATTTATCGAGTATGTATACGGAAACTTTTAGGATTAAAAGAAAAAAATTGACCTTCCACCCACCCCCCCAAATCGGCGTTTAGAAGAAATTAAGAATAATTGATTGATTGGAAAAACCTACGTCAAGATTAAAAAGAAAATGTAATAAATTATTATAGTTTTCAAAACCCTTTGGTAAATTTAATTGAACAAATATTAAATTCAATTTGAATTGGGTCATCAAGATTTCAATAAATAAATCATAGAAAATACAACGTCATTTTAATTCCTTATTCGGATCTGGTATCTAAAGTTATTTAAATATTTTTTAATGAATAACTCTATAATGGAATAATTATGCTAATAAATCGATAAATAGATTACTAGGTTAGGTCACGTCTTCTGTTATAAAAAACCTTCACCATTTTTATAAATATTTTCATAAAATTATGCCAGTTGTTTTTAACTATTTTCTCAAATTTAATATTTTCACTCAAGAATGGCAAACAGAGCATAAAAAACGGGAACACTTCAACCAGAAGTAGAATAGTTAAAAAGAAAAAATGATTTCACCCAAGTGTGTGTTCATAATTGATATTAATATTGTATGGGTGTGGTGAAGAAAAATTTGTTAAAACAGTTGTAAAAATATTTTTATTTCAAAATCTGACCAAAATACAATTTTTTAATTAATTGTAAATTGTTAATTTGTTGTAAAATTTACAATATTACATATCAAAATGTATCAAAATTTGTTAAAACAATTGTAAAAATATTTTTATTTCAAAATTTTGGTCAAAATATTATTTTTTAATTAATTGTAAATTGTTAATTTGTTGTAAAATTATATTTTGATCAAATTTTGAAATAAAAATATTTTTACATATATTTACATATTTTAAAAAAAAATTTGATACATTTTTCTTCATCACAACCATACCTTAGGATGAGGTGTAAAAATTGAATTGAACTTTACAATATTAATATCAGTTTAAAATAATTTAAAAAAAAGAGGATATATTATATTCTCAATTACCAGATTCCGCATTCAACTTTCACAAACGCTTCGAAAATCGTTCATGATAATTCAAAAAAAATTAAGAAATTATTATCAAACCAATAAATTTTCCAGAATCAAAAAAAATTTGAAAAAATAGATTATAAATATTCTGAATAACCAGAAAAATAATTAATTTTCCCTTTACTCTTTAACATTTATTAATTAATTTAGACCTCCACAAATAAGTGGAGTAATAATTAAAAAAATAAAGTATTTAAATTCTACACTTTTAGCAAATTCTGTATCAATTAATTTAGACCCCTTTCAAAAATCGATATTATTACATGTATATTTTGAATTACCAGGAATTAAATAAATTTTCCGCTAATCAATTTAGAGCTCCACAATGTTTCTGAAATTGCTAGTAATATTTGAAAAAATAAAAAATAAATATTCTGCATAGATAGCAACTAAATGATTTTTACACTTTATTGTTTCAAGTTTTTTTTCATTTAGGCCTAACAATATTTCAAAAATCATTCCTAATAGTTATAAGAATTTAAGAAATAAAAATGTGTCTAACTATAACAATTAAAAAAAAGTATATAATGATGACAACTCGGATCGAAATTCGATTGTAAATACGATAAAAAAATACTAATTTGTAAATAAACTGTTATGGTGATATGTGTTGTGACTAACAATAAGCATCTCTTAGAACACACTGTTGTAATAAAACAATTGAATTACATTTGACTGTAACTATAAATTTTTTTCAGCGACTGGTCTGTCGAAACTACTTAGTTAATTAGATCTTCTTCGCCACATTGGCTGCGGTGAAACATATGTATGTACTGTATATAGATCAATAGATTTGATATAGAACTCACGTTTACCAAATTTCATGATGTCAGAACAAACAAGAATAAACAAAATTCCAACCATGTATACTTTTTGTAGCAATTAAATCTATGATCTCAAAGTTGGTGAAAGCTTTTGTTTTTGTCTGACATTTCTATTAGCAAAATGTGAGAAAATCGTAACAAACAACAGAATCAGAAATACGTATTGGAAAAGCCAATTTCGAAAAATATTCACATGAATTTAAGAAGTTTGCGTCTAAAAATGTATTCTTTCTTCACATATGTGGAAATTGCAATTATTTAAAAATGTATCCTACAGTTTAGGAAACAATTTTCACACATTTTGATATTGTGGTATAAATAGCTTTTTGTTCTTTGTATATAACAACTAATAAACTAACCTCTTTTTTAATTTATCAGCTTAAAGCAACTAAAAACACCAATAAACAAGGAAGAAAATATATCTCATTAGGTAAAATTTTTGTAAGTAGCTTTGTTTCAATTTTATTTTATTTCAATATCAGTCATATTTTTTTTCTATAACCACAAATGTAATAATTTCATATTGAGCTTGTTTTCAGAAAATAATATCAATTTATTAATATTCCAGATGTTTCATTAGTTGTTTAATTAATAAAGCACAAGTAGCAGTGCAAGTTCATCTGGAAATTAAAATTTTTCAAATAAAATAAATTCTTTCATTATTTTTGAATTTTAAACAAATTTATTTATTATTTTATAATTAGAAAAAAATTATTCGTAATTTTTATTTTGAAAAAATATGACTGATCAATTTTATGAGTGAAAAATGTCTGATTATTTTTTTGTCATTGTTTTAGCCAATCAGAATTGACTTTACAAGGTAGTTACACACATGGAAGGTATTGAAATGAAATGCTCATCGGAACCAAACTCGCCATAAGTATTTATAGAAATTACCAAATTGTACAAAGATAATTCTAATTAGATATAAGCATCGTTTTTTATCGAAATAGTTTCTCTATCTGTATTAGATTTTAAATCTAAAAGCAATATAATAAAAAAATATTTAAAAGTAGATAGATTTGTGAAAAATATGATGTGATAATTATTTTGTAATATCGAATGATTGAAGCCTGTTTGTTCAATAAAAAAGTAAATTGTTGTCGATTTAATTATTTTAAGCAATAAAGATGTTACAAGGTTTGGAAATAATTTTTTAAATACCACAAAAATATTTATTCTATTTATAAAAATTAACATTATTTACACATCACGTTCTTATTAAATCGTTATGGAATAGGAAGGCTTAAAAATAATCAAATATGTAACTAAATATCTCACTTGTACCTTGAACTAAAAATTATTTTGTATCAAAAAATAAGTAAAGTATCATTATCACATGTTTCTATCTTCCTTGTATAGTCCAGAACTGGACAGTTTTTTTGTCAACAAGCCATTTACTGTAACGAATATGAATATATATAAAAATACCAACAAATAATAAAAATGGTGGAATTTTTTTCGTGGTATCCCCATTTAAATATAAATTATAATACTCACTTTTTACTATTTCTCTCTTTTCCTTCTCCAATGTTTCTAGCTTGTTCTTGCACATGGTCATTTCCAGCAATAATTTTTCACTTTCGTCGGAGTTGAATCTTAATTTGTACTCCTGATATTCCTTAAAAAGCTGATTATTTTGGAATATTTGCTCCTTAATCAAATTATCTTTCATATGTATTGAGTCCCTCAATTCCTCTACCTGAAAAAACATCAAATAATTCATACATACATAGTATTCATTTTAATTTCAAGCACAAATTTTTCAAGCTCATAAAAATCAATAAAAACAATGGGAATTAAATGTAGTTATTAATTAAATATCAAATTACTGAATAATTGAATCCCTCAATTCCTCTACCTAAAAAAACAACAAATAATTCATCCATACATAATATTCATTTTATTTTCAAGTGCAAATTTATCAAACTCATTAAAATCAATAAAAACTGGGAATTAAATTTAATTATCAATTAAATATCAAATTACTGAATAATTCGTTTTAATTTCAAGCGCAAATTTTTCAAGCTGATTAAAATCAATAAAAACAGTGGGAATTAAATTTAATTATTAATTAAATATCAAATTACTGAATAATTCATTTTAATTTCAAGTGCAAATTTTTCAAGTTCATTAACATCAATAAAAACAATGGGAATTGAATTTAATTATTAATTAAATATCAAATTACTGAATAATTGAGTCCTCACTTCCTCTACCTAAAAAAACATCAAATAATTCATCCATACATAATATTCATTTTATTTTCAAGTACAAATTTATCAAACTCATTAAAATCAATGAAAACTGGGAATTAAATTTAATTATTAATTAAATATCAAATTATTGAATAGTCCATTTTAATTTCAAGTGCAAATTTTTTAAGCTCATTGAAATCAATAAAAACAGTGGGAATTAAATTTAATTATTAATTAAATATCAAATTACTGAATAATTCATTTTAATTTCAAGTGCAAATTTTTCAAGCTCATTAAAATCAATAAAAACAATGAGAATTAAATTTAATTATTAATTAAATATCAAATTACTGAATAATTGAGTCCCTCAATTCCTCTACCTAAAAAAACATCAAATAATTCATACATACATAATATTCATTTTATTTTAAAGTGCAAATTTATCAAGCTCATTAAAATCAATAAAAACTGGGAATTGAATTTAATTATTAATTAAATATCAAATTACTGAATAATTCATTTTAATTTCAAGTTCAAATTTTTCAAGCTCATTAAAATCAATAAAAACAATGGGAATAAAATTTAATTATTAATTAAATATCAAATTACTGATTAATTGAGTCCCTCAATTCCCCTACCTAAAAAAACACATCAAATAATTCATACATACATAATATCCATTCTAATTTCAAGTGCAAATTTATCAAGCTCATTAAAATCAATAAAAACAATGGGAATCAAATTTAATTATCAATTAAATATCAAATTACTGAATAATTAATCAGTTTTTAATAATTTTATAATTCAAAAATTTGTGCGAAAATTATTAAAAATTAACATTATTCCATTTTAAAAATTGATGTGCCTGAAAACGATCTTCAAAAATCATTTACCTCTAGAGATTTTACGTCGTAATGTTTATTGTAATTACGAATAACTTGATTTGCTTGATCCATATCCCTTCTTAGCTCTTCATATAGTTCAGATTTTTTGGCAATCACGAATGCAGAATTTTCCAGGTCTTTTCTATATTCATCCTACAAGAAAATTGCGGAAAAATTCAAAAACAATAAAAATTGAAGCAACTAAAAACACCAATAAACAAGGAAGAAAATATATCTCATTAGGTAAAATTGTTGTAAATAGCTTTGTTTCAATTTTGTTTTATTTTTATTCAGTTTTAATATCAGTCATATTTTTTTTCTTTAACCACAAATGTAATAATTTCATAGCTAGCTTATGTTTTCAGAAAATAATATCAATTTATTAATATTCCAGATGTTTTATTAGTTTTTTAATTAATAAAGCACAAGTAGCAGTGAAAGTTGATATGGAAATTAAAATTTTTCAAATAAAATAAATTCTTTCATTATTTTTGACAAAATATTGCGTTTTTTTGAAACAAAAATTTAATTTTCTATTTTCTGTCGATTGCTGTAAGTTTTTTGGTTTTGATAACCAGAGAATCACCCTGTTCATTGTACTCACCAATCTTTCCTGCAGTTCCGCAAACCTTCGATCCTTTTCATGGCCGGTTTCTCGCAAATTCGAAATTTCCACCTCGTACTCCTTAATCATCCTCTCATAATTGGAACATTCGGTGCGCATCCTATCCAACGCCGAAATGTTTTCGAGATTTTCCACCCTCAGATTTTCCATTCTCTGGGCAAGTTTGGCGCCCGAAGCGCATTTCATATTCGACTCGGATCGGACGACGCTCACGTCGTTTAATAATTTGACGATCCTTTCGGAAACTTGAACTAACTTGGTGGCTATCAATGTCTCGCACTGCTTCAATTTCGTCACGTATACCTCGTTTATATTGTGGATATCCTACGGACAATTATTTTGTAAACATTTACGTTAAAAATGATATGACGTCATTGATCAAGGTCGTCCAATGTTGTCAAGTTGAGCAGGTTTTCAATGTTTTTGAATAAAACTAACGATTTGATTCAATTAACTGTTTTACAAACAAAATTAGGAGTTCTTTACTCATTATATCAAATAAGACAAATTATTCTTAAATGTAATTAAAACTGTTGGTGTTTACAAACTGTTTGAAATGGAAGTTGAAAGAAAATATTCATTACAAGATTCATTTCAGTTACATCTTGCATTTACTTTGCAAGAGGTTCATACACGATATAAGAAATATAGCTTCTGAGAACTAATAGTTTCAAATACAGGCATACAAAAATTAAACTTCAGAAGAGGAAGGGTTTAGCTTTAAAGTCATATCATTTATTTGTATTAAATTTGCAGTTGTGAATATTAAAATTGCTGTTTCAACTTGAGCTTATTCCACCAGCACATCAAAATAATGAATATTACTCCACTGCCTTAAGCACTGTAGTTTCTTTAAACAATGCACACGCTGTCCACATTTCATTTTGAAGTTGCAGCTTGCGTTACAATTTTGTGATAGTGATATCAAGTTTTTAAGCTATTGCATAAAGCTTTTATCGCGGGCTTTGAGCGCGGCGACCGAATCAAGAAAAAAAAAACAAAAGACAAATACCGTAACGAAAATCTAAAAAAACAAAAAACAAATACCGTAACGAAATATCCTGACACCCACCACTCCGCCTACCATGTAGCTCGGCCGAGCTTAATTGTCGAAATGTTAACTTTGAACCTTTTAAAAGGTCGTGATAGCGACAAACTGGGTCGAAAACTGTTTTGAATTGGTTAATTTTCGATAAATCGAATGACGTTCACGTGAGAAGCGCGTAAATCGCGAGTTAGAAAAGTGCAAATTTACGGTATATAGAACGTCTTAACGAGGACTTTTCGCATGCGGTTTTCGTTCCATGTCGTTAGTTTATGAACGGGGCCAACTAAATAGCATAGTCTCAGGCCCCAAAATGTCGATTAAATAGGAAAATTTAATTAAAACAGTTTGAGGTATTCTCAGCTGTCACCTACTAGCATCTGACGTGCGACGTACGAAAGGGAATTTTCTAGCTACTTGAATATACCGAAAGTGGGTAAAAGCTAGCGGCCCATAGCCCAAAATACTTTATTACAACTGGCGCCGGCCACACGGGGTTCGAAACGGCCCCAAATTAACAAAATAGAGATAAAATGTATAAACTCTAACTTATGCGCAGCGAGCTCCTCGAGGATATGTCAAAATGATTACGTTCGTAGCTAATTACATAAGTCGTCTGGCGTTCATGCAATTGTTTTTATACAATTCGAACCTTCTAATTTCGATAGGCCACGTGAAAATCCCGGAGCCGGAAGCGCTATCGAGATCTGAACGTTAAAACTTTCGTATTAAATTGTGTTTACAAGTCAACCGACACTTGTCACCATAGATAACTCTACTACCGGTAGTAGAGTTATCTATGCACTTGTCACAGAATACTCTTCATAGAGATCAATATGATACTCTTTTTTACTCATAATTCATGAAGATTTTGAAGGGGTAGTGGATGTTTTTCTGCCCAACTTTTTCCAGTGGCGTAGTGCTATGCAATAGCTTTACCGCGACAGTCCCCGAGTGCCACATGTTTCATTTTTTAATAACTTATGTCTGAAAAGATTTGACTTCCAACAAATTTGTATTATACAGGGTGATTTGTGTATATACACGTTTTCAATAGTAGTTATAAATAAAAAAAGGCAAAAAGTAATAGAGAAGAGGTGAAACACAAGGTGTAAGACACCGAGAAGCGAGATCTAATGCTAACACGGTAATGGAGACAATATACAGGCTGTTTCAGTTTTTCGTTCATAACTTCTACAAACGATAGAACTTTTAAAAATAATAGGGATCTTTGATACAACATTTTTCTCTAAATCACTTCGTTTCCGAGATACAGGGTGTTGAAGTTTTGAAAAATAATTACATTCTCTCCATTATCTTCTAAACAAATGAAGATTGTCAGTTCAAACTTGGTGAACTTCAGTTTTACTGGATGAGAAAATTTCTAGGTGACAAAATGTTTGTAGTATAGGAATCTTCCATCCCTATACGAGATTACCTAAAATCTCTAAATTGCAGAATACAACCTTATTTCTATTATGAAATGTATTTAATTCATATGTTTAAACAATATGTTTACTGTTACGATAATATAAATATATTGTTTAGTATAAGCTACCTTGACACAAACACTGTGGGAACCTTGAACCCAAGGTAGTTATTGATAGACCGATATATATATATATATATACTAACATTAGATTAATTAGGACACATTCATACATTGATATATTCAGACATTCATGTATTCGGATTCAAAGTAGTTATAGCGATAGATATAAGTTATTAGGGTTAGTGCAATGTAGTGGATAGTAAACCACATTTCGAAACATAGTGTTTTACTCCCAATACCCTATCAGGACCACCGGATCAGCTTAGGGCAAACCGTCCCCAGCCTTTAAGAGCTGATCCCTACATGTTCTTGAGACAAACACAGTAGCGTAGTTATGGGGTCTTGTACCCATTTAAACCCCTTCTACGCCAATGTTCGGAAATTATTATTGTATACAAATTTAAGAACTTTGATTTATTTTCTATAAAAAAGTATTCATGATAAATTTCACTTAGAGGCTTCCTGTTTGAGCTATTTTGATTTTTCTAATCAGGGTTATCTTATGGAATTTCTTTTGAAAGGCTATTTATAACGTAAGAAAATATTTAAATACCTATTTATTGGTAACGATAAAAAATAATGTAACCCTGATTAGAATCAAAATAGCTCGAACAGGCAGCCTCTAAGTGAAATTTATCAAGAATACTTTTTTATAGAAAATAAATTAAAGTTTCTAAATTTGAATATAATAATAATTTCCGACCATTGGCGTAGAAGTTTAAGGGGTTAAATGGGTACAAAACCCCGTAACTACGCTACTGTATTTGTCTCAAAAACATTTTGTGACCAACAAAATTTATCATTCAGTAAAACTAAAGTGTACAAAGTTTGAACTGAAAATTTTCATTTGTTCAGAAGATAATGAAGAAAATGTTATAATTATTCAAAACTTCAACACCCTACCCTGTATCTCAGAAACGAAGTGATTTAGAGAAAAATTTTGTATAACAGACCCCTATTATTTTTGGAAGTTCTATCGTTTGCCAAAGTTATGAACAAAGAAACTGAAACACCCTGTATATGTGGAAGATGGAGTTTAAGCCGGAAGAATCGGGTATTTTGAGATTTTTGATCTAGCACACAAAATTTTTTTAAGATTCAGATACAACCCCTGAATAATTTCCTCCAGAACCAATAAAAAATGTAACAACAGGATTATCAATGACTTACTTTCAGAAACTGCTTCTCCATCTGTTCGGTTGTAGTTTGATATTGTTTAATTTGCGTCTCTCTGCTTCTTAGAATATCTTGTAACGACGACAATTGCTTTGTAAGGGTTTTGTTCGTATCCTAAAACTGAGTAACTTGTAAACACGCGTAAGTAAAGAAAACATTAGCAAATACATGGAGTTTCATAACCAATTCATTATATAGGGCATTTCTGTTGTTAAAGAATTAAGCTTTTTATATTATGATCATTATTTGTAATTTACTCAATAAGTTGCTTAACAAAATTTAAATACAATCTTGATTGCCCAACACCAATAAAATCATTAGAATGAAATCTTACCTGCAACATTTTCATATTGACATCCATTTCTTCAAACAATTCCTTTTGATCTGTTCTACTCAATTCAATAGTTAGGAATATTAGGGATTTGATCTTGGATCTCTCATAGAATATCAAGCGGCATCTTGAATCAGTTGTCATTATACATTTGAGGAGCCTGAAAATAATTTCATTAGTATCATTGAATCCATTAATCGATATTATGTTGATTAACATGCTTCTTACATTTGTTTGTTGTGATGGAGTAACAGCATTTCCAACAAATGTGTACCAAGTTCTTCGAAAGCTATTTCTAACAATTGTTCATTTCGCATAATTTGAAAAGCATTCATATCAATATGTGCTGTATAATTGAAAAGATATGAATTAACATCATGAATCTTGATTTGCTGTGTGGAGAAAAAAGCATGAATAATTTTTACATATCACAAGACACCAATATTTTGAAACCTTACAAATTACCTGGTGTTTGTAACTTTTGATAGAAGAACTGTATAATATCAATGAATTGAAGGTGTATTTGAGGTATGATTTATTGAGATCTGAATATCAACTAATTTTTACACACTAAGAAACACATACAAGAAAATGTCTGTGAAAATATCAAAATAATGATATTATAAGATGGAATCATAATATTCACTGGAAATTTATCCACAAGTGCATCCATTAGAATCAGTTTTAAAAGATTTTTATAACTCACCAGAGCATTATAGTAATTCTTTATGATAACATTAACGGTTTTTTGTTCCATCTCATCTTTGGGATTCCAAATTTGTATTAGATGTAATTTGTTGTATAAACAATCGCTATTATTAGAGTTAGGAGGCAGTGGCATGTTTTCAACGTATCTTATCTAATTTACTACACAAAAGACAATATGAACTTCTCCAGTAGGGTAGAATGGAAATAAAATTATTAAACTTGAAGAGCACACAACAGAAGCACCGTCAAATTTACAAAATTTAAAATAGTTATCTTATCTATTTGTCTATGTTTAACTTAGGTTACAACATAGAACATAACTCATTTTAGTTGAATTGTTCTCTATGCTAATGAAAATAATTCATGACAATTTTATTTTTAAAACAATTGTAAGTTTAGACCACGGTCGTATACAGAGGTCTGGAATCTCTATGGTTGACTTGAGTCTCTTACGGGTCGCCTAACTCGTAGTCCATCGCTCAGCCACCAGCTAGCGCTTGGATCACGAAGTGATAAAACGATTTCTATCCGGAATCGCAAGCATCCACTTTTTTCGCATTTCCGCATCTTTCGGCACTTTAAAAACAGAAGTTTCTTGCTTTACACTTTTGTACCCCGTTTTGCATTTCGGCACAATGCACGATTTCGTAATTTGTTTCTAAAAACGCAGGTATTCCTTGTGTTGAAAAGTCAACTGACAGTTGTCAGGAAATTCTCCTACGTGACGACTTTTGGTACTACGGGTTAGTCGACGCTTAGCGGACTCACTGCTCACATAGGAAACAATTTCGAGTTTCCAGACCTGTGTATACGACCGACTACATAACAGCAGAAGGAGGTCAAAATGAAATGCTTATGACGACCTCGAGCCAAAACATGATGCTTTCTCGAGCAAACAGAAGGATCATTATGGGCTAAGGGCTACGGTTGTATAAGTGATACATGTAACATTCGTTTCGAAGATCAAAGAAGCTAGAGAGCACTGAACAATACCTTTACGACATCGATGCCAAAGTTGCGGATATGGAAAAGTTAAAAAGGAACATGAATCAATTATATGCATTTAAATAATACATGTGTTCAAGGGCGAAGAAAAACAAATATATATTGCCACTTGGAGTTACGAAATCGGGAAACCAAATTCATCCACCGCGGCCACAGCCACCAATGAAAGTGAAACATTGAACTCGGTATATCAAGAGTTCACTGGCCGCTAAGAGCCCATGCGCGCATGTTAGGGATTCGGCATCGATGTCGCGAGGGTATTTCTAGATCCTTCTGGAATCTCCACTATGTCGTACATACCGACCGTGGTTCGTACCTACTTAATCAGAGCATCTTCACAAAATGTGAATATTTTCTTATCATCTGTGATTTAAGGAATATCCGAAACGAAACTACAAGTTGGAACCATGGAACAACAATAATTGATCCAACTTGTAAATTTTACTCTATTTGTTCTATGATTTAAAACCTACATACCACGAAGCTTAGAGGTAACATATGTAATACTATATGATCTCTATGCCTCGAAGTTCAAATTCTAACGGATCACAGAAAAATGTTGCGTTTTGTTTTAGTGTTGATTCTCTGAAATTAACGTAGTGTCCATTGAAAATATAATCGTAGCTTTTATATTGTATTGAATTCTATGATACTGTTTGGGCATCATATTTGTTATTTCATGTATTGTGCATGTTTTTCACCCAGAAAGTTATAAATTTCATGGTAATACAGAATATAGCAATTTCGAATAATGAAAAAGGCGAAAAAATTCAACGTTGGGGACAAAGTATTCGCCAAGGTGAAAGGATACCCTCCATGGCCTGCAATTGTAGAAGAACCTGTTGGTAAAAAATGTAAAGTAAAATTTTATGGTACTGGAGAGATTGGCCAGATAAAAGTTGAAGAAATATTCTATTATACCAAATACAAAAGTAAGTTACTGAAACCCTCAAAAAGAAAAGACTACAATGATGGGATAGAAGAGATCGAAAAAGCTATCGAGGAATGTGGCACTGATGGAGATACAAATGATAATGATACCACGATTGAAAATCTAAATGATTCGGAATTGATACAGAAATCCAACAAAAGGAAGCTCTCAACATCTGACAAATCAGTAGATGAAAATAATGCAGTTGAAAGCAAGAAAAAAGCACTATCTTCAGAGTTTCCTTCAGAAGATGAGAAAATTGATCAAAAAGTTGTTGATGCCGATAGTGAATTCAGAGAAACTAATAGTGATTCAGAAGATATTGTGAAAGATGTTGAAACTATCAATGATGAAAGCACATCCGAGTCTAAAGAAATTGAGGAAGTTACCACTATTACCGAAGAAAACCTAATTTTTGAACATGAGTTAAATAGTTTCATTACATATGGAAATCATGTAGAATCACATGAAGATCATTACAAAGCAGATACTGTAGAAAAACGTTTGGATAACCCTAAGCAAGTATTACCAGTTTTTTTAGAGAGTGGACAAGTGGTTGGTATAAAATTTCACAGAAAATGGCCTTTAAATTTTGATAACGAGTATAAAAGAGCTTTGTATGACAGAGAAGCTTCTAAGGAAGTTTTAAGACTTAGAGCTATCTTCACTGAAGAAGATTTACTGAAAAATCCAGATTTTTACATTCCAAAACTGAGTTTGGATCGAAGGGCGATTGAAATAATTCAACAAGAAAAGTTAGTCGAGATTGAACGAAATATTGTAAAGCACATTACGAAAGAAAAAGAATTGCTCGATATCAATAGCAAAATAAGGAATTGTTTGGGTTTGGAGAAAGCCGACCCTAAAGCAGCCCTTACACACCTCAAAGATATGTTGAACTTGGATATAAGCGAATTCATGTTGAAAAAACATATTCATGTGGTCGATATGGTACGTAGGTTACGGAAATACATAGGCAACACCCAAACATGGAACTTAGATGCAAGTGCTCTGACCGAATTCCAAAATGATGCCGAAAAGATACGTGAAATGGCAGAAGAAATGTATTTGAAGATAAAAACGATTGTTAACATTCCTTCAGAAGTGGAGACTTTTTGGGATGGATTCAACGAAGTTGTCAACAAGTTTAGGGAACAAACTGCTGATTTAAGTAACAATCAAATTCTGTTATTGTGTGGAGAACCTCACAGCAGGAAAACATTTTTGTATAATTATATCATTGAAGAAAAGAATCTGAAATTGATTTTGGATTGAGTAACTTTCAGAATTTGTGTCGTTCATAATCTAGTTTAATAAAGTGTAATACCAATTTCTTCGCTTTTTATTCATACCAAAATGATGCCAGATTGCTATGACACTTATAGCATATACAGGATGGTCCAGTTTATATAATCAGGTCCAGGCAATAAGCCGGGAAAAAGGTCATAATAAAAAAAAATTATATAGTATGCTAGAATTTCAAATTTTTTTTTGCATTTTGTTCCTAATAGTCCATAATGTTTTTTGGTGCGCTGATCACGATTCCGCAGTTAGTTTTCTCGGAAAAGTCCCTCCAGATGGGAAATTGGGAAAATTTATATATAAATTATAATTTTGTTGCAAAAAATGACTTCTAGTAGGTTTTTTGGGTCGCTGATCACGATTCCGCTGTTATTTTCCCAAAAAACTCTGCAGATGGGAAATTTGAGATTTTCTTGAGACTGTTATGAATAATAAAGTATAATTTTGTTGCAAAAATGACCTCTAGTCATTTACTTATTACTTTATTATTCATAACCGTCTCAGGAAAATCTCAAATTTCCCGAATTTTCCATCTGTCGTTTTTTTTGGAAAAATAACAGTGGAATCGTGATTAACGACCCAAAAAACCTATTCAAGGTCATTTTTGCAACAAAATTATACTTTATTATTCATAAGCGTCTCAGGAAAATCTCAAATTTTCCATCTGGAGAGTTTTTTTGGAAAAATAACAGCGGAATCGTGATCAGCGACCCAAAAAACCTACTAGAAGTCATTTTTGCAACAAAATTATAAATTATATATAAATTTTCAAAATTTCCTATCTGGAGGGAGTTTTCCGAGAAAACTAACTGCGGAATCGTGATCAGCGACCCAAAAAACATACCAGGGGTCATTTTCGGCTCTTAATTCATTAATGTTCTAAACTCTTCTTTGATTAATTTTATAAGAATGCTCCTCTGAGGAGTTGAAACTCCGTTTTGGGGGCGTAGAAAGGTCGACCCCCGCGGTCTTGATAGTAGTGAATGATCTATGGGGTATTAGGAACAAAATGTAAAGAAAATTTTGAAATTCTAGCCTACTATATTTTTTTTTCCGATTCTTTGCCTGGACTATAATAAACTATGGTCAAAGAAGGCTTCGTTTTCGAGATACAGGTGTGTTAAAATTGAAAAAAAAATTCGTTTTTTTGCGAATATCTCCGGAACCGTTTATCGTACAGAAAACAGCTTTTGTAAGCATTTTCTACTCGTAGTAAGCTATGTTCTGTGCGATAAAAAAATGTTTCTAGTCATAATTGGTGAAGTGTTTTCTCACCAAAAAAAGTACGGTTTTGAGATAACCGTTCAACTGGCTAATGTTTTCTACACAAAAAAGGTACTCTTGGTTATAAGCTCTAAAATTGACCGTTTATGAGAAAAATCAACTTTTATGTTGATAAACATGGTCAATTTTTTGGTTTGGTTACTTGTTCTAACGTATAAATAAATTTTGTTTAATTATTAAAAAATAAATTTTATTTCGAAGAATTGACCATGTTTTCCAACATAAAAGTTGATTTTTCTCGAAAGCTGTCAACTTTAGAGGTTATACCTTTTTTGTGTAGAAAACATTGGCGGTTCAAATGGTTGTCTCAAAACCGTACTTTTTCCAGTGGCGTAGAAGTTGGGGAGAAAAACACCCACTACCCCTTCAAAATCTTCACCAATTATGATTAAAAAAATTTTTTTATCGCACAGAACATAGCTTACTATGATTAGAAAATGCTTACAAAAGCTGTTTTCTGTACTATGAACGGTTCTGGAGATATTCGCAAAAAACGAATTTTTTTTTTCAATTTCAACACACCCTGTATCTCGAAAACGAAGCCTTCTTCGACCAGTTTATTATACAAACTACCTTTATTTTTCGATAAACTATTGGCTGGTGAAATCCTGATGATATAAGCTGGACCATTCTGTAGAACTCGTCTGGATATAATCACCAGAACATTACAGGCTGTTTGACATGTAATTAAGAGTCAAATTTCAAATTACACTTCAAAATAATTTTGCAAGTGACTTATCAAAGTAAGAAGTCATTGTGGACTAATTATTTGATAAAAGTACGGTGAATCGAATATTTGGAAAATATTTACTTATATAATGAAAGTTGTAGAGCACGAATACAAACAGTCAACCAAAAAAGTTCGAAAATGTCGTGTTTATTAAGTCGGAAAAACAAATATCATTAGATGTCACAAAAGTAAATATTAAAAAATAAAATTTTCCAAATTGTTTAATTAGGTAACAAATATCATTAGATGTCACAAAAGTAAATATTAAAAAATAAAATTTTCCAAATTGTTTAATTAGGTATATCTACAAAAAACATCAATCAAAATAAGATTTTAGACTTGTAGGAGCTTGAATAAATTTTGGATTACAATCACTTAATTGGAAATTCAAAAGAAAAACATAAACTTATAATATTTATTTTGGAAATACAATAAATAAAAAAATCATTACCTGCAAAGATAATGTATGTTAATAATACATGTATATTGCTTAAGTTTTGATTGTTAATATCTCTACATAGTCTTGTATATCTTAAAAAAATATTTAAGAAACAAAGACGTAATTAGTTAAATAAATAATCCTAGGAGTTAGTTCACATTTTTAATAAAATATATCATAACAGAAAATATATCACGTTATTTGATTACTAGGATCTAGTAACTAAATCTACGAAGAATTCATTTTGAGTTGAGCAGTTTGATCATAGCATATTAATATTTAATTCATTATTTAGAATACTTTATAAATATTCCATGTCGCGCTACTAAAGTACTGAACTGTCCATAGGAATTAGAAAAATCAACAATTACTTTTTGAAGTAGATATTTTAAATATTTTATTTCTACGAGCGACATATTCTTCAGATCATAGCAAGAGTGCTAGAATGAATCATCTTTTTCTATATTTTTATAAATGTCATTCTAGTTTTCAATAAAAAACAAAGTGAAGATAAAAAATAAGAAAGTACAATGAAATTAGATAAAATTAAGGCAAAAAAATCCATTCGTTAATTTCTACTTTTGAATTGCATACTTCTATAAAAAAATTGGTTAAGTAATAAATTATAAATTTCACTGAATACAATAAAACTTGGTCAATTAACTTTCTGCTGTTTATTAATTTGATTTTTAAATTTGACAGTGATCTCATAATAATTTTTTCCTGTAATGTTTCGGCACTTCCATACCATACAATTCCCCCACTCTTACAAAACTATCTTTTAGATCTTATGTTGAATGAATCGCTCCAAGTTGTTAGTCGCAATTGTCACCAATTCAATAATAACGAACAAATAATGAAGCTGTTTGAAAGTTGTGTGGAAGCCACATTATAAAGTATACGCGAGTCAACTTGAACAATGAATCGGCGTCCTCAAAAATATTAGGTTTTAAAAAAGTTCTCTAAAAAGGTACCTTACCAACTTAAATTAGAACAATCAGATTGAAAGGTAATTGATATAAATATAATTCTATAACAAATTGTGAATAAAACCCAAATTTACTTTGAAAAAAATATATTGACAATTTTGTCAATATTTTAATATCCCAGTATACATATTCGATTTTCCACAATTTAGCATAAGAGTCAACAGCCATAGCACAAGTAATTATTGATATCAACAAAAATACCAAGCATCCTTCGTATTGCTTTTCTCTTGGACAGTTACATGAAAACAGAAGGGGCAGGCGTGAATGCAGGGGAGTTCAAACCCCTTAAATGACAGAAAATGGATTACATCGACATTTATATATTGGGTTACACTTTAATGAAAACACCCTGAACAAAACTTTCCCCCAATTAAACAAAAAACCGCTGATTCAACATGAATTCCTCAGCATTTTTAATACCTTACATAACAATATAGTATCATTTCGCTATTAGAGTGCATTAAATCAATATATTATTCGAATAAATACATATCGTTAGGTTGTATTTGTTTTGCAGTTAGTAATTCCACAAAAGGTACAACACTATCTTTTAGATCTTCTATTGAATGAATTGCTCCAAGTTCTTAGTCGCAATTGTCGCCAATTTAATAATACCGAACAAATAATGAAGCTGTTTGTCGCCTTATTTCGACATTGTGTGGAAGCCACATTATAAAGTATACGCGAGTCAACTTGAACAACGAATCGGCGTCCTCAAAAATATTAGGTTTTTAAAAAAGTTCTCTAAAAAGGTACCATACAACTTAAATTAGACCAATCAGATTGAAAAGTAATTGATATAAATATAATTCTATAACAAATTGTGAATAAAATCCAATTTATTGACAATTTTGTCAATATATTAATATCCCAGTATACAATTTTTGATTTTCCACAATTTACTATATGATTTAACAGCCATAGCACATACCACAACCTTAAAATTATGAAATAAACAGCTTAAATGAAAACTATCAGTAGCAACATCCAATTATTATTATTCCAAAATCTTACCCTTCAAGCCAGACTAGTTGTCTATTGTAAAGATATAAAAGTATATCATCACAATAAACAAAAATATATATCATACTTCATCAATAAAATTAATATTTCAAGAAATATAGAATAAATAGTTTTCCTGGAATTTCGATTTTATTTTATTCAATACACCCTCATAGGAATAAAAAAATTAGAAACCTCTCAACTACGTTCAATAAAATAATAATTATATGGCTCACCTTTGACGAGTAACATTGTTAATTAAATATTAGTAAAAAACAATTGTAAATATTGATTACACACATTATTTCAATACAAAGCAGAGAATCTATAATTGAATAAATAAATGTATTCAAAAATTAATTTTAAACTTATCAAACAAGTATTTAATATATAAATCCTCCCCCTGTGTAATTTATAAAATATTTGCTCCATATCACGGAGTTGTGATATAATATTAATTTCCAATGAATGGTAAACAAAATTCACAACATATTAAAAATTATCAAATAAACAGTCAATAATAAATATGTCTTAAAAATCTATGTATATACACACTATATTTGTCTAGTTATTCAATTATTTACAAATATCTCGATTAGTAACAAGGGTTTTAATAAGGCCTTGGATAAAATTGTAAAAAAATTCCAAAATTTATTTACAAAATACTCGTCAATTGTTAATATTAATGGCGATATTTTATAATACCATTCCAAAGCAATTTTTTTGGTTGTTTTAAAATTTTCAAATAACGCTCAATTTGAAAAATAGGTTAATAAATTAATTTGCCCGGTAAATAAAGCAAACAAATAGAGTAAATATACTAATAAAAACTTAAAATATTGGATTAGATAATGTGAATGTTCTCTATTCATTTATTTGAAAATTCAAACGTTGAGAATAATTTTTGTCAATTGGTCAAAATATCATATTTTTATTGATTAATAAATATATGTTTTTTTATTATTCTAATAAGCTTTATTTTAAGACTTTTATTACTACACAATAATAAAAATTGTCAGTCATTATTTTTGAAATTATTTGTAATTTAACGCAACTTTTTCTTGTATGGGAATATTTATTTCAAGAATGAAAAACTAATATTTCAGCAATTAATTAATGCAATAACAGTTTAATAATGTAATCTACATTTTTCCAAGTGCAAAAATTTTATCAATTCAAAAACTTTCAATTTTTCGAAGTGTAGGATATATTTCCTAAGTGAAGAATCATTTATATCAGAGCCCCATCAATATTAACAAAATTCGATAAAAAATTCACTTTTATTTGAGTCTTATAATTTTCCCACTCAATTTGGGATAATTGAGCATTGTGAGTTTTCTAATAAACTACATACTGATTTTACCGTGTACAGTTCGTCATTTCTTGAACGAGTGCAGCATATGCGTCTATATACAGGCTGTGTTCTGAAGGCGGTACCACAAGAATTATAACGGTCGATTCGCATCTAGAAAAAAATATCAGCAAAAACGAAGATAACTATTAATTAATTGATTCCAATAGCATCATCACAAACACGTAAAGTTCATGCTGTACCACATCCAAAACACACCCATAGCGCGTCAAAATAATTAAAAAAAATTAAAATATCAAACTTTTTCAGTTGGCTACCTCGTGAAAGTAAATTTTTGTGACTACCACGTCGCCAGTGCTAAGGGTTTGTGTATCGACGTTCTTGTGATTACTTTTGACAATTCCCGGATCGTCGATTTTCGTTGCGCTTACATAATTATCGGTCGGCGAAATGACACGCTCGTTCTTGTAACCGTTATTCAACGCTTTGTTACCGGGGCCGCAATGACAGTTGCACCCGCATTTCGAACCTTCGCTCGTCGGTAGAAAAGCGTCCGAAGCCGACAAGATCGATTCCAGTTTGTCGATCTTGTCGAATCGATCGATTTTCGGATCGTTCAGGATCGTGTCCACCATTTGCATCGATTCGGTTAAACTCGTCGGTCCCGAGTTACGTGGCGATAGGGTCATATCGCTATCGAGACTGGGGTAGTCTTGGTCGCCGTCCATATCATCGTCGGAACTTTCCGCCTCTTTGTCTTGACCGAGACTTTCGAGTTTTTCGAGTTTCTTGGCTACCTTCGCGGACGATTTGAGTTTTTCCTTTTCTTCGTCGGTCAAATCAATATATCTGTAAAATGAGAATAAGAAATAAATTTATCTCATGTTGGCTTTTGACAGTTAATGATAAGGTCTACGCCAGATCTGTCAGTCACGTTCAAGAATTTTCAGATTTCACGTACCTCAAAAGACGAACTTCCCGGTTACTCAGCACTACGCTTTTGGCAGCTTGGGCCAATTTCATCCTCAATTCCACAACTTCAGTCTCGGTTTTGCGTTGACGTTTCTTCAGTTTCACATCGTCCGGCGAAATGTTAAGAAATATCTGCAAACAGAAAATGTTAATTAATAACTTCGCAATAGATATTGATTAGTAGTCCATGAACAATAAATTATACATTTTCACACTCACCTGTTCTTCGCAAAGTTCCAACATGAGCGTCCTGTTTTCGGGCCAGATGGCTTTGGACATCGACCGATAGAGTTTATCGTTGATGAGACACAGAGCGTCGGCCGAAGCGTAGAGAACCATGTCCCTGATCAATGGTCGTCTCGACCAGTATCGCTGATCGCGTTTGTAGATATTCTTCAGTTGGTCTTTCATCGGGTTGATCGGCGCGCCGTAGCATTCGCACAAGGCGTTCAAGGCCACGTTTTTGGCTTTGTAAACGGGTCGCCTCGTTTCCTGGAAAGTGAGGACGGCGTGCGCAGCTTGCGTATCGAACACGTTGGCGATCGTGATGTTATATTGATGAAAAAGATTGGCCGAGTCGTTACGTACGTCATGTATTACCTGAAGATAATAACCGACAAGTCAATATCGTTCACAATTACGCGGACAAAAAATATGGATTGTAAATCCTCTCGTTAACAGTTGTATAACACTGTGGATATATGTTATAACACTATTGATAAGAAATAATCACCCTTTCACCTTTCGACTACTGAGTAGCCATCATCAGAGTAAACTAAATTATAAATCAAAATGTGCCTGTTTAAATACTATTTGGGGATAATAATGTAAACAATGGGTTACCCTCAGCTGGATATAAATAGTGGAGTCAATCTACGGAAAAATATGGCGAGGTTCGTAAAAATTTGATAGAGGTTGGCGACCTGGTTAAAACGATGTCTTACGATAAAAATAATAACATCCTAAAATTTCTATTACCAATATTAGGTGGAACCATGTCTATCTAACCTTCAAAAAACTGTTTTTTTGCCCTTTTTTAGGTCAGTTTTGACGTTTTATTTTTTTTTGTACCCCTTAGACTTTCGGCTAAAGTTTGAAATTGGTACCTTTTTACTGTTGGCATTTGAGGAGCCTTCAGTCCAAATTTCGTGACATTCCCTCCTGGAATATATATATTTATACGTTTTTTGAAGCAAAAATTCAAATTGGGCTATTTCGACCAAATTGGATGAAATGAACAAACGATTACGAAAAATCTGACAACCTCCTAGATTATGACCCAGATGAAATAGTATTTTAGAGGATTTATATATCTAAAATTGTTATCAGTGATGTTCCGAGAAGCTATAGAATAAATTCAAGCAGCTACGAAGAATTCTGACAATCTCCTAGACTATGACCCCGACTAAATTCTGTTTTAGAGGATTGATATATCTAAATCTAAAATTGATACCAGTGATGTCATAGATTCCATAAAACTCAAGAGGTTACGAAAAAATCGGAGTCTCCTAGATTATGACTCCGATGAAATTGTGTTTTAGAGTAACATACTTAAAGTTGATATCAGTGTCGTCTTGCGATCCCGTAGATAACATTTTAACGGTTATCAAAAATTCTTACCATCTCCTAGAATATGAGCCCAATTAAATCGCGTTTTTGAGATCCCTTAAAATAAATTCTAGCGGTTACCAAAATTTTGAGCATCCCCTAGAATATGACTCCGATTTAATTGCGTTTTAGAGGAGTAATATACCTAAACTTGATATCAGTGACGATCTGAAATCCCATAGAGTAAATTCTAGAGGTTACAGTTTGTGACCCCGATTAAAACGTGTTTCAGAGAATTAATATATCTAAGATTGATATCAGTGACGTCCGACATTTCCCAAAATGAACTCAAGTGCTTTCGAAAATTTTGACAATCTCCAAGACTGCGACCCCGACTAAATTGGGTTTTAGAGGATTGATATATCTAAAAGTGATACCAGTGATGTCTCAGATTCCATAAGACTCAAGAGGTTACGAAAAAATCCGAGTATCCTAGATTATGACCCCGTTGAAATCGTGTTTTAGAGGAATAACATACCTAAAGTTACCGAGGATTCTTACCATCTCCTAGAATATGAGCCCGACTGAATCGCGTTTTAGAGGAGTAGCATTCGTAAAGTTGACCCGAGATCCCATAGATTAAATTCAAGCGGTTACAGACCTCCAGCTGACCCTCCTCTGTTCATCTCCTAGAACACGACCCCGATTTAATCGCGTTTTAGAGGAGTAATATACCTGAAGTTGATATCAGTGACGTTTTGAGATCCCATAGAATAAATTCTAGGGGTTACCAAAATTTCATAGCGTCTCCTAGTTTGTGACCCCGATTAGAACGTGTTTCAGAGGACTAATATATCCAAAATTGATATCAGTGACGTCCGATATTTCCTAAAATAAACTCAAGTGGTTTCGAATATTCTGACAATCTCCTAGACTACGACCCCGAACAAATTGTGTTTTGAAGGATTGATATATCTAAAATTGATACCAGTGATGTCAGAGATAAAACGGTTACGAAAAAATCAGAGTCTCCTAGATTATGACCCCGATGAAATCGATCCCGTAGATAACACTTTAACGGTTACCAAAGATTCTTACCATCTCCTAGAATATTTGCCCGATTAAATCGCCTTTTAGAGGAGAAGCATTCGTAAAAATGATATCGGTGAGCTTCCGAAATCCCTTAAAATAAATTCTAGCGGTTACCAAAAATTCTGATCATCTCCTAGAATATGACACCGATTCAATCGCGTTGTAGAGGAGTAATATACCTAAAGTTGATATCAGTGACGATCTGAAATCCCATAGAGTAAATTCTAGTGGTTACCAAAATTTCAGAGCATCTCCTAGTTTGTGACCCCGATTCAAACGTGATTCAGAGGATTAATATATCTAAAATTGATATCGGTGAGGTCCGAGATTTCCTAAAATGATCTAAAGTGGTTTCGAAAACGCTGACAATCTCCTAGACTATGACCCCAACTAAATTGTGTTTTAGAGGATTGATATATCTAAAATTGATACCAGTGATGTACAAGATTCCATAAAACTTAAGCGGTTACGAAAAAATCCGAATCTCCTAGATTATGACCCCGATGAAATCGTTTTTTTGAAGAGTAACATACCTAAAGTTGATATCAGTGAAGTCTTGCGATCCCGTAGATAACATTTTAACGGTTATCAAAAATTCTTACCATCTCCTAGAATATGAGCCCAATTGAATCGCGTTTTAGAGGAGAAGCGATCCTGTACATATTTTGACGTATACAGAAGATTCTTATCATCTCCTAGAATATGGTCCCAATTCAATCGCGTTTTAGAGAAGTAATAGGTATACCTAATGTTTATATCAGTGACCTTCTGAGATCCTATAAAATAAATTCTAGATTATGACCCCGATTTAATCGCGTTTTAGAGGAATAATATACCTAAAGTTGATATCACTGACGTTCTGAGTTGTAATAGAATAAATGCTTACGGTTACCAAAAATTCTGATCATCTCCTAGAATATGACCCCGATGTAATCGAGTTTTAGAGAAGTAATATACCTGAACTTGATATCAGTGACGTTCCGAGATCCCATAGAAAAAATTCTAGTGGTTACCAAAATGTCAGAGCATCTCCTAGTTTGTGACCCCGATTGAAACGTGTTTCAGAGCACTAATATATCTAAAATTGATATCAGTGACGTCCGATATATCCTAAAATAAACTCAAGCGGTTTCGAAAATTCTGACAATTTCCTATGACCCCGATGTAATAGTGTTAAATTGATATCAATGACGTTCGAAGATTCCATAAAATAAATTCAAGCGAGCCAAACATTCTGGTCGTCTCCTAGGAAATTTAAAAAGCCGAAATATCAAAAGTTCAATTAAGGCAACAGATTGGTGGAATATTTAAATATATATCAAAAACTATTCTTTTATGGGAATAAACAAGCTTGAAGAATGACTAAGAAAAAAAAAGCTGAAAGATTACCTTGACTACATCTGGATTTTCCAATAACTTCTTCAATCCACAATTGATCATCGTCGGACACGAGATCAAATCGAAAACGTACGAAAATCCATTCATCGTCGCGATCTGCATCAACGTGAGCTGCCCTTTGACACCCAAATTGATACCTTCACAGTCGAAAGCCACCACGATTTTATCGTCTGTGAAAGGCCACGTCGGATCTACCTTAACCGCTGGCGGAGCGCTATTCCTCTTGTACAATATGTCGTTGATGACCATCTGACATTCCCGTTCGCTGCAGATGACCCTCGTGTTTTGGAAGAGTTTGGCGGTCCAGGTGTCGTTGTGCGTTTGATTGTTTAGAAGATTCTGTCGTTCCCTGCCCGTGTTTTCTTGTAGCGTTTTTAGGACCAGACTATTTATTCTCTGTTTCAGGGTCTGGTTGTTGTTGTTTGGCGTTTTAGGTTTGTTCTCCGGTTGGTAAGGATCGTCGCATGGGTCGGGACATTTTCGCTTTGAATTACCTGAAAAATTATCATCACCTTTCATTATCATCCCTCTCATTTCTTCCATGGTTTGGAAGAAAAAATGTAAAATGTAATAATAAAGAGAAAACCAGAAAACTTATTCCTCAATATGAGGACAAGGTGGGAAGTCCTTGAAAAATAAAAAAAAATTTCATACCTATTTATTTCAGTTGTAAAACAATAATGAACTACAAATTAAAAATTATCTTGGTCAACGGTGGTTGTGGAATGTAAAGCTAAATGTTAACTTTGAACCTTTTACAAGGTCGCAATAGCCACAAACGGGGTCGAAAACTGTTTTAAATTGGTTCATTTTCGATGAATCGAATGACGTTCACGTGAGGAGCCCGTAGCTCGCGAGTTAGAAAAGTGCAAATCTTCGGAACATAGAACGTCTTTACGAGGACTTTTCGCATGCGGTTTTCGCTCCATGTCGTTAGTTTATGAACGGGGCCAACTAAATAGCATAGTCTCGGGCCCCAAAATGTCTATTAAACAGGAAAATTTAATTAAAATAGAAACAGGTACGTACTCTCAGGTCTCAGCTACGCGCGTCTAACTTGCGACGTACCAAAGGGAATTTTCTAGCTATTAAAATATACCCAAAAGCGGTTAAAACCTAGCGGCCTATAGCCGAAAACACTTTATTACAACTGGCGCCGGCCGCACGGGGCATAAAACGGTCCCAAATTAACAAGATCGAGAAACTCTAACTGACGCGTAGCGAGCTCCTCGAGGCATATGTCAAAATGATTACGTTCGTAGCTAATTACATAGGACGTCTGGCGTTCATGCAATTGTGTTTTTATACAATTCGAACCTACTAATTTCGATAGGCCACGTGAAAATCCCGGAGTCTAAAGCGCTAGAGACTTCTGAGTGTTATAACATTCGTATAAAATTGCGAAATTTCTCACTTTTAGAAACTTCAAATTAATTAATTTGACACAAGTTTTGATAACGTAAAGTAAGACACACGTTTTAGATTCCACAACCACCCTTGTACAAGATAATTTTTGATATCCCGGTAGATTTTAATAAACTATAAAAATAATTTACACTGTGGATAGACTACAGGGTGTATCCTAAGTAGTCTAAATATTTAAGGGTGTGCTTCCTCATGTCTTTTTATAAAAAAAATTCATATGAACATGGGGTCTAAAGTGCTTCAGTTCTGATCCACAGGGTGTTAAAAATTTAAAAAAAAAACTCAAATTTTTCCTAATATGTCGGAAACCACTTTAGATATTTTCCTTCAATTTTGATATGTGGTATCTATGTTAAAGGCAGTCTTTTTCCATTATCAATTGTTTTCCTACTTAAACCAGTGACGTCCGTACGCACACGCCCCTGAATATAAGCTAAAGATACCAACGGCTTTTAGGTACATTCGACGGAGGTATGTGAAACAATTCATTAATTAAAGGAAAGTCTAATTTCTATTATTTGGAAGCTGACACTGTTCTAGTATTTTAAATTAAAGTTCGTTTAGCGAAATAAATGTAGAAGATACAGGTAGGTACTCACTTAATCGACAGTTTGAAGACATTTTTGATTTATCTTCTGACACAACACTTGTTTGATTACAATTTGGAGTCGTTGATCCCTGAATGGTGATTGGAGGTTCCGGAGACCCAGCTTTATTGTTGATTTTCGGCGAATTTCTCGACGGTTTCAACCTTTCGTCAACCGATTTCAGACTTTGAGCTGGCGACTGCTGCGTAGATTTTTCAACGACTCCATTATCGTCAGCTTCGGTAAGATCTATCACGTGTTTAACCTCAAGATTATTGCTTTTGTACGATCCTGTGAACGTACTCAGATGCGTGGTGATATGTTTTTGATTCAGTTTGGGCGCTTGCAGCAAAGTTACAAGATTAGAGTGTATGTGAAAGCTATCCGAAAACAATCGAAGGAAACTCGTCAGATGAGTGGGTGTGTTGAATAAGTTAGACCAAGTGCTCTCTGGAAGATTACAGCTTACTATTTGGAAGAGCTGTTCCACCAAGATTGGACCTTTGACTTCTATACATTGAGCCAAGAAATCCAACAAGGTTTGTGTGACGTAAGGATCGATTTTCACGTCCGGTTGAAAATGCAATTCCTGTGGACAATGCGATCTGACATCGGTGTAATTTGCCAGGATAACAGTTTCCTTCTCTTCGTCTACCACGAAGGCATCCTGATGTTTGGCGAGGAAATCCCGGAATTCGTGAAAATGTTGACCCGACACGTGACGTACTTCTGGGTTTGCTTGAGAACGATGGCCGAGCAAACTTCTGATTGGAACCTCGGTTCCTTCTCCGTATTGTGACAATTTTTCCGAAAAATATTCTATAGCTTGGGTTGTATAATCCTTACCATCTTGAACAAAATTAAATAGCATTAGACAACACAAGTTTATTGAATGGGTGTTTGAAGAGATGTAAATAATAATTGAGGAGCATTTTGAATTAGTTCTTGATTTTTGTCGATGTCTTTTTGCAATATAGTCTGGTAAAATTGGCATTTCACATCGTAATTTTGCTATTATTGACCGATTTGGACTTTCTTGGTGTAAAAATGTTCGGGAAAGCACCTCAAACCAGAAAACCCCATTTTGAACCTGCGCTTTTTTTATCCCTATTTGTTAATTAACAATTAAGCCTCTAATTAATTGTTGATTTGGACCGATAATTAACTAATGGACAAAAGGAAATTGGCCGCAAATCGTTACTCGGCGGTGTTCGAGGTCGCTGATCACGAATCCGTGGCCAGAATGGGAAAATTCTTTATATTTGGCTGGAAAAATCGGTATTTCCATGGAAAATGTCTACCAAATCTGCAAACTATTGCATCACGAGCGTAAAAAAATTCACTCGGGTGTTTTTGAGGTCGCTGATCAATCACGAATCCTTTGTCAGAATTGGAAAATTCGGGAAAACTCGACATTTTTATGGAAAATTACAACCAAAATCTGCGAACGTAGCATCACTAGCGTAAAAAAAGTCACTCGGGGATTCTCGAGGTCGCTGATCACGAATCCATTCGTCAGAATCGGGAAATTCTACTTTATTGACAGGAAACCTTGGCATTTTCATGGAAAACTCCAACAAAAAACTGCAAATGTTGCATCACGAGCTTAAAAAAATTCACTCAGGGGATTTCGAGGTCGCTGATCACGAATCCGTTTGTGAGAATCGGGAAATTGTACTTTATTGAGCGGAAACCTTGGCATTTTCATGGAAAATTCCAACAAAAAACTGCAAATGTTGCATCACGAGCTTAAAAAAATTCACTCAGGGGTTTTCGAGGTCGCTGATCACGAATCCGTTGTCAGAATTGGAAAATTCGGGAAATCTCGACATTCTCATGGAAAATTACAACCAAAATCTGCAAACGGAGCATCACTAGCGTAAAAAAAGTCACTCGGGGGTTTTTACGAGGTCGCTGATCACGAATCCGTTTGTCAGAATCGGGAAATTCTTCTTAATTGGCCGGAAAACTTGTCATTTTCATGGAAAATTCCAGCAGAAAACTTCAAATGTTGCGAAACGAGCGTAAAAAAATTCACTCAGGGGTTTCCGAGGTCGCTGATCACGAATACTCTATTGATCGGGTTACCGAGCCCTCGGAAATTCTACTTTATTGACCGGAAAACTCGACATTTCCATGGAAAATCTCAACCAAAATTTGTAAATGTTGCATTACTAGCGTAAAAAAATTCACTCGGGGCGTTTTCGAGGTTGGTGATCACGATTCTGTTGTCAGAATCAGGAAATTCGACTTTGTTGACAGTACAACATGACATTTTCATGGAAAAATCAAATAAAAATATATCATTTAAATTTTTTTCTTTCATTCATAATTCATTTCAGAATTATTTTTTATAAAAAACAGTGATGCACCGTTTGCCGATTTTGGTTGTGATTTCCCATGAAAATGTCGAGTTTTCCGGTCAATAAAGTAGAATTTCTTGATTCTGACAACGGATTCTTGATCATCGACCTCGAAAACCCCGAGTGTTTTTTTTACGCTATTGATACACCGTTTGCAGATTTTGGTTGTAATTTTCCATGAAAATGTCTAGTTTCCCTAGATTTTCCGATTCTGACAACGGAGTCGTGATCAGCGAGCTCGAATGCCCCCGAGTGAATTTATTTACGCTCGTTATGCAACATTTGCAGTTTTTTGTTGAAATTTTCCATGAAAATGCCGAGTTTTCCAGCCAAATATGTAGAATTCTCCGATTCTGGCGACGGATTCGTGATCAGTGACCACGAAAACCCCTCGAGTAACGATTTGCGGCCAATTTCCTTTCATATATTTTAGTCAAATACGTTAGTTAATTATCGGTTCAAATCAACAATTAATTAGAGGCTTAATTGTTAATTAACAAATAGGGATAAAAAAAAGCGCAGGTTCTAAATGGGGTCTTCTGGTTTGAGGTACTTTCCCGAACATTTTTACACCAAGTACATAAAAATCGGTCATTAGTAGCCTGCCTCTATAATTGTTAATTAACAAATAGGGATGAAAAAAGCACAGTTTCAAAAAGGGGTTTTCTGGTTCGCGGTGCTTTTCCGAACCTTTTGACACCAAGAACGTTCAAATCGGTCGATAGTAGCAAAATTGATTCATTTTCGATTTTTGAGGGCTATTTTTACAGGACTAATATGTCAATTGGGGTTTCTCAACATGAAAATTAATAACTATTATACGCCTTTCACCACTTCGTTCCCTTTCAAAGGTCGTTGGGGGGGGGGGGGGGTTAATTTATAATTATATTGGTGATGACATGGCCATTCTCTAGAGGAACCTACGAGGGTACTTGCAGGAGCTTGTTCAACAAGCCTTGATAATTGCAGAAGTCTAGTGTAGGGAGAATAAACTCTCAGCTATTATTATCCCAAGACTAAGTCATGCAGTTCTCCTATGGTGGAAAATAATCGAACTGGTTATAACCCAGAAACATCTGGATAGAATACTGGGACTCTTCCTCAGAGACATTGAATCCACGAGGAAGAGTACACCGACTGCAGCATTCATGGCCTTGGTGGGGGTGCCACCCCTATCAATGACGATAAGGAATCTCCCGATGATGGCGGTCTACAAGTTTAGCTGCAATGGCCCCCGAAAGAAATGGAGTGCAGATCAAGCCGAGATGCTTGCCATCAACAGGAGTGCGGAGAAGCTACTCGTCTATGGTAAGATAAATGAGGCCACTGTTCGGACACTGAAGCGAAACTTTACACATTGAAAAGGCCGACTGTGTCCTCGAGGCTTGCCAGGGATACCGAGAAGATCCTCAACAGGCTAGCCGGTCAAAACAAGCTCAACCTGACCTGGATCCCAGGTTACTCAGGTTGGAAAGGGAATGAAAAAGCGGACAAACTGACCAGAAGAAGGGGCCAGATTGGACGATCCTCAAGACGTCCATGCTACAACGGAGGTATGCAGATCTTACGGAACCATTTCAGAGATCAACATGCCTCAGCATGGTGAAGCATTGACGACTACCAACGCGCTGCTTGGCAATGAGGTAGGCCTAAGGGCACACAAGTACAGTAGGGAAAAGTGACACATTCCTGTCTGTATGAGATGCGAGGGAAACAAAGT
The DNA here is from genome assembly GCA_958510875.1 of Endomychus coccineus. Classification (NCBI taxonomy): domain Eukaryota; kingdom Metazoa; phylum Arthropoda; class Insecta; order Coleoptera; family Endomychidae; genus Endomychus; species Endomychus coccineus. The sequence continues at coordinate 10,806,842 of OY294070.1, forward strand.
GGAGTCATCAACCCACTTTCTTTGTGAATGTCTTGCGTTCATTCGAACCAGGTTTGCCTGGTTAGGTCTGGGATCATCACCGCCGATGACATAAAGGATCTAAGCGTAAAAAAGATCTTGGGATTCTGTCGAGCAGCTCCAGAAAACGTATCATCACAACCAACAATAATAATCTCTGTTCGAATATAAGCGGGAATTCTAGATAGTGGAATCATAAAAATGGAGAATTATGGATTCTGAAGCACAACAAATAACCTGACGAACCAAGGTGTCCAACAAGACTCAATCCTGGGACTCACACAATTCTTACTGTATGTGAACAATTGCAGGAAAACTAGCAATTTGCAAAAACAACAACAGTTTAGTTGATGATTGTTTTGTATTCTGTTGGAGATATTTGCACTGTGACCTAATAGATCTATTGTGTCACTTCTGCTGCTGAACTGTTGCAGATGTCTCAATGGCTACAGCAGTTCCTCCAGCCCTGTAGCTCTTAAGAAGTTGAGAAAGTCAGATGGCATCAAGTTAATTAGAACTACCTCTTCTATTTGGTACACGCCTAGGTGTCTTGCCCTTGGATTGTGCAAGACAGTGCATTCATTTTGTGAGGATGTGGATAGAGGTTTCGCCTCTTAAGGTGTCCTTCAACTGGCAGTGCCCTGTTAGTATTGTTAGTATCTTTTCGATTAGGTCGATGCAGTCTGATTATTGTTTCCTAGAAGTATCTTTGACTGTCTCAGTTCTTGTAGTCCTATCCAGTGATGGGATCATTCATTGTCTACATCGTTATGGAGTTCTTCCAATATTGTTCTGGTGCTTATTTCGCAGAAGGGTTCAGAATGGTGTTTTTTGGCATCTTTTTTTGCGAGTTTGGCTGCTTTTTCGTTACCCTCCACTCTGGTGTATCCCGGAATCCATAGGGGGGTAACTGCATTGATCTTGCTTAGATCGTAACTAAGTTTTATGTAGTGTAATTCTCAGATATTTTACCTCTGTCTCCTATCCAATTCGATGGTTTTGGTGGGGTTGATTTTAAGTCCCATTGATTGGCACCATTCTTCAGTGTATTCTCGAACTTACCTCTTGCGAATATGACTATGTCGTCAGCATAACTCTAACAGAGTATGCCGAGATTGGTCAGATCGCAGAGGAGTCGATCTACAATTAGGCTTCACATAAGTGGGGATGTTGTTGACGATACATCTTTGTTTGATATTTTCATGGCCTTTGGCATGGTGAATCATAGGAATTTATTTAAACAATTTAAAAACTATGGGAACCAAGGTATAGGAAATGAGCTCATCGATATATACACATCCATACAATCACAACAATTATACTAGTGTCAATCTCAATTAAGACCATGTATTCACAATATAACGAAAAGTTAACATATTCCACAAGTATCGAATGCGAATCTCATTTTGAACTTACCAATCTTTGAAAAATCGAAATGAATAATTTTGTTAGCTAAATTAATGACATTGATCTATTCATTGGAATATGAAGAAAATAATGCTGCCCAAACCTATGTAACATAACTTCCTGCTATGAAATGTACAATGAGACCCAAACAAGAGCTTTGGTGCTACCACACAAGGTTTTAGTCAAAGTTAATCTTCCTCAAAGACGAAACTGGAATTAGTTTTGAAATATTATCTTACCTTCTGCATCTTCAGTTCCAATGCTTTGAAACATATTGATTGTGACATAGTCACCGTCAATTGCAAACAAAGCAGGATATTGTCCCAAAAATTTTTTCAACCCACTTTGCGATCCACCAGCTATTTGCCTCATTTCTTTGGTAAATCCTTTAGATCCAAATTGACAACTCAAATCGTGCAAGGTTCTAGGTTCTCCTTTGTCCATTAATCTTTCGAAGAAAAACAATAGGGTCATATTGCGCGATAATTCATATTGCATTGCTTCCATAGTGAAATTTTCTTGTTTTATAACCAATGATTCTTTTGTGCCTACGATTATAATTCAGAACATATTTTCTGAATCACTAAACGAGTTTTCCTGTAGGTATCTACAATTTATTTGAAGCTGCCAAATAACATAAAAGGAATTCAATAAAATTCTTTTGAAAAATTTCTAATTGTTGCTTCAACGTCCGCTTCGATTAGCAATGCCTACAAAATAAGTCCACTATCACCTTTCCTTGGGTTGCGTTGCCGGGTAAAAGAATTTTGAACAAAAATTAAAATAAAATATGCTAAAACTAATTTTTAAAAATTTTATGTATTGAGAACGTCAAGTTGGCGAATGCCATCTTGATTTTTTTGACATTGACATTCCAGTCAAAGCAAAGTCTTGAAAGGCAGTGTCGTCGAACCAGAGACGCACAAAAAGAAAACAAAACACCAGTTGACACGAGTGTGAACTGAGAGCTACCGAACTTACGTACATACTCTGGATTTGATTCAGTATAATAGACCCAGTGGCGGTGGTTAAATACATTCTGGTTTTAGTATACTCTTTTATCAGAATATAACTAAACTGAAATGCTGGGCGTGAGTTAGCCAATATGTTCATTTGCAGGAAAACCTTTGGTTGAGAATCAAAAGCTAAAATTACTTGTGTTTGTTAACGGAAAACATTTTTGTAGGCGATTCATTCCAAAGTTATTTGAACCGTGCCTATCGAATAATGGAAAATGAAAAGGCACGATTCTAGGCGAATTTATCAAAATGCGTCTATGATCAGCAATTAATAATTTTCAGCAGCTTTTGAATTCAGTCGGACGAATTAATATACTTACGCAGTTTTTGCAATCAGCTAGAAAGGCATTTTTGAAGTCAAATCATCATTTCATGTTTTTTCCTCAAGTCATATTCGAAATGTGTCGCCTTCGGCTTAGACTGCAAACATTCACAGTCGTGCAAAACAAGCCCCATTTGTGCTTCCAAAGATTATATTAAGCAGTTTGAAACATTGTTAGAAAGGTGATTTTTTTTGAAAACCTGAATATTCTATATAATGGACATAGGAATAGTAAAAACACAGTTTGCAAAATTACTATATTATTACTTGTCATGTATTTACACATAGTACTGTATTAAGGAAATAGGAATGACCCAAGTTCACACAATATCTTAAGACTAAGGTAAACAAGTAAAATAAATATAAAAAAATAGCGAGTAAATCTATCCTAGGAAAGCTATGTATCACTTAAACATAGAAAAAATAACAGTCTCTTCTTTCGTGGTACAACATGTTTGAGATTCTACATTTCCGTACTTAAAAAATATAACAATAAACTAGGTATAAGTCGATTAAATTACTTTTAAAATATCATGGCAATGAAAATCACATAACGTACTTAATTTTTAGTCTATACAGTCTAACATCATGATGAAATAAATAAATACAAAGAGATAGAATTGGTTAATACTATTCTCATCACAGAGAATATCATAGTAAATTGGAATATTTGTTAAACGAAATAGAAAATATTTCAAATTTACATACATTCTTATTTTATTGGTTATAAAAAACCGTGGGGATCGACTACTTACTAAAAGTGGGTACATCAAAATTGCTTTTTTGATTTCAATGAGTTGAGAGATGAAATTGCTGAGAAATAACTTGAAAACATCGCCAGAAAATTACTAAAATTTCTACTAGTTGAACAGTGAACTTGCGAAGTGGTATATTCATACCAGTTTCGAAAGCGATGTTCATGTTTTTGCTTTGCGTCTGCGCCAACTATGATCCAAAACAATAGCTCTAGAAGATGCGGCAAAATTATGTGTGCTATGAAAATTGACATTCATTACTTGTTAACGATACCTACGTTTTCAAAACAAACATAATTCCTTAACCACAAGAGCATACTGATATTGGTCAAATCTATATCTATGGTTTCGACGTTTGGTCAATTCTTTTTGGAAAATAATTCTTAAGTGGTTTTAGTCAAAATCTCCAGATGAGAGAACTTTTAGACATTATACAGGGTGTAGTGTTGCATTAGTTCTCGTGGTGGTTATTTGTGTAATAAGCCAATATATTGTATTCATCCTATAAATCGCATCATCAAGAATTTCCTTTTTTTATTCTGTAAACGGAATCCCAGGCTTAATTTTATCCTACCCTGTGCATTGGTTATAGCGTTTCGATTGTTGATGTCATATTAATTATAAAAGGAAATTGCTTATCGTGAAGGAAACGCTTACGGATCCATTTGATTATTTAACTTAGAAACTATCGAAATATCAAAGTGTCCATGTGATTGTACGTATATCTTCAATTAGCTTCTTGAATACAAAAACCTAATAGCACCAGATATTGAATTTGAGATTGATTTTCTAGATTCGTCAGATAATTAGCCAGAAATTCAATTCTATGATCTATTTCGTAACAGTAATCAAAATAATAATAACAAATAATTAACAATTTGATAGTCATTATGAATTTCATTAATTACGAATTAGAAAATTACGTATTTAAGTGTAATACTGTATGATATATTCGTTAATGTATACAATAATTAATAAACATTAAATTTAATACTTTACAGCATTATAGTTGTTGAGTGAAGTCATAAATTTGTATCACGGTCGTATATACAGGTCTGGGAACTCTATGTTTGACTTGAGTCTCTTACATGTCGCCAAACTCGTAGTCCCTCGCTCAGCCACCAGCTGGCGCATGGATCGAAGTATGGCAACAATCACATTATTAAGTAAAATAATTTTTCTCGTAACGCAATATTTACTGTTCTGATTTGAGAGAGGAATAGAACTGTTACTCTTGTCAAAATGTATTACTCACCTTAAAAATAACTTCCCCTTTTTCGTTATACATGCTCGCACACATAAAAGACCTAGTTAAAACGATTTCTTTCCGGAATCGCAAGCATCCACTTTTTTCGCATTTCCGTATCTTTCGGCACTTTAAAAACAGAAGTTTTTTGCTTTACACTTTTGTTCCCCGTTTTGCATTTCGGCACAATGCACGGTTTGGTAATTTTTTTCTAAAAACGCAGGTATTCCTTGTGTTTACAAGTCAACAATGACAGTTGCCAGAGAACACGGTCGCATACGTGCCGGAGAACATCCCTAGACTAATGCGCCACCCTTTTGGTACTACGCAACAGATGACGCTTAGCGGACTCACTTCTCACATAGGAAATAGCCTCGAGTTCCCAGACCTGTATATATGACCGTGATTTGTATGATGAACTATAATGAATATCTATTTATAAATAATGTCGTAATGAAACTATCTCCCCTTTCTATTAATCATATATGACGGAATGTAAGAAAATACAATTATATAGAAAAACTCTAATCAGAAATTTCCTCTAATTGGAATAAGCCTTGCGACTAATTGAGTTTTATATGCTAATTAATGTAATTTTATATTTTTGTCGAATTTCTTGCTTTTCTCGGGGAAATACCTACTTTTGTATTTTAGGAGTTCACTCATCTACGAAGGCGACACTTAGAAATACATGGTAGTGCCTTGACACATTTAGTGAAAAGGCAAATAATGAATTCTTTAAATGTAGTTTACAATGATATAGATAGAGAAGTAGTTCAATTAAACCAAAAAAAATATGACCGACTATTTTAAGGCGAAAATCTGAATGCAAAATTTTTTAAATTAGCCCAATATACTCACATATGTATGTAAGGGATTAAATAAGTTTTGTATTACGCGCAGAGTGTTTTTTGAATAATAAAATTGAAGACTTACTTTTCTCAAATTTTCTTAATTGAAATTTTATTTTCTAGCCCTTGGAGATTTGATTCGTAGAAGTTTCACAGTATACAAAAATAAATGCATTCTATTTTTTAATCATGAGATGAATCATAACTGTTTTAATATGTGTCTGAACGATAATCTGGATCTGGATATCAGAATAACTGAGGTCCTACTAAATTAACAAAATCCCGAACAAATAATTCGAATTTGTGGTAAATTGAGCAAAAATAAATATTCTAACTAACATATATGGTGGAATGTAAAGAAAATCAAATATAGAAATTAAATTTCCATAATAAAGTATGTATACGTAGCGTTTTGCGTTTAAATTAGGATTATTATTAAATTGAGCCATAAATATTAATATCTTCAAATATCGAAATCAAATGAAATGAATACCGATTGTATTAATTCGTAATTTCTTAAATATAGGTAATTAAAAATACAATATACAGGATGTATTTGAAAAATTGTTATTTTGTTCAAAAGTCAAAAATGCGATGTTCAACAATTGTTTTTCCGATTTAACCATTCTAACTAGTATGCTAAATTGAAAGACGTCGTAGATACCAAAAAAAAGTTACAAATCGTGGGCACTTAATCTGGATCACCTTGAATAATACTTTTCCGCGCTAATTTCATTGATTAGAAAAAGCGAACCTTATGAAAATATCCAATATATAGATCAAAATAAATATCTTTTATGGCAAAATCGAATACCTACAAAAATCAGTAAAATAACCATGGAGGAATATTTAAAAATTGAATAAATATTGATTCCGACGCATTCTCTAATTTTAATTTTATCGTTAGCTATGATTCTGCCAGCTAGTCTATCAGAATCATGGCTAACTTTTTCCTATGGCAGCGATAAAATTCCTGATTCGGCAATAATTAAAGATAAATATTCTCCAATATGTTGCCGTATGAAAAGTGTTGTCTGCCAGTCTGCTGTATTTGGTCCGTCGGCATAGATTTGACAACATATTGTAAGAATATTTTCTATTGCCGACTCGTGAGAAGTTTATAGCTCGCGATGCTTCTATATTTAAACACTAGAAATCACACATTCTAAACTAATTTTGAAACAATTTTCGATACGCTATTTTTTTTGGTTTTATCCCATCCAGACACTCCTAACATTAAAATTTCAAGTACGTCTTCATTGATAAGCTATAAAAGAGTTTACACTTCCTTGTTTTTTTCAAAGGATAATATAATTTCAAACAATAGTTGAAACCGTATTTTGGTTTGCTCTTTGTCGATTATTATGCGGAACATCCTGTATAGTTATATATTTGTATTTTATTCTCATTCAATGTGTATGTGTATATATGAATATACACCAAGTAAGTTTAAAAATGGCCAATTAACGACAATTTTGTGCGGTAAATAGCTTCCGAAATATTGGGATTCCTTTATAACTGAAATGTTAAAATAAAATGTTGATAACAACTAAATAGAAGCAAGCAAATTACAAATGGTAACTTAAGCGTTTCAAGCTATAACGGTAAAATTGTTCAACCTTAAATTGATGGCACATCACCAGAAAAAACTTTCAATACCTGTTCCAAAATATATCGAAAATTAATCAAATTCTCAAAACTTTTGAATAACTCAGTCCAAATTAGCGTAATTCCATAATTTTCGCAAGAGATGCGCACTAGATGCCGAATAAATTTCACGTCAAATATTTATTTCGAAGAAACCCAGTTTGCTATAATTTACACATCGATTCGAAAAAACCTAAAGCTTTCAAAGCTTCCCGACCAGATAAAACAAGAAAATATGAGTTTACGATTGGAGCAAATGCCCAAATAATCCATTCTGTAGCCGCCGTTCTTTACGCTCTAGGTCTAAGTTCTTTCTACCTCGTGAAAAAAATATGAGCTGTCTCCTATTATTACTATCATGCACTTAATTTTCGTTGAAAAAATATCGTATTAGCAAATAAATTATTGGTATTATGCGGAATTAAATGATTAATTCATAAGGGCGAAGCGGCAAAATAAATTTAGGAAATTACAAATGCCTATATGTGGAAAAGTTGTCTTTACATCTATTTAATTACTATGTAAAATTTCAGATCCCCAGGTTCCTTTCAGCCATGGTCAACAAGGATGACAGATTTGAATCCCGTTTTTCATTTGTGGAAACATTTGAAGTCAGTGGAAAACTATCAAGATTTAGACCAATTATCTTAGAGAACGCAAAAAAATCCATGCAAAGGAGATTAGATGCCTGCATCTTGTCTCATCATTTTCAAAAATTTATTCAAAAGCAATTTCATTTTAGCTGCTTATTAAATTATTTAGATGTTACTTTAATAAAAAATAAATGTTTGATCAATTTAAAATAAATGTTTGTATAGCCAAATCGAATAATGATTAATTAAACAGTTCCTCGTATCAAAATAATACAAGAGATCTTTGTTGTTTTAAATAAAGTGAGGATTCATTTAAATGTCATAATGTCAGTGGTGTAGCATAGGTTTCACAACAAATATGACAGGAAAATTCTGTATCGCCGCCACTGGTTAAATTTAAAAACGTGTTGGATTTTTGAGATGAAAATTTCATTCAGTGTTTAGGAGTTATTTAAAAATTATAAATTCAACAATTCAATACGCTTATGTCTGTAACGTTAACATTGTTCATAAGAACTTTTCATCTTAACACAATTTCAGTAATCAGTTCAAGTTTGTCAAGTTTGTCACGATATCACAATATATGCAAAAAAACAATTTTTTGACACACTCAAGTGCTTAGTTTAGAGGAAAAACATGACTAGTTGGGGGATGGGGTGGCGCGAGTTCTGTTTTTTTAAATAAAAACAAGTTAAGCGCTGCATTTGTGTCAAAATTTCGTGATATTGAATATTTTACACATCTTAAATTTTGAATGAATAAACGAACCTGAAGATGACATTTTGTCGAGACGAAATTTCATGGAACTGTTTAGGTCAACCCAAGACAAGTTTTCAGCATAAAGGGTGCTAAATATATCGTACAATAATAATGATTCTCGACCCAGGTATGAATTATATCAAAGTTCTTGGGAAATAGGTCACATTAACATTTGGGATTACTATTTTTTCGTCTTTAGGTACGTTTTGGTTTCACGACCATCATCAGAAGACGTTTGAAAACTAATTCAGGTCAACTAAAGCGCGGGATTTATACTAATTGTACCAAGCACTAAATGTATCTATCGCTTTAATTTCAATTAAAAATGTCTACGTCGCAACAAAACACGAATAATTGAAATTTTAAAACATTAATGTCTAACATTTATGAATATGTATTAGAAAACCACTAAACAGTGATGTTTCTATAGTTTGAGGCGTCATATCTCAAAGACGAGTAAAAACACTCGACAACCAAAATCCCTTTGCGCCAAGTATAATGTAATAGTCCAGGCAACAAACCGGAAAATGAAAAAAAAATATTGTAAGCTAGAATTTCAAATTTTTTTTGCATTTTGTTCCCAATACCCGATAGATCATTCATGACTATCAAGACCGCGGAGGTTGAGCTTTCTATCCCCCCCCCCAAAAAAAACGGGGTTTCAACCCCCCAGAGGAGCATTCTTATAAAAACAATCCAAAATCATTGAATTAAGAGCCGAAAATGACCCCTAGTATGATTTTTGGGTCGCTGATCACGATTCCGCAGTTAGTTTTCTCGGAAAACTCCTTCCAGATGAGAAATTTGTAAAATTTATATATAATGTATAATTTATAATTTTGTTGCAAAAATGACCTCTAGTAGGTTTTTTGGGTCGCTGATCACGATTCCGCTGTTATTTTTCCTGAAAAGTCTCTCCAGATGGAAAATTCGGGAAATTTGAGATTTTCCTGAGACGATTATGAATAATAAAGTATAATTTAGTTGAAAAAATAACCTCTAGTACGTTTTTTATGTCGCTGATCACGATTCCGCTGTTATTTTTCCCAAAAAAGTCTCTCCAGATGGAAAATTCGGGAAATTTGAGATTTTCCTGAGACGATTATGAATAATAAAGTATAATTTAGTTGAAAAAAAACCTCTAGTAGATTTTTTCATGTCGCTGATCACGATTCCGCTGTTATTTTTGCCAAAAAAGTCTCTCCAGATGGAAAATTCATGAAATTTGAGATTTTCCTGAGACGATTATGAATAATAAAGTATAATTTAGTTGACAAAAAACCTCTAGTAGATTTTTTATGTCGCTGATCACGATTCCGCTGTTATTTTTCCCAAAAAAGTCTCTCCAGATGGAACATTCGGGAAATTTGAGATTTTCCTGAGACGATTATGAATAATAAAGTATAATTTAGTTGAAAAAAAAACCTCTAGTAGATTTTTTATGTCGCTGATCACGATTCCGCTGTTATTTTTGCCAAAAAAGTCTCTCCACATGGAAAATACGGGAAATTTGAGATTTTCCTGAGACGGTTATGAATGATAAAGTATAATTTAATTGAAAAAATTACCTCTAGTCGTTTTTGCGATCGGCGACCCCAAAAACATACTTGGTGTCATTTTCGGCTTTCAATTCATTCATTTTGGATTATTTTCATAAAAATGCTCCTCTGAGGGGTTGAAACCCCGTTTGGGGGGGGGTGAGGGGTAGAAAGGTCGACCCCCGCGGTCTTGATAGTCATGAATGATCTATGGGGTATTAGGAACAAAATGCAAAAAAAAAATCTTTTTTATTATGGCCTTTTTCCCGGCTTATTGCCTGGACTTAAAACAGATGTTTAAAATTTATGACTACAATAGAAAAAGTCGTTGCTGTACTAATATGACTGATTCAGCTTTCTATAGACAATTGTAATACAACTGGAAATATTTTAAGGACATGTCTTGGAAGCCAAAATGAGGACAATACATATGTTCAAGTTCGATTTTCATTTGTTTCAGAGATAATTAGGTTTTTCTTTTTAAAAAGTTAATCATAATGATAACGTTGTCCTAAACGACAATTTGAAACACAATATTAAGTAGGCAAGTGTCGTAAAAACTGAGTTTTATGGGATTGTAAAAATGCCTCACATATTCAGTCATAAAGAATGTGAGGATATCATGTTTGTTTATGGTTTCTGTGATAGTAGTACTGGGCCTTACCGAGGAATGTTATGTACATTTTTTTGGAAGTTCATTTAGAGGAAATATTGGACGAAGTACCTTTTAATATTCGACCACGTATTATCTGCCAACATGATGGAGCGCATTATTCAAATAATGTAAGAAATTTTCCGAATATCCATTTCGGGGGTCGTTAGTTTGGCAGAGGCGGGCACCCTTGGCCACCGAGATCACCGGATTTCAATCCCCTAGATTTTTTCCTTTGGGGATGCACGAAGTCGTTGGTTTATGCTACGAGAATGGACACAAGGGATGCTTTACTAGATCCCATTCTTAATGCTACGTCGCTCATTACAACGAATCATCGTTCACTAGAACTCGTTACTACTTCAATTTATAAACCCGCAAATAAGTCTATGAAAGTGGGCGGAGAATATTTCGAAAATTTGTTGTGAATTAACGCTATTTGCTTATTTTTTGTTTTGTTGGTTTTGTAATAAATTTTTCTTCAGTTTTTAAATTGCAATTAATCAAAGTATCTCTGAGACAAGTGAAAATCGGACATATGAGCTTATTTTGCTTCTTTTATGGGTACACGATTTTAAACAAAGAAGTACTTAGAAATTTGCAAGTGTTTGATTGATTGAATTTGTATAAATTTGACTCAATAATTGTACATCGGTTCTACTATTTACCGAATTAGCATTACGTTTTATGTGAATCATCTTTTATAATAATTGGTTTATTCTGCTAATATACCTGCATTAATAGTTTATGATCAAAACAATTTTTAGCAAAGACAGTGGCATTTTTTAAGTTTTTGTTTTTAGTGCTATACTTTTGGCCATACATTCTATTTCGTAAATATTGTTCAGAGATTCCTGTGTAAGTCCCATCACAATTTAATTTATATACCTTGTGGGTTTGTTTGTCTTCAAGTATTGAAGGTTTTAGATTTGAAAAATATGTACAACACTGTTAGTAGGTTTATGCGCAACATTTATGTCATACTTATTTGAACATTTCTTAATTTTCTCTGAGGTATCCGGAGATCTGAGAAAATTAACAAATGTTCAAAAAAGTGTGAAAAATCTTGCTCATAAACCTACTAGCAGTGTTGGTAAATGTTTTTCAAATTTAAAACCGTTAATACCTTCAGGCAAACAAATGGATGGGACTTATACAGGAATAATATTTGCAAAAAATAATGCATGGCCGTAAGTATAGCACTAAAACCTTCACTGCCTTTGCTAAACATTATTTTGATTATAACCATTATTTCGGTTATAAAAATGTTGATATTTTAGGTGAAGAAACCAATAAAAGATCTATCCTGGAGCTGATTCACAATAAGTCGGTAACTAGTAGAACCGATGTACGATCATTGAGTCAAAATATGCATGGTAAGATGTACTTTTTTCCTAGAATGTTAAATATAATGCCTGCATTCGATTTTTTGAAACAAATATGTTTAGAACTCCATTTTACATGAGATCAAACTCCAGAAACATATAAATTTTCCAAAATCGCGAAAAACATCTCGTAATATTCATGTATAATATACTTTTCTTTGGGAATTTTTTTTTAAGAGCATCAAATCGCCAGACATTTCGTATGTTTCAAAAAATACATGAATATTACGAGATGTTTTCTCGATTTTGGAAAATTTGTATGTTTTTGGAGTTTGCTCTCATGTAAAATGGCATTCTAAACATTTTTTCCAAAAAATCGAGTGCAGGCATTATATTCAACATTTTAGAAAAAAGTACATCTTACCATGCATATTTTGACGGTTGTTTCGTTTTCCGGAAAATTCTTGGGAAATTTTATACTGCCATAGCTACATATTGTTGAAATCGCCATTCTAAACACTTTTTCATTATTTTGATTTTCTCCAAAAACGCAAAGGTAACGATATATTGCGAAAAAAACAATTCTTATATATACAGGATGTTTCAGTTTTTTCGTTCATAACTTCGATAGAACTTCTACAAATAATAGGGGTCTTTCATATAAAATTTTTCTCTAAATCACTTCGTTTACGAGATACAGGGTGTTGGAATTGAAAAAAAAATTAGTTTTTTGCGAATATCTCCAGAACCGTTCATCGTATAGAAAACAGCTTTTGTAAGCAATCTCTACTCATAGTAAGCTATGTTTCGTGTGATAAAAATAATTTTTTTTTCTCATAATTGGTGAAGATTATGAAAGGGTAGTGGTTCTTTTTCTCCCCAACTTCTACGCCACTGGAAAAAGTACGATATTGAGATGCCCATTTGAACCGACAATGTTTTTCGACATAAAAGTAGATTTTTCTCGAAAACAGTCAAGTTTGGAGCTTATGACGAAGAGTACCTTTTTTGTGTAGAAAACATTGGCGGTTCAAACGGGCGTCTCAAAACCGTACTTTTTCCAGTGGCATAGAAGTTGGGAAGGAAAACAACCACTACTCCTTCGAAATCTTCACCAATTATGAATTAAAAAAAAAATGTATAGCACAAAACATAGCTTACTATGAGTAGAGATCATTTTCAAAAGTTGTTTTCTGTACAATGAACGGTTCCGGAGTTATATCGTTTGCCGAAGTTATGTCCCATACTATATTTTTATTTATAAATGCAAAATGTTTCCTCGATTTCCGGAAATTGGCCTGTTTTTATCAAACTTTTGTGAACTATTTGTAGAAGAAATTCCGAGCTTTAGTCGATTTGAATTAGTACTCAAACGCCTTCTGCTGATGGTCGCGATACCGAAACGTACGTAAAGACGAAAATACAGTAGACATAAGTATTAATGTGACCGATAATTTTTTTTTTGTAAAGTTCCGCTCCACCCTAGTATTTATGACTAGCCTAGCTACAAACAACGTATCTAAAGAATACTACCAACGGCTGATTCGATCTCGTGTTCGTTGAGACTTTGCATCTGCAATTCGGGATACTCGAAATCCATTTCATTCTTAATCTCGTGGATTCCTTCGAAACATATCGACTTTACGGCCGAATCCAACTCTTCCATTTTGTACGTGAAAATATCCTCTTCGACGATCATCGTGCCGTTACTATCGGGATTCGGATCAGAGATCGTACGCATCGTCGAGTTCTCGTCTTCGTTCGTCGAATTGCTAATTCTCGAATCCCTTCCCGAACTAGCATTGTCGCTTTTCACGCTCGACTCGCTCGTATCGTCGCTTTCCGACGAAACGTAAACGTTCGTTGGCGCGTCTTCCCCGACTTTCACCGAATTCCCCGAACCCGATTCTTCGTTTTCCGTTTCTTCGATCACCTCGTCGTCGTCGTCGGACGACGTGCCGATCTCGAGTTTCACCTCGTTGTTCGATGGCGTTTCGTTGTCGGAATCCTCGTCCGAATCGGACGAACACTCGACCTGTTCGATCAAACTCTCGTAATTGATATCGGACGCGTCTTCGTACATTTCGATCTTAGGAGGCGGCGTCTTGTCGTAACCGTTCGTTTTGATCGTTCGGTCTTTCTTAGCGACAGCGCGCGATTTCGTTTCTTGCGCCACCTCCAACAGGTTCCAATCGAAGTTCTCGTGAATGGCCATGTGCAATTTCAATTTGGAACTGGCGTTGTGGTAGCGGCCGCATATCCTGCAGATGAAGTTCGAGCCGAAACCTTGACCGTGCAAGAGAGTGGGATGATTCTCGCGCAGATGGCGCTGCAACATACTGTAATCCAGGTTGGTTTTCAGACAGATTCCGCACACGGTGGCCGCTACGCTCTTGTGGCAACGGATGTAGTGTTGCCACAGATGTTTCTTAGCCGGCCACGTTTTCAGGCAAATTTCGCACAAAGAGGGCGAGTCGCTGTTCACGTAAACGGTACGTTTCGAGCTAGTGTACTGAGGATTCGGGGAACCGTCGTTGTCCTCGTATTTTCTTGGAATCGTCGCGTCGTTGGATACTTTCTCCATGGTTTGTGGAACTGGGACGTGTTGGTGCGGAAACTCGTTCGCTACTTTAATCGTTTGGATCACGTCGTTTTTTTTGGTGACAAAGTGATTATTCGATTCGTCTTCGTTGACCTTTTTTCCGAGCAGACGCTTCTCCAACAGCGATATTTTGACGTTGCGAGCGAAAATATCGTCGAATTGCATCGCTTTGCGTTCCGGTGGAGGCTGTGGCGGCGGCGTGTCGTCGCTTCGCGCGTCATCGCTTTCCTCGTCGCCTTCCGATTCGGTGACGACGTCGCGTTTTATCGCCGGCGGCAGGGGCGTTTGCGCGATCTCCGACGTTTTGATTTTGTTGGCGCGATTCGCGTGGCAGTTTTCGTAATGATCTTGCAGATCTTGCTCGGTATCGAACACGTCCAAACACGTTTTGCACGCTTTGAAGATGCGTCCGTGCGATTTGTTCAGATGATCGAACGTTTTCCACTTGCTGCCGTAGTTTTTACCGCACACCGGACACGACGTGAGCGGCGTCAGTTCGTCGCCGTGGACGAGACGTACGTGGTTGCGCAGCATGTGTTGATTCTCGAACAGCTTCAGACAGATGCCGCAGCTCAGACTCAGAATTTTCCGGTGCAAACTCAAGATGTGCATCTTGAGTTTGATCTTCGACGGCAGGGGATCGGCGCAAAACTGGCAAACGTACGAATTGCAATGGTCTTCGAGGTGTTCGGTGAGATTGCTTTGACTGCGCAAGATGTTGCCGCATAATCTGCACACCAACTGACAGCCGGGATGCGTGAATCGAATGTGCGCCACGATTTCGCACTTGCTCTGCGCCTTCTGCCCGCAAATCTCGCACGCGTACTCCGAATGGTAATTGACCAGATGCTTGGCCAAACTCTGGCGATCTTTGAAGATCCTCGCGCACGATTTGCATCGCGTCAACAGGTCTTTCTGTAGACGCGGTCGGCAGTTTTTCTTGTGTTTCTTCAACATCAACTTCTTGACGAACCCCTTGCCACACTTGGGACACTTGAAATCGCCCTCGTTCGGCGGAGGCGTGTAATTGGTGATGATGTTCGTGTACAGATCGCTGGACGTGTCGATCTCTTTCGGCGCTCCGATCAGTTCCGACTTGACGTTGACGTAATTGTTGATTTCGCCCTCCGATTCGTCCGGATCCGAGGCCTGGTGATTCGTGCTGTTCTCCTCGAAATCGCTACCGAGACTCTTTTTTTCGCGTTTCAACAGTTCCTGACGCATGAAACTCTGTTTGACCGATTGGAAATCGAACGCTTGGAATTTTTGCGACATGAAATCGTCCGCGAAACCGTCGATCGACGGGACTGATGCGATCGGTTCCGTTTTGATTTTCCCCCCTTTGGTGATGTGGATCTTGTTGAAGTGTTGCGACAGGTGATATTTGGAAGCGCTCGTTTTGTAGCAGATTTGACAGGTAACGCTCGGATGGCCTTTGTGCAGACGGTTCACGTGTTTCCAAAGATGCGAATTGCGACCGTAGAACTTGTTGCATAGGTCGCAGTGGAAGATGGAATGTTGATTGCGGCGATGCGTGCTGAAATCTTTGAACGATTCGAAATTGGTAAGGTTGCATTCACTGCACGATAAGCCTTTCAGAATCGGAGGAGAACCAACTGAAACAACAATTAGAACAAATGAAAGCATGGGGCTAACACAAATAAATGAAATGAAAGATAGTAGGGAGAATATAAACAATACGGGTGAATTTATTTTTTTGAAGTCTATATGCACATTGAAAGAATATGGATGATTCAAAATCCTGAAATAAATAATGAATGCAAAATATTACTAAAAATTATATTTGTTTTGCTAATATCTTGTGTATTACCTTCATTCATAAATACAACCATTCAGAAGAATACTAATCAAACTCAATTTAAATTATAAAATATAATTGTTATAAAAAAATCGATGGTGGAAGCCGTTACTTTGTGATAATTCATCATATTGATATAATAAAACACTCACTACTATTTCGTTTTTTAACACTTATATTGATTATATTAAGCCCTCTTTGGCAGATATTTTCATGTCTTATATTGAAGAAACTATAATGAATTCCACTCTGCTGATTTAGATATGAGCCCCCTATTTCCCATTTTTCACAAAATTAAAGTTTTGCGTCTTTGTTTATAGAAAAATTTTGTTTTTATAATAGCAAAAAATTCAGATATTTTTTAATGAAAAGAAAGTATTTTTTATGGGTTTTTGTGTTATTCTAAAGATTAATTATAAGAAATTTTGGCAAAATCAATTTCAAAAACATGTCGTCAATTTGATTTTTGTAGTGAATCTATGTAATTAAAACCATGTATTGTTTGGAAATGATAATACACAAAAAATATAGATATTTTTTAGTAAAAAGGATGGGTTTTTGAGTTACTTAGAAGATTAATTATACAAAAATTTGGCAAAATGAATTTCAAAAACATGCCATAAGATTTCATTTCATTTTTGTAGTAATTATATGTAACTAAAAACATGTATAGATTGGAAATAATAATATAAGCGAAAAATAAAAAAAAGCGGCGTTAAGACTTTTTTTTTGTTTTTATAATAACAAAAAATACAGATATTTTTTTTAGTGTCAAGAAAGTATTTTTATGAGTTTTTGAGTTATTTAGAAGATTAATTATAAAAAATGTAGGCAAAATGAATGTTTAAAAACATGTCATATGATTTGATTTAATTTTTGTAGTAATTCTATCTAACTAAAAACATGTATAGCTTGGAAATAATAGTAGACAATGATAATATAAACGAAAAATAGAAAAAAGGGGCGTTGATATTTTTATTTTGTTTTCATAATAGCAAAAAATAGATATTTTTTAGTGGAAAGGTATTTTTTATAGATTTTCGAGTTATTCAGAAGATTATTTATGAAAAATGTAGGCAAAAAGAATTTTAAAAACATGTCACATGATTTGATTTAATTTTTGTAGTAATTCTATCTAACTAAAAACATGTTTAGCTTGGAAATAATAATAGACAATAATAATATAAACGAAAAATAAAAAAAATGGGCGTTGATATTTTTATTTTGTTTTCATAATAGCAAAAATAGATATTTTTTAGTGGAAAGGTATTTTTTATAGATTTTCGAGTTATTCAGAAGATTAATTATGAAAAATGTAGGCAAAAAGAATTTTAAAAACATGTCACATGATTTGATTTAATTTTTGTAGTAATTCTATCTAACTAAAAACATGTATAGCTTGGAAATAATAATAGACAATGATAATATAAACGAAAAATAGAAAAAAGGGGCGTTGATATTTTTATTTTGTTTTCATAATAGCAAAAAATAGATATTTTTTAGTGGAAAGGTATTTTTTATAGATTTTCGAGTTATTCAGAAGATTATTTATGAAAAATGTAGGCAAAAAGAATTTTAAAAACATGTCACATGATTTGATTTAATTTTTGTAGTAATTCTATCTAACTAAAAACATGTTTAGCTTGGAAATAATAATAGACAATAATAATATAAACGAAAAATAAAAAAAATGGGCGTTGATATTTTTATTTTGTTTTCATAATAGCAAAAATAGATATTTTTTAGTGGAAAGGTATTTTTTATAGATTTTCGAGTTATTCAGAAGATTAATTATGAAAAATTTGGCAAAAAGAATTTTAAAAACATGTCACATGATTTGATTTAATTTTTGTAGTAATTCTATCTAACTAAAAACATGTATAGCTTGGAAATAATAATAGACAATGATAATATAAACGAAAAATAGAAAAAAGGGGCGTTGATATTTTTATTTTGTTTTCATAATAGCAAAAAATAGATATTTTTTAGTGGAAAGGTATTTTTTATAGATTTTCGAGTTATTCAGAAGATTATTTATGAAAAATGTAGGCAAAAAGAATTTTAAAAACATGTCACATGATTTGATTTAATTTTTATAGTAATTCTATCTAACTAAAAACATGTTTAGCTTGGAAATAATAATAGACAATAATAATATAAACGAAAAATAAAAAAAAGGGCGTTGATATTTTTATTTTGTTTTCATAATAGCAAAAATAGATATTTTTTAGTGGAAAGGTATTTTTTATAGATTTTCGAGTTATTCAGAAGATTAATTATGAAAAATGTAGGCAAAAAGAATTTTAAAAACATGTCACATGATTTGATTTAATTTTTGTAGTAATTCTATATAACTAAAAACAAGAATATGTTGGAAATAATGCACAATAATACTATAAAACGAAAAAAAGGGCCTCTAAGACTTTTATTTTGTTTTTATAATAGCAAGAAATATAGATAATTTTTTTGAGAAAAGTATTTTTTATGGGTTTTTGAGTTATTCAGAAGATTAATTATGAAAAATTTAGGCAAAATGAATTTTAAAAACATGTAATAAGATTTGATTTAATTTTTTTATTTTATAGTAATTCTATGTAACTAAAAACATGAATAGGTTGGAAATAATAATGCACAATAATAATACAAACGAAAAATAAAAAAGCGGCGTTAAGACTTTTATTTTGCTTTTACAATAGCAAAAAATATAGATATTTTTTTGAGAAAAGGGAGTATTTTTTATAGATTTTTGAGTTATTGAGAAGGTTAATTATAAAAAAATTAGGCAAAATGAATTTTAAAAACATGTCATAAGATTTGATTTAATTTTTTTAGTAATTCTATGTAACTAAAGACATGTATTGGTTAAAAATAATACACAATAATAATATAAACGAAAAATAAAAAAATGCGGCGAGACAGATAGCCGAACCGTGAAGGGGCTTACACCACAGTTAGTATAACACAATTTAGTATAAGGTTTTGAGATAATTAGCATTCCTACACGGTTTAAAATTTGCCTATTTTTCTCGTATTTACTGCGTTATTTCGGAAATGTTTAAGATGCCATCTGGTCCAGTCAATGGGGGCTTATACCTCTTATTCAAGTTCTACAAAATTAATTTCGATGAAACCTTATGCAATGGGTTAGTAATGAAGTAATGACGACTCGAAAATTCCTAAAAGTGGGGGAGGGGAAATGTAAAAGCAAGAAACGAAATCAAAAAAAAATTCAGGTGAATGTACGATCAACATTTAAGTTTTTTTTATTTTCAACTGTTTTCTCAAGTGCGTTTTGTCCGTTTTTTTGGAAAAACATGAAAAACTACCAATTTCTTAGACATTTTAGGGGTTTCAAAATATTTCATTGAAAAAATTCAGACATTGGAGCCTTCTAAACAATTTTTGTTCTTACATTTTTTACATGCTTTTTTTCCCAGTTACAGACAATTTTTCGCGACGACAAAAGTATTAAATTTTTTAATGATTATACCGAAACAAATGATTTTTTGGGAAAAGTTATTGATAAAAAGCCTAATTTTAACCGTTAGTTACACATAAAGTAATATTACATTGTTACTAATTTATATTTGTCATATTTTGTTAAATTTAATAGAAGAATTAATTCTTTTTTAATTCGAAACGAGCTTAAGTTTTTTTGTATTGAGTCATTATAATAAATAAAATAAATATGTTTCGAAGAACAAAAAACACAAATAGTAATATCAGGAAAAATAAAGAACTTACCTTGATCGCAATTCGGATTAAACTCGATATAATCGGAAGGATCGAACATCTTCAATTGTTTCTTGCACGTTTCCAACAAAAAGTCATGCACCAGAACATGATTTTCCAAAGATTTCGCGTTGTCCTCTCCATACTTACAAATCTGACAGTGATACCGTGTGACCGGTGTGTCGACAACGCAAACGTTAACGTGACTCTTGAGATTGACTAGTGAGGTAGTTTGAAGCGTACATAAGCCGCACATGAGCGAGGCTTGTTGGGAATGTTTGATTCGTAGGTGCGTGTAGAGATCAAGTTTGGCCTGGCACGTTAACGAACATAACGGACACACCAGAGATTGTCGTTGAAAGTCTTGTATGGTTGGTAACTGGACCGGTTCGAGGGACTGATCGTCATCTGAAATCGACCACAAGGAAAACTATAATATTATAATTAGTAGCCGCGACTTCGTTTCGAGTTAAACTGCCACCAAAAGCTTACTCTCAGATAGATCTTTGAATGTCTTAAGAACAGATCACAAAATGGGAAAAAGAAACAAATTACGATACAACTCTACAATTAAGGTATAAAAATGTAGGACTCACCTATGCTATCACTTTTTTTGAGATCAGATATTTTGAGGAGATTTGGTAATTTCTTTCTCTTGTCAGCAGAATTTTCCGCCGATAATACTATTTGAGCCATGTCGATGCCGTGGATTTCGAAAACGTGAGCTGCCAAAGCTGTGGGACCAGAAAACTGTGTTTCGCACAGCAAACAAATTTGGAATAAATTCGTTCCCATATCCTTTTCCACCTAATACATAACAAAAATTACAGGAAATATTCAATATTCACCATTAATTATGAAGAATAAAATGAAACTAATTTAATCAATGGATGAGATTGTAGTAATATTAAAGCGTGATTGATGATTTTCGAAAATGGATCAGAAATATAGAAATAGATAAATATACTTATATTTAATAAATCTCAAAAATCTTTTGACTACAACTCAACAATTGGTTTAACATTAGGAATCATATATGGGCAATTCTAAATTAAAGGAGACGACCAATTGGGGGGGGGAGCTCCTTGACTTGCCTTTACTTTTAAGCTATTGCATCTAGCTTTTATCGCGGGCTTTGAGCGCGGCGACCGAATCAAGAAAAAATCAAAAAACAAATACCGTAACGAAATATCCTAAGACACACCACTCCGCCTACCATGTAGCTCGGCCGAGCTTAAAATTGTCGAAATGTTAACTTTGAACCTTTTAAAAGGTCGTGATAGCCCCAAACTGGGTCGAAAACTGTTTTGAATTGGTTAATTTTCGATAAATCGAATGACGTTCACGTGAGAAGCGCGTAGCTCGCGAGTTAGAAAAGTGCAAATTTACGGTACATAGAACGTCTTAACGAGGACTTTTCGCATGCGGTTTTCGCTCCATGTCGTTAGTTTATGAACGGGGCCAACTAAATAGCATAGTCTCGGGCCCCAAAATGTTGATTAAATAGGAAAATTTAATTAAAACAATTTGAGGTATTCTCAGCTGTCACCTACTAGCATCTGACATGCGACGTACGAAAGGGAATTTTCTAGCTACTTAAATATACCGAAAGCGGCTAAAAGCTAGCGGCCCATAGCCCAAAATACTTTATTACAACTGGCGCCGGCCGCACGGGGTTCGAAACGGCCCCAAATTAACAAAATAGAGGTAAAATGTATAAACTCTAACTTACGCGCAGCAAGCTCCTCGAGGATATGTCAAAATTATTACGTTCGTAGTTAATTACATAAGACGTCTGGCGTTCATGCAATTGTGTTTTTATACAATTCGAACCTTCTAATTTCGATAGGCCACCTGAAAATCCCGGAGCCGGAAGCGCTGTCGAGATCTGAACGTTAAAACTTTCGTATAAAATTGTGTTTACAAGTCAACAGTCAACTGACACTTGTCACCATAGATAACTCTACTACCGGTAGTAGAGTTATCTATGCTTGTCACAGAATACTCTTCATAGAGATCAAGATGACACTCTTTTTTATTCATAATTCGTGAAGATTTTGAAGGGGTAGTGGATGTTTTTCTGCCCAACTTTTTCCAGTGGCGTAGTGCTATGCAATAGCTTTACCGCGGCAGTCCCCGAGTGCCACACGTTTAATTTTTTTCCGTTTCTACATCGTACTTGACCTCGTTTACCGGCATATAGAGATTAAAATACCCTTTAAAAAGTTTTTTATGAATTTCATCTATTTTTTGGGTTGTTTTTCAACGAAAATGTCAAAAAACTGTTTTTGACCCCAGAAATCGACATTTATAATAAATAAACGTCCAAGAAGTCATTTCCGGTCGGAAATTGGCCGCTGAATCCGGAAATGGTGTCAGTTTCCTCACATAACGCATCATTTTCTATCCATTGGCTGATTTTCGCCAAAATATTTTTTTTTTTTTTGACGGCGTCAAATCGGTGTGAGCAGCCTGATATAATTTTTTTTTAATCTGCGTATTTTTACTTCAGCTTTACGATAAAATGAGAATTCTTCTGACTAAATTGATTTTAGAAGTCGAAAAATCGAAAAAACGACAAAAAACAGTTTTTACTGTACAAAAATCTGTCGTCAGGTCGCTGACAAGTCTTTTTTTGGGACATATGACCCCGGAATCGGATTCAGCGAGAAATTTTACGATAAGAAAACAGTTCCCGAACGTCAGCCAACAGTTTTTACACTCCAGTATACCATTAATTTAACGCCAAAAACCAGGTAAAAGTAATTTTCTTCCAGTTTTTGACCTTTTTCGACCTCAAAGTTGCAGAATTTAGAATTGTAAGTAGGGTATTTGGATTACTTGGACAACTTTCGATCGAAAACATGCTATTACATTATGGTGCTTTGGAAAAGCAGTTTGAAAAAAAAGCTTTTTGGTAGCTGTAAATCTAGAGACTTCGTTTTTTTTTGTAATGTTTGAAGTCTTAAAGCTTTAAACCGACTAAAATCGTGATCAAAATAACTGATTTTTATGTAAAATTTCCCAAGCATTCTGATTTTGACAATTTTTCAATCCCACATGATGATCCAGAGCCACAAAATTACTAAATTATATTCGGTTTCGTTGTTTTGCCTCCTATTTTTTGCGCTTTGTTGAATTTTGTGGCTATAGGTCATCACGTGGGATTGAAAAATTGTCAGAATCAGATTGCTTGGGAAATTTTACATCAAAATCAGTCAATTTTGATCACGATTTTAGTCGATTTAAAGTTTTAAGAAACAAACTTCAAAAATTACAAAAAAAAAAAGAACTCTCTAGATTTGCAGCTACGACAAAGCATTTTTTCAAACTGCTTTTCCAAAGCACCAAAATATTTGAAAAAAATAATGTAATAGCATGTTTTCGATCGAAAATTGTCCAAGTAATCCAAATATCCTACTTACAATTCTAAATTCTGCAACTTTGACGTAGAAAAGGGTCAAAAACTGGAAGAAAATTACTTTTACCTGGTTCGTTGGCGCAAAATAATGGTATACTGGAGTGTACAAACTGTTGGATGACGTTCGGGAACTATTTTCTTATCGTAAAATATCCCGTTGAATCCGCTTCCGGGGTCATATGTCCCAAAAAAAGACTTGTCAGCGACCTGACGGCAGATTGTTGTCGTTTTTTTTTAGTTTTTTAGATTTTTCGACCTCTAAAATCCATTTAGTCAGAAGAATTTTTATTTTATCGTAAAGTTGAGGTAAAAACAAGCAGATTTCGGTAAAAAAATTGGCTGCTCACACCGATGTGACGCCGTAAAAAAAGGAATTTTGCCTAAAATCAGCCAATGAATAGAAAATGATGCGTTATGATTATGGAAGGAAACTGAAACCATTTTCGGATTCAGCGGTCAATTTTCGATCGGAAATGACTTCTTAGACGTTTATATTTACAATAAAATGTCGATTTCTGGGGTCATATAGTTATTTTTGTATTAAGTGCGTAAAATGAGTGTTTTTTTAATGGCACATGAGTGTTAATTCTCTCGAATGTGCCATGAAAACATGAATTTTATACACGAAATACAAACAACATTTTTTGTACAATTGTGAATGTGAATTTATATCGTCTGAAATATATTAAAAATAAATACTTCCAACATAACTTCACAGCATTCAGTGGTCTTTCTGTGTCTATAGAAAATGAAATTTTTTTATGATTAATTGACTCTGTTAAAAATAAATCCTTCAAAAAGTAATATTTCATGTTTATTTTGTGAATTATTTTGGCAGTGAAAAAAAGTAAACATTTACCCATCAATAGAGTTGCAGAAATGTCAAGTTTTTTTGACAGTTGTACAAAAAACAGTTTTTTGACATTTTCGTTGAAAAACAACCCAAAAAATTGAAAAAATTCGTAAAAAACTTTTTAAAGGGTATTTTAATCTCTAAATGCCGCTAAACTAGTTCAAATATGATGTAGAAACGGAAAAAAATTGCCCCGACAAGTTCCGCAGACCCCCTTGGCCATCCCCTTTAATTTAGAATTGCCCATTTAGTAAGATATTAATGCTCTTAAAAACATACCTGTTCAAACACATCATGCTCTGTTACTGTTGCTTCTGTTTTAATAATAGGATGGTACTCATTAACGTCACTTTCAACAATATCGAATGGAATCTCATTCTGGCATTCTAGACTTTTATATTCCACCTTCTTAGGTTGTTTACTTTTTCTCCTACTTGAAGTATCCAATTTGCATATTTTAGTGGGATAACTTTCGATAACATTGCTTTTTCTCTTACCGACTTTTCTCTGATGTATTTCATTGATCAAATTATTTTCAACATCATCAAAATATTGCTTATTGGTACATGTTTTCATAGAGAGCAAATTATCCACAAAATTATCTATTTTAATGTTTGAGAAATCGTTTGGTAATTGTAATTTCACATTGTTCTGTGAATTAACCTCTGTATCTGATACTTCAGAATCAATTTCATAATCTACTAAAGGATGTTTACCATTAGATGATAATGTGCTTGGTTTATTTCCATCAATGTTCAAATTGTATTCTTCAGCATATTTTGTGACTAAGAGGTCTATATAATCATCTGTTTGAATATTTTGATCTGCAGTTAAATTTGATATATTTGTCATGCAACCCTTTTCGTATCTTCTTTTTGTTTTCAAACATGATTCTGTTATGTCATATTGTGATTCTAATATTATGATATTTTGCAAACAATGTTTAATAAAGCTATAAAAGTTATCCACATTTTCTACACATTCTTCACATATCGTATCTGGTAACAAAGAGTGTTGAGAAACCTGCAAATGCAAAGAAAATAAAATATGGCTTAAAACTGTAAACAAAGGATTTAAAGGTATAATGTGACTGAAAAATGATCTTAAACACATATAGGATGATGAAATGACTCTATATACATAGATGCAAACATAAATGATTGATAGAAAATCGAAATAAATAAACTCACAATGATGGGTAGACATGTTTCTATCCTGTATTTTAATCCTTCTGTTTTGAAAATGTTTGAATAATTCTGCCCCAATTTCCCACATATTCGACATAATTTTGTCTCCATTTTTCAGCATGGTGTCATCTCTTATCTACATTATTCATAATTGTTGAAAAAATCTTCAAAAAAGCAATGCATCAAAGAATAAGAACACCACCTGTATCTTGTAATCATGTTTTTCTAAATTACGAAGTTCCAGTTAGTCATTGGGGGCATTGTTTAATGGAAACCTTTAAAGTTGGACGAAGTCAGTTACATTGCAGCTGAATTTTGCAAATCGAACGCAGTTTGCAAATTTAGCCAGTTCTGTTTTGCAAATTTTATTCATCACAAACACTATTATGACGCCATTTTCGGTAGTTAACTGATTCGCCCATAGATGGCCGACGTTTTGCGAAAAACTTTCGCGTTTGGTTCATTTCGGCTACGATTAGAAACAAATGAACTACAATAATTGTTTGTTTAGTCATGAATTGCGGGCTGAGCGGCGAGGGAATTTGTCATAAAATGACGTCTATTTAACCTCCGTGTTTCCTGTTTGTTGTGTTTACGTTTAAAATTAATACCTTTTCAAGACCATAAGATGGCTTTGAATAATTTTTTCGATTTTTTTCAGAAGGGAAAAGTACGTATTAGTATCTAATTAATTTTATATAATCTTACTCAGTAACAACTAAAAGTATAATTTGATTTTAGACGTTTAAACCTAAGAAAAAATTTCCCCATGGCACTATTCGATACAGTCTACACAAACAAGCATGTGCAAGTTTAAATTCTGGTATAAATTTGCGAGCAGCAGTTAAGCTTCCTCCTGGAGAGGATTTGAATGATTGGATTGCTGTCCATGGTAAATAGAAGTGAAATGAATGTCTGCATTTATTGTAATTTGTCTTACATTTATAGTTGTGGATTTCTTCAATCGTATCAATTTGATCTATGGAACTATATCTGAATACTGTACAGAACAAACTTGTCCCACAATGTCTGGAGGACCTCGTTTCGAATATCTATGGGCTGATGGTCATAAGTATAAAAAACCTACACCACTACCAGCTCGGGAATATATAAGTCATCTTATGGACTGGATAGAAGGACAAATTAATAATCAAGCTCTATTTCCCTGTACTTCTGATTTACCGTTTCCAAAAAATTTCTCTAGTCATTGCAGTAAGATCCTGGCTCGTCTTCACAGAGTATTCGTACATGTTTATATACATCATTTCCAGAATATCGTCACCATCGCTGCTGTAAGTTATTGCGAAAAAGTTTTTTAATTTATTAATTTTTGAACTACTGTACATCATGCATAACTTTCTTCCAAGAACATTGTTGATTGACCTAAATTATCCTCTAACATATTGTTGCTTCGTAATCTTGCCAAGTCAGTGTCACTGAATGTGTTGACATATATTTACTTTACACGTATCCAATCCCACTTGAACTATTCCATATTATTATAGAGTTATTCCACAATTAGTGTTTAGAGTCGAGGATTACTCTCAGAAACTTCACCGACTCTTTGAGTTTTTGTTTGTTTTGAGCACAAAATTATTCCGAAAGACCAGCACGTATTCCTACCTGGAAGGTCTATATCTACGAACCTACTTTAATATGTGAATGATTGGTCCCCAAATTACGCCTCCTAGCTAAGTTGGAACACTATGGTTTCCCGGGTGAGTTATTGGGGTGGATATCAGCTTTTCTTTCTGGTCGTAAATTCAGAGTAAAAATTGGTTCAAGTTTTTCAGAATGTGTAGGTGTAGTTAGCGGCGTACCTCAGGGGTCTGTGATTGGCCCATTATAATTCTTAATTTATACTTCTGATATTGCAGAACTAGTTTCCTCTACATGTTCTCAATATGCAGACGATATTAAGTTGTATTAGAACCCTCTTTTACATCAAAATTCGCTTCAACATGATTTTGGAATGGTGTCATTTATGGCTGATACCATTAAATACGAGCAAATGCACTGTACTTCACATTGAAACGAACAATCCACATATTTCCTACCATCTTAATGGGTTGCAGCTAAGCACGTTGACTTCACAGAAAGACTTAGGTATCACCATCTCTGATAACCTCAGGTGGTTGCGCCACACTGAAGAAATGTGCATTGGGGCGAATACTTCTATATTTTTGTTTAACAAAGTTTTTTCCAATCTGTCAGTGCAAACATCATGCTTTATAAAACCTATTAGTCGAGGAAATAAAGCATTCCACATTCCAAACGCCCCCAGGTAATTTGTAGAGCATTGTGAGTGTCATAGTCATGATCGGCGACTTCGAAAACCCTCGAGAGCCAGAATTTGTTACATTTAATTAAGAAAAATTAACAAATTCCTAGAAGATGACGTGTTTACCCGGACTCAGGGTACACCAGGTGATGCAGAAGAGTTTTTTCACGTTATAATCATCACTAGCAACCTTTAAATCACCTCTTGAACAGTTGACAAACATTAAAAATGATTTTTTAGTCAATTTCATCGATATTTAGGGCGTCAGAACGTCTGGATACCCCGGGGGAGGTCCAAGGGGACCTTAGGGAATTTTCTTGATAGCATATTCGTGTTCAGCGACCCCAAAATCCCCCGACAAACCAATTCGAGTCCGTTTTCTTTATTCACCTCTAAAAGTGCACTCAATAAAATGCATTTTTTGGCTGTAGAAATGCAATAAATTAAAAAAAATACCGGACAAATTTTCTAAATCACTTTCTGAATCGAATGCAGAAAACCGCATCTCAATCCATCCAACTGCGCCAAGTTTGGAAGGTTTGGCCTATTTTAGTGCTTTATTTCCTCGAGTATACAACGTGATTTACGTAGGCCGTGCATTAGAAGTTTTTCAACTTGGAGTTGGACTAGTAACTTGAAATTTGGTATGCTGTCATAATTGATCATGTGCGTTCTACCTCAAATGTTTTTAGTCCTACAATTATACTATGCCAAAAGTCGGTACCAACTTTCTTATTTTAAATGGAAACCTAATGTTTTTTTGTCATGGTTCGATTGGCCTTCTGATTATGACTTTAGACAACCTAAGTTATGTTTACTTATCTATCACAGTTTTTGAGATATGTCCATTTTTCTGAAAAAAATTACGGCTGTAGTAGTTTACGAAAACACGTGTAGCCCGCAAACTGTTCAAAATTAGGAAACCAAATTTATGGAGCAGTTAGCTGGTAGTCCAGGCTAACACCTGATGTCCCATCGACGGTCCCATTTTGTACCATATGGGCGCAGGCGATTTTTGAATGTCGCAATATAAAATTGTCAAAAACTCAATTTTTTCAAATGGCACCTACCATTTTTTTCAACCATTCGAAAGAAAATTGAATTTTAGGATGAGTTATTTCAGCATTCCCTATACCCAAGTTCCACCTCTATCGAGTTATTCAATAAAAATCAAGAAATGCCTTATCCTGCCGAATGATTGTGTGTATGCCATGGAAACAAAAGAAAATTGTAATAATTTAATCAAAAATATTGAACAATATTGACAGAACTCTAGCGTAAATGTTCAATATGACTACCATTGTTGTTCAAACATTCTATTATTCTACTTTCAATAGATTGCGTAGCACGTCTGATTTCGTTGGGATCGAGACTGTCAAAAGTCTGTATTATTCTAAGTCTCAACTCATCTATATTGTGAACTGGTGAAGAATAGACCAAATCTTTTACCCTACCCCAAATATAAAAATCTAAAGGGGTAAGATCTGGAGATCTTGCAGACCAGAGAAAGGGTCCTCGATTTCCCCACCAACGGTGCTCGAACATGGATCTCAATGTGGTAAACACCGTTCGTGTATTGTGCGTTGGTGCCCCATCCATCTGGTACCATGAACGTGCAGCTCTAGCCAGTGGCAAATTGTCAAGAACTGTTTCTATTACGTTTCGAAGAATTTCTACATATCTGTCACCATTCAGATTTTCATCGTACATAAAGTAGCGTACCTCTTGGTTCATTACCAAACAAAACACATTTATTCGAAATTGTACTTGATTTTCAACTTCGAACACCATATGTGGATTTTCAGAAGCCCAAAAATGTCGATTGCGCCTATTGTAAACTCCCTGCTGACAAAACTTTGCCTCATCACTCCAAATTATGTTGTCTAAGAATCCGGCGTGCTCTTGTATTTTGAGTAATAAGTCCTCGCAAAAGTTTACTCTACGGGGAAAGTCACCTGGGTGTAATTTTTGCAATCGTATAAATTTGAAAGGATGTAGCTTATGGCGGTGTAAAATGGTTTGTATTGCAGAGTATGAAAATCCCAATTCCAAAGACGCCGTTCGTATTGAGGCTTGAGGATATGCTTGAAAATATCCGAGAATGGTAATTTGATTATCGTCATTGCCAGTTAGTGGTTTGACTCTCGTAACGGGTCTAGCCATCTTCCCAAAATGTATAAAATTAGTTTTCAATCGTGAGAACTTGCCCCGTGTCATCCTCGGTAAGTTTGGATATTTCAAATTAAACTCTCGGACAGTTCGCTGCACAATTTTTTGACACATGCCGTGGATAACAAACAAGTCAAACACAACTTCGTTTGTATAATTTTCCATATTCCAATCAATTTTATTTAAGAATTAGGACGACTCGTTTTTACTTTGACAGAATAGCACCTTCTTGTTTACAGTTGTTTTTTGTTTTCATGGCATACTTGAATAAACACAAAAGCATTCGGCAGGATAAGGCATTTCTTGATTTTTATTGAATAACTCGATACAGGTGGAACTTGGGTATAGGGAATGCTGAAATAACTCATCCTAAAATTCAATTTTCTTTCGAATGGTTAAAAAAAAATGGTAGGTGCCATTTGAAAAAATTGAGTTTTTGACAATTTTATATTGCGACATTCAAAAATCGCCTGCGCCCATATGGTACAAAATGGGACCGTCGATGGGACATCAGGTGTTAGCCTGGACTACCAGCTAACTGCTCCATAAATTTGGTTTCCTAATTTTGAACAGTTTGCGGGCTACACGTGTTTTCGTAAACTACTACAGCCGTAATTTTTTTCAGAAAAATGGACATATCTCAAAAACTGTGATAGATAAGTAAACATAACTTAGGTTGTCTAAAGTCATAATCAGAAGGCCAATCGAACCATGACAAAAAAACATTAGGTTTCCATTTAAAATAAGAAAGTTGGTACCGACTTTTGGCATACCTGTATAATTGTAGGACTAAAAACATTTGACGTAGAACGCACATGATCAATTATGACAGCATACCAAATTTCAAGTTTCTAGTCCAACTCCAAGTTGAAAAACTTCTAATGCACGGCCTACGTAAATCACGTTGTATGTGAGACCTATAATTGAATAGAATATAATAGAATAAAACTTTATTGCCATCAAACTTGCAAAATTACAAAAAAAGCAACGTCAAAGAAAAAATGAAAATAAAATAAAATCTGCCAATTCACAGGCCCAGAGCAAGCTCAGATGGTCTGTAACTTGATTAGATTTTTGCATATTGGAAAAGGATGACAAGATAATATGGTTTGTTTAAACTTACATCCTATTGGTACATACAAAAGTATTAAAAAAGATACATTTTAACAATATTTTAAGTAACATTCTTCAGAACAAAAGTTGAAACGATAAATGACTTTTAGATTTACGAAGACAAAATAAAAAAATTAAAGTCATATAGGATTCTTTCCTGAAGATACAAATAAACTCCTTCTGAAGTGATTGAGGTTATCCACCTCCCTTATCTCCACTGGCAGGCTGCGGTAGGCTTCAATAGCTCTATACTCTGGACCTCTCTCGAAAAAAGCAGAGTTATGATTTGGTATAACTAAGCCATCTCTGTCCCTAGCTGTCATGTACATTTGTGTCCCATAAAAGTGTCTATTTACAGGAAAAAGGTTTTTATTTTTTTTGACAAATAGAACTAAGTGCAAAAAATAGAGGGATGGCACAGTTAACATGCCCAAGCTTCCAAAATGCGTTTTACATGATGTTCTAGAATGTAATCCTAGGAACGCCCTTATTATACGTTTTTGAGCTTTGAAAACTTTTGTAACACTGCTGGAGGATCCCCAGAATATGATTCCATAGGTTATAATACTTTGTAATATGTCTTGAAAACTATTTGTGGAAATTACATCACGCAAACAACGAACTACTCCAGTTGCACTATAAAGTCTTAATGTTGAAGTTTTTATGTGATTTTCCCAGCTAAGCAAAGGATCCATGGATAGTCCTAGAAATTTGACTGTGTTTGTGTTTGGAATGGTTTTATGATCAAGTTTGACAAGTAGGGAATCTTTGATTTGACCAGTTTTTTGAAATTTCATTAAAGCAGTTTTTTGAACATTAAGACTTAAATTATTTTGTTCACACCATTTAGCCATTCTTTCTGCTAGTCCAGAACAACTTATTGAGAGGGCTTCAAGCAACAGTTCCGCTTCAGAACAAGTTGTGTCATCTGCGTACTGATATGCCTGATCCTCACCAACTATCTCAGGGAGGTCGCCTGCGTAAAGTAGAAAAAGTAACGCACCCTTTATCGGACCTTGAGGAATGCCTTGATGAATGTCCTCTCATTCTGAATAGAAAGAGATATTGTTGTTCTTGATGCTGACAATTTGATTCCTCGGTGTGGTGTCCAGTGCTTCCGCGATAGAAATTTAATCGAATCAGTGCAGAGAAGAGCTACGAGAATACCGTTCGGAACTATTCGTCCGGATTAACAGCAACGTTTGGGATTGTTTAAAATACCTAAAGCAGAAGATAGACCTAGGCGTGATGATCTAATCATAACGTATAGAAACCTTCAAAATACATTTTCTGTTAATCTCGGTGATATATTTAACATCAATGCGGACCCGCGTTTACGTGGTCACTCTTTCAAATTAAGGAATGAAAATTATAAAACATCCTCCAGACAACATTTTATTTGCAATAGAGTATTTGGTGTATTGAATGCATAGGACTCTGACACTATTGAATCACCTTCCGTGAACTCTTTTAAAAATCATATAGATTCTCAGCAGTTGATGTGATCCAATGTATGTCTTATTATAAATTCATTTTTCTATTTGCTTTTGTATTTTGTAATATTGATATTATTTAGTATTTATCTCAAGTAGGTGTTATTTAGCTTCTACAAATGTTATTATGTTTAATTGAGTCACATAGGATTTTATCCTCGACCCTTATCCTAATAAATAATAATCATAATAATAATATTTCTATTGCCATCCAAATTATTGAACAAGTTCAGCACTTTGCAATGAGATTTTCTCTGAAGGTGTTCCACAGTGATCTGTCAATCTGTTGAAAGCGGCTATATGTTAGGATGATTATGCTATGCTCCTTCAAGCGGAGCATGCAGATAGGATCATCTATCCAGAATACAAATTCAGCTTAGCACCTTAGAAGTCAAGTTATTGATTAACTAATTGTGGCAAGCTCATCTATTCTTGAGATCGGGGGCCTGTTATAGCTTTCGTTTCTGCGACCTGCCATGAGAGATAGCTGGTTCTATTCATTCTTGAACAGACCCTCTGAAATTTTCTGCAATATCCTTCTGCCTTTTATAGTTTAGTGGTATTTACATCTGGTTAGCCTGTTGTACGGTTTTTTGCAAGCATTGCAGTGCCTTGATCACAGCCTGCATTGAAGCTGTATGGCTCTTTCTGATATTCTCTTGTACAGAGATCTCTGAATTCAATATATTCACATAGGTATCCAAGAATACACTGTAGTTAACATATTCACAAGTTGAGTTATTTCCAAACAATTGCAATTGAGTTGTTTGATTTTTATATCTTTCTTACTATAAAGTGTTATTGTTTGTTTATTTTGCAATTCTTGTTACAGGAGGCCCATATGAACACATGCTACAAACATTTCTATTATTTCGTTACGGAATTTGATTTAGTAAGTCGAAAAGAATTGGAACCTTTAGCAGATATGGCGTCAAAAATATGCAAAGACATTCAGGGTTAACACAAGCCGGTGAAAATACCTATTTGAAAAAATTTGAAATGAATTAATATTTTATTGAGTTTAAAAGTTACTCAGACTATTTATTTTTCTTTTTTAACATCTTTCCACTTGACAATGTGAAATTGATGATTATATTAATCGATTTCAAATCGGGGTGTAGAATAAATATTGCTATCAATTTTAACTCGCATGATTCACAATTTTATAACTAATTATAATGATGAATGATTATTTTGCATCAAATTATTATGAAATAACTTTCAAATCTTCAAAAATGGAAGTAAATAGATAACAGGATTCATAAAATTAATTTTATCAATTAATTTCCATTTAATCTATTTTATATTTATAGCGTATATTTCTTCGAATTTTTGAATGATGCTAAAGAGCATAATAAAATATAATTAAATGAAGTTAAATAGGCGTTTTCATTAGGTTATCACCTTAATATAAATATACAGTCAGTAATTGTAGTTTGTAAAATGGACTGACATATTTTATTAATTATTATTAATAAATCGTATGAATATTCACGTATTACACTAAATATAAATATTGTACTCGAAATATATACATTCAATAGATTATTTTCGATAACCAGAAATTTGGAAATTTAAAAAAATTTAATGAATTAAATTCATCTCGAATTTTTTAAAAATATTTCAGAAATTAGTACCCAATTATTTTGTTGAATTGTCACTAATAGTAGCACATTCTTTTATAATAATGATGCCATATTGCCAATTTTGGGATAATGTAATTTTTTGTAAATCACTAGAATTTTGATGAAAATGTGGGTTATGTTAATCCAAATTGGAGAA
Organism: Endomychus coccineus; assembly: GCA_958510875.1. Taxonomy (NCBI): domain Eukaryota; kingdom Metazoa; phylum Arthropoda; class Insecta; order Coleoptera; family Endomychidae; genus Endomychus; species Endomychus coccineus. The sequence goes on from OY294070.1 coordinate 10,841,426, forward strand.
AATATGACATTTCTGATATTTTGTAGTATTAAGTCAAAATATCTGATATGCTTAAAGCAATCATTATAAGTTATGAAACGTATTTAAGGGGAGCCGTTTGGTTCATAGGTTCTATACAAATATACTTATGTGAATTTTGTCGAATATTATGTTGAATTTAAAATTTATGTAGTCAAGCAAGGGCAAATATTATATGTCACTACCTTCAAAGATGTATGTGTTTAGGACTATTTTTATTCACGTAAATAAAATATTTTCGGTTCTATTTAGATGGACACTTCTCTTATATTCACAAAGTAGATCACGCCACATGGTTTGCAAACATTGCCCAGTATTTAAAAATGATAAACGTTGGGCTGGTACTGGAATATCAAAAATTATCTTGGTCAAGGGTGGTTGTGGAATCTAAGACGTGTGTCTTACTTTACGTTTGAAATTATTATGTCACTGTCACACTGACATCATCAATAACCTACAAATTTCATACCTATTTATTTCAGTTGTAAAACAATAATGAACTACAACTTATGAAATAACGGTTTCAGTAACAAGAAAAATTAAATTACAGTAATTGTTGGAAATGTCCCCCGTTTTGTTCGATGCACATTAACTAGCGCACCCGTTCGAAAATAGGCTTCAATCATGAAAATGTTGTGCTGTGTGGTAAGAGGCATGATTCAAAAACTGGATTAGAACATTTCAGCACAATGACAGATTCTGACACAACAAAACATATTCAAAAATTTAAAGTAAGACACACGTTTTACATTCCACAACCACCCTTGACCAAGATAATTTTTAATTTGTAGTTCATTATTGTTTTACAACTGAAATAAATAGGTATGAAATTTGTAGGTTATTGATGATGTCAGTGTGACAGTGACATAATTATTTCAAACGTAAAGTAAGATACACGTTTTAGATTCCACAACCACCCTTGACTAAGATAATTTTTGATATCCCGGTATAAAAGTTAATCTGCAGTTGTCAATATTACGTTTGCATCGATGTTTTATTTTCGTTTAATTTGAGTTTTTAAACAAATAAAATTCAAAGAAACTTCGTGAAAATATACTAATAATAGTGTTAGAATCATGTTCAATAATGTTATGGCAAATTCGTTGAAGCAAATTTACTTTCTAATTCGAGGGGTTGGTTTTTTAATACCACCCAATGCTGGTAGTTTCAAATACCGGTCAAAGTTAGTATACATTCTGGTGACACATACCCTGTCAAAACAAAACCTGAATTTCCCATAAATAGTGTTTGGCAGTGGCAAATATATATTTCACTAACTATTTTCCAGATTTGGAACATATTCTCCAACATTAAGGTTTAATAAAATAACTTCGAAAAACACTTGAATCGAGTTCATAGAATTATATCGATGAAACCTGATTTCGATGTTTCTAAAAACGTTGATCCATAGACTATATTATAATTACGTAAAACGTTGAATTATGGTTTTAAGAAATATTTTATTTTCGTTGAATTTGATTGTTACGTAAACGTTATCGTTCAAAACGATTATGATTCTTTGGGAGAATAATAATCCACTAATTAATTTAAGGACCCATTCACAATATTTCTTTTAATTGAAGAAGGGAATTAGATATTTTTATCTTCAATTTCTAGCGCGATTGCATGTTTCTTGTTTAGTAACCGATTACTAGGCATAACAACTAATGATTCACTTTCTCTATTTCTTTAAAAAAAGGAACAATTTTGAGTTGTTTTTTTTTAAACACAATCGAAACACTGTTTTAACCTGTTCAACAGAACACAAGCTGGTGTTTTATTGTTATGCATTTTAACGAAATGAACAGTGGCAACGAAGATGTCTTCTGACGGCCATTTTAGTTTTTCGCAATTGGATTATTTTTTATCATCGGTAAAAAGCCCAAAGTTCTGGGAAAGTACACTTTTAAAACAGAGAAAAGCTTACGAAAAAGAAAAACTGATGGGTGATTTTGAAAGAGGCGACTCAATGGGAAATTAAGGGGTTCTTTTTGTAATTTAATGAGAATGTCCAGCACCGATATCGAGAACCTTTCACCTGGTCATCCTTGAAACACAAACGGAACATTAAGCCCTTCAATCTTTCCCTCCTGAGACGTGTTGGACAGGCAACATGGGTTCTCGGAATTACTTGTGTTTTCGGATGATGTGTTTGGTTTTTGTCTTTAGAAACATTGAGCAAGTGAAGTTAGATTGATGAGCATCAATTTTACATTATCACAATGCTAGAATTGTTGATAATAAAAGTAATTTAGTTTACTCTGATGATGGCTACTTGGTAGCCGAAACGTCCTCAGTACTTTAATAGCATTTCTAGTGGATAAGGAGAATTATTTCTCATCAATAATGTATATAGTGATGAACCTGAAATTTGGCATATACCTATATCTTTCGGAAAATAGATGTATTTGATTTAATTCACATATATTTGTTATAGTAATTAATTTAAAAACATCGATGGTATAAGGCCCTACTCTATGGTAATTAATCATTATAATTAAATGAAAGAACAATTACTTTGTTTGTATACCTCTTGTGAGGTAATTAATTATGAAAACGACGGTCCTCATATGTAACGTGCGATTGAAATTATTAATTCATTAGTAATATGTGTAAATTTTTGGTTGTTTAGTTTTATTTCTTGGATTGTTGTAATGAATTTTATTCATATTTGTTAGAAATGTATAACCTTAGCTACCTATGTTATTTATTCAATAACTAACGACACCAAAGATAGTATGTTTAATAAATATTCATGCCCACAATGCATTGTTTTTTATTCCATCAATTATTTACCTTATTTGATAAAATTCCGCTTATTGGAATAATATTTTCTAAAACGAATAAAGACCCATCAGAATACAGTTAAAAATTTAACAAATTCGAACCAACAGACAATATTTCCATTGTTATCACAAGAGATAAACTAAAAGTGCCAATTAAGAAATAATTCATGTAAATCATGATGGTCCATAAACAAATATGAGCGACGTTAATTTTATTATTAAATATGTTATAGTTTTGACGTGGCGATAACAATGTAAAATATTGTAAAGAAGCGCAATTAACTTGAATGAGGTGAAGAAGAGATTAACGAGCTTATCACCATGGCAGTAAAATAACTGGTGCTACTTAGAATTACTTGAATAATAATGAATAATGTACTAGATAACAAATTGATACACCATACAGTGGTATTGTATCTGTATGGCGACAGATGAAGAATTTCCCCATGGTAAATCCTGCCCGTCGTAAAAAGCGACTAAAAGGATAACCATAGGGGGTAGATGCTTACCTCATTGCCCGGTGAAACACCACCACCTCGACAAAGATGCTGTGGTGGGCATCCCCATGATTCAGTGTTTGGTCGCTGATTCCGGTCTCGCCCTCACACCCATTTTCCTGTCGCCCTACCCAATCTGACATTTTATCACTTCTGGGTTTATTTTGAAAATTATATTGATCAAAAATACCTCTCCATTCGGATTTCCGGGCGAGGGGTGCTCGAGGGGGTTAAACATTGAAAGATATAAACTTGACGATGGACCTCTGTAACAACCGAGGTCTACGAGCTCCAACTCGTTTCAGATTTAAAGGAGGTATCTGTCTCTATTCTAGAAATGATCTATCATGCCACCGAGAGGAGAATTCAGAACCATAAGAATTCGATATAATGTGGCTCAAGCTTGATAATCACAAACAGATAAAATTTCTCTGTTGTCTTTATTTATCACCAAATGAACCAGCTTATGTTGAACTCTTTGAGTTTCTTTCTCTGAAACTTGACTTCATTCGTCAGAACTATCCAACAGCTGAAATTATCATCATGGGTGATTTAAATGATCACTACTTCGCTTTGCTAAGCTCTCAAACAAAACGGATGACGCAGCAAGACAGGCTGAGACCTCCCCCATTATCTATGGTCTCGATCAGTTAATTAATGAACCAACACGGATCCCTGATAACACCTTTTGAGGTCCCTAATTACGATTCCGAATTCAAAAATAACAGAATTATTCATCATCATCTGGAAATTGGCCAATTGTCACTGGAAGTTGATGATATTTAACATAATTTATACCTTTTTCTTGCAAAAAATGAACTCAATTGTTTTTTGAGCTAGCAATCACTATACCTATTCCAAAAAGGACAAGTTCATTCATAATCGCCCGGAAGTTGGCCAACTGGAACCGGAAGTTGATGGAATTCACCATGATTTAGACCATTTTCTTGAAAAAAATAAACTCAATTGGTTTTTTAATCGCCGGGAAATTGGCCAATTAGAACCGGAAATTGATGGAATTTACCAAAATTTAGACCTTCTTCTTGCAAAAAATGGATTCAATTAGTTTTTTTGAGCTAACAATCAGTACACCAAATTCAAAGATAAAATATCAATCTATGACAGTCCGAATATCATATCATCAACCGGAAGTTGATGAAATGCATAAGAATTTGATGCTGTTTCATATTCCTATGACATTAAAAAAATCAGTAATAATCATATTTTAATAATAACATACACCATTTGAGGGTAAATAAATAAAAGTTTCAGTTACTCATTATTATTATTTTTACATTTACAGTTCGTCGTTTTGCAAGAAAAAGGTATAAGTTATGTTAAATATCATCAACTTCCTGTGCCAATTGGCCAATTTCCAGGTGATGAATAATTCTGTTATTTTTGACTTCCGAATCGTAATTAGAGACCCCAAAAACCCCCGAGTTGGTATTTCTGTCTCAAAATAAATATTTTTTTGGGATCTGGAAAATTTGTTAATTTAAATTGTTTATAAACGGTCAATTTGTTTTTTTGTTGTGCCAATTTCCCATGGTGAAACCGGGTGACCAATAATTCTTAGGACATCAAAAACATTTTGTAATAAGTTTCAGAGAAAGATCAACTGTACAAAGATATTCCAATAGTTGCATTTTTCTCGTCTAAAATGACTGTGAAACAATAAACATTTAGAAAGAGGTTCATAATGCCAAAATAAGATCAAATCTGATCAAATGCCCGAATGGCTCACGTTCGTTTTAGACTTTCGCCAAAGAAAGCAGAGAAGAAACTTCGGTCTGGTGCTATTTAGCTGTGGTGTGTTGTCCACTGATCTATCTAAGAGACCTTATACACTACATTTATGAATGAGATTAATTTCTAACAAGTGTACCTTTAATAATTGACTAGAAGGCAAAATAGCGTATTCATCATGCTAGTACAAAAAAATTAATGACTTATTAATCAAAACTATGCGTCTTTGCAACCATAAAAAGTTTTACCTTTTATAGAAGAGTTCGTATAGCTCTTTGGCTAACGTGTCAATCGAAAATGCTATATTTGATTTTATTTGTTATATCTTAGACCATATTGATAAATGACAGAAAGTGGCTGGTATATTCTTTGACCCATCAAAAAGTTTTGACATGGTTAACCATGAAGCCTCACTGTAAAGATTGGATGCGTATAGAATGTGGAAAACCATTAAACCCTGTTCATCTAATATATCTCTCTAACGTGACACAAAACTTGCACTACGTCTTTGATTTTTCCGTCTGACGTTGCACTATATGGTAATGCAGCATCTTATTATTGTTAAATTAGGTTCCGTTTCTTCATTATTAGTTGCTCTTTCTCGCTAAGAAGCTGTTGCAATTGATATAATTGATAATAGTTAAGAAATGTACAAGCGAATTAAGATATTGTCATTATTATTATGTAGGACATTTATTTAGTTTAGGTTTTCATCATTATCTACCTCCTCCGAGAATTCCGTTGAGGACGATCAATATTTGCCCAACAAGTCCATCATAAGCAGAACAAAGACTCAAAGCACGAAGAAGCTGTGGAATTGGATCAGTTGGCTCTGTAAAAAAGTTGAATGACTAACCAATTCAAATTTACACAAAAACGTTTAATTTATAATTGATGCTGGCAAATTGTTTCATGACACACACCCTGGGGCATTCCCCCCGTTTAACTGAATAGAATAGAATAGAGCAATTCTTGGTTCACAGTGACAACACATCTTCTAGTCCTAGACAGCTGTTTTGCTCAGTTACATTGTTTTATTTCATCAAAGCTGTGATTGTTTCGTGGTTGGGCAGAAATTAGCCAGTCGTCAGGCATTTTTGAAGAATTAAAATACCAAGGAGAGAAAAAGATAAAAATTTAATCTTCAATAATCATTTCTTGTCATGGAATACTGGAAAATTACTTTCTTAAATGAACAATATCTGATCATGGGTGAAACATTTTCGAAAGGTTAGGTAATTTCATCACAATTATAGCTCCCAGAATAATACCTCAAAATTGGATCGAAAACTGTGTTTTATGATGAGTTACAAGATGCAACCAAAAATTAATTTCCATACTTTTATATGAAGAAATAGCATGACAGCCAAATTTGAATTAATTTTACTTTATTAAGCTTGCTCATTCTATGCATACGGGAAAGAGAAGCAACCAAGAAAAAATCTCTATATTGACCGATAAGGTTGATTCTATGGGTTGATAGACCAGAAGATCATCAAGAGCTTGAAAATTCCAAAGTAAATGTAAATGATGCATCTAAAAATGAAGAGAATCAGGGTCTTATTCCTTCCCAGCAATTTGGAAGATCATTCAAGTCGGAACAAAAAGAGACTAACAAAAGAAAATGGAACTCGAGAATGATGTTATGGAGTAAAGTGCACAAAAGTTATTTATACATTGTGAAAACTTACTTGGTCCACCTGGAAGGAAAGGACATTCCCCAGTAGGAGGATTTGTTGGACCTGTTGGATTGGTTGGGCCCGTTGGATTGGTTGGGCCTGTTGGATTGGTTGGACCTGTTGGATTGGTTGGTCCTGTTGGATTGGTTGGGCCTGTTGGATTGGTTGGGCCTGTTGGATTGGTTGGACCTGTTGGATTGGTTGGACCTGTTGGGTTGGTTGGTGTGATTGGTCCAGGTTTACCAGGTCTGCCAGGTTTGCCGGGCCTTCCGGGCCTGCCAGGTCTACCAATAACCACTGGTGGTGAAGGTCCAGGATATGCGCCGTAATCTGTGCTCATTCTTGCCAGATCCTCTCCCTCGGCTTGTTCACAGTGAATGTATGCCAGATCTAAATAACAAAAAAATGACTTGAAATACTCATTTCTCACTGAGATCGACTGTTTACTAATCAGGTAAAGACTAAATAACAAAAAAAGCATGAACTAAAAAGTTTAATACGAATTTTGAATTAAAATTGAAATTCATATTGAAATTTTTTTAAGGTAAGTGATACCTACATGAGAATTGGCCGATCAATCGCTATCGTCCATGCTTTTGTCTTAGATTTTACAAAAGCCTTGGCGTGTAAGGAAATGATTTAGATAGAATTCGGTTAGTATCTAAATTCAAGGCTCTGGTGAAAAGCCTAAGCCTAAACATACGAGATTTCTAATGAACACCGACGTGTAAAGGGAGAGATCTATCACCTTTCTACGATGTTCCAGAGAGGTCAGTAAACTCGTAAGTGTGACATCATCAATCAGACCAATAGCTCTCTTCCGGATAGAATCCAAGAGCTTCAGCATATGTTTGGAAGCCCAACTCCAAGACAGGTCGAGTTTGTGTTTTCTATATTATGAGGAGCTGCTGGGATGTAAAGTAGCTGGGATGTAAAGTAGCTAAAGTAAGCTAGTAGTAAGTAGCCCTTCTGATGGACTTCTCATTGGTAATGAAGAGAAAGATTTAAATCATCTTCTGGAAGAACTAGAAAAGGAATTTGATATAACAATCGAGAAAAAACCAAAGTCGTTTGTCGGATTACAAATAATTGATTTAGAAGAATCAATCAGACTTCATCAGAATTCATATATCAAGAAAATGTTGGAGAAATTTGATACGGCAGCTTCAAAACCTTTAAAGACTCCGTCGACATGAAATGGCGTCACGTTGACAAGTGATGACAGAAGATAAAATTTCCATACAGAGAGGTTGTAGGAAGTTTGTTTTTGCTTTTCTGTTAACATTGCCTCTAGAAATATGGAGAATCCTACTGAAAAAGATGTGAGCAAAGTCAAGAGGATTCTAAGGTATCTTCAAGGCACACGAAACTTATCCATCGAGTATTCTGCCAGGAATTCAAATATATTGGAAGCATATAGTGATGCTGATTATGCGAACGATCCCAAAACTCGTCGAAGTACAAGTGGCTTCGTCATATTCTATGATGGTGGACCTGTGACATGGGGAACAAGGCATCAACCGATTGTATCTTTGAGTACTACTGAATCACAGTTCATTGCAGTGAAGGTTTGAAAGAAGTGCTTTTTCTTAAAAATCTATTCAAAGAGCTCACAGATGAAGATCTTAATGTGTTTCAAAATTGATAATCAAAGTGCAATACATATCGATGTGCGTTTTAAATTCATAAATGAAAAGGTTATTGAACATGACTTGGATTTTCAATATTGTCCGTCGGAATGTCAACTAGCTGACATTTTTACAAAATCTTTGAATGCAAACACTCGAAAATTTAAGGAAATATATTCTATAAGATATGACTGTTGTGAAGTAATGTGTTAGAAATGTTAAATCTTCAATTTTTTTTATTTCTTATATCCTGAAGGCTTTGATATGAATTTGAAGGGGACTGTTGAGAGTGAATTCTATAAAAGTTTCCAGATAGATCGAGTATTCTAAAAAGAATGATTGATTGGATTGAAAAATAATAAATAGAGGTTGTAAGTCAAATTCTGACATATAGTGGAGTAAATTTGGCGAGAAGAAAGGCAAGGTTGGCGAAAATTTTACGATGCTTAGCGACCCGGTGGAAAGTGTTTGTTAGGGTACCAATAACAACCCCCTGAGATTTCTATTTCCCAAAGTGGGTGCAACCCCTTTTTTTTTGGGTACAATCAGTTTGCACTTTTCTAACTCGCCAGCTACGCGCTCCTCACGTGAACGTTATTCGATTTATCTCAAATTAACCAAAATGGCCAATATAGGCCGAAAAAAAAAATTAAAAATTAGTTCCATGACATAAAACTATATGCAAATACCTACATTTTCTCGTAAAGCAGATCCCGATCGGTTGTAAATGACATGAGATATCTTAATTTGAAAAATAACAAAAAAAAATTGACTTAAAGCTGAATTTCTGCAAAACTATTCGATATTTTTCCTTGAAATTCAGAGAATAGTTTTGAGACCACAACACCTATCTTCAGTTCAAATTTCAGCCAAATAGGTCGAAAAATGACCGAGTTAGCCGTTACGCAAGATTCCTTGTATATATGAGTATATGTATATCTATTACGGGGAGGGGGGATGTCGGATCAACTTGAAATTTGGACTGGAAGTTCCTTGGACATTGACAATAAAAGGCTTCTACTTTGGTTTCTTAATTTTCGATACAACCAGAGATATTAATTTTTTTTTGCTAAACTACCCTTACAAATGTCAAAAAAACCTTTTTGGCCAATAAAAAGGGGTTGCACCCACTTTGGGGAATAGATATTTCAGGAGGTTGTTATTGGTACCACAACAAACATTTTCCACCGGGTCGCTAAGCATCGTAAGATTTTCGCCAACCATTTGCTAGATTTACTCTACTAATATGTTGTAATATACAAATAAATAAAATTTATTCAAGTAGATATTGAATATTTCAACACCATCATCTGCAAAGCTGTGGATAGGACAAGTGGTCACTTCCAGCAGATCGTTTATATAGAGCAGAAACAAAGTTGGTGCCAAGATAGATCCCTGTGAAACACCAGCATTGATAGCCATTGTATCGGAGGATACTCCGTCAACCACCACATGAAGTGACCTATCTGAGAGAAAACTCGATAGTAAGCGACAAAGTTTAGGTGGCAAACCATATGACGGAAGTTTCTAAGAAAGCTTCGGTGTCAGACTTGGTTCAATACTTTGGAGATATCCAATGCTACAGTGAGATATTTCCCATGTTTTTCAATAAAGACAATTTCGATGGCTACTACTAGGAGGAACTATTAGTACTATTAGGAGGAACCTTCCCTTGTGGATCCAAAGTGGAATGCAAAAAGGTTAGCTTTTTCTTGTGGGGTAGTAGCCAGTGTGCCATCATCTTTTCTCATGGGATGGAATGAACTGGAAGTGGAATGTATACCAATTGCTTTGGCGAAAGTCCAAAACGAACTTGAGCCATTCGAGTATTCGATAAGCTCTGATCTAATTCTGGCTGACACTGCATATTATATAACAACGAAATGTTTTGCCGTATGATTTGTTATTTATGAGTATGGCATTAAAAACTGGGGTGGTGGAATAAATATGACTTGCATAGCATGCTATTGCACTTCAAAATGAAACGTTAAGAACACATTCGGCATGCAGTGAGTGTTTATTTTTTTTAGATAGGTACATCGTTTTTTTTTTTTTAGTCACCTTTCTTGAAGATTATCTATCCAAGGTTTCCCAGAAACAAATTGTTACAACATGTTAACATTATTAAATGGAACAGCCTAATTTTGATTTCTTATTTTGAAATTTCAAACATATTTCATGTATTATTTGATGTATACATACATATTACGTACAAAAATAAGTTGTGACGACTCGCTTGACTTTTATATTTCATTCATGAGTTCTTTTTAAAATTCCAAAAAAATTTTATGTGTCATGCCCTATACCTAAGGCCTACTGTTTCCGGATGCTGATGATTTACTCAACAATTGATCTTAGTACTCTTTATCCTGTATTGCCTAGAAATTCGACAACAATTAGCACTAATTACAAAGTGAATTTATTAATAAAACATTATAAAAGGCAAAGAAATACTTACGGCACACAACCAAGACGGTTAACAATACTAATTTGTTCATTTTGTTGAGCTTTTGAATGTATTCAATGCACACTGACTCCTCAATGTTGGGTTGCGAATTTATACTTGAAAGAAAGTGAATAAATTTGTGTAGTATCGCTCTTATGAAATAAATTAGGATAATTAAGAACAATAATGACAAATTTGTCCCATAACTGTACAGTTCATGTATTTTACGATAATACATAAAAAATGGGAAAATTAATTAAAATTAGAATGTAAAAATATAAACATTAAACATTTATTAAGTTGACAAAATCAAATAGTTCTCCATATTAATTTTAGAAAGTTTCAACCTCACAACAAGAGCCACTCCGATGCACAAGACAAATATGTAACCCTCGATGCCATTTGTCATTTGTTTTGTTTTTACACACTCTATTCTCAGTTTTTTTACTGTTCTTTAAGTATGTCTTCGACTTACATTCACCGAGGATTTTGGAGAAACCTGGTACAGTAAACTCAATAACATAACCCATTTCGTCATTCCTATCCTTTTTACTCCCATCCTCTATCCTTCTTATGTGATTGATTCGGGACTAGTAAGCTTGAGCTGCATTTTTGATACAAATTATTCAAAAAAGATGTGGTGCCTTCGTACTGGACTCAATTACGAAATATTGAAAGTTCCATTGATCTTTGAATGTTCTGCATTCACTGTCTACTTTTCGCTTCTTTTCAATACTAGTAAATCACAAACAAAAACAACAAGTCAAAACAAAATACTGTTACGAAGATGTCTTTTAAAGACCCATAAACCCGTTTTAAGGAGTTTCGCACTACTTTATTTCACAACAGACAGTTTCGCTTCCTTCGCCTTCCCTAGGCGGACTGACTCGCGGTCGTGCCGCTGGCATTCTTACTCTCCAATCACTGCCATGTAGAAGTTAGTGGAAGAAACCAGAACTTTTTCGAAACAACGAGATTATTCGCGAATGTTTGATTGCTACTGCGCTTTCGAAAGTACTACTAGAGCTATCTGTTAGAGGTCACTATCACTTATTTCCGCGTATGACTAGCAGGTGTCGTCAAGTGTCGCGGTCCTAACAATAAAGTACAGTTAGCACACAATAGTTATTGAACTAGCGATGACTTGGCGACTAGTCTAGAAATTATAGATAATGGCAAACAAATTTAAACGGTTTCGGCCCTTACTGGAATGAACATTATGGCCCAAAGGCTGGAAAGTTTGGAAGGAAGCCCCTGATTTACAAAATTCAATCTATGTATCTTGTGAATATAAATCTCTGAGCGGATCGTATATTATGATGAATATATGTGATTTAGATGCATCGTCATAGAAAATTTATTCATGTACATTCATTTACTGGCTTAGATAGCTTTTTGCAATGGAGTGATTTGATACGATGGGGTATTTGACTGAGTATCTTTAGTATTTTAGTAAGTTGGATATCCATTACCACAATAAAAATTATGAACCAATTGATCTCCTCAGCTACGCCACTGCATTAATCTCACCTTCAATCTTTTTAAATGATGAGTGTATGAGAATGACTACGACTGACAATTTTCTTAATTCTTCCTCTTTCTGACTGATTGAGAAACGTTCTGGCTAAGTATGAATATGTTTCTTTTGCCGAATGGGCTATACAATTCCCACCTATGGTATAATTTTTGCCCATAGACTAAACGGTTGAGGAATTGGAGGAATTTATTGGGTTTCAATATGAATAGACTTTTATAATATATTCATTTATTTTCTATAATCAATACATATATCCATTCATTTTGCTTATGGTGCTCCTCCCAATAATACGTTGAGTAATATCAACAGGTTACCAACAAGTCCATCGTATGTAGAACAAAGACTGAGAGCACGAAGAATCTGTGGAATTGGGTCCGTTGCCTCTGCAAAAAAAAATATCCAAATTAGTTATGTCTTAGCATCCAATGACGATCCAAGCAAGTGGACAACGTGAGGAGTACCCAACAAAGAAATCTACAGAAGCGGCAGTTCTTAGAGAACATTTTTTTAAACTAGAGAAGACATATTCAATTCTTATTGGAAATATAGTGGTATAAATATCTAAGAGGAATGCAATTGTTGTTAAAATATCATGTGGGGGCAAAAAGTGGGAGGACTCGGTCGCCAATTATATAGGAATATACTATTATGGCACGTTTTGCAAACTGTCAGCTACTTCTTCTGACCCATCTCCTCAGCACCCTCATCCTGTTGTACTCTTGGTGGGATAACTGGTCCTTTGCGATCCCATATCCTGACAATATTTGCTTGCTTGTATCTACTTCTTTACCGCATCCCCTGCAAGAAAGATCTCCATGTAGTGAAGGTGTCTCATCAATGGGCTTCGACCAGTCTTCGGACAGCGTCTTTTGTCACCCAGGGAACAGGCTCTGATCCAAAATATGAGACTGATTAGTCCATAGTTTCATTGCTGCAGATGCAACAGTGACCTAAGCTCCAACATGTTGTGTTGAGTTCTTCTCGGAAAACCCATACCAGTTTCGATGTCACTTTTGGGTTGAAGAGTGTTTTCAGAGATGTCTGACTGTCCGTGCTAGTGTTGCCCAAATGCAAGAACAAGACGAGACTTAGCCAGTCTTGGTCTTGGTCTTGCGCCAATACACCTGGTCTTGGTCTTGGTCTTGGTATTGCGCTCCCAGTCTTGATCTTGGTCTTGCAGCAAGAGTCTCGCAAGTCTCGCAATTACCTATTAGTGTTTCTGTTTTTCATTTTCATTCAACCTTTTTATGTTGACACAATTTACACATAGCAATTCGGGATGCATGAATTATTTCGAAAAACTCATCAAATTAGCTGTTAGGTCTTTTAGATCTATAACTCCAACTCTCACTACTCCGACTAGAACTATTTGAATCTTCGTCACTCATGTCAAATTGTAAACGTGATAAGTTTCCCGAGAACAACAAGGATTAGAGTAAAATCAATTATTACATTAGACTAGAAGCAAAGCTCAATTGGGAATGACTGGAATTGAAATAAATACTATTACTTATAGTCCATTCGCTTAGATAGTGTCGCCTTGTACCGCGCCGCCTTGGCACGTGCCGGCTCTCATTAAAGGATGCCGTCGCAAATCAAACGATGCCGCATGCGGCGTACAGACGCATGACATTGTAGCGTCCTGCTTTTCGCTCTTATACCTACCTTATTATTATAAGTTAGATTTCAAATTAGTTTGTAAGATCTCTTTTTCGGCCTGTAACTTTTGAAATATTCAGAAAATAAACATTTTCTTGGTAACATACTACATATAATTTTATTACGCTTTATTCTATATAGTTTATTTTTCGTTTTCATTATTTTCATATTTTTATTTATTTTCATACTATATTTAACATATTAATTTTTATTTACTTATTCGGACTGCGTAAATTCCCCCTTCAACGAAAATGCACTGATAGTCATTTATATCTGTACTTTACGTCTTCCTATTTTCTGACTATTTTCTTCTTCAAAATTTTATGTACTAGTACTTTCTTTTATTTTGTTTCGTTTGTTTTCTATGTGTCAATTTCTTGTATTATAAATTGAGCCTGTCCGCTCCCTGAAACGACACTCAGTCCTAACTGCAAGACGCAAGAATCTCGCAGGCTTAGTCTTGTTCTTGCTCAAATATTGCACGGTCAGTCTTGGTCTTGGTCTTGCTAAAATTACGCGATCTTGGTCTTGCAAAAAGGCAAGAACAAGACCAAGACTGCAAGACCAAGACCTATTTTGGGCAACACTAGCCGTGCGTATTGTGATCCTTGCGTTACTCACTCGATCAATGAAAACGGGGTCGGACAAGCACTTAGACCGCTTGATTGCGTCCATTGTGCGCCCCTTTTGACATAAGACTCAGTCCAGCAAGCCTAAGGCAGCGCCGACCGCTTGATTGCGTCCATTGTGCGCCCCTTGACATAAGACTCAGTCCAGCAAGCCTAAGGCAGCGCCGAAGACTTGAATACTGCATGGACTGATGTCTCTTATGGCCTCGGGCGGCAAGAAGTGTTGTAGCCTAAGAGAAGTCAGGTACTGGATATTCCACTAGGATATGAAAGGCAGCTTCGTACCCCTCTCCACATCTACTACAACCTGGGCCATCAACAATGCCCATTAAATGTAGATGTCTATTTAGATGACAGTGTCGTGTGAGAAGTCCTGTCCAGTTTTATGCCTCATAGACAGAAGAAGTTTCGAGTCCTACCTTGATAGTTTAGTCTCAGGTTTTCCAGGACACATGGTCCGGATTGCCTGGAAAACGGAAACGTGAGCACCCAGGGAAACTGTTCCTCCTTGGAAATAGTCTTTGTTCGCCCAGTCCGTCCTCTGGGTTATGACGACATCTGGTGTTTGCCGCAATCACATTCTACGTCATTCGGAGGTTCGGGCAGCTTTCACAGGTTAATCCCAAATTTTTCCATAGATGCGAGAGGCACTGATGCACCATCACCCACTTCCTTCAAATTGTTTTTTTCTAGCATCATCCGGTATCACCATAATGTTGTAGGTCCAACATACGACATTTTGGCCCCTACGTCTAGACTAAATGTTGCTATGGCTTGTTCTTGACTTTTTTAAGGGATTATAAATATGTTCATACATTTCGACTGAGATAACTAAAGTGCGCCAGTATCATCTTCATTGAAGTCCAGAACTCAATATTGATCAAGAATGGAAGTGAACAAAGCTGCTGTTAGCTGACAGATGTTGGACAATCCTTGTTCCCATCTTCCGTAGTCAAATTGAGGCATATCCACATAGAAACTCAGAGTATCAAACTCTTCTCTAACGTAAAACTGGAATAGAACTGTTTACGTTTTTTACACGAATGAAAAGTTCGGATTAAACTGTTAGAATAAGTGAGGTTTGATTATTTTTTCTACTTCAAAGTTAATAGTGAAATATACTTACGTGGTCCAAATGGAACGACAGGGCAGTCTATGGTTGGAGTGCCTGGTGGAATGATTGGTGGAGTGATTGGTGGAGTGATTGGTGGAGTGATTGGAGGAGTGATTGGTGGAGTGACTGGTGGGGTGACTGGTGGAGTCACTGGTGGGGTGACTGGTGGAGTGACTGGTGGAGTTACTGGTGGTGTGACTGGTGGAGTGACAGGTGGAGTCACTGGTGGAGTAACGGGTAGTCCAGGTCTACCGGGTCTGCCGGGTCTGCCGGGCCTCCCTGGCCTACCAGGTTTACCAACTACAGGTGGTGAAGGTTCAGGATATGCGGCGTAACCTGTACTTATTCTTGACAGATCCTCTGCCCCCTCTTCGCAGTGAATATATGCCAAATCTAAAGAAATTCAGGTTGATGAAAAGTTAATATTCCAAGTGAAAATGATATTACACTAACCATATTCAATAAAGTTCAACAAGTCCCCTGAATGAGTGCCGCGCTATCTTGGTTAAGCCAGGTATATTATTAAATTCGTATATTCAATATTTACTGTTAGCAACACATTACAGCGTGTTGTCGATATAAATTGTAGATTTATTAAATTGATGTCGGTCATTCTTAGCAAAATTCTAGCACAAAAACTGTGATACCGATGAAAGTTGTTGACTCAGTCTAAAGTGAGAAATATGTCATTTTGCCATTCACTGGCTTTATGCCATTTAATATTAAAATATATATTTTCTCGTACTACGGAATTTGAATTCGATGCAAGCAGAACCAGTGAGTAGGTTACTTCATTAAAATTACAAACAATTTGTATTATTTGGTTTAATCAGTAAGAACACGTACATTTGTTTGTAACTGTGAATGAAATGGTTAGTTTTATTCAAAAAACATTGAAAACCTGCTTAACCTGATAACCACGGCCAACCTTGAGCCATGACGTCATTTCTTTCTTAACGTGAACAGCGTTTATTAAGCGGGTAAATACAAATTTTTAAGCTATTGCATATAGCTTTTATCGCGGGCTTTGAGCGCGGCAACCGAATCAAGAAATTTCGTAACGAAAAATAACGTAAGACCTAAACACCTAACATGTGTCAAATTAATCAATTAATTTGAAGTTTCTAAAAGTGAGAAATTTCGCTATTTTATACGAATGTTATAACACTCTAGCGCTTTAGACTCCGGGATTTTCACGTGGCGTATCGAAATTAGAAGGTTCGAATTATCTAAAAACATAATTGCATGAACTCCAGACGTCCTATGTAATTAGCTACGAACGAAATCATTTTGACATATGCCTCTAGGAGCTCGCTACGCGTCAGTTAGAGTTTATACGTTAGACGCGCGTAGCAGAGACCTGAGAGTACCTGTTTCTATTAAGCTATTGCATATATTGCATATAGCTTTTATCGCAGGCTTTGAGCGCGGCGACCGAATCAAGAAATTCCGTAACTAAAAATAACAGGAACTCGTTTATGTTGCGCTCTCTCGGGTGACTAATATTGAAAAATTGTATATCACGACAAAAAACGATAATTCTACATTCAAGTTTTATAATAATCGAAGGCAAGCTGCATCGGCTGCATCTTTGTTGCAAGAATTCAAAAGACTGCCTTTAAATAGTGTTCAGACGACAGCTCAAAGTGTCTTAGATTTCATTAGTAATAGAAATGGCATTTCAATAATGACTTTCAATTGCCAAAGTCTAAATAGTCACAAATACGATTTACAAGATTCAGTTACGAGACAAATAAATGTGTTACTTCTTACCGAAACTTGCATGGCACATGATAATCCGATTGAAATACCTAATTTCAATCGTACTGTTCAATTCAAACGAGACACTGTTCCAGAAGGTGGGGTAGCTATTTACCAAAATAATAATAATGTTACTAATATTATGACTCCGAATATTGAAATACATATTGCACACGTTAGCGTGTTGTTGGAGATATTTGTGCGTGCTTATGGAAACTTAGAAATGGCCTACACATAGTCATGGTAGCAATTTACATTTCTCCGAATCCAAAATTGGACGAGGTAGAGCATTTTATTCATCGCACTTTACTGGAGTACACTGAAGAAGGGTCGAAAATACTTGGTACAAATGGTAATAAATTTCCACTTAGCTTGGCTGGCGATTTCAACATCAACTTCGCTGATAAAAAATCAGAGCGGTTGACAACTTTTCCTTCGGAAAAAGTGAATTTGAAAATAAATAATGATCCACAAGAATCCACAACAAAATATGGGACCACCATTGACGCGGTATTTTCCAGATATTTAGAGGATATCAAGTCTCAAACTTATGTCTCTTATTTCAGTTATTCAGTTACCATAAACCTATAGTTTCAATGATAACACATTCCTGAATAACCTACATGTATTGTAAGATAATAAAAATATTATAAACGATATTAACTTCTCATTTATTCAATAAAAGAAAAAAAATTGTTTTCTTATCGGTCACCACGCTCAAAAAGTGTAACTTGAATTAATATCAAAGAAAAAACTTGAATTAAAATATCAAAGAAAAAAAAATACTGCATAAATTAAAAATAAATAAATAATTATAATTGCATAAGTTGAGAAAAAATGCTATGCAATAGCTTTACCGCGGCAGTCCCCGAGTGCCACACGTATTTCATTCGGTGTCACACGCATTTCATTCGCCACACGTATTTCATTGCTTCCTAATTTATTGTGGAGAAGATATTTTACCAAAACAAGTGATTCAAATACAATCCGAATTTTTAAGAATTTTGTTTTCAACTTATTTGTAAGATTGTAAACCAATAAAATATTATAAAAAGCAAAAAATACTTACGGCACACAACCAAGACTGTTAAAAACACAAAGTTCTTCATTTCGAAAACTTATTGAAGCTTTGGAGTGTTCGATTCACTCTGATTTTTGAATGTTGATGCGGGAATCTTTATACGAAAATAAATGAATAAAATTTGTATAGTATCACTCTAATTAAGTTAATCTGGATCATTAAGAATAAAATTTCGACTAAGTTTGACAACTGTAATCGCGATAACATGAAAAATGGAAGAATTATTAAAATTAGAGTATGAAGATATGGCTATGAATTAATCAAACGATCATTCCAAATTGATTCTCAAATATAGTTCAAATTCAACATGGATCCTCAGCCACGAAGCTAATGGCATATACAATGTATTTAATTACTCCAATAAAACTGCTAATTTTCAGCAAGATCAAACGCTATTTTTTTTTTGAATTGTTGCATATATAAAGGTGAGTACCCACCAAAAAACCTATTTCATCTAACGTTTGCAAGTGTTTGCTACTGTGAACATTCGTCATTGATCCGACTTGAAAATATGTTTATATTATAAATGGCTCCAGTCCTTTGCACCACGTGTCAACTCTCTCTGGCTGTTTCTCTCTCTCTCTCTCTCTCTCTCTCTCTCTCTCTCTCTCTCTCTCTCTCTCTCTCTCTCTCTTTAGGATTTAATTGAACCTTCACGTAAATTATGAACCTTCAAATATGTATGACGCTCCAATGAAGGACTTCCTAGTTGACAGAACGTCGTTATTTGACTTCTCAGGTTATAACTAAGGTTGGATTCGAAATCCACACCTAAAAATGACAAATTTTCCATGCATGTACCTTCAAAATATTGTTTAATATGATTTTTTTTTAAAACATCCGTAACTTGTCCAAACCGTTTCATATGGCTTCAGAACCCTCCTCAAACCGATTTTTAGGATTTAATCGAAGCTTAACGTAAATTATGAACCTTCAAACGAGGATGATACACCGATGAAGGACTTCCTGGTTGACAAAACGTCGTTATTTGACTCCTCAGGTCTCAGGTTATAACTAAAGTTGGACTCGAATTCCACACCTAAAATAAAGTAAAACCCAAAGTTTCGTTTGATTTCAAGAGATCGACAAAAATGACAAATTTTCCATGCATATATGTAGGTACCTTCGAAATATTGGAAAATACGAATTTTTTACAAAACATGTGTTATTTCTCCGAACCGTTCTATATGACTTTGGAACCGTACCCATACGGATTTTTAGGATTTAATCGAAGGTTAACCTAAATTAAAAACGATGAATGTAGTTAGTTAGTTCAGTTAGTACTTTATTCATTAATTCATTAGATATATAAGTATATTGAACATCGTCCTAAAATTAAAATCACAATCAATGATATATTAAATAAAATACATTTGCAATACAATATTTCACAATAAACATATAGGAAGAAAAGAAAAGATAATCATTGTTATATATTATTATTTCTAATAAATGAATCAAAATGTGTCATTTAAATATTCCATTTTAGAATAATAAGCTTTCTTCTCTAAGATTTTACTGACGGTTCTTTTAAAACAACGTTCATTTAAAAATTTAAACGATATTGGCAACTTATTATAAAGTTGTATAGATTTATATATAAAAATTCTCGGGAAATAGGTCACATTAACACTTTGTTTTAAATATTCGTCTTTACGTACGTTTCGGTCTCACGACCGCATACAGAACCACGAATAATCGAAATTGTATCGTCAATATTGACGATACAATTTCGATTATTCGTGGTTCTGTTAGTTTCGACGGCGTGGGCTCTTTTGATTGAAATTAAATTTGTGCGATATGGACGCTTGTGCTATAATTAGTTTTAATAAACCCCTTTTTTGACGTAGTGAGTCTTCTGATGATGGTCGTGAGACAGAAACGTACGTAAAGACGAATATTTAAAACAAAGTGTTAATGTGACCTATTTCCCGAGAATTTTTATATATAATTCATACTGGGTCAAGAATGTTTATTATTATGTTGTATAGATTGATATTGTGGGCTCTTTTTGAATGATTCAGTTTTGTGTAGAGGTATTTGAAGAGTGCTGCTATTTATTGTTTCAAGTATTTTGAATCTATGTCTGTCCTTGGGAGCATATAATAGCAGTTGATATATGAGAATTGATGGTTACCATCAGAATCTTATGTCCTATAAAGATAGCTTTACAAGTGGTCTGAGAGTTTAGATGGAATGTTCTTCGAACAGCTTTTTTTTGCAAAATAAAAACTCTTTTCAAATCCGAGGATGCTCACATATGACAAGTGAGACTGTATGTGCGCAAAATAAAATGTCATGAGTATCACTGTTAACAACTTCTCTTAACCTTCCAATAACAGTACCAGTAGCCAATATTTTACACAGGATATTTATGTGTTGTGACCATTTTAACTAGATTTTGACTAGACGACCCAGGTGTCACGCGCACCAGGTGCACTGTAGCATTTTTTGAACATCGAATTCGTGTTCAGCGATCCCAAAAACCTCCGAGAAGAGAAATTGGGCTGATTTTACTGATTATTGTTCTAGTTTTCACTAATTGAAAAAATACCTTTTGGAAAATGCATCTTTTACATGCATTTTTGAGTGCAGCAATGCATTCATTAAATTCCGTTGACTAAAATTTTTTTTGAGTTTTTTCCCTATATTCTCTCGATTACTAAGGAATTGGAGGATTTGGGTTTCAATATAAACAGTTTTTCTAAATGCAATATCTTCATTTATTGTTCCCTTCGATAATCAATTTATAATACTCATTAATTTCGCTTATGATCCACAGTACGGCAGTATTTTAATAACTCAAGGATTATTTCTTCCACCTAAAACTTGATTGACAAGTATCAACAGGTTACCAACAAGTCCATCATATGTGGAACAAAGACTGAGACCACGAAGAATCTGTGGAATTGGGTCCGTTGCCTCTGTAAAAAAATATTCAAATCAGTTATGTCTTACCATTCAATGACGATTCAAGTATGTGGGCAACGTGCGGAGTACCCGAGAAAGAAATCTTCCAAAGCGACATTAATAGGTAAGCAGTTCTCAGAGAAAATTTCAAAGTCGTTTTTAAATCACTGAAAGTAACTTCGAAATAATTTCCAAGAAACTTAACAACCAGTACTAAGCATGCGAATTAATTGAATAAAAAAATGCTTCTTGTTCAATGACATTGACACAATATGAGCTTCTCAAAATTTATTCCAATGTTACTTATGCCTCTATCATTCAAGTATAGATAAAGGAGACTTGGAAAATCTATTACGACGAACTTAAGTCATGTGGAGTCATTCTGGCGAAAAAGGGAGATGAAAGGAACAAATTTATGCTATTTCAGGAGTATATGGAATATGTTTGAAATACCGGAACAAATATAAATCAGTTTTTGAAAAATTTCGTTTATCGCAACTTTGTTTTTTAAACAAATTATGTAATTTAAATAAAATATGTTTCATTATGTTAGTTGCAATTTTGGCGAAACGGTTCAATATTTCACACTATAAAATCTACCATGGGCTTGTGGGTGATTTGTGCCAACTTCAAATTTACAATTTCATAGAAATCGTGTGATTATTAACCATTACGCAATCGAATTTTTTGCCTTTGTAGTATTAAATACAAAAAACAAACAAAAAAAAATCTGAAAAAATTCGAGGCAGTTGCCTGAACCAAGACAATAAAACGAATCTATATTCAGGAAAGGTTCAATAAATTAATAATAAAAAAATCGTCGCGATACTTCCACAAACTGCCATATTTTCACTAAACTGAAATAGAACTGGTCCACTTTTTCACACGAATGAAAAGGTTGGATCAAAAGCCTGTTATAATGAGTATAACTAGTAGTCCAATTAATTTGTATGTCCTACTTCAAATTCAATAATAAAATGCACTTACGTGGACCGCCTGGAACGACAGGGCAGTCTGTGGTTGCAGTGCCTGGTGGAGTGATTGGTGGAGTGATTGGTGGAGTGATTGGAGGAGTGATTGGTGGAGTGACTGGTGGGGTGACTGGTGGAGTCACTGGTGGAGTTACTGGTGGAGTGACTGGTGGAGTGACTGGTGGAGTGACTGGTGGAGTTACTGGTGGAGTTACTGGTGGAGTAACGGGTGGTCCAGGTCTACCAGGTCTGCCGGGTCTACCGGGCCTTCCTGGCCTACCAGGTTTACCAATTACTACAGGCGGTGAAGGTCCAGGATATGCGGCGTAATCTGTGCTCATTCTTGACAGATCGTCATTCTGAGCTTCTTCACAATGAATATACGTCAAATCTGGAAATAATACATATATGAAATAATGATGATTTATGTTTACACGTTTTTGTTGTTGTTGGTATTGGAATTTGATTTTGGAAGCAGTTTCAAATTAACTTAAATTTACTGTGAAAGTTTTGAACTGATTATATTAATACTTTGGGAGCTACAATTTCAGAGAGAATCAGAATTTCTGTTTCGATTCAAAGTAAAGGCAACGAGGTGAACCGATACCCTCTATAGTCTATAACAGGGGTCTCCAAAATAATACAACCCCTCTTGGACCAAATTCTGCCCCCTGCCAGTGTTAACAATCCGGCCTGCGACCTCTAATCGCTTATTGTTGTTATTGTTGTTGTGATAAGTTGGATAAAAAGACACAGGATCATATTGACTTGGTTTTATTTACTTACTAGGTAAAGCTTAATGACAAGTATAATACACAAAACAGATGTAACTTAAGCATAATAACTAACAAATAATTGAAATGAATCCCACTAACATTATAAACATTATATCATATAAACATTATAACATATAAAATACTAATGAGATTTAAGTAATTGTGATTTTCCACTGACAATAGTTTGACCAATTTTACTTGTACCATTATTATTAAAAGAGATTTAAGATGCTCATCGGTTAACTTGGATCTGTAAACATTCTTTGTGTATTTCATTTTGGGGAATGTTTTCTCACACAAGTATCAAAAACAGAAAACAGCCCATGAGCAAATATATACAAATTATCATATTGTACCAGTGGAAGACTCTCATAAAATTCCAACATAGATGAGTTTTGATATTTGTTCTTAATTATATCACAAATAAGTAATTATATATATAAAATTCTCGGGAAATAGGTCACACTAACACATATGCTTATTATTTTCGTCTTTACGTACGTTTTTGAATGCTATTCAATGCCAAAAGGACTGGTATATTTGTAAATAAAAAAAACGCTGGGAGAGATTAAAAGCCACACACCTCTGGATCAATCTGAACTTATAAATGCAATAAAGTTTTCTTTAGATTGCACTCAATTTCAATACGGTGAGCAATACTTTGGGCAAATATTTGACACAGCAATGGGATCTCCTATTTTAGCTAGTATTACTAACCTAGTTACGGAATGCTTAGAGGAATCTGTAATAATTTCATTAGATTTTCAACCCATTTTCTTTAAACGGTATGTAGATGATTGCCTAATAGTCTAGGAGCCAGAGCGATATTGATGGTCTAAACATTAACCCGATAGCACTATGGTTTATCGTTAGAGGACGGTTCAATGATCAATTCATCTCATAGACCGAATTTTTGCCGGCTGCTATATCTCGAGATACAGCATCCGCATTTTTTTTTGACTGGAGATCAACCCTTTCCAAGTTGCGGTTACTTGAAAAGCATGCCATTCTTATACGCTTCCACCATGTGCCATCATTTTTTATAGTGTCCGTTTATCAGGCCGACCAGTTAAAAGTGGACCGAAAATAGACTGAACGTTAACCCTCCCAAACTTGGGGAAAATGTTCTTTGGTGTTGGCAATTGTTAAGATACCTTATGTCATCAAAAGTTATCGGTCCATTTCCAAGTAATTGGCCATTATTTGAACCAAAAATGTTTTTTTTTCACATTTTGTGCCTAAACCTTGTGGATTACAAGGTAACATGATGGCACCATGTTAAATAACTTTATTGGAGGCCAAATAAAGATTTAAAATTATTGCCATCGCTCCTTGCCTACTTCAAAGCCCCAGAATTCCCTAAAACCACCCCCAAAAAAATATGAATAATATGGATAATATGACCAATTTTATGATAAATTAGTCGATTTTTGAGATTCTGGCTGGGCTTAAAATCAAAACGGCAGTTTTTTGTTTTTGTTTTGTTTTGAGGGATGGTTTTATGGGGTCTTGCAAATTTTTACATGCGTGTTTATAATGCTGAGAGTATATTTTAGGTAGAATGCTCGAAAGTAATTGTTTTCACAAGGTCTGTCACAATCTCTTTCTATTACCTCATAAATGTTCAACATCTGGTTCGAATGTGGAACCTCGAACGTTATATTTTTAGTTCAGCTATTTAGTCGTATTACAGACTGCAATTCGATATGTTTATAGAGCTTATAAGGATATTGCTTAGCAGCGGATTCTTAATTCATATACGTAAAACATTAATGTGTTATAATTACGATTGTTCGTGTTTCTGATCGTTTCGGTGACGTGGGCATTTTTAATTGAAATTAGTGCGATAAGGACGTCTTGTTGTGATACAATTAGTTTTAAGGATTCACGTTTATACAGTTATATTATAAGTCTTCTGATGATGATCGTGAGACCAAAACGTAGGTGAAGACGGAAATAATAAGCATATGTGTTAGTGTGACCTATTTCCCAGAATTTTATATGTAATTCATACCTGATGGGTCATGAATCACTATTAAACAAATAATTAATAAATATTCATTCTGTGTTTTTCTTTTCTATTCTATTCAGATTTTGATTGACTATAATTGTAACGATCTGACTTTTGAATAAATCGTTACATATCATTATCATGATAGAAAACTATAATAATTTGATTTTATATCCTTGAACTTCCTCCCAATTAAAGAACTCTATCTTAAATGATATAGTTGACTATATTTAATTAATACAGCGCGGATTCAACGAATACTATATTGTTACCCCTACGTCCGAGTTATTAATTAGGAAGGGAGAATCTGAATAAAACCGGTTGCGGATGATAACCATGCATCTTTGGTGTTACTGTGAATACAAGGCAGGTCTTAATCAAAGTTATTAATTAAATTGTTTTTGAGTAGCATTGAATCTTTAATATTTTATTCACAATCAGGTTTACTCTGATTTATACAAAACTTTGATTGTTTCCTGCGTTTACAACAGGCACCCAAGATCTCTTGATTATAGAAATTGTAATTTCATTCATATCATTTATTCAATTGACAAAATCACTTGATTTCATTTTCTGAATACACGTGAGATTATTATATAGTATATTTTTTTTTGGTTTGAACTCCTCGTAATACGAACAACGTAGCGTTATCCAAATCGAAAAGGCACGAAACATATAGAGGGTGGGCTAGAACTAACCTCTCCATATCTATAATTCCACGAGCCTTGTTTCCAATACCTTCGATTATAGAGTTAACGTGGGACTTGTTAAACTATTCCGTAATCGTAATAAAGAGGCCTAATAATACGAAATCCACCCACGTGGTTCTAGGAATCACTGAACTATAACTCATATCTGTCAAATATTAATCTAATTTGTAATTGTAATCATAATTTATCTTGGCTTCACCTATTAACATTTATCCAGCTTAACTCAGCTATTCTCAGCGTCAATACTGAGCCATTGCAAATATTAAATTTTACTTCTCTTGTGGAAATCCTACTCGTGTATTTTCTTTCTTTTTCGATAGGAAGATATTGGATCCAATACACTACTAAAGACCTCGCGGAGCCACCAACAGGACCACAGGAGAGACACAGGGGAGTAATTTTAATATCTCTGTTGCAACCTTCATTACCATGATGAATTAGATGCTGGTCGTAATCGCTGAGTCAAAGTAGATTGATTATCTTCATTTACAATTGTTTCAATTTTACATCGGTGCCCCGAAAGGGCATGTGAGTTTGTAAAACGATTTTTCTATTGTTCATCAATATTTGAATATATTTGTTATTGTTTTTATATGCTTTGTTTCTTTTCCTTTTTACTTACTACCAATTCAATGATGCTTATTTCTTTATTTATAACAGCCTGAAATTCTTCTTTTTTAACTCGTGGTGGCGCCCAGGGTTTGTTGTTTAAAAAGTAATAGGGCAAGTATCATCATTGTTAACGAAAAGGGCCGAACAACCACAAATTTGAGCTAGTTTGGGAAATATCAGTAACTTGGGTAAATTCATCTTTTTGATTAATTTAGAATCAAGGGAAGGTGGAAATTGCGTAGCTTACATAATATGGAAAAATTTATAATTTGTCAAAAATTTAAAATAAACGGGCAAAAAAAAATGTCATACCAATCATATTATATATTGTTTAACTCAACAATAAATCCCCTCTTCAACGAAATCACAACCTATTATGGTTTCTATTTAATAAAATAAAAGTTTTTGTGATAACTTGAAAATAGAAAAATACCGCCTAAGCCAATGGATTTCAAGCAAAAAGTGCCCATATAATGTTTTACTTACATGGCGATAAATCGAGTATTTGGCATCAGCGCCTAAACAAATGACACGAGTCAAAATTCATAGGCACCCCCAAATTTGTCTCAATAAACAACTCGAGGATGCGTCGTCGGTCTTTTACAATGGAGTATCGTTCAAGATTATCCAATATTTGGTTCACCCTGTAATTTTAGTGAACAATAAATTGCCAAATACTCTCCTGCGAGTAGTTTTAGGGATCATAATATAAAACAACATAACTATAACATTACATTTCGCGAAATTGGCACCAGTCGTCGGTTGCTGGAATGATCAGAAAACTAAGCCCATGGACCAAATGGCTAAGGAATTGGAGGAATTGGGTTTCAATATAAACAGTTTTTCTAAATGCAATATCTTCATTTATTGTTCCCTTCGATAATCAATTTATAATACTCCTTAATTTTGCTAATGATCCACAGTACGGCAGTATTTTAATCACTCAAGGGTTATTTCTTCCGCCCAAAACTTGATTGACAAGTATCAACAGGTTACCAACAAGTCCATCATATGTAGAACAAAGACTGAGAGCACGAAGAACCTGTGGAATTGGGTCCGTTGCCTCTGTAAAAACAATATTCAAATTAGTTATGTCTTACAATCCAATGACGATTCAAGTATGTGGGCAACGTGCGGAGTACCCGAGAAAGAAGTCTTCCAAAGCGGCGTTAATAAGCAGTTCTCAGAAGAGAAAATTTCAAAATCGTTTTTAAATCACTAAAAGTAACTTCGAAATAATTTCCAAGAAGCTTAAATAAAATATTTTTTATTATGTTAGTTGCAATTTTATTTTATTTTTTTACCATGGGCTTGTGGATGATTTGTGCTACCTTCAAATTTACAATTTCATAGAAATCGTGTGATTATTAACTATTACGCAATCGAATTTTTTGCCTTTGTTGTATTAAATACTAAAAATACAACAAAAAATCTGAAAAAATTCGACGCAGTTGCCTGAACCAAAACCATAAAACGAATCTATATTCAGAAAAGGTTCAATAAATTAATTAAAAAAAAATTGTCGCGTTACTTCCAAAAACTGCCATATTTTCACTAGTTTGCCTAAAAAAATAGAATAAAACTGAAGTAGAACTGGTCCACTTTTTCACACGAATGAAAAGGTTGGATCAAAAGTCTGTTATAATGAGAATAACTAGTACCTAGTCCAATTAATTTGTATGTCCCACTTCAAATTCAATAATAAAATGCACTTACGTGGACCGCCTGGAACGACAGGGCAGTCTGTGGTTGGAGTGCCTGGTGGAGTGATTGGTGGAGTGATTGGTGGAGTGATTGGAGGAGTGATTGGTGGAGTGACTGGTGGGGTGACTGGTGGAGTCACTGGTGGAGTTACTGGTGGAGTGACTGGTGGAGTGACTGGTGGAGTGACTGGTGGAGTGACTGGTGGAGTTACTGGTGGAGTTACTGGTGGAGTAACGGGTGGTCCAGGTCTACCAGGTCTGCCGGGTCTACCGGGCCTTCCTGGCCTACCAGGTTTACCAATTACTACAGGTGGTGAAGGTCCAGGATATGCGGCGTAATCTGTGCTCAT
The DNA here is from genome assembly GCA_958510875.1 of Endomychus coccineus. Classification (NCBI taxonomy): domain Eukaryota; kingdom Metazoa; phylum Arthropoda; class Insecta; order Coleoptera; family Endomychidae; genus Endomychus; species Endomychus coccineus. The sequence goes on from OY294070.1 coordinate 10,870,053, forward strand.
TCTTGACAGATCGTCATTCTGAGCTTCTTCACAATGAATATACGTCAAATCTGGAAATAAAGCATATATGAAAAAATGATGATTTATGTTTACACGTTCTTGTTGTTGTTGGTATTGGAATTTGTTTTTGGAAGCAGTTTCAAATTAACTTAAATTTACTGTGAAAGTTTTGAACTGATTATATTAATACTTTGGGAGTTACATTTTTTTTTAATTCTTCTCTTCAGAAAAGGGCGTGTTTATTACACTATTTCCCTGAAAAACTACAAGGTCACCAAACACCAAACTTTCTTTGTCAATATTTGAATATGATAGAACCTTTTTTGAGTTATCGTGTAGACAAGCAATTCGTAACGAACACGACACAGACGGATTTTTTCAAAGTAGCATAAAATTCAATCAAAGATGCTATGTTGAAGGAATTTTTGGTCTAGGATGTTTTTTAACGATTTTAGAAATCATGAGTAAATCCAATATACTCTTCGGACTTCGTCTGGGAGGAGTATAATAATGATTGATATTTAGATGAATATAGAAACACTTACGGCATATAACTAATAAGGTTAACAATAAGAAGCTGTTCATTTTGGTAACGTTGGACTTCTATTGGAAGTGTCAAGTTCACTACGACTTATGAAAATAGGTTTGTGGTTATATACCCAAAAAAAATCTAACTAGAAAATGAATATGTAAACGTGAAGTTATGAGGATAATAAAATGTTTAGATAAGGAAACATATAAATGACTTGCTGATTTCTAAGTACATCATTATAGGAAGGATAATAAATTAAATTTAATACTAAATATATGTATCCTTCGACTTAAATGAGTACATCGGTTTTTTATAAAAATATTTGAATAATTCAGTTCTTAGAAAACTTTGGCAGATATACAAAAAAGCACAGTAGCTATACAATAACGAAAGGAAGGTACATCTGGCGAAAGGATGTGGCATATAGTCCAGGCAATAAGCCGGGAAAAAGGCCATAATAAAAAAAATATATAGTAAGCTACAATTTCAAAATTTTTTTGCATTTTGTTCCTAATACCCCATAGATCATTCATGACTATCAAGACCGCGGCGGTCGACCTGTTTACCCCCCCCCCCAAAACGGGGTTTCCACCCCTCAGAAGAGCATTTTTATAAAAACAATCCAAAAGTTTAGAAAATTAATGAATTAAGAGCTGAAAATGACCCCAGTATGTTTTTTGGGTCGCTGATCACGATTCTGCAGTAAGTTTTCTCGGAAAACTCCCTCCAGTTGGGAAATTTGGAAAATTTATATACAGGGTGAGTCCGTTTTTTGTAGCCAAACTGCAACAGGAGATACAACAAGTGTTTTTAAGAAGAAAAGTTCGATAAACATATGTCGTAGAAGGCTTCGTTTTCGAGATATTGAAATTGAAAAAAAAATTCGTTTTTTGCGAATATCTCCGGAACCGTTTATCGTACAGAAAACAGCTTTTGTAAGCATTTTCTACTCATAGTAAGCTATGTTCTGTGTGATAAAAAAACTTTTTTTACTCATAATTGGTGAAGATTTTGAAGGGGTAGTGGGTGTTTTTCTCCCCAACTTTTTGAGACAACCATTAGAACCGCCAATGTTTTCTACACAAAAAAGGTGCCATTGGTCATATGCTCTAAAGTTGACCGTTTTCGAGAAAAATCAACTTTTATGTTGAAAAACATGGTCAATTCTTACTAATTAGACGAAATTTATTCAAACAAGTAGTATAAGTAACAAAATCAAAGGATTGACCATGCTTTTCAACATAAACTTAGTTGTTCTACCTGCAGTGTTTTGAATGATAAAACCATTCCTTCAGATCATGCTACTTGGGATTACAACAAATGTGCGGCTTATATAGGTGTACGAGACAAGCTCCGCAATGACATTTTGGGATTACCCTGCAGGTAGCGGTTAGTTCCGACCATGTCAGTCCCTTCTAATGTGTCCCTCCCGTCTGCGACTGTGAGCTCTTCACAAATGAACCACCAAGGTTCCGGTGTTGATTTGGTAATTTATTATCAAAATACCCGTGGCTTGCGCTCCAAAACTACTGACATATTTAATGCTTCCATACGCTGTGAGAGTGATATTATAATTCTGTCTGAGACATGGTTGTGCGAATCCATCTCTGACAGCGAGGTACTCTATTGTAGGTATTCCGTGTTTCGCTGTGATCGCGATCCTGCATCCACAGGAGCCTCTCGAGGTGGTGGCGTACTGGTTGCAGTTGACAAAAAATACAGGTCTTCTCGCTTGAGTTTATCGGCTCTGAATTTCAATCTGTCCCCACGTACTGACATAATCATTGTTAAGATATCAGGAGAAATCTCGCATCGTTACGTCATTGCCTTGTATATTCCGCCTGCAACTTCGATTATGGAATATCGGAATGTATACGATGCGCTCGCTTCACTTCAGTACGTCTTAGATAGTTCTTCCATCATTATTGGTGATTTCAACATTGCGAAATATGCATCATATGTCGATGGATCCCCTTCCGATCATTGTGTGTCCAATTTTGTGAATTTTATCAATTTTGTGGATTACCATCAGCATAACTTCATTCGTAATTCTAGTGATAGAATCTTAGACCTTGTTGTTACCGGCGGTAGGTGCAGTGTGGAGCGATCCTTGGAGCCCCTTGTCCCGGAGGATGATCATCATCCGGCGCTATCTGTTTTGGTCGATTTTCAATCTGGTGCAGGTATTAGGAGAGGTAGTGAGTTACCGTTTAAATCTGTCAATGCGTACAATTTTCGCAAAGCCAATTTTTCATTATTATACGAAAGTTTGAGGCAGGTTGACTGGACGGTGGTGGTTGAATGCGTTGATCCTGAGGATGCTTGTTCTCTCTTCTATGATTTATTATATTCATCCCTCGATAAATTCGTTCCTAGGTTTGGCTGCGTCAAGAAAAATATCTACCCTCCGTGGTATAACAACCACATAATACGGTTGATTAAAAATAAAACCTCGGCCTGGAAGAGATATAGGAGATTCAAGGATTTGTCAGCTCACAATCAGTTTTCCATGCTTAGGCGTGAACTCAAAAGGGCAACGAATTCGGCCTATAATGAGTACATTGTCTCGATTGAAAACAATTTGAAGCAGGATCCTACGAAGCTTTGGAATTTTATTAATTCAAAGAAAGGCACACGCGGTTTTCCCGCTGAAATGGACTATGGCGATGTGAAGTTGACTACCCCGCAGGAAATTTCCAACACATTTGCTCATCTCTTCAGTCAAAGCTATATAACTCAACCCACTTTAGCGAATTTAGATTCGGAGTCTCTAAGTAATGAGCATGATATATCCATTCTTTATTTCTCCCAAGAGGAAGTTGAATTCGCCCTCAAAAAGATCAAAAATAAATCTACTTCAGGTCCCGATATGATTCCGGCGTTTCTACTAAGAGACTGCGCACCCATTTTTTCAGTACCCCTCACTCACCTATTCAATAGGTATCTTACGTCCAGTACTTTCCCGCTAGTATGGAAGCAGACGAAAGTCTGTCCGATCTTCAAAAGTGGTGTGTATAGACCTATAAGCATCTTTTCAAATTTTGCTAAGGCCTTTGAGAGTCTTATATACGATAGAGTATATTTCAAAGTTCATTCACGCCTTCTTAATATACAACACGGTTTTGTAAGGAGTCGTTCCACATCCACCAACCTGGCATCTGTCACACAATACATCGCTGAAAATATGGATTCCGGCTTCCAAGTCGATGTTATATATACCGATCTGTCCAAGGCCTTCGACAGGCTTGACCACAGACTTCTGCTAAGTAAACTTGATGGTATTGGTTTCTCTGTGGAACTCTTATCTTTCATCGCCTCATATCTCAGTGATAGGCGGCAATTTGTCGTGGTAAATGGGCAGAGATCGGTTGAATATCTTGCTTCTTCCGGAGTCCCCCAAGGATCAATTTTGGGACCACTATTTTTCAACATCTTTGTTAATGATATTTCAATAGGTCTAACTGTACTCTGTCTTTTATATGCCGATGATTTTAAAATGTTCTTCGTCATCAAATCCACATTTGATTGTTATCTACTTCAGAGAAGTCTTGATATGATGGTTGTTTGGTGTTCAGCGAACAAGCTATCTCTTAATGTTAACAAGTGTTGTGTTATGTCTTACACAAACAAGACCAACTTGATCATATTTGATTACAACGTAGACGGTACTATCCTTAAGAGACCAGCAACCTATAAAGACCTCGGCGTAATTTTCGATCCCAAACTATCCTTCATTTCTCATCTGGAGTCTGTGATGGAGGCTGCTAACAGACTACTTGGGTTTATTGTGCGAAGCTGTCGTGATTTTTCAGACATAGACACGCTCAAATTGTTGTTCATAACATTTGTGCGATCGCGGCTTGAGTACGCATCTGTGGTTTGGTTCCCTGGTTATGCCGTTCATAGAGATGCCCTGGAATCTGTTCAGCGCCGCTTTCTGAAGTACCTGTCCTTCAGGACAGACGGTTTTTATCCTATCAGGGGCATTCCTAATTCTTTCCTGTTAGATAAATCCAATATGTCATCCCTTTCTCGCAGAAATAATTATGTACTCCAGGCCAGTCTGTACAAGTTGCTTAATAACCTAATTGACTGCCCCATGCTGCTGGAAAGAGTCAATTTCCTAGTTCCTCGGCTGAACTCGCGGTCTGCAAATACTTTCTACCTCCAAACTCCTCGTACTAACTTACTTAAATTATCTCCATTATTTTGCATGTGCCATGCCTACAACACCAATGACACTAGTACTAAATATGATATTTTTAATTCTAGCCTAAAACAGATTGCTCGCCTACTGCGATGACACAATATTCATATTTTACCAGCTCTTTCTTTGTTTTTTCTCTTTGTTCATTTCTGTGTTAAATATTTTTGGCTATTCTTTCTTTTGATTTTGTCTCCTCTCGGACTAGAATATAGTTTTATTTAGATTTAGTTTAGATAATAATTGTTAATTTATATATTTTTGTATGCATTGTCCTGATCTTTAATTGGGTTTATACCTGTTGATCAGAGTAAAATTAAATAAATAAATAAATAAATAAATAAATAAATAAATAAATAAATAAAAGTTGTTTTTTCTCGAAAACGGTCAACTTTAGAGCTTATGACCAGGAGTACCTTTTTTGTGTAGAAAACATTGGCGGTTCTAATGGTTGTCTCGAAACTGTTTTTTTTCAGTGGCGTAGAAGTTGCGGAGAAAAACACCCACTACCCCTTCAAAATCTTCACCCATTATGAGTAAAAAAAAAATGTTCATCACACAGAACATAGCGTACTATGAGTAGAAAATGCTTACAAAACCTGTTTTCTGTACGATGAACGGTTCCGGAGATATTCGCAAAAAACGAAATTTTTTTTTCAATTTCAACACCCTGTATCTCGATAACGAAGCCTTCTACGACATATGTTTATCAAACTTTCCTTCTTAAAAACACTTGTTCTATCTCCTGTTGCAGTTTGGCTACAAAAAGTAGTGAGTCAGACCCTGTATAATATATAATTTATAATTTTGTTGCAAAAATGTCCTCTAGTAGGTTTTTTGGGTCACTGATCACGATTCCGCTGTTGTTTTTCCCAAAAAATCCCTCCAGATGGAAAATTCGGGAAATTTGAGATTTTTCTGAGACGGTTAAGAATAATAAAGTATAATTTTGTTGCAAAAATGACATCTAGTACGGTTTTTGGGTCGCTGATCACGATTCCGCTGTTATTTTTCCCAAAAAACTCTCTCCAGATAGGAAATCTAAAATTTTCCGAATTTTTCATCTGGAGAGAGCTTTTTGGGAAAAATAACAGCGGAATCGTGATCAGCTACCCAAAAAATCTACTAGAGGTCATTTATGCAACAAAATTATACTTTATTATTCGTAACCGTCTCAGGAAAATCTCAAATTTCCCGAATTTTCCATCTGGAGATAGTTTTTTGGAAAAAATAACAGCGGAATCGTGTTCAGCGACTCAAAAAACCTACTAGAGATAATTTTTGCAACAAAATTATGAATTACATATTATGAATACATTTTCCAAATTTCCCATCTGGAGGGAGTTTTCCAAGAAAACTAACTACGGAATCGTGATCAGCGACCCAAAAAACATACCAAGGTTCATTTTCGGCTCTTAATTCATTAATTTTCTAAACTTTTGGATTGTTTTTATAAGAATGGTCATCTGGGGGGTAGAAAGGTCGACACCCGCGGTCTTGATAGTCATGAATGACTAGGGGGCTTTAGGAACAAAATGCAAAGAAAAAATTTGAAGTTCTAGCTTACTATATTTTTTTTATATTTTCCGGTTCGTTGGGAATCAGGGCCGGATTAAAACCAACGGGGCCACAAGCAATATATTTTGTGATATAATGTTTGCCATTATTTACAAATATTTTAATAACAATAAACATATTATGTAAAAACAGAGTTTACAAACACATATGGAAATACATCTAACATTTTTTCTTGATGTGTGTCAACATGTTTTATGCTTTTCAATAGCTCAATTAACAGCAATTAAAATCGTATATTTGAGAATGAAGAGATCATTACAATGCAACATTCAATCAATGAATTCATATTTTTCTAAATAAGTTTAATATAACAAACAAATCCAATCTTTCAAAACTTCTTCTTTTTGTACTTTTAAGCTACTAAATCATATGCCAAAGAATCAGCATGTCTGTTTCGATACAAACTAAAGGTAACGAGGTAAACCAATACCTTGTATCACACAAGACTAAGATGCTCGATCGTGACATCATAAGCCAGAGACTTGGCTGCAGTAAAACAAAAATTTTATTTATTTTTCAGAACATATACAAGGACTTCTTGTTTAAACGGGGCTGCCAAACGTGAACTGAGTCCTTAGCTGCACCCCATTCGAATTTTTAATGTGAAAACTTGTTTTCTAATGAATTTGTTTGAAAATTTACGAAGAAACCTTTCGTGTCTCTACCTGCTGAGGGTAATCATCAACTTCAGAGCTCGTAATAATAATAATGATAATAATACATTTGTTTGCTTTGATAATACATTCACAATAGTCAATTGATCAATTGATGCATCATACAAACCGTGCGAGTTATATTACAGTTCTTCAGCAGCAAATAAATTATGAGATTCTTCACGAAGATCTCAAAGAAATCTTGTATGTGAATATAGCTTAAATTATATAATAAATAATTACAAACAAAATTTAATTCAATAATGATATTTAAATTGATCCAAAATTATTCTAAAACAGGAATTCAATTGAAAACCAGAAAACAATTCATTCATTCATTCACCAAAAATATTTTAGAGCAGTTTCTGTTTTTGTTTTTTCAACTATATTGAACATTTCATTTTTTAGATCCTCAATTGTTCAAGATTGAATCTAAATTTATTAATAACCATCTAGTTATATTGCTCTTAAATATTTTTATGGTTGTCGCGGACTTGACTTGTGGTGGTAATTTATCATAGTATGTCTTACCTTGGAAAAGCCTACATCTCTGTCCTATTGATTTTTTACAGAGATGCTTTTCTGTGGCATCTGTCTTATGTCTTGTATTGTGAATGTGATCTATATAAGTCATTTCATTTCTATTTTTGTATAGATATGATGTACATTCTAGAAAGTACACTTTTCCACGATCTAGAATTTTAGCTTCAGCAAATAGTGTTACTGACACTTTTAACTTCCGGAAGTTAATGTGTAGTTGACAACAATAATTTCGGAAAGAGATCACAAACAGCTGATCATGAAAATTTGGTTATTCCAACTAAAAACTGTTACCGTCCTTGAAACTTGGTTCAGCGTTGTGGAGTTGAACTTATCTCTCTACCAGGAAATCCTTCAGCTACCGACTCGGGAAAAAGGAAGGATCGCTTAAACCCTGAAATATGGACAATGTGAGTAGTATCTTGACCTCAAGTTCGAGGGACAAATGTCTAAATCAATCAAATTATAAAAAGAAATTAAAGTCTTGAAGAGAATACATGAATTTGTTGATTAGAGAGTGACAATTTATTAAAGTACAATATTTAAATCTGAAAGAGAATGAGTTATTAGTTTACTGGTTATAGTTATGCTGGAATAAGAGTTATGAAACTGGAAATAGTGATATCGCCGTTTCTAAATATCTAAGTATTATCAGGAAATTCACTCCCATAAAGCAGTAACTGAGACATTTGGATTTATTTATGTTCACCCAGATCAAATATTTATCCGTTTATATCACCAGTACTTCAGCATAAAATGAAGCTACTACATTAAATTTATTATGAAGAATGTCATCTCAAGGTGCTACGAAATACCACGAAATACCATTAGTTAGGTTGAACAAGCAGTAATGAAACGATATAAACAATTATGATAGTTAACCTGACAAATTTATCACTCCATTTAATGACGATAAAAAGATATATAATTTTTCATTCAATTATATGCAACCGAATACAAAAAAAATGATCTTGGCATGTGACAAGGATAAGTTCGATAAACGAAAACTTAGTTTAAATAGTTTGAATAGCGAATATCACATTGATATTATGTTATTAGAATAATATTATGATCAAGATATAATAATATCCACAATCTTTCAAGTTAGAGAATTACTATGAAATAAAAAAATTGATTTTTATCGATCTTATCTTGTCAAAAGTTACACTCAAGATGCTCACCTTTACATCCGCTTTCAACCTCTCCCCGAAAGTAGCGAAACGTGTGACCTCTTGCGTTTCTCCAATGACCCGCTACCCTATTGACATACTTAGCTTAGGCTATAAACTACAGAGGTCGAGGTTATCTCTTTCTGAGATTGAATATCTCACAACAGTTATTGAAATGTGTTCTGAGATGTTAATATTTTTGTAATCGTATTGATGGTTATAATCAAAGCAATGTTTAGCAAGGGCGGTGGAGTCTTCCAAGTTTTTGTTTCTTGTACTATAATTATGGCCATACATTCTTTTTTTGCAAATATTGCTTAGAGATTCCTGTATAAGCCATTTAATTTGTATACTATGTGGGTTTGTTTATCTTAAGGTATTGAAGGTCTCTGTCCAACATTTTTTGATGCTACTCAATGCCAAAACGACTGGTATATTTGTAAATAAAGAAACAACGTCCATGGAAATTAATAAATGATCTACGGGTACGGATTGATTTTTTATAAATCCATTAAAATGCCATGAGCCTTATAGATTACAAAAAATTGGCAAAGTTGTTTGTTCACTTCAACTATAGCACTATATAGTAAGAGCCTTACTCTATCTGAGAAATTTTCAACATAATCTATGCAAATTTTGTTTCCAAGATAGTCCTTTGAAAAATATAATTTCACTCCAATACGATGAAGCCAGGAATTGTTTTGGAATTAACAGAGTATCATCAATTAATATTTTATTCAGCCATTAATAATATACATTCGTGTTATATATAGTTCTAGTTCTGAAGATATTTCAATTAATTTCTCCTCCTAAGACTGCATTGAGGAGTAGTAATATGATTCCAATGAGGCCTTCGTATGTATGGCAGAGACTGAGAGCTCGGAGAATCTGTGGAATTGGATCAGTTGGAGCTGTGAAAACAAAAATACAATTCTAGTTAGATAGTTTCACTTTAACGTACAATTATTGAAACTTAAATATCACACAAGATAGATTGATTAATTTTGAGCTGTGATATATTATCATGTATCCAGTGAGCACTGAAACATAATAGAGTAATGAAAATTATCACTAATACAAACCAAATTAGCAAAAAATAATGCCGAAAGTAGTATTTAAAAATGTGTTCAACAGTTTAGTAATTGTTTTAGTTCAAAATTTATTATAATTATCTATGATGTAGCGAAAACTAAATGCTCCAAGTGAGAGTATATTTTTCCGACTCGACTGGTAACCTATGTATTCAACAATTGTCCCACAACTGTTGGTTAAATTCTGACGAAACATTCAGATAAAGTGCACCCTCATAGGCAATTTCTTCTCAGGTAATAGCAAGTGGATTATCTACCCCGATGACTATGATTAGTAACTATTTAATTTAATTGCTTTGTATATCAAAGGTGCCATCGATATGCTGAAGATGGTATCAAGCGAAAAAGGCAACCCGAAATTGGTCCTCGACGAATACCCATTCGTGAAGGACAAACAAGTGGATACAAGGAACTATTAGAAGTGCGAGCAATATGAAACCAAGAAGAAGAGTTGCAGAAGTCGAGCTATTACCGGGAGCATAATTATATACAGTTTATGAATTGAAGGAAACGTTTCAATTCCTCTGTTCTATGCACTTTTGGCGGACAAGACTAAACAACGCCAGACCCTCCAGTAGGCTGTGCCAAAAAAATCGATATCTTTTTATTTCGCTCTTCTTCGAGTATATCATTCCTCGTTAAAATTCATTCAGGTCCCCCAAATTTGAAACAAATCGGTTAATATTTAGAGGTGCATCAAGCCCAAAACGTGTTTTTCAAAGTTTTTTCTCAATTTTTTTCATAACACTGTTCTATAATAACGGGATGTTTGACACTTGAGAGTTATTACTAGATCCAAACACAAAATATTTAATGCATTTCAGTCGCCACATCTACTTATACACAGATATATTGGTGAAAAGAATCATTTTTTTAAGGCCTAAAAACTGTAATTTCAACTTTCAACTTAAATAACTTCATATTTTCAGGCTCGTGATGCGTCATATGCTCTTTTAATGTAGTCTAGTATCACGTAGCTTTAATTGAATTGATAATTTCAGAGAATATCACCCATCAGTTATGATAATCTACACTCGAGTGGAAAAACTCACCACTTGAAAATGCACCAAAAATGGCAAAAATTCAGAGTGCCTTAACTCGGTTGCATTTAGTCGAAAATAGATGATCTTCGATTTCTAAAAAAGTTAGAATCTTCCCTTTAATGTGATGCTACTTAATGTGATACCAAATCCATTAACGCTAAGAAAAATATGTTCTTGGTGTCAGAAAATGTTCCACTTTGACAGCTCGTTGGCCGAGCCGAAAAAATCATAGACTCAATCAGACAACAGGTCAGTAAATTTGAATCGTTTTTCTTTAAGTTCCCTAAAAATCTGAGTTTTACGATGATTTGGCGGGAAGTTATGAATTTTTCAAAAAAAAAGTACTATTTTTTAACTACTTTTTGACTGAAGATCCATCTGCGTGGAAAAAAAATGAGTCTTATATAGAAGCGGAAGAAAAATTTTCATTTTTGCGCGTTACGAATGACACCGCGGAACGAGGTATAGCGTTAATTACAAAATATAATTCCGAATTGACGAAGAACGAAGAGCAAAAGCAGTACCTGTTGAAAGTTGTCGAGGAGCACAGGCGCCGAATTCCAAGCGTTGCGAAAAAAGCGTTAATGTGATGTATGATTACAAATTATTAAATGTATGATTGTAAATTATTAAATGATTGTTAAAAATATTTGATTGTAAATACTAGAATATATACTCTGTACTCAACACATTCTATTAACTTCATGACTCGTCGATTAATTTTATAAAGATTCATTGATTGAGGTACAAAATTGGCAAAGTTGTGGCCAAAAAAAACGCAAAATGGTACTTTTTTTTTGAAATATTCATAACTTCCCGCCAAATCATCGTAGGAACTCGAATTTTTAGGGAACTTAAAGAAAAATGATTGAAATTTATTGACCTGTTGTCTGATTGAGTCCATGATTTTTTCGGCTTGGCCTACGAGCTGTCAAAGTGGGAAATTTTTTGACACCAGGAATATATTTTCCTTAGCTGGGGGGGAGGGGGTGGAATGGATTTGGTATCACATTAAAGGGAAGATTCTTAGCTTTTTAGAACCAGAACTATTTTCGACTAAATGCAACCGAGTTAAGGCACTCTGAATTTCAGCATTTTGATGCATTTTCAATTGAAGCGTTTTTCCACTCGAGTGTAGATTATCATAACTGATGGGTGATTTTCTCTGGAATTATCAAGCCAATTAATGCTACGTGATACGAGACTACGTTAAAAGAGCATATGACTCATCACGAACCTGAAAATATGAAGTTATTTACGTTGAAAGTTGAAATTACAGTTTTTAGGCCTTAAAAAAATGGTTCTTTTCGCCAATATATCTGTGGAAGAGTATGGAAGTGGCGACTGAAATGTATTAAATACTTTGTGTTTGAATGTAATAATGTCTCTCAAATGTCAAATATCCCGTTATTGTAGAACAGTGTTATGAAACCTCTCAAAAATTGAGGAAAAACTAAAAAAAAAACGTTTTGGGCTTGATGCACCTCTAAATATTAACCGATTTGTTTCAAATTTGGAGGAGCTGAATGAATTTGAACGGGAAATGATATACTCGACTACAAACCTTCCGGAAAGTCGGGTTCGTTAATGCTTCTTCCATTTTTGTCAGTGTCTCTACAGAAGATTACAGCAAGAAGGACCTAAGAAAAAGTATGACACAGATGCAGACAGACATTGCTCTTAAAATGAGATTGTTAAACGCTCTAGCCTTCATGCCGTTACAATATCTAGAAGAAGCATTTCAGTTGCTGGTAGACAGTGTGACACTTTACCTGTGGAGGCCCAGAAAGTCATTGACTATTTCGAGAGTACCTGAATAGGACGACCCACGAGACAGCAACGTGGCGAAATGCTTTATTTCCACACACTATGTGGAATTGTTATGATACAGTTCTCAGTGGATTGGCCAAAACAAATGATAATAATTGGAAGTTCATTGAGGCAATTAAAAGAGAACAGAGGGACTAAATGAAGTGAAAATAGAACAATACGTATCAGGAGAACCATCAGTACCGTCAAAAAGGAAATACCGATACACTGAGGAAAGAATACGACGAACAGTTTGAATATACTAGAATATGTTAGAGGTATTGCACACAATATCACTTAGATCGTGTTACAGTTCGCATATCTTGTTGCAATAGTATTGCAGCAATACAATGATCTTGCAAGAGCTGGCTTGCAACTTCTTATGGCAAAACGTTGGCAATTTTTACTTGCAACTGCATACTTCAGTTCTCTACCAACCTTAAAAAATATACTAACATGATGAAAAGTTGAATATTTTCAATTTGTTCGTTGTATGTTTAAATTTATTTAGTTTCATGTAAGAATGAATAGAACAACGTTGCTGCTATAATTACTATAATTATTCCTGCCGCTTCTCTCTTGGCGAGAGAGACTGGAGAAAGAAGTCAACGTAGGTGGTGGGTACGGCCTTGGTTCAACCAAAATAGAGGAAATATTGGTTCAACTGAAGAGCTCATTGCTTCAGATATAGAAAAGTTCAAATTTTCTAAGGATGGATACAAACACATTTAAAAAACTGCTCGCACTAATAATAACTGGCTTCAGAATGGTTAGGAAATTTGAAACAATGTGGAATGCTTTTTCTGGTTTTAAACGAGAATGCAACGAAATTTACAATTTACAGCTAGATTCAAAATCGAAAGTAAAAGAATAAACGGAACGAGAGAGACTGGAGAAAGAAGACAACGAAGGTGATGGGTAAAGCCTTGGTTAAACCAAAATAGAGGAAATATTGGTTTAACTGAAGAGTGCTTCAGATATAGAAAAGTTCTCAAATTGTCTAAGGATGGATACAGACACATTTAAAAAACTGTTGCCCAAAATTTCTCACACTAATAATTACTGGCTTCAGAATGGTCAGATATTGCTAGGAAATTTGAAACAATGTGGAATGCTTTTTCTGGTTTTAAACGAGAATGCAACGAAATTTACAATTTACAGCTAGATTCAAAATCGAAAGTAACAGAATAAACGAAACGAGAATCGATAAATCAATAAGTATAATTCTGTTGGTCTGTGATATAAACGACAACGTCAATACACGTCCTTGTGGGAACATTTGTTCAGTTGGTAACTTAAAGTCCCCAAAATTTCCCCTCATTGCATTCAAATCGCAATGAATATCGAACCGGACCGATTATGTGCAATGTCTTGAAATGGCAAAAGACTTGCACGCAATGTCTGTATCGCGCATGCTTTTGATCAAGAATATTACGTATTGCAACAAGAATTGCGAACTGTCAAACTGTTTTTATCAAGTTATATTTCTTTGCAAACAAAGACTTTTGTATTCATTTTTCTTCTGTTGTTTCCTCGATTCATATGTGATAGTCGTATCCTGCCCACCCTTTTGTGGTTGAACATCATTTATCGAAGAATTTATCTTAGAAGAGCTGCCCTTAAAAAAATAGTTTTTCGAAGAAAGGGTAATTCGAAGAAATGGTTTTCGAAGAACTATTTTTCGAAGAAATGATTTTTCGTAGAATTTAACGAAAGCTGCCTGTTAGAAATCTGTAGACAATGATTTCTTTAGGTATGATAGTGATAACATATATATCAGTCCCGTGCAGGTGTTTCGTTCATCATGAGCTCATCAGCAGAACGAGTAAGACGAGATGATGTCACTATTCGTTCACCACCGCCAGAGGTTTAACCTTCCCATTTTGAAGGGGTCATGAGCTAATGACAAAGCGAAACATCTGCCCCGAACTGATGTACAGTGTGTTCTCCTTAATGTTTCCGGATACTAACAGGATGTGTGAAATAATTGTTCATTAAATGTTAATATAAAAAGATAATAACTCACCAGGTCCTCCAGGAATGACGGGGCAGGTGGGAGGGATCCCAAATGGTACTGTGAGGATGGGGAAGGTCGGAAGGCTGGGCAAAGTTGGATGTCTGGGCAAAGTTGGGAGGCTGGGCAAAGTTGGATGTTCGGGGATCGTTGGGATAGAGGGGAGTGTGGGTAACTCTGGAAAGATTGAGCTTTTTCCGATCTGCGATTTTGCAAGAGCTATGATGATTTTCAAAGCTGTCGCCTGATCTATTGCACAGTTAATGGGGGCCAAAGCTGAAACAAAACAATCAGTTCATATGATTTGCCAAGCCTTCAATGTTTTATCTCTCAACATTTTTAGTATAAATTTGTTTTTATATGTTCATCCCTCAAACGTGCAGCATCGAGGGCCTTGTTGGGCGCGATGGGGAATCTCACAATGATGGCGGTTTCTACAGGCTTAGCTGTTGAAGAGATGGAGTGCAGATCAATACCGTCTTCGAGGAACCAGCCTGAAAAGAGCCGCAGGACAGAATCGAGAGGCTATGGTTCGGGTAGCGAAATTTCGGGGTTGTCATTCCGTCGAGAGAGGAATGGGAAAGTGCCCGTACGTCAAAGCATGGGACAATTTGGTATACGGATGGGTCTAGAACAAACACAACAGTTGGGGCAGGTTTTTGCGTTCCTAGATATATTGTTGAGTACTCTGTAAGAATGGGGGATCCCAGCACTATCTTCAAAAACGTGTTGCTTACCATCTTTAGACATGCGCAGAATGTGCTCGGCGATGGTAAGGTAAATGAGCCCGACTGTGTCCTTGAGGCTTGTCAGTCTTAACAGGCTCAACCTGACCCGAATTCCAGGTCACTAAGGTTGGGAAGGAAAAGACAGAGAGAGCGGACAAACTTGCCAGAATCAGGTCAGTTTGGACTGTCCCCAAGACTCCCTGGTTGGTACAGCGAGGGAATACAGATCTTGCTGAAGCATCTGAGAGATCAACATTCCTCAACATGGAAAATCAATGAGGACTGCCTAACTGCCAAAACGGTCTTTGGTAATGAAGTAGGTCTAATGACTGGTGAGATGCTCCTATTGAGTAGGCAAGGCATCAATAGATAAAATCTCCGAGATTTTTACAGATCATGGAAATCCTATGACATTTAGGCATACGGTAGGGAAGAGTGACTCTATTCTGTATGAGAGAAGAAACGAACAAAATAGCAGGGGATGAGTCTTTAGCTAGATGCAATTAACTTTTTATTAAGCTCGCTACCATCTCAACCAATACCAAAATCCCTCGAACATTCATCCATATTTATATTTTCGCCACGAATAGATGTAACATGTAGCACTTCGAATTTCCCCATTGCATGACGTTTTTATATTCTGAATGAACTTTATTTTCAAAAAAAGTTCTCTTGCTATGTTTTGATGCAAATTGTGATGTTACCCATTCAGATTAAAATCGTTAATAGGCTTAGACAAGCTCACTTTTGAAATTGTTGATATTTAATATTCCATATAATAATTTTCCAATATATCCTTTTTTTAAAACAAATCTCAGGTTAGTATGGTTTGATTCTTTGGATGTATTTCTATTAATGATTAGTTACACCTTCATTGATGATTATTCTTGAGGTTATGATGTATCAAATTTATTTCCATATATTATAATTACTTTAAAGTACTTGTCAAGTTTGAGAGAAGATGTATAACCTTTAAAAGTTATGAATGACTTTTAATTCTCAAATCGAATCAAGTATGCTTGGTCAGCTTTCAAATTTTTACTCCCCTAAACAGTGAATTACACTCTTATTTAAAACTTTTGGAGAGCTACCTTTGAATGTTTAAATTTGAACCAATGCTATAATCTAGAATGATTTAATCAAATTATTTTGAAATTTTGAAAAATAATGCTATGTTCAATTATGACTTTATTTCCATCTTTTCCTTATTTTTCATTAGCTTATCCTATTCCTTAACTACTATTTGACATTTATTTTCTTAATAAGAAAATTAAGTTGTTTCATTTATTATATTTTTATTTAAAGAAAATTGAATCCTAGCTAATTTATGAATTTCCTTGCTACTTTTTTGAGAGAACATCACGTTCTCAATTCAAATAAACGTCATGTCATGTCATAGAGTATAATTAGTTAGCTTTAATTTATCATGTTAGTAATTGAAAAATCATCACAATTACATAGAGGTTTCCGAAAGCGAATCACTTAATTAATTCTAACGTTTTTGTTAATTTTTTCTCCTCATTCTAGTTAGTACAATTGTCGACTTAAAATTTAGTACTACCAAGAAATTTACAATACTTAATCTGTCATATTACTTACTGCACACCAGTAAAAACGAAATAAACACGAGTTTGTTCATGATTAACGTTTGTATCTTCTATGATTGAGAATTGCTTATTAGGTACCTACTTCATTTATATTTGATAACACATATGTAAATTTTGGTAATAGATAATACTTTTTTACTCTAATTGAACCACCTAAGCTAATTGTACTATTATATTCAGGTTATTCATCCATGAAAAGTACTATACATGTACATTACCTTATTAATTGGGTCAATAGCCTCCGTGAAAATAAATGATTCATGCTTGTTTCATACGTATTATTAAGAAAATTCTGTATTTCTGTGTTTACCAGGATTTATTAACTGGTTCTTAACTAGTTCATTCACACAGTAGCATGTTCAGGATGAGTTATGAACTAGTTCCTAGGTAGTTTCATCACAGTGGCATTGATGAGCTACTCAGAATGAGTTATGAACTAGTTTTACTCACGAAAGTGGCATCCTCAGAATGAAATATTAACTAGTTTTACCACAATTGTATCATCAGAATGAGTTGTGATCTAGTTTCAGCATAGTGGCATCCTTATGATGAGTAATAAACTAGTTTCACTATAGTGGCTTCCTCTTAATGAGTTATACACTAGGTTCACCATTGTGGCTTCCTTTGAATGAGATATTAAATAGTTTCACCACAATTACGTCCTCATCAAAAAGGCTGCGTCAAAATGAGTTATAAACTAGTTTCATCGGAGTAGCATCTTCAAAATAAGACATTATCTAGTTTTACCGCAGTGGCATTGTCAGAATGAGTTATAAACCAGTTTAACCACAGTGGTTTCTTCAGAATGAAATATGGACAGGCTTCACGAAAATGGCATCCTCAGAATGAGATATTAGCTAGTTTCATTACAATGGTGTCATTAGAATAAGTTATAAACCAGTATAGCCACAGTGGCTTCTTCAGAATGAGTTATGAACTAGTTTCACGGGAGTGGCATCCTCAGAATGAGATATTAACTAGTTTCACCACCATGGTGTCCTAAGAATGAGTAATAAACTAGTTTCATCACAGTTTCATCCTCAGAATGAGTTATAAACTAGGTTCACCATTGTGGCTTCCTTCGAATGGGGTATGAACTAGTTTCACCACAGTTGCATCCACAGGGTAAGCTATCAACTAGTCTCAACATATCGGCTTCGTCAAAATGCGTTATAAACTAGTTTCATCGGAGTAGCAGCTTCAGAGTAAGTCATTATCTAGTTTTACCGCAGTGGCATCCTCAGAATGAGTTATAAACCAGTTACATCACGTCGGTTCCTTATGTGTGAGTCACGAAAAATATGACCAAGAGATGACTTCTTGTAGGTATAGCCGATGTCGATATTTAAATAATATTATATTCCATTCTTAATTCACTACAAATCCTAAGTATTCTTAACCATTTTCATTTTGCTGAAATCTCATAACAGTACTTATTGAAACATCATTAAGAGATATTGAGAATTTTTGTCAAGCATATCATGGAATATTCTGAGATAAAATAAGCTTCCTGGTCATTTCTTGTTCAAGTGCGACCCTTCCAGAATGGTCCATGGTCTGAGAGGGAATAAATGTCTATTAACCTCCACAAAATAGTTATGAAAAAGGAGCCTGGACATTTTAACACCACCCACCTTGATGGGTGAAACTATGAAAGCCGACCTGAAACTCTCGTTTGGAGAATATAATTCACAAGTCAAAAATGTCTATATGGGCATGCAGGTGGTTATGTGGATAATGTTGAGCGGCTGGACCCAAACCAATATATTTGTATATGTCATGGTCATTAAACTCGATATGCTAAGGTATGGTGTCATAGTCTGATGGTCGGGACTACCTGTTATAGTGAATTAGCATATCTAAGCTCACTAGCATACAAAGACAAGCATACCTGCATATCACTAGAGGCCATATGCTCCCCAGCAAGGGCTTCTTCAATGATCCTACTTGAATTACCTAATCTTCACATCTATTCGGAGAACGAGGTTAGATGAGCGACATACAGGCTGACGCAAGTAAACGATGCAAGACCACCAGAGAGCGGAATATACTGCTGGAAATCAAGAATGTTCTGGGAATGATCTCAGACATCATATCCACAACTATCAATGTTAAGCTTCCTTTCAATACGATCTTCTCAGATATAAGGAGGGACATCCTTTCACAGGCGACTCCACAACTTCCCTAGAAGGTGGAGCCGGAATATAAGATGACTGAACTATCTGTCAATCTCGAAGTTAATGAAAGTATTGTATAAGCAGACGAAAATGGTATTGTATTGCGTTACGAAGTTTAGGATGTCGGATGTTAGAATTCTGAGTTTATTTTTTCTTAGAATGATGCAGTTGTTAGATCTCTTTTCGTAATATTTTCCCAGAAATATATTTGCCTGTCTATCTAGTGATGGGATCTTTTTGATGTCTATTTCTTCGTTGAGTTCTTCCAGTATTGTGTTGGCGTTTAATCCGCAAAAATGTTCAGGTCGCAGAAATGGTATTTCGACCCCTTTTTCTGATTTTTCATTACCAGAGCAGAGCTTTGGAACGTCCCGAAATCCATAGGAGGGTAACTGCATAATTCTTGCCTTGGGATTCCCAGATCATCTTGCAACTGAGTGGGAGCTCAGCACGTTTATGGCTTGACCAGCAGACATAATGTCAACGGAAGTCTCTTTCTACATTGAACTGGACGCATTTCCCTATAGCGTTAATTTCCGCGTGGAAAATACTCGGGGATTTGCCTAAGCTTTCAGAGTATTCCATTCCAGGGCCATACATTCCTATTCCAGTTCCTCCTGTTGATTTGATGACCCTCCTCCTGAGTTTTGGGATGGTGTTTTTGTCCCATTGATTTTGGCGCTTTGTGTTAAATTCTTCCACGAAGCTATACATTTTTCCATATTATTTTGGGGCATGTCCCAAGTTTGTGTATTTGTGGGAAGGCGACCATACTTCCGTTTGGTGATTGCCTCTCATTCGGTATGTTGTCCTTATCGCCATACTCTCCATTACAATATCGAGCGATGTGAGGCTTAGTATCACTTCTATAGCTGCCGTTGAGCTTGTTCTCATTGGACCTGTTATGTAAGGAAAGTATGCTGAAATAAGTTAGAATTTTCTTCTGAGAAGTGAATGTACAGAAAAGTTTTTGAATAAACATCAAATTCCATGCATTTAAGAAGTAGTTTCCAAACGCATAGAACAATGTTTGTTCAGTTTGCAAAAGAAACAAGGGTTGCACCAGTATCTGCATCTACGCAAGCTTTACAAAATATGGTTTTCAAAAACTTTTCTGTAGATTGCCTCATCAAAAGAAAAGTCCAACATGTTTCATAGTACTTTCCCTGACTGAAAAGATCAACCTAAATCGAAACAAGTACCAAACTTTACAATCTGATTTGTAGGACAAAGCTAATTTTTCAAGATTCGGATTTCAAACCGCCATGAACGCAGTCCACACTGGATTTTGCGAACTATGGAAAAACTAGCGCCATAAAGGCAATCCAAATCGGATTTTGCTAGCTGTGGTTTTGATAGGGGTCCTGGTTTTGAAACTGGTTACAACAGGGTCCACTACTCTACTTCCGAACTTTAGGTCCCCTTTAGTTGAAATTTTGAATAAAACAGTTCGTACTTCATTTTGCAGTTTATTAAATTATTAACCATGTACATCAAAATAAGATTTATCCAGGAATGGTTCCTATCCAGGAATGGTTCCTTGTCCTCCTAGAACTCCGTTGAGGAATAGCAAAACCATACCAACAAGTCCATCAAAGATAGTGCAAAGACTAAGACCACGAAGAAGGGCTGGAATTGGATCAGTTGCAGCTGAGACAAAAAATGTATTAAGTTAAACACAGTTCTTTACAATTCTGAGTAAGGTAAATATATTTTCATTATGGAAAAGTGTTAAAAATACTTCTGATGATGATAGATATAGCTGAAAATTGTAAACACTTACGTGGACCGCCGGGAACTATTGGGCAAGTTGCAGGAACTATAGTTCGGGTAACTCTTGTCAATTTGGAGAAAATACTAGATCCCCCTTCTTGTGATGCACAGTATATGGAAGCTAAATCTGAAACGGATGAAAATAAATAATCATTACATGCTGATGCCCTGTCCTGATGCCCAGCAATTTATTTTGATTTCTCTACCAACAGCTGTGATTGATTTTTGTATTAACTACTTTTTCAATCGAAGTTCAAATGAAATATGGATGTATAAGTAAAGTTTAAGTAAATTAAATAAGTATGCATTTAATATAAATATGAATTCTACTTAGTCTAGTCCAGTGAATGACGGTAAAAATGGGGTAGTACCTACCTCTTACATTTCCCCTCCGCCACTTCAGAAATTTTCGAATGAGAATATTTCTAAAAATATCTATTTTTCAGAAAATTATTTTGAACCAGAAAGTATATATTTTTTTTACATTTTGATACAAATTCTGTAAGTTCCGGAACTCGCGATAAAAGTGGTGTTTTCTACCCCTTCCGATAATTTCCGTATTTAATTTTTTTTACCTTTTCTGTTGACGTTATTTTCAACCCATTGCAGAATGGTTCATCGAAATCCATGTTGTAGAACTCAAATAAGAGATTTTGGTACAAATCATGTGACGATGAAGAACATCGTAGGCAAATCATTTTTCAAGATATTCAAAGAATTCGAAAATCGTGGTTCTCGCACCCTATCTCCAATTTGTAACGTTTATATCTGTTGATTTTCATCGTAGACTGATAAGAAAAAACAAAATATTTTCTAAAATCCAAGCAACATTTGTTCTCTTGTACTTCCTTTACATCTATTATTGTTTCAAAATTATTTTGAGGAAAGCAAGCTTACAAATAGATTTGTTCAACTTAAATACTGATGAAAGTGCCATGACTTATTTTGAGTTTATGCTTGAAAGGTAAGAAAAAACTTTCTGAAGGCCTTTTCATGTTGTGTAAGAATAAGCTTCCTGTTCTCTGTTATTCAAATTCTAATTTTTGTATATTCGTTTTCGGTAAAAAGGGCGTAACCTTCATCGATCTGTAAACCGGTCAATATTGCTTGTACAGAGATGAAGTAGCAAACCAAATTCTTTATTTGTGCATTACTTTCAAGCTTATCATGACTTTTTTTCGATAAAACGTAAGGTTGCCGAGTAATTTGGTAAAAATTGTTCGAAAACATGTTTTTTTCACTGAAAATGAACGAGATTAACAGTAAATAACTCAGTAACGATGGACTACGAAAAGAGTGTAGGCGACTTTCTTTCTTTAAAATGTATCTATTCTTTTTTGCTTATAAGTCATTAATTTATCTATTCCTGGGGACAGCTTAAGTTTTATAATTTTCAAATATAAATTTCAGTCCATCTCCAAAATCTTCCAAAGTTTCAAAATAATCGTGGGCGATTCAAGCAATTCGGAGGTGAATATAGACATTGACCCCATTATTAGTAAAGTTGAACATGATGCTTATAATTGTACAGGAATTATAACTATTATTACTTACGGCAAACCACCAAGAAGGAAATAAAAAATAGCTTGTTCATTGTGAAGCTTCTGTATTTTTCGAAGACAACGAAGAATATGATTTACATTTGACGATTTCTCACTTTATATATGAAAACGTATATGAATTTTAGTGATAAAAGCCATTTTTTAACAATAGTTATTCGAAAATATAATTTAGATATGTTATCATTCTAATTTCGTAGATTTATTATTATTTTACCAATGACATACTTCCTTCCCTACATAAAGAAACATGTTTAAATGTCAATGATAAAATAATTTTCCCCAGTAATGTTTATTCAAACATATAATTTAAATATGTTATCAAGACAATTTTGAAGTTTTATTGTTAGTTTTGCACTATTTTGGATGTTAATTTGAGTAAGATAGTTTAATGCTAACCTTAATACATAAGCAACAATTATCAAAATAAGAGCTTAGAAATGTTTCATATGGACATGGGTTGACAAACGATTTTCAAAATAATCAAAAGATTTTTATTATTATGCTACACATTCTCCCAGCGTATTTGAAACTAGATTTTCAACCTGAGACTCATTCTAGATATTTTATTTGTTTCCAATAAACATTGAAAAAAAAAGAATTCCCAAACTTTTGGTTGAAATTGATAATTGCTCGACCCCAATGTCATCGTTGGTTAGATAATCATTTTCCTTTGTTATGAAAAATGTTCAAGATCTTCTAGATATCACTTATTTAGCCGATATGGTAAATTTTCTTGAATAATTTAAGCGGTTAATTAAAATCACTGGCAATAATAATTATATAATACCCATAGCAATATACAGGGTGTCCACGTTAAGGATTTACCAATCTTGTAACTACTTTTTTATTTTCTGACGGATTTTGATAAACTATTTTTGTTAGGTTGGTATTCAAAATGTGCATTAAACTAGTGAATAACTTTAGTTTTGGGCTATAATCATGGCCTCCTACGACAACTTCTATTAGCTTAAATTTCAGAAAGTATTATTAAAGATTTTTTTAGAGAAAAACAGATGACGGATTCTTATTTAGGATAACGTTAAACTTACCTGTACCGATTTACAGTGTTCTAAAATACAGGGTGTCCAAAAAAAGAAAATTTACTTTTATCGACACTAATACAAATTATTAAACAATTTTATCGTTATATCATCAACAAATGAGACATTTGTAAAAAAGTTGAATTTTGTAATAACCACTGATCCACCAGATTCCCTTATACACTTGTCAATTCGTCGCCTATTATTTCTTATCACATTTCTTAACTGCTGTCGAGTTATACTGTTACAAGCTTCTCTGATGCTATCACAAAGTTCTTTTCAGTTCTGAGGCCTTGTAGCATTCACTTGATTTTTTATTGTCCCCCAAAGAAAGAAATCAAGTGGCGTTATGTCTGGGGATATCGGCGGCCAACGAATAAGAGTACTGCGTCCGATCCAACGATTAGGAAGATTATCATTTAACCACTGTCTCACATAAACAGCGTTATGGATAGGTGCTCCATCAAGTTCTAAGTATATCGTTAAGCAAGAGGAAGG
Source organism: Endomychus coccineus (assembly GCA_958510875.1). Classification (NCBI taxonomy): domain Eukaryota; kingdom Metazoa; phylum Arthropoda; class Insecta; order Coleoptera; family Endomychidae; genus Endomychus; species Endomychus coccineus. Next base: position 10,894,071 of record OY294070.1, read on the forward strand.
CCATCAAGTGCATCGGGAAACTCATTTTGTAGAAATCTAAGAAAGCCAGCAGCATTTAAATTTTCTTAAAAAGGTATGGCCCAATAATATTTCCTTTTAAAATGCCACAGAAAACATTTACTTCCACAACCTGATATTTTGTGATGATACAATCCCAATTTTAGAAAATTCAGATGCTTCAGTATCTCCAGCTAAAAGAAGAAAATTTTGGCTTAAAAGTAATTTCCAGATTTGTCTAACAACCCTAAGACTTGAATGTGAATTATCATTAAAATAATTAAGAATCATTTAGTTTCCTTAATTATCATCGACTAAGATAACATTTTTTGTTTTCAGAGCACACTAAACTTTTTCATCGAATTGTAATCAAATGATATAATGCAAGGAAAAGTGGAAATTGTTCGACTGGTCAACGTTTTATTTATTTTTATAATGCTTTAAATCATAATAAATGTAATTAATTTCTGTGACACCCTGTATTTTAGAACACTGAAAATGGGCACAGGTAAGTTTAACGTTGTCCTAAATAAGAATCCGTCATCTGCTTTTCTCTAAGAAAATCCCGAATAATATTTTATGAAATTTGAGCCAATAAAAGTGGTCGTAGGTGGCCATGATTACAGCCCAAAACTAAAGTTATCATCTAGTACAAAGCACATTTTAAATACCAACCTAACAAAAACGTTTTTATCAAAATTCGTCAGAAAATACAAAAGTTACAAGGGGGGGTAAGTTCTTAACGTGGACACACTGTATATCAATAAAGGACATAATTTTTTTGTCAGAATTGTAGTCTAATAATGTAAAATTTGTAACAGGTAGGGTAAATTTTATAAGAAAGCACTAATTAATTTATAACAATTTTTTTTCGTGATTTTCAAATTTCTTGCTCCTCGCTCCTATAGCTTCATTGGATGGTATATGGGCTTTCAGTGAGAAAGCGGTTTGAAGAGTACCATCATCTGCAAAGTTGTGGACGTCAGAGGTGGGCACTTTTAGTAGATCGTTGATATTGAGCAGAAACAAATTTAGTGCCAACACAGATTCTTGTGGAACACCAGGGCTGATAGCCATTGTAGCGGGGGCTACTTCATCAATCACCATATGGAGTGATGTATCTGAGAGAACACTCGATAGTAAGCCACAAAGTTGAGGCGGAAATACTATATTTGATGGAAGTGTCCCAAAAAGGCTTTGGTGCCAAAATCGCCTTGGAGATATCCGATGCTACAGCTAAAGATTCCCCATATTTTTCAATTGCTTTCTGCCATACAATTGTTACGTTGGCAAGCAGGTCTCCAGTTGATCTCTGCTGACGAAAGCCATAATGTCAGTCATTTACGATTTTGGAACTCACTAGGTATTAGACTAGCTCTGTGTTTATTGCTTTCTCCGTCACTTCAAAGATCACAGATAATAGTGCAATGGGTCTATAATTATTTGGAAGAGTCTCCTTTCCTTTTTTTTTGACTTGGCTGGACTCTAGCTGTCTTCCAGCTGGAAGGGAATAGACCAAGTTGTATAAAAGAATAAACAACCTGCAGAAAACTGGAGTTAATTCAGGCGCACATTCCTTGTGAACGACAGGTGGAATTTCGTTTGGCCCCATAGACTTTTTGGTGACGAAAGACACAGTCTTATGGCTATCGATGGCAGCAATATTAGGAGGGTCCTTCTCTTGTGGATCCAAAGTGGAATTTGTTGCAAACATTCCAGCAAAAAGATTGGTTTTTTTCTTGTGGTGTAGTATCCAGTGTGCCATCATTTTTGTTCAAGGGAGGGAATGAACAGGAAGTGAAATTTATACCAATTGTCCAAAACTAACGGTTATCATACAAGATAGTTGAAACATTTAAAATCGCCACAGAAACCATCACAAATTTGTAATAATAACACTTTCTGTTAAAATAGTTTTCAAAAGATCAAATACAAATACAATTACTTCAAAATCGCATCTGAAAATATATTAGACAAACCAATAATATTTGTTATGATTTCATTTCCTAAACAAAATAAAATAATAAAAATTGAACTTACCGAACATTAAAATCAGAAAAGAATAATAAAATATATAAAATATGGAATTAAAAACATTATTAATAGTTAAATTGTAGATATTATAAGGTATTAAACAATGTAGAGCAAAATAAACCATAATGTAAATAGAATAAGAGGTGTAAACAAGAAAACAGTGAAAGTGTCAAATGTCAAAATTGCCATAAATATTGGAATAATTAAGTTAATATGAACCTAATCATAGGTTATCTTATACCAAAATATGTGGAAAAATGTAGGCAATATTAATTCAAATAACAGAAAGCATAATCACTTTAAATAATTGGGAAATCTTCAATAATTCAACATTTATAGAATACTCTATTCTGATTGGTCGAGACGATTTTAGAAACTTCAAACAGTCAACAATTAGAAGTTATGTCAGTTGACAACAATGACCAAAGCATCCTTGATAAGCAAAGAAAATATTTCATTGGTTAAAAATGACATCAAGTGGCATCCTTTTATAAGCCCTATAAAAGGAAATCAGAATTAAAATTCATTTTGCCCTTCGCAAAATGGACAAACATCGTTCTTCCCGTTTGAGAAATATTTTTCGAATCAACAGATGCAACATAGAAGCAAATTAGCTCGTAAGCTCCTTCTACTAACTGATAAGAACCAAAAGTTCGAAATCAACTACAAAGGAGTAGTACTCCTTGTTTGGAACAGTTCGCAAAATCCAGCTTGGACTGCGTTCTTGGTGCTTTAGAAATCCGAATCTTGATACATAATCCTTGTCCGACGAATCAATCTGCAAAGTTTGTGCCTGTTCCGATTTCGGTTGATCTCGTCAGTCAGGCAAAGTACCCTGAGACAAGTTGGAATTTTCTTCTGAGAAGTGAATCTACAGAAATATTTTTGAATACCATAAACATCAAATTCATGCATCTAGGAAGTAGTTCACAAACGCATAGAACAATGTTTGTTCAGTTTGCAAAAATAACAAGGGTTGCACCAGTATCTACATCTGCGCAAGTTCTACTTTTATTCCATGCATCGGCTTATGGTTTTCAGTAGATTCGCTTTTCAGAAGAAAAGTCCAACATGCTTCAGAGTACCTACTTTCCCTGATTTGAGAGATCAACCCAAATAGAAACAAGTACCGAACTTTACAGTCTGATTCATCAGACAAAGCTTATGTTTCAAGACTCGGATTCCAAACCGCAATAAACGCAACCCACATTGGATTGTGCTAACTGTGATTTTGTTAGGGGTCCTGGTTTTCAAACTGGTTCAAAACAGGGTCTACTACTCTACTTCCGAACTTTTGGTTCTCTTTAGTTAAAATTTTAAATAAAAGATTTCGTACTTCATTTCACAATTTATTAAGTTATTAACTATATACATCTAAATTACATTTATCCAGGAATGATTCATTCTCCTCCTAGGATTTTGTTGAGTAATAGCAAAACCATACCAACAAGTCCATCAAAGAGACTGCAAAGACTAAGACCACGGAGAAGGGCTGGGATTGGGTCAGTTGCAGCTGAGAAAAAAAAAGTATCAAGTTAAACACACTCTACAATTCTGAGTAAGGTAAATAATATATTTCCATTACGGAAAAGTCTATACAATTCTGAATACGATAGATAGATACATTTCCATTGAGAAAAATTGAGAAAATATATATCACTTTTACGAAGTTACTTCTCCCCACCTCTGCTCTCGGTTTATCAAGACTTCTTACAGGCCGGAATGATGTTCAAGTATATGGGCTTTCAAGCGAGAAGGTTGAAACTCCATGTTGGCCTTCTCGACTGATGTGAAATTCGGGACGGACTTCTTCCGTAGCTTTTTGTGCTGCCTTAACGATAAATGCCCCCACTCCTGCCAACTCGTGACTTTTGACAAGGCACAGGAGGGGGTCCGAACTCATAAGAACTTTACAAGCTATACTCTGAACCACACTTCGATACAGACCCTCCAGACTGAGGAGTCCCCTATCTCTCCGGTAACGTGGGAGATAAATGCGGGAAACGAACCACCCAGTATGCAAACTGTGATGGATATGTATATATATATATATATATATATATATATATATATATATATATATATATATATATATATATATATATATATATATTCTTCAACCATTTGGGAATGTATGTTATGTTTTCTTGGTATGCTGGTTCTTAGATATGACTGAAAATAAAATAAAAACTCTCTTTTTTGACGTTTCGATAATACTTTATTATCTTTATCAAAAATTGTTTTGTCAATTAGTGTTTCCATGTAATTTGGAAAAGAATAGATGATTTCGATCAATGAAATGCGTCTGCAGCTACAATAGAATAGATTCCAGTCTTTCAAAACTTTAAAATAGTCTAATTCAAACTCAACCAAATTCTGTTATATAGAAGTACCACTTTCTATTGTCTTATTTGAAATTCAACCTAAAAAGATAACGTATTATCCAACAGTTTTAAAGTTAGATTCCATAGAATTATCTTAAACTTGATTAGTTGTTAATAATAAAAATGAAATCATAGAATAACTTATTCATAAAATAATCATAGGTATTTGAAATTGTATAATCTTAAAATAATGTCTCATGTTTAACTATATTCAATCCATTTCAAATTGAAAATTAGCCATACATTACTCTTTCACACACAACCAATCCAATATTTTCTGCAGTTTTAATTGGATTTAAAAAGTCTGCTTTTGCAAAGTGAAAAGGTGTAAAATTCCTTTGCCTATTTGGCTAAAATTTCGTGTAAGTACATTAGGAGATATAGAATTAAATTTTCTGAAGTATGATCATAACTTTATAATCCTATGTTAGATTGTCAAAGTTATCTTCTTATTGTAAACACTTACGTGGAAAGCCGGGAGTCACTGGGCAGGTTGCAGGAACGGCTGCACTTCGGGTTACTCTTCTCAATTTGGAGAAAATACTGGATCCTTCTTCTTGTGATACGCAGTGGATGAAAGCCAAATCTGAAACGGATGAAAATGGATAATCATTACGTGCTGATGCCGTGCAGGAATTCCTTTTAATTCCTCCACCAACAGTTGTGATTAATTTTTTTAGCTACTTTTTTAATCAAACTTCAAATGAAATATGGATATATGAATTCTACATAGTCTAGTTCCGTGAACGAAAGTATAAAATGGGGTAATAGCTATACATTCACCTGCATTTTTTAAATTTTTCTCTGAAGGTTTTCTCATGTAGTATACGAATATGTTTCCGATTCCCAGTCATTTAACTTCGTATGCTTGTATATCCGTTTTCGGTAAAAAGGGCGCAACCTTCATCGATCTGTAAACCGGTCAATATTGCTTGTACAGAGATGAAGTAGCAAACCAAATTCTTTATTTGTGGATTACCTTAAAGCTTATCATGACACTTTATCCAATAAAACGTAAGGTCGCCGAGTTATATGACAAAAATTGTTCTAGAACACGATTTTTTCACTGGAAATTGTACAAATTTAACTGTAAATAACGATAGACTACGAAAAGAGTGTGGGCGACTTTTTTCTCTGAAATTTATCTATTCTATTTTTCGTTTATAATTTATTAATTCATCTCTTCCTGGGGACAGTTTGAATTTTATAATTTTCATCCACGAGAAGGGGTGGAATCCATCCAGCCGAAAAGTGCATCATGGCCCAGGCCAAAAATATTCATCTCCAAAATCTTCCCAAGTTTCAAAATAATCGTGGGCGTTTCAAACTATTCGGAGGTGAAAACAGACATTGACCCCATTATTAGTAAAGTTAAACATAATTCTATATAATTGTATAGAAATTATTACTATTATTACTTACGGCAAATCACCAAGAAGGAAATCAAAAATAGCTTGTTCATCGTGAAGCTTCTGTATTTTTCGAAGACAACGAAGAATATGATTTACAGTTGACGATTTCTCACTTTATATATGAAAACGTCTATGAATTTTAGTGATAAAAGCCATCATTTCTTAGTAATAGTTATTCAAAAATATAATTTAGATATGTTATCATTCCAATTTCAGAGATATTATTATTATTTTACCAATGACATACTTCCTTCCTTACATAAGGAAACATGTTTAAATTAATATCCTCAGTTACGTTTATTCAAAAATATAATTTGAATATGTTATCGAATGAATTTTGAAGATTTATTGTTAGTTTTGCACTATTTTGAATGTTAATTTGATTTGTTTATTCAACAAAGCAGCGCATGTAATTTGAGTAAGATAGTTTAATGCTAACCTTAATACGTAGGTAACAATTATCAAAATAAGAGCTTAAAAATGTTTCGTATGGACTTGTGTTGACAAACGATTTTCGAAATAATCAAAAAGATTTTTATTACCTGTATTATGCTTCACATTCTTCCAGCGTATTTGAAATTCCAATATATCCTGGGTATGTTGAAAAATAGAAACAAACATGTGTGTGTGTGTGTGTGTGTGTGTGTGTGTGTGTGTGTGTGTGTGTGTGTGTGTGTGTGTGTGTGTGTGTGTGTGTGTGTGTGTGTGTGTGTGTGTGTGTGTGTGTGTGTGTGTGTGTGTGTGTGTGTGTGTGTGTGTGTGTGTGTGTGTGTGTGTGTGTGTGTGTGTGTGTGTGTGTGTGTGTGTGTGTGTGTGTGTGTGTGTGTGTGTGTGTGTGTGTGTGTGTGTGTGTGTGTGTGTGTGTGTGTGTGTGTGTGTGTGTGTGTGTGTGTGTGTGTGTGTGTGTGTGTGTGTGTGTGTGTGTGTGTGTGTGTGTGTGTGTGTGTGTGTGTGTGTGTGTGTGTGTGTGTGTGTGTGTGTGTGTGTGTGTGTGTGTGTGTGTGTGTGTGTGTGTGTGTGTGTGTGTGTGTGTGTGTGTGTGTGTGTGTGTGTGTGTGTGTGTGTGTGTGTGTGTGTGTGTGTGTGTGTGTGTGTGTGTGTGTGTGTGTGTGTGTGTGTGTGTGTGTGTGTGTGTGTGTGTGTGTGTGTGTGTGTGTGTGTGTGTGTGTGTGTGTGTGTGTGTGTGTGTGTGTGTGTGTGTGTGTGTGTGTGTGTGTGTGTGTGTGTGTGTGT